>CM033395.1:24079813-25279813 GCA_019426215.1 Buddleja alternifolia | reverse complement strand
GAAGCATACCTTTTCCAAGATTATCTTTGTCCATTGTTAAAGCAAGTGGGAACCTTCTAGAGAGAGTTTTTCACAAAGAGGAGAGTTTACAAGTGGTGAAATTATGAAAGTGAGGTGAAAGTGAAAAGGCTCTCACCTACCCCACACTTAAATAAAGATTGGTGGAGAAGCCTTGAAGGCTTCCACCCCAGTGCAAGTTAGACGAAGTAGTTTAACGGGTGCAGTATAATTCCTACTCCCGGATTCAACATCTAATAGAACCCGGGAGTGAGGGGCATTATGATCTGCACCAAAATATACCTAAGGGCAGTATGGTAATTACATGTGTCCCCGAGCAGGGTTGGGTCGCCACTCGCGGGTGAGCATCTGTGGATAACCCGCTATACTAGCCCACTAAGGGCAGAAGACCCACCAAAGAAAATTGGGTCTTATTATTGGTCTAAAAGACCATAATATCAAGGAGACTAACCCTGATGAGTTATTTATTAAATTAGGTCCATGGCCTGTAGGCCACTACTAGCTCCCTATAAATACCTTAAAGGAGCTGGGAGAGGCTCATTATCTACTCCCTCAGTAAAAATTCTCTGGCGATTGAGAGTAACCCCACAAAAGAACTACGAACTGACTTGAACCCACATACCTTGGGTACGTAGGCAGCTTGAAGTAACCGAGTGCAGTCTATAACTTAACCAACGCTTAACCTAGTTTGTCATGAGTTGGATCAGTTCCCTTATTCCACGTGGTCCATCACGTGACAATCACTGTCTGACGATTTTTACCATCATCATATTCACACCAACACGATTAATTTTTCATAAGATATTGATTTTACCACATCATGATTCCATCTTTATCAAACGCATAAAAATTGAAATTATAAACCTGTAGCCCCAAGGAGTATTCTGCGTAGAAAAAATATGCATGTCTTTTTCGGCCAATCTTCTTGCCAACTTAATATTTCCGTCAACACCTTGCTCCGTCGTTTAATTCGTGACAAATGGCTTACTAGAATGATAAAAATAACTCACGTCTCGTTCAATATTCCCACAGACGGCGCCAAATGATGTGTGTTCGATTCACGTCAATAAGAATAATGCGATATAGTGTATAATAATATAAGATAAAGCATAAGAATATAAATAAATGGACAAGAGATTTACGGGGTTTGGTCTAATGAAGACCTACGTCCACGGGTTTAAATTGTAACTTGGTTTATTCATCCTCATATGGGGTATTTATACAAGAATTTGATGGGTAGGCCAGAAGGATAAGTCAACTATGCCTAAAATACATAAGGCAATGAGAATAAATCAAGATCTCTCTATTTTTGGATATATCTAATCAGGTATAAAGGGTAATTATATGGGATCTCGGGCTTGATCTCCGCAATTCTTTATATAGAAATTCTTGTTATTGATAAGATCTTGTCTCCAGACTTGCCTTAAATAGATTTGCTCCACCTAGACAGATCGGGAAGTCAGGACCTCCAGCTAAGTCGTATGCTTTCTAGAAGAGCCCAAATCAGTGATCCATTGGGTTTAAGCCCAATAAGTATTGATTTAGTTAACTGGTCCAAAGATTCTTTTTCATTAATAATTCAAAGTTACCGTGTACTATTGAATTTGTAATGGTTATATAGATTAATATATATATATATATATATAGTATGTTACACCCAACCCCCCTGTGATATTCCTTATTATCACTCCACCCCCCTATGATAAAAAAAATATCAACTTACCCCCTTGTAATTTTTAAAATATGTTTTACTGCCTTTCTTAGGCATTTTTGCTTATAAAATTTTATTGAAATTAATAACCTTGTCCTTTTTAGATATTTACACAACAGAATTTTTATTTTAACTATTTTCTATTTATTTATTATTTTCTTCTTCATCTTCTTCCCCGCCACCACCCACCACCCACCAGCAGTACACACAAAACCAACCTCCACCACCACGCCCAAAACCGCCATTAACATTGGTGAAAAACCCCATCAATTGCAAGTGCAAATTTGATTTCCAGATTTGCAAATCTGAAAACCAACCACCACCACCATCACCACACAAAACTAACTACTGCCGCCGCTTGCTTGCTCAAATCCACAATTGCTGGGTCTTTCTCAAGAGGGGCAGATTGGAGGGTTATATTATACTAATAATATATATGTGTGTGTGTGTGTGTGTGTGTGTGTGTGCGCGAAATTTGCAGATTTGAAGACATCTTCAAATCTGCCAATTTTGCAAGTTTGAAGATGCTCTTCAAACCCGCAACAAACCTGCAAAATATATATATAGAAATTCTGCCCCCAAATATTTGCAGAAATATATATATATATATGTACCACATTCTGCCCCCTAATTTTGTTTTTTAATGACATTGACAACAAATAGAAATCGGATCATTCATTTCTTTCATCTCCACAACCAATCCTTCTTCACGAATACATACCTCCATTTTTCACCAAATCTAAATTTGGGTTTTTTGAAAAACATCATTTAGATTTTTCATTTTGAAAACCAGAAAACAAATCAACAAAATCAGTGCAAAAACATGCATGCTATTAAAGATAGAGTTTCCGACAAGCTTTCGAAACTCTTTTCTGATTCACCCTCTTCTCATCAATGCTAGTTCAAGAATCTGAGGTACCTTCAAACCTGCAAATTTTGCAAATTTGAAGAAATTTGCAGATTGAAGAACAAGAATAGGAGTCCATTTTGCAGAAAAATTCACGTCGGGCTTTGATCGGCAATTTGCCTAAGTAGTGGCGGTGGTGCTTGAGGCGGCGACTGGTAGGCGGCGGCGGTTCGGTGGCGGCGGCGACCGTTCGTCGGCAGTGAGGGTGGTAACTGAATATATACCTATATACATACTTATATATATATATATATATATATATATTAAATAAATATATATTTTTTAAATATTTTTTATAATTTTATTATTTCAAAAATATATATTTATTATAAAAATAAGAAATTTAATATCAACTGTCGATCTCTGTAAAGATCTACAGTTGTAATGAATTGAATTTAGTAAAATATAACAAATTTATCCTGACCATTGATATTCAGGAGATCAGATCCAATGGTTAGCAATTCAGGGGCAAAATAGTCTTTAGCTGGTGGAAATTTGATAACAATTGCGTGGGGATTTAAATTGCTCCTTTAATTTATTCACAGGGGGTAAGTTGATATTTTTTGGGGTAATTGCATAAAACCCCCCTGTGTTATTTCGAAAATGCTAAAAACCCTCATGTGTTAACGAAATAGGCTAATCACCCCCTATGTTCCTAAAAAGTGTGCAAAAAAGTTATTTTCATTAAAAAATGAACGCGTTTTTCACGTTTTACACTTTTATTGACATGCTCATTTGTCATTTATATACTTTTCATACTTTATAAAAGGTAAATAGTGTTAATTCACCCAAAAAACACATATTTTCTTCTATCATTTTAACAAAAAATAGCTTTTTTGCACACTTTTTAGGAACACAAGTGGGTGATTAGCCTATTTTGTTAACACAGGGTTTTTTTAGCATTTTCGAAATAACACAAGGGGTTTTATGCAATTATCCCATATTTTTTTTATCACAAGGGGGTGGAGTGATAATAAGGAATATCACAGGGGGGTTGGGTGTAATTTACCCTATATATATGCACACATATACATATGTATTTAATATATATGTGTGTGTGTCCAAGATGTTTGTTTGATTTTCTTTGGAAAAAATGATAATTATGTCTTTGAGATGCACAATTTTGCCGATTCATCAAGGGATTTCGGAAATGACATGTTTAAATTAAAATGGTCGTTCCATATACATGAAACTGTGATTACCACATTCCTTGATTCCGTCATTTAGTAAGTTCTCTGTGTTGCCTACTTAGAGATTAGTAGACGTGCAATTTATATTTTCTTAAGGATTTGAAGTTGTTGTAGGGTACTCCTGCAGAAGTTCGGAAGAAAGGGATGATCAGTTGATATTAAATGGATATCTCAAAGGGATAGATCTGGTAGAAGACTTGCAATGACAAACCCATAGATAGAATTGGCTCGAGGACGTAAAATTGTAACTGGCACTCAATTCATTTTTCAAATTACAAAAGATGATGGTAATTTTGTCTTCAAATTACAAAAGATGAGTGTAACTGTAGTTTCAAATTAAATGAATAATTTTGTTTGAATTTTCCTGTTTGCCTATGTCATTCAAATTACAGATGTCATAAACTGGTACAACCTGTCCAAACCGCTCAAACCGAGCCAATCCGTCCAAAAATCGCTGATTTAGAATTTTTGAAATAATATATAGTGGTAGTTTGAAAATATTGCAAACCGTCAATTTTGGACGGGTGGTGGATTTAATAATGGCAACTCGCCTAAGCGGCAATCCTTATAAATGTGACATATAAAGTATTTTGGTTAAAGATTAGCACCAAATTTTGAAACAATATATACATATATTCTCTCTAACAAAAGTGATTTTCTTGAGGGCTTTTATGACTAATTCTTTTGCAAAGTCACAAAAACTGTACTTTCATTTTAATGCAGGGCTTTTAAGAAATTCTCAGAAACATCAGGCCTATAGGCGAATCAAGGGAAATCAAATATCTTTGTTACGGGTGTATCTTAGGAAATAAAGCAGAAAATACTAAATATAACATGGTTTACAAAAGGGCTCTTTCCTATAAGATATCCGAGTGTTCCACTCTGACCCACAGTGGACAAAAATGGAATGTAACACCTTGGTGAAAAAATTGACTACAAGAGTGAATCTTTGGGCATCAAGGAACCTGTCCTATACTAGTCTTATATAGGTAGAATTCAACTGATTAATTATGTGCGCATGTCTCTTCATGTATACTGGTCTTCAATTTTTAT
Organism: Buddleja alternifolia; assembly: GCA_019426215.1. Taxonomy (NCBI): domain Eukaryota; kingdom Viridiplantae; phylum Streptophyta; class Magnoliopsida; order Lamiales; family Scrophulariaceae; genus Buddleja; species Buddleja alternifolia. The sequence goes on along the minus strand of CM033395.1, from coordinate 25,274,934 downwards.
TTTGCTTCAAATCTGTTGTGAAGCTAGTTGAACAATAAATTTAGGGATTTTTTATGGGGAAGGAAAGAAAATCAATTTAAGGTGCCTCTAATAATAGGTTGCGACGGAGCTTGTGCTAAAAACAAAAATGGTGGACTGGATATCAAAAACTGTGAAGTTTAGAATATTATAGCAGCAGTCGGTAAATAGATTAGGGCCTTGTCACAAAAGAATGACACTTTGTGGGTGAAATGGGTTGGGAGTATCTATTTAAAGGGACAGGATTTCTTGAGTTACACACCAACACAAGATTGCAGCTAGGTTTGGAGGAAATTAAATAATATTACAACAAGACTTAGAGATGAATATATTGAGAATAGATGGCAAGCTTCTTCAAAAGGTAATGTTAGATTAGAGAAAGCCCCATAGGGAACTTGTATTACTGAGTAACATATATATAGAGTTACATAAACTTGTTAAGCAAGTAAACCCTAAACTATAAACAAGGAAAGATAAATATAAGGAAAGATATTCTAAGCTATAAAGATAAATACAAGAAAATATAAGATAAGGAATGATCCTATGCTAATTTAGAAGATATATTCTAACACTCCCTCACAGTCGATACGGGTGATTCTTGAACGTTGAGACTGGACTGAAAATCTAAGAGGAGCCGGGACAATACTTCTTTAGAGAATGCTTTTTAGCAGCATCTTTTATTTTCTTTGCTTCTTGATTGATAGATATAATCTTCAGTGGCTCTTGATGAAATCAAGAGGGTGGGTACTGCAATGGGCCACGATAGAAGCAATTCCCCATTCAATAAATCCCTTCACACTTATATCATGTAATGTAATATTGTGTAAAGAATTGAGAAACAAAAAAGAATTTAAAAACGAAAAAGGTAAGAATAGGGGCTGGAAATAGAGTTAAGATATATGTGGAGGCTGAGCAAACAACGGCGAAAAGAAGAAAAAAAAGAACCCCATAGATACAAAACCCGCCTATAGGGGTTAGGCGCAACCGAAAATTATACCTTGCACACAAAATTTAAAGGAAAAAGATGGCTATTCTTTTATGTTAACAACAATCAAAAGAACGCCATATATACTTATACGTGAGGGAAAAAAAATTCAAGATTCAGAACAAAAAACAAAAAGAAAAAAAGAATAGGAGTTGAACAACTCACAATTCAACACCATGACAGTGGGTAAGAATTAAAGATGTGGAAATGATGAGAGAGAGAGAGAGAGAGAGAGAGAGATTTGTTGGCAGAAGTTGCTCTATACGAAGAGTAGTAAGTTGCTCTATACGAAGAGTAGTGGGCTACCATTGTTGTGTGTGGGAAAGAGAAAAAAAATAAAATTAGGGAGCCGGACGAGGATGACAATGGTAAAGGCTGGCAGAAGCGAGAGATCGTGCGGGTTGAGAAAAGAAACCCTTTAGCTCAATGCTATGTTAGATTAAAGAAACCCCCGCAGGGAACTTGTATTACTAAGTAACATATATATAGAGTTACAAAGACTTGGTAAACAAGTAAGTGCTAAACTATAAACAAGGAAAGATATTCTAAACTATAAAAATAAATACAAGGAAATATAAGATAAGGAAAGATCTTATGCTAATCTAGAAGATATATTCTAATAGGTAAATATACTTATTCAGAGTGGGTATGATTGGTTAAAAGGTGCTAAAGAGGAATTTATACATGCTAAAGTTGTCTGGAATAGAATTAATATTCCGAGGCATTATTTTCATTTTTGGTTGACAGTGCATCAAAGATTACTTACCAAACAAACATGGTTCAAAGTTTCTTTTTTTTTTCCACCAAAACGTCCGAAAAGTTTCTTATTTTCAACTTACAGAAAATAAATCACCATGTAGTTTCGAAATTACATTGTTTCCTAAGAAACTCTTAATGTTTCCAATGTTTCCATGGTTTTCATGTTCGTTTTCGTAGAATATGAAAAACATGGAAACATTGAGAGTTTGGAATTTTTTTTTAAAAAAGATTTACTCTATCGCCAACACATTGAGAGTTTCAAAAAGATTTACATGAAAACCATGAAACATTGAGAGTTTGGCAAATCATTTTCAAAAAGATTTGCTCAATCGCAAATACAACAGAGCTCTCAAATCTCTCAATGTTAAGGAAAAAGGTAAAAAAGATAAAATAAAGAAGAAGAAGAAGAAGAAATGAAGAGCAATAAATCTAATAATCAAACAAATATTTATTTCACCGAGGAGTGACTTTTTATCATGCGACTCAAGGTGAAGATTATTGTATTATCGATTAAAGTATTTTTTTTTTATATAATTTGCAAATAAGTTTGAAATAATGGTATCATCCATATTAACTTTTTTTCTTTTTTTTTGCGACAACACTTTTAGAAGTTTTTATTTCACACTTTAAGTTACTAAAATTTTGTCGGTGATATGTTTTGTGAATGTTAAAGTTGAATCAAACGTTACCACTTTAATTATTAGTGTAATTTGATCGATTATTGATGTAGATGAATAAATATTTTATACCATTATTATTTTTTGCTAGTGAAAAGAGGAAACAACTCTTATTTACTCCCTTTTTCATGGTTTTTATCTTGTTTTTAGCATTTTTCAAGTTTTCCCCGACATTTCTGAAAATTTTCCGATACGTTTCTTATATTTAAGAACTCGAAACTTATCATCGAAATGAAATTTTAATCCTTGCAAACAAAGGCATAGTAGATTTATGGATGTTGACTGTAAATGTATATGGTGTGACTATGGAAACAAGGGGATTGAACTTCTATTCTTTATATGTGTTTGGACACAGCAACTAGTGGAGAAAACCATGGTGTCGTTGATACTTGAGAGTAGCCAACTGGTCAATTCACTTGGAAGGTTGTAACAGATGGCTGAGTTATGCATCCAGAGCTTGGAAAGTTCGACAGAAGGTAGTGGTAGCAGGAATTGCAGCTGTGCTATATAAAACGTGAGAAGAGAGGAATGGTAGAATTTTTACTCAACAAGAGACTTGTAGTGAGGCTATTTCTGCCCAGCTGAAACTAGAGCTCCGAATGAGGTTCTCAGATTGCAAAAAGAGAAGAATGGCATCTAGAGATAGTGACTATTTGCCATTCTGATGTAATTAGCTTGTCCGTTGTTTGAATGAATAGTTGATTCTTTGTGGTTTCTGGGCACATAGGCTAGTTAGATGTATATCTTGCCAGTTTCTGTGTATATATTTGTTTAGTGGGAATGAAGTTTTTACAACATTGAAAATCAAAATCCTCCTCAACTAAGCGGTTAGTGGCAATCTTATTCAATCTGCAAGATCTTTCCCTTTAGCCTTCAGCGAAGCGGTTACTGCCGGATTAAATTAAATTTTGATGAGGCAAATTTCTCAGAGTCCGAGGCTACAAGGATTGGAGTTGTTTGTCACAATTCGGACTGACGGTGTGTGGCTTGGAGGCGTAGAAAAATTAATTTTGGTACCCCGGAAGTGGCAGAATCGTAGTAGCTACTGAAGCTCTCGGCTTAGCTTCTCGTTTTGGATTTCGCAGCACTATTTTGGAGGGTGACTGCCTCCCGCTTATTCTCCAACTTCGTTCTGAGGAAGAGGGCCTCTCATCAACGATCTTCATTTCCTTCTAATTTGCTTTCATGCTTTTGAGTTTTCTTTGTTCCGTCGCTCTTTTAATTTTGTTGCTCATTTGTTAGCTCGTGGAGCACTTTGTGATGAGGGTGGGCTTAATCCCCCCCCCCCCGCCCCGGATGTTATGGATTCTTTTTTGGTTGATTTAGCCCTTAAAAATATCTATAATTTATTCCTTAAAAGAAAAAAAAAACAGAACAATGTTCACTTCATGCTAATTATGATTATTTCAACAATTATATCGCTATCATGAATTCCCTATGTCTTGTGAGCTAGCATAGTTGTATTTCGTGTGATTGGGTTCCTTATGCTTGCCTCACATTAGGTAAGTATTTTATGCAGAAAATTAATATTTATATCCATGAAAAGTTATTACCTAGATCAATTGACAGATTCTTGTAGATAAACAATTTTTCATCACTTCTATTATGATGTGCACCAAAAGTGTTTAAGGGCATTATGGTAATTAATTGATTCCCGGCTCGAGCCGGGGTGCTACCCGCGGATCAAGTCCGTGGTTAATATGATAGTCAAGCCCATAGGGCTGGCAGCCCATTGCAAATGTGGCCCGCTATGGTCAAGAGGCTATAAAATAAAAAAAGCAATTTTAATATAAAAGGGCCGAGGTAATGGGTTTAATAAAGAGGCAAATGGGCTAATGCTCAAGCCCCGGCCCATAGCCCACCATCAGTCCTATATATATCTTCAAAGGAGCCGATGACATTCATGATCTACTCTCTCAGAAAAAATCCGGCTAGGTCTGAGAGTAACCTCAATACACAACTACGAACTGACTTGATCTCATATTCATCGGGTATGTAGGCAGCTCACTTACACAACAAGTGCAATCTATACATTCATCAACCCCCAACCTAGTTTGTCATGAGTTGGATCGGATTCTCTACCCCACGTGGTAATTCACGTGACAATTTTTGACTGACGATTTTTACCATCATGAGTTTGGCGCCGTCTGTGGGAACAGCGCTCCAGCCACTAAGTATGCAAACTAGGTCTTAAGCACGTACCACAGGTGATAGGATAACTAGCGACAATCAGCCAGCAGAGGATGATGAAGTCCCTAACCCAACGCCTGAAGATCTGCCAGGCACTCAAGTCAGTAGAGAAGGTCCTCCAAATGGGCAGGCTAATGGCAGAGGCCCTGAATATCATCCCCTACGAATGAGCAGAACGTGCCTCCCCGTAACACCAGCAGTAATTCACTCCCTACCACTAAGGGTGTTTGAGATTACACAAGAGGCACTACTTGCTCTTGTTGAAGACGCTTCAGTGAGGGCAACAACGCGGATGGTCTAACAATATGCTCAAGCACACCCTTTAAGCGCGATGCCTGTTCCATCAGCTATCAGGGGGCAAGACCCCACGTGAGAAACCATCAAGAGGCACCTCCACTTCAAGAGAAAGGGCCGCAAGATCCACCCCTTCAGTCAGTTCGTCGCGGCTACGAGCCTAGAGAGAAAAGTCGCCCCTATCGACTGGAGCCTAGCCAATCCCCCTGCCGAGGCCAAGGGTCCTTGATCCCCGGCGGGATTGGATCAAGGCGATCTAACTCTCTGATAAATGGGGTAGCACGCGAAAGAGAAAAAAATAGCATGGTCTCTCCTCATAAGAGTCCACCACAAGGAAGAGGTAGAAGACCAACGCCTCCCAGGTCTCCACGTAGAGGTTAAGCTTCATTGACCCCTGAAGAGACCTTGCCAAGGCAAGAAGGCCGACATAGACATGCACCCCGCCATTATGAAAGTTTAGATAACCGCAAAAGATACGGGGATATACAACTAGTACCCTTAGCTGTAGCTCCCCCCAAGAAAAGGTTGACATGTAAGACATTAGTGACGTGGCCTATTGTAATATTTTTTGGACCACTCTATCAGGTCGGGCCCTTAGCTAGTTTAACCAATTGCCCAATGGTACCATTATCGGCTTCGAGCAGTTGACGAAGCATTTCCTTAACCACTTTTCCATGAACAAGAAGTACTCAAAGACAGCCTCATCTCTGTTCACGGTGGTGTAAAAAGTTTGGGAATCCTGAGAGTATGTACATCGATTCTCCATAGTGGTGTTCGAGGTACCACCTGCCAACTACGAATTGCTGTCAGGGATAATGCAAAGTAACTTGCGGAATAGTAGATTCAAGGAGTCTGTAGTTGGGAAGCCGCCGGCGTCTATGGAGGAACTGTTGGCTAGAGCCAAAAAATACATTAGGATTGAAGAGACTATCGGTCCGGGAGAGCACTAGGGGAGGAATCTCTGCCCATATCTTTGGATGCATTTCTAGCCCGCTTTACAACAATGGTGAAGTTCTTGGTGGTCAAAGCCCCCATCCACCTACAATGTCATTTTGAGGAGGCCGAGCTTAAACCTATTATAAGCCGTCATATCCACTTTTCTAATGAAGGTAAAGTTTCCCACCCCTGTGGGAACGGGGGAACTGTTGGGGACGTGAAGGTGGCGAGAGAATATTAAGCTAACACCTTGAATAATCCTAAAAGGAAGCACACGGACAATGATCACAACGACAAGGGGAAACAAATTGCCATCAACTTAATTGTACTGAAGGAAAGGCACTCGGGGGGCAAGACCCAATCAGTTAGCACTTGGCCAAAATCCTAACAGTCAGACGCCTTTGAAGAGGATGATAACTGCGACATGTCAACCCAAGAAGGCAATGTTCATCTCAAAAGTAGGGCGCCCCTCATCGAAGAGGGAGACCCCAACGCTCATCAAGTGACGCACGCAAGGGCGCCAATGGAGGTGACAGGCGCACCTAGACCTGAGGTCAAGCATAAAATAGCCACACTTGGGGAACACCCCCCAAGTTTGACAGAGCGTTATGCCTAATGAGGCATTAGCAAGTACCAAATGACTTTAAAAACTATCTTCTTTTCTAAAATGCAGTTCAACAATTGCAGGTTGGCCATGAGCTGAGCATTAAGTAGGGGTGCTGACACGCTAGAAGCTAACGTGCTTGAATAGAAAGTGCACTAGTCGTGATAGTACTAAAAGTGGACTAAAAGTTCGGGTTATCAAACCACGGAGACTTGGATTTTAGTTTATGAGTTTATAACGAAAAAGAACAACTAAAATAAAGGTACATTGAAGGTAAAACGCGTAAAATAAGAACGAAGACACACAAAGGATTGAAGACCAAATATAGAGGAAGACTAAGGCACATGCGAGGTCCAAATTGCTCAATTATACTTATAAAGGCTCTCCTTGAAGGATTACGCTCATGTTGCTATGGTGAAAGCTCTTAAGCTAGAGAATGACCGATGTCTCGTGCTAAACTCCTATGCTTGAATGACGGTTTCCTAAGTATATGTACCCAGAAATCTAATCACTAAACATGCATTAATGCACTAGAGCTCACTCGATTTGGATTGAACGACTTCACCCGGGAATCTTTACCTATGTCTAGGGCAATTCCTCATTCGTTGCGGGTTGTGGTGTGAATTTCGTGCACCCTAAGTCAATTTTCTCCCGAAATATTCACCTAGGCATAAGATTCTAACATATGGTGATCAAGGATATGCAAGACAAGCAAAAACACAAATTCACACCACATGACAAGATAAGAATAACTTCAACAATCCTCTATTATATGCATAAATCACAATTTTGCCTTACATGACCTTAGTCTTACAAGTTTAGCTCATAATTGATAGCGTAGAAGACATAAATAGATTATTATACATATTCATGGACATAAATGAAAATGTAAGGCTATTAAAACTCCCTAAATGATAAATGATGATGGATCTTTAAGTTGAATCTTCAATCCCCAAGTTAATCTTCCTTCTTGATCTCAAGATAGGTGAAATTGTGGCTCAATTCCAAGGAAATGCTCCAGAAATCCCAAAAATTGAACCCTTGAAATGAGCTGAAAAATTCGCTTTGTAGCTTCCAAAAAATGGTTATAGCAGTGCTTAGGCGCGTGTGTATCGGCGCCCAAGTACCGCCTACGTGGCAGGAGTTTCTTGGAGGAATAGTTGGTCGGTGCCCAGGCGTGAAGAATCTGGTGCTCGGGTGCGGAAGGTACGGCGCCTGGGCGTGGGTGATGTGGCGCCCAGGTGCGGGTCTACATGCACCTGCTGCTTCTTTTCATCTTTTGGCACCTGGGCGCGAGTAATGTGTGCGAACATTCCTTCTTGAGTTCGTTTGAAATGCCGTCTTTTGCCCTTTTCTTCATGCATCGTCGCTTAATGCCTGAATTCACTTAACACACGTATTAAAAGTACGGGAGGCACAATTCAAGCTATAAATAGACCTAAATCGTTAACATTGATCCTCCCCGAGCAATTAAACAAAAGAAAACTACGACTAAAACAACACCAAGATAAGGGATAAAACAAAAACAAAAGATAGCTCACTTTCGTAGAGAGCACGATTGCATTTAGCGTATGCAACAAGCCGTTAAACCTCAATTTTTCCAAAAGAGGACGAGTTTCGTCTCGTGAGGGTTTGCAAAAGATATACCCACAAAATCCAACAAAATTTCAGTCCCACCCAACCAACACAAATTATCTTATTCAACAAGAAAACAATGGCATAAAATCGACCTTTAAAGCTCAAAAATTGTATACACATATCAATGACTTGCTCATGTTACACTTTGACTCGAATAAACCTCAAAAGGGTGTAGTGATTGTAAGTCTATGTCATTATAGTCAAGTGGCACCCTTACCAAATTTCAGATTTTCTCCCATATCTATTAACCTTCGATCAATCCTAAAGTATAAGCCTCATAGACAACTTCATAACCACTTACATCTCACCACTTAACCGTTTAACCTTTAACTTCACATGAAAGTTCCATTTAAATTCATTAAGGCTAGGTCATGTGCAATGTTCTATTCCCTTAGGCTTTCTATGACACCCATGTATCGAGCTTTGGATCAATGACTCCCAAACTAGATAGTTTTAGGGCATTAAGTGTCCAGACACTCCTTACGGATTTAATCACTCGAGTGCCAAAGGCCACGAAATAAAACTAGACCTTTCACTCACTTTTAACTCTAATTGGCTTGAGCAAAGCTCAAATTAGTTTAATAGTACAGTTTATAGGCATGTAGCTTTTCACCTCCAGTACATATCAGCCTGACTTTATAGTCATACCAATTTTCATCAACCTTATTCATTATTCATTAGGCATATGAAGCAACTACTCAACTCATGACCCTAAGAAAAATCTAAGTCAATATTTCCGGGAGAAATTCCTTAAGTGTTTCAGAATGATTATCCACTTAACTCCTCTACCCTCGACTTGTCGTGCATTTGTGCTTCATCTAAGGAAATTCTACTCTCATCTAGGGTCCCACGAGCAAAGTAAAGATATGTGTATTTTCCATTAAATTCAAATATAAGTCACGACAATATGCCATCAGTTTCATTGCAACAATTGGGGATAAAAAAATTTCATGCCTGATTTTTCTTGAATTTCTCATTATAATCACAAAACAAGAAAATACTAAGCACTACCTAACACCCCCAAACTTAAACCTAACATTGCCCTCAATGTTACATCAAAACTCAAACCGTGAAAAGGAGTAAAAGAAACACTTACAGAACGGGAAAGCTTAAAAAGAAAACCTAGGAGTAGTTGGTTGAGCCTAAAATCGAGGCGATCCTATCAAAATTCTCAACACTCATCAGAACTCTCCTACTCACGCTTTCCGTTAGCTCAGCGAAGTAGACAAATTTCATATAGGCACAGGCTAAGACAGAAAACATAAGAAAGGCAGTGCAGATAGATATAGGGATTAGTCGAATTAGTACATACCCAAATAACAGAAAAGTAGAAAAAAACAAAACAAAAACGGAAATAAAACACGAGAAACGAAAACGAAAGAAAAACAGAAAAATAGCTAAAAGGGTCCCAAAACGGTGAAGCTCATCACTGCATATCCACTTCATCCCCTGCAGCAGCAGTAGCAGCATCATCCTCAGCATCGCCATCCTCATCAAGATCAGCCTGGTCAAACCTCGGCTCGTCAACAGGCGCAGTCGGGAGAGGAATAAAATCAGGAACGGCAGGGTAATCAAAAGCTGGTCGCCCGGCTGAAATGTCAGATGCAATCATCAACTGTCTCTGGTACTGAGCTAGCATCTGCATGTTAGCCATCATAACGGACTGGCCTATCCGGAGCTGAGACATCTCATGTGCTATGGCGGCCTCTGAAGCTGACTATGGGGGAACCGGCCCTTGAGGAGGCCTACTCGATCCCTCACCACGAGTCGGGGCAGGGCGAGCTCGCTTGTTTCCCTGAGCCTTGCGAACCATCCCCGTGAACTCCAAAAGAATCCCCGGGGCATCCAACTCTTCACCCTGGTATTGTTCCACTGAAGCGCTCTCACACAGATTGCTGATAAGTGATGGGAAAATAAATGGTGTCTTCTTCTTGGATGGAGCAGTGGAGTTATCTTCGGATAACTCTGCACATAAACGCTTAATCTGAGTCTGTAAAGCGGACGAGATAAGCTGAATAGTGTCAATCTCCTTCCGCTCCAATATGGCATAGACAAGGACAACATGATCTTTGGACACCTCCGACTTATTCATGCTTGGCATGATAAAGTGGCGGACAAATTCGTACCAAAATTTTGCTTCATTCTTCAGTCCAGAGGCCTTAAACATTGTATTGTTCACCCACACGGTACCCTCCTTTGCCAATTCCTGAAGAACAACCGCCAAATCTACAGCCCGGTAGTGATTCCGTACCAACTCATTATAAGCACAAACAAGTGGCCTAGGTACGAGACCAAGGCATTTTCGGATGGCGTGCTCATCATATTCAACAGTTCGCCCCCGTACAGTGGTGGCAGAGGGACCCCCATAGCGGCCCGTGCGTTGCTTAATTCTCTGATAGACGATGACTGAAGCATAGAATTCCTGTAGCCAGAACGGGTTTATCTTGTGGGGCTCCTCGAGGAACGGTTGCCACTTGTGGAACCGAAGCAGGGCCTTTCCCGTAGGTATCCGAATCAATAAGGGTCTTTCCTTGTGTATCGCCCGTACACCGAACCTCCAAATCATCAAATCGAGTATCAAGGGCGACATTTTCTTCCTCCTCACTATTAGATATTTCAGGTTCAACCACTGGTTCTTGCCCTTTTGACGACCCCTCGCCTGCCTTGTTACCTTTTGTTCTAGCTATGGCAACAGCCACATTAAGCCCGACTGACAATCGACAGCACTACCCGCACACACAATCCACCGACAACTGGAAGGCAACAGTCACAGCAACAGCCCACAAACAACAAACCCCAACAACACCAAATATACAAAACAACCCTTCAAACGGCAACAATAAATTCGAACCCCCAAACTTATTCACAACATCAATTCGCACCAACAATCAATAATCGAACAAAAAAATCACAAGCCCCACATGGCTTCAAATTCAACGAATTAACGAAGAGGAGTCAAGCCAATCACTTACCGATTCGAAATGTCAAATTTCAAAAAAATTTCATGCCTGAACTGACGTCCGAACGTCAGCTAGCCAACGTTCGAACGTTGGCTAACTCTGGGCTGAACCCGCGCAGTGGTGACGGAAGTGCAGCGGCGGTATGGTGGGTGGTGAAGAAGATTGGAGGGGGAGGATTTGGGGTTTTTGAATTTAGGTATTAATTGGGGGGGGGGGGGTTTCTTCTGGTATGAAATGAGAAGAAGAAGACGAGCTGTTGGTCTTCAAAGATCTGACTGTAAAAAATTTGTTTCCTTTTTTTTTTTTTAAGACGAAATCCCAACGTTCGAACGTGACATACTCAACGTTCGAACGTTGGATATAGTAGAGCAAAAAATTTTAAAACAGCAGCGTACGAACGTTGACCTCCAAACGTACGGACGTGACATGCAGTAGCCGACAAATTGACCTCCCTTGGACCATTTTCCTGTAACAAAACAACAACAAACGAAAAAATTAAAACACGAAAACAAAAACACACTAAAAACTAAACAAAAGCAGGAAAAGCAAGAAACATGGGTTGCCTCCCACGAAGCGCTTGCTGGTTCAATTCACACCAACAATCAAACATCGACTGTTCAGAAACGACTAAGTCGATGGCTCTTGGAACTCGACAGACAATGTGTCTGCATTCCAGTCGGTCCCCGAGTAATGTTTTAGCCTATGTCCATTGGTCATGAATACTTGTCCGTCATCCGTAATAAGCTCCACAGCCCCCGACGAATACACTCGTGTGACTCGAAATGGCCCCGACCAATGGGATTTGAGTTTTCCTGGGAAAAGTTTGAGTCTAGAGTTGTACATCAGAACCACTTCTCCTTCCTCAAATTCCCGTGGCAGAATATGCTTGTCATGCCACTTCTTAGTCCGTTCCTTGTACATTTTTGCATTCTCGTATGCCTCATGTCTCCACTCCTCGAGCTCATTCAGTTGAAGTAGCCTCTTATTACCTACAACACTTGCATCAAAATTTAGAAATTTGATAACCCAATAAGCACGATGCTCAAGTTCGACAGGTAAGTGACAAGCCTTTCCAAACACAAGACGATATGGGGACATGCCAATAGGGGTTTTGAAAGCAGTACGGTAGGCCCACAATGCATCGTCTAATTTCAGAGACCAATCAGTTCGATGGCTATTTACCATTTTTTCTAAAATCCTTTTTATTTCCCTATTAGACACTTCGACTTGCCCGCTAGTTTGAGGGTGATACGGGGTTGAGATTTTATGTTTAACACCATATTTGCTCAACAAATTTTCAAATTGCTTGTTACGAAAATGTGTGCCTCCATCACTTATAATTCCTCTAGGTGTTCCAAAACGTGTAAAAATCCGTTTTTTTAAGAAATCTAAGCACAACCCTAGCATCATTAGTTTGCAAAGCCTCAGCTTCGACCCACTTGGACACATAATCAACAACAACTAGAATGTACTTATTAGAACAGGAACTGGGAAATGGTCCCATAAAATCTATACCACACACATCAAAAAATTCACATTCAAGCACAGTATTCATAGGCATTTCATGTCGTCTAGAAATATTACCTACCCTTTGACATCGATCACAAGATTTGACATAAGCATGTGCATCTCTAAATAAAGTAGGCTAGAAAAAACCTGATTGCAGAACCTTGGCAGCAGTCTTAGCGGGCCCGAAGTGGCCTCTGATGGGCATATCATGACAGTGAGCCAAGACAGATGCCATTTCCTCCTCAGGTATACATCGCCTGATAAGTCCCTCTACACCAATTTTAAACAAGTAGGGCTCTTCCCACAAATATTGCCTAGCATCATGTAAAAACTTTTTTTTTTGGTGAAAGGTTAGATCCGGGGGTAAAATTCCAGCAACTAAATAGTTAACAAAATCAGCATACCAAGGGATTGAAATAGACGAAAGAGCAAAAAGTTGCTCATCGGGAAAGTCATCTCTTATTGGGATCTCATCCACTCCCACACCCACTAACTCTAACCTAGAAAGGTGATCAACTACTACATTCTCAGAACCTTTTTTATCTTTGATTTCTAAGTCAAACTCTTGTAGTAATAAAATCCACCTAAGTAGTCTAGGTTTGGCATCTTTTTTAGCAAGCAAGTATTTCAATGCAGAGTGATCAGTGTACACAATAACTTTATTAAGCACAAGATAAGAATGAAACTTGTCAAAGGCAAAGATAACGGCTAAAAGCTCTTTTTCAGTGGTAGCATAATTGAGTTGGGCTTCATTTAAGGTACGACTAGCATAGTAAATAGTATGAAAGATTTTACCCTTCCTTTGACCAAGTACAACTCCTACTGCAGTGTCGCTAGCATCGCACATCAGCTCAAATGGCAAACTCCAATCGGGGGTAGCCAGCACAGGTGCTGAGATCAACTTTTCCTTCAGAGTGAGGAAGGCCTGCATACATGCATCATTAAAGTCAAATATTGCATCTTTCATGGTCCAGTTAGACAGAGGTTTAGCAATTTTGGAAAAATTAGCAATAAAACGCCTGTAAAACCCGGCATGCCCTAGAAAACTTCGCACGACTTTGACCGTGGTGGGTGGAGGAAGATTGGCTATTACTTCAATTTTTGCTCTATCCACCTCAATCCCCTTCTTGGATATCTTATGGCCCAAAACAATGCCTTCTTGTACCATAAAGTGGCATTTTTCCCAATTCAAGACTAGATTAGTCTCCTCACATCTCTGCAACACAAGGGTTAGATTGTGCAAACATCTATCATAGATAGAGCCAAATACAGAAAAGTCATCCATGAAGATTTCAATAAATTGTTCGATCATGTCATGAAATACAGCCATCATGCATCTCTGAAAAGTAGCAGGTGCATTACATAAACCAAAGGGCATCCGCCTATAAGCAAAAGTGCCATAAGGACAAGTGAAAGTGGTTTTCTCTTGATCCTCAGGTGCAATGGCAATTTGGTTATAGCCAGAGTACCCATCCAAAAAACAATAATACTCATGCTCGGCTAATCTCTCTAACATTTGATCGACAAAGGGAAGGGGAAAGTGGTCTTTACGGGTATATTCATTCAATTTTCGATAATCGATGCAAACCCTAAAACCAGTGACAATTCTAGATGGGATTAACTCATTTTTATCATTAAGAATGACTGTTGTACCTCCCTTCTTTGGCACTACCTGAGTTGGACTTACCCACGGGCTATCGGAGATAGGAAATTTGATACCAGCATCGAGTAATTTGATTACCTCTTTTTTCACCACTTCTTGAATTTGAGGATTAGACCTCCGCTGTGGTTGTATGGTGGGCTTTGAGTTCTCTTCCATCAGAATCTTGTGCATGCAAATGGCCGGGCTAATCCCCCAATGTCAGCAATCTTCCATCCAAAGGCCCGTTTGTGCTCCTTCAGTACCTTCAGCAACTTTGCTTCTTGTTGCTTTGTAAGAGAAGAAGAAATTATCAGAGGCAAAGTTTCATTATCACTTAGATAAACATATTTAAGATGCGAAGGTAAGGCTTTTAGATCAAGAATCGGTGGCTCCTCAATGGATGGTTTGGGTTTGCTTGACAGTGGCTTATCCAACATCTCAAATTTCCTCACGATGGCGCATTGTGCACGCCTCTCCAGACTGTGAACAGCTGCCAGTTGTCCCTCATCAGCTGACTCAGCAACCTTCGACTTCATTATGCATGTCTCAAGTGGATCGTCGGAGACATTTTCCTGAAAATGCTCCACAATCAAAAGATCAAAAGCATCTATTCGCAAACACGACTCGTCATCGCCGACATGCTTTAAAACCTTGAATACATCAAACGTAACTCTCTCTTCTCCCACATTTAAAGTCAGCTTACCATTTGCTACATCGATCATAGCTTTACCTGTGGCTAGGAAAGGTCTTCCTAGGATGAGAGGAAATTCGACGTCTTCTTCCATTTCTAGGACCACGAAATCCACCGGAAAGTAGAATTTGTCAACTTGCACGATCACATCCTCTATGATTCCCTTCGAGTGTTTAATAGATCGATCTGCAAGTTGAAGACTCATTGAGGTTGGCTTCGGATTTCCCAAGCCCAATTTCCGAAACAATGAGTATGGAAGAAGGTTGATGCTGGCCCCTGAATCACATAACACTCGGTCAAAGTTTAGTTGCCCAATGGTACACGGGATTGTGAGGCTTCCCGGATCCTTGAGTTTCTTTGGCAACTTGTTCAATACCACTACTGAGCATGCTTCAGTCAAGCACACTGTTTCATTGCCTTCCCATTTCTGCTTATTTGAGAGAATATCCTTGAAGAACTTGATGTAGTTGGGCATCTGCAAAATCGCATCAATAAAAGGAATGTTAATGCGAACTTCTCGAAGAATTTATAAAATCCTAAGAAAACTCTTATCCATTTCTTTTTTATGCTTTTTATGTGCTAGGGGGAAGGGGAGACGTATTTCAACAGGTGTAGACGAAGAGGGAGATAAAGTTTCAGAAGAGGCCTCTTCTACCTCTGACGTTCGAACGTTGTCCTTCCTAACATTCACCAAAAACTTAACACAAAAAATCCTTACGTGTTTGCACAGCAAGTGGACTGGTCGTGTGTAGTAATAAAATTAGATTTTAAGTCCGGGATGTCGAACCCACAGAGACTCGTATTTTAGATTGACGAAATTTAAAGCAATTAAAATTAAATTAAAAGAGGATGATTAATTGACAATGAAAAAGTGAAAACGATACTTGACAAATTGATTAAGATTCTTATGTGAGAAAGCAACTAAGACACATGCTTCAACCGTTATTACTCGTTAATATATATGAGTGATTATTCGAATTATTAGACTACTATTGCTTTGGTGGAAAAAACCTTAATTAATTACTACCCGATCTCTCGGCTGTAATAATCTTATTACTACGTGACGGTTTTCTAAATATTTCTATCCGAGACTCAAATCATTAGCCATGCATTCACGTTTTAGAATTTCCCCGGATTAATCCAGCTAACAGCACCCGGAAATCTATACCTATCTCTAGGAGCAATTCCTCATGTTTTTCGGATGATGTGTTAATTCCTTTGAACCCTAATCTATATTCTCTCGAATCATAAACTAGTCTAATTAGCAAGCATATGGTGATCAGGCATATGATTGGAATAAAAGCATAAAATTAACACACAAAGCAATAATAGAATTAAGACGAACAATCAATTCATACATATTAACTCATAAAATTGGCATTCACATGGCCTTAGTTAAAGTAAATTAGTTCATACTCATAATTTGAAAAACAACTAAAAACATAGAATTATTCATAGACAAATAATCTAGAATTAAAAGTCTCCCTATTATGAATTGAAGAATTGATGTAGAATCTTCGTTCTCTTTGTCTGGCTCGTTTCTTGGCTCCAACTCTCTTCCAAAGCTGAAATTTTTCGAACCCTAATGATGTTGGAAAAGAAGGTATTTATAGAAGAGGATCCCCCAAGTTTCTTAGTTGCATTAGGAATAAAAATTTGCCAAAATTCATCCAGCCGCCTCTCACGTCCGTACGTTGCTCCCTCACGTTCGAACGTGATGACGTGGCATAAGTTGTTGACTGGGAGCTGACTGGGCCAACGTTCGAACGTTACATGCCTCACGTTCGTACGTTGATGACGTGGCCACGCCCGAACATTGATATCTCCACGTACGTATGTTGCATGCAGAATGTGACCAAAATAATGTTTTTCCGCCCTTTTCACTCGATTGTCATGATTTTACCCCTGTACTCATTTAACACACAAATCAAAGCCACAAGTGGTAAAGATCACTCATAATCGACTCTAAACCAACCAATTATCGGGCCCTAAAACAAGTAATACTCAAGCTTATCAATCGTCAATAAAAAGGGGCTAAAATCACGAGCAAAAATGACTCCTATCAACCCCCCCCCCCCAAAACTTATCTATTGCTCGTCCTCGAGCAATAAGCTATAGAATCCATAAAAACAACTTGAACAAAGGAGAACAAAAAAAAAAAAAACTACCTAACTCACTTTCGTGGAGTACACGGTTGCATTTAGTGGATGCAGCAAGCCTTTGAACCCTTGAGTTACCTCAAAGGACGAGTTATAGTCTCGTTAGGGTTTGCATACGATGTACCCATAAAATCAAAGGATTTTCAACCCCAATCAATCAACGCAAATCAATATGATTAATAATAAAGTAATGGCATGAATTCATCTATTTAAGCTCAAAATTATATATATATACACATCACATACTTGCTCATGTTACGCCTTAACCTCGAAAAGACCATCCTAAGTTTGTACGTTTTCTTTTCTTTTTGCTTTCTTTTTTGTCTTGTTTAGTTTGTTTCTTTATGTTATGTTCAAGCATGCACTTTTGGCATGCTTCTCTTTGAGTCTTGATGGTTTGTATTGTGAGTACATAACATGTAGTAGCCAAGTTTTGCATTGGAGATCTTTCATTGTGGATTTGAGCTTGGAGTGGATCTCACGTGATTAAGGGTTGCTTTTTAGCACCCTTGTTGTAAGTACTCTCGTTTACCCCCTTTTTGAGTGTGTATGATTGAGTCAACATTGAGGATAATGTTGTGTTTAAGTTTGGGGGGGGGGGGTATGAGTAGCGCTTATTAATCTTATGTGTCATGTGATCTTGTTTTTAGCTCAAGTTTGGGGGAATCGTTACTATTGCATGTGTTTTGTACTAATTTTTGTGAAAATTCAAGCATAACAATTTTTTGGATAGAATTTCAACCCTTCACTTGAGGCATTGAGCATGGTTAATTTGAATACATGGTATGTTTTCTCTATCAATTTGGTTTTTAATGGCTATACACATCGTTTCCTTGCTGTGGGACCCTAAACATGATTAGATTGTCTTTAAGATGATTCACATATGCACATAAATTGAGGGTAGAGGAGTTGAGTGGACAACCATTTTGAAACACTTAAAGGCTTGATCCCGAAAATATCAACTTAGAATTTTCACATGTGTAATGAGTTGAGAACGTCAACTTCGTATGCTTAATAATAATAAAAAGAGGTTGAACATTGGTATGACTACAAAAGTCAGGCTTAATAGATACTGGGGGTGAAGAGCACCATGCCTAGAATACTGTACTATTATGCTAATTTGAGCTAAGCTCGATCCAATGCAAGTGTTAAGTGAATAAGGACCTAGTTTGATTTTGTGGCCTTTGACACTCGAGCGATTAAGCCCTTAGGAGTGTCTCTACACTTGATACCCTAAAGCCGTCTGGTTTGGGAGTTATTGGCCTAAAGCTCGTTACAAGGGTGTCATAGAAAGCCTAAGAGGATCGAACATTGCACATAGTCTAGCCTCTAATATTTCGAGTTGAAAGTGCATAAGTTAAAGCCGAAAGTGGAATGAAGTGATGAATTTTTAAGTGGCTATGAAGTGGTATTCAATTCTCGTACCATGTGAATAAGCAAAAGTTGATAAATATGGGGTTAATGCTTGAAAAGTGGTAAGAATGCCACTCGACTATAATACTTGAGATTTATTACACTACACCCTTAGGATGATCTTTTCGATGTTAAGGCGTAACATGAGCAAGTGTGTGAGGTTGACACGCTAAAAGCTAACGTGCTATTGTAGCAAGTGCACTAGTCGTGTGTAGTAATAAGTGTGGACGAAAAGTCCGGGTTGTCGAACCACGGAGACTTGAATTCTAGTTTATGATTTTATACAAAAAACAACTACAATAAAAGTAACTTAAATGTAAAAACGTGTACAATAAGAACAAGGTTATGCAAATGAATTAAAACCAATTATAAAGGGAGACTAAGGCACATGCTAGGTCCAAATTGATCAAATATACTTGTAAAGGCTCTTGTTGTAGAATTACTCTTATATTGTTATGGTGAAAACTCCTAAGGTAGAGAATAACCGATGTCTCGCGTATAAACTCCTATACTTAGATCGTGATTTCCCAAATATCCTTATCCGGAAATCTAACCACTAAACATGCATTAATGTACTAGAGTTCACTCGATTTGAATCGAACGACTTCACCCGGGAATCTTTACCTATGTCTAGGGCAATTCCTCATTAGTTGCGGGTCATGATCTGAATTTCTTGCACCCTAAGTCAATTTTCTCCCGAAATATTAACCTAGGCATAAGATTCTAACATGTAGTGATCAAGTATATGCAAGATAGACAAAAACACAATTCACATCACATAACAATATAAGAACAACCTCAACAATCATCTATTGTAAGCATATATCACAATTTGGCCTTACATGGCCCTAGTTTTACGAATTTAGTTCATAATTGAAAGCATAAAAGGCATAAGAGGAATATTCATAGACATAAATGAAATGAAAAGCTCTTAAAAACTCCCTAAATGGTGAATGATGATGGATCTTGAAATTGAGCCTTCAATCCCCAAGCTCTTTCCCTTCCTCTAGTTTTCCCCTCCAAGAGTGATGAAGAATGGTGATGAATGGTGGAGAAATCAGATTAGGGGCTGCCTTCCTCTCCTCCAAGAATCTGAAATTGATAGTGAATGATGAAGAGTATGGGTCCCCCCTCCTTTTATAGCCAAAATTCCACTAAAGTATGCATTAAGAATTCTCATTAAAGTTCCCCAATGAGAATTCCACCTAAGGTGATGCTTAAAGTTTGGCTTTTAAGATTCCAACCAGCTAAAAAATGCTGAACTTTCGGCCCTTAAGAATTCCACCAAGCATAACCATGTGAAAACTTCAACAAAACACATGCATGCTGCCATTTTCTTGCTTTCCAGCGCAGTCTTAGTATTATCCTCATAAACTTCTCCACAGATCTCCAAATTGGATGATTCAAGTCCCCATGTTCCCATAGAACATAGATCTACAACTTTCAAGAAGGACATTTTGTCCAATTCGGTCGCTAAGTATACCTAAATTACATTTCAACATTGAGGTTGTTTCTGATTTGGCGCCCATAAAGTAAATCTACCAAGAAACACACTTATGACAACCCCTCAACACATGTGCTGAATTATGGCCAAACGTGATTCTTACCCATCATATAATGCTGGAATTTAGGCTGAAAAGGAGTAACATTCGGACTATCTATGCCTAGGCATGACTAGGAGGGCGCTGGGGCGTATCCTGACACATGTACTTCTCTATTCGGCGCAGCAATCGTATTTCCTTCACAATTTTCTCTATAGACCTCCGACTTGGATGTTTCAAGTTCCAATTTGAAGCTAATACATACATCTAAAACTTGTTAGAAGGAAACTTTGTCTAAGTCGGTCTCGAAATGTACGGAATTATCGCTCGAATGTGGTAGGAGATGCATAAACTGCCTAGGTGTTGAAAAACATGCTTGAACTTGTTTTGTACATCGTTTTTCTTCACTTTTCTTCATGTATTCTCATTTATTACCTGTATTCACTTAACACACCTATTTAATGAAAATATGACATGATTTAAGCAATAAGTGAATCCAAATCATAAGAATTACGGTCTTAAAAACATGTAAAAACACCTCTTATCAACACCCCCAAACTTATCAATTGCTCGACCTCGAGCAATAAGAGCTATAAGGCAAGACCAACATCATTCAATGGGAGAAAACAAAACAACTAACTAACTCACTTTCGTGGAGTAAACGATTGCACTTAGCGGGTGCAACAAGCCTTTAAACCTTTGAGTTACCTCAAAGGACGAGTTATAGTCTTGTGAGGGTTTGCATACGATATGCCCACAAAATCTAGCAAATTTTCAATCCCAACCGAATCAACACATCTCAATATGATCAACAAGAATGAATGGCATAAAATCAACCTTTTAAAATTCACAAATATATATATACATATCAACTACGTTTGCTCATGTGACACCAATACTTGAAACGACTCCCTAGGGTGTAGTGAAAAATAAATCTAGGGTATTATAGTCGAGAGGCATCCTTACCAAATTTTGGACATTAATCCCATATCTATCAACTTTTGATCAAACACAAGGCACAATAATTATAGATAATCTCATAGCCATTTAAATTTCATTATCTCAAATATTCAACATTCAATTCATATGGAATTTCCATTAAACTTCATTAAGGCTAGATCATGTGCAATGTTTTATTCCATTAGGCTTTCTATGACACCCATGTAACAAGTTTTAGACCAATGACTCCCAAACTAGATAGTTTTGGGGCATTAAGTGTAGAGACACTCCTAAGGTCTAATCACTCGAGTATCAAAGGCCACGAAATAAAACTAGATCTTTTAAACAATTCACTTCTTTTGGCTTGAGCATAGCTCAAATTAGCATAATAGTACAGTATATAGGCATGAAACTTTTCACCTCCGGTACGTATTAGCCTGACCACTTTTGGTCATACCAAAATTCAACCTTTTCAATTCATTGTTAGCATATAAAATTACTACTCAACTTATAACTTTATGAGAAATCTAAGTTAATATTTCTGGGAATAATTTCTTAAGTGTCTCAAGATGGTTATCCTCTCAACTCCTCTACCTTCGATTTAAGTGCATTGTGAATCATCTAAAGAATCAATTCTAGTCTAAGGTCTCCACGAGCAATTTCAAAAATATATATTCCATTAAATTCAAATTATTTCAAGAATTCATGCCATTTTTCCAAGTCAATCAATTTCAATGCATCAATTGGAAGGACTAAAAATTTTTCATGCTTGATTTTCTCAACAAAGAAGCATATAAACATGATATCAAACAAACTTTCCCTAAAATTAAGCTAAAAATTAGGATTGCACCATCAAAGTTCAAAATAAGTACTCTTCTAAACACCCCCAAACTTAAATCCAACATTGTCCCCAATGTTGTTACAACAAGCATACACAACAGTAAAAGAACACTTACAACCAAGGATGTTGAAAAACATCCTTAAACTTCCAATACATAATCCTATAGCTTCTCCTCCTCTCGAGTAAAATGAGCATGGTCCAAATTTGCATCATATCTAACACTTCAACTTTTCAAACCATCAAGCATAAGAAAACATACATGCCAAAAGTGCATGTTTGAACACAACATAAAGAAACAAACTAAACAAAACAAAAACAAAATCAAAAAGAAAAACAAACTTACAAACTTGGGTTGCCTCCCAAGAAGCGCTAGTTTAGAGTCGGTAGCTCGACTTTGTGCTCTTTGAGGTTCAAATAGGTGGTCCATTTAACACGACCAAATCCTTGTCATGCCTCCTTTTAGCTCCATGGTCTACTTGCTTCCACTCATATTGCGGGATTTTGCAATAAGCCCTTTGTATTGGATGAGTCTTTTCAATCTTACGAGCACGGCGATGGGGTGGAATGTATTTCATGCATAAATCTTCTTTTCCCTCTTTGTTGTGTTTATCATAGGGAATCTCATCCTCCAACTCGAGTGTGCCCTTAGCCTTGCCATTTGCACATTTCTCATCAAGAGAAGGGTTAATAACATCGATATTGGAATAAGTAAGATCATCCATAGATGGTTTCCTGTTATTAGAAGCAGCAAATATCACTTTTACATCTCCTACCCTCAATGATTACTTACCTTTTCCCATGTCGATCTTGGCATTGCTAGTGACTAGGAAAGGTCTTCCTAGAATCAAGAGCATCTCAACATCTTCCTCCATATTAAGGACCACAAAGTCAACCCGGAAAACGAATTTGTCAACTTGTACAATAACATCTTCTATTATCCCCTTTGGTCTCTTAATTGATCCATCGGCGAGTTGGAGGCTCATTGATGTCGGTTTGGGATTTCCAAGGCCTAACTTCTTGAAGAGAGAATACGGGAGGAGATTGATACTTGCTCCCGTATTTCCAATAACCTTTTCAAAAGTAAGAGGGCCAATGGTGCACGGAATGGTGAGCCTCCCCGGGTCCTCACAAAGAGTCGCCACAATCCTATGGAAAATCGGATCCATATCCTTCTTTTTCGTTTTTTGTGCATTTGGAAATGGAAGACGAACCTCGATGGGATGATGTGTTGGAGTTAAAGGGCCAGCTGTGGAGGATACAGAATGTGGCGCTTGGGCGTGACAATCGGCGCCTTGGCGCAGCGACAAGGGCGCCTGGGTGTGGATGGATGGGCGCTCGGGCGCATCAGTGCGAACATTATCACCTTTTACCTGTTCGCTACTTCTCAAGGTAATTGCATAGCATTTCTCTTTCGGGTTCTTTTTCGTGTCACTTGATAAAGTTCCCGGGGCTCTCTCGCTGATTGTCTTTGCCATTTGACCCATTTGTGTCTTCAAATTCTTCATATCCATCATTAAATCCTTCATCATAGTACGGAGTTCGTTGATTGCTGAATCTGATTTCTTTATTTTCTCATCAAGACGTTCATTGGTTGTAGGAGGCCTAACTTGCCTTTGTACATGAGGATTACCTTGCCTTTGAGCTTGATTGTTGATGAATGGAGGCCTTGGTGCTTGATAGATATCGATATGGGCGTTTTGTGCCGGATTGGGCCTCCTTGGAAAATTTTCGGGCACATGGAAGTTCAATTGAGGTCGATTGGCATTTCCAACATAGTTTACATTGCCAACCATTGTTTCCAAAACGACTTCTTTTTCCAACTCTTGAACACGAGAAATTTTTTTAGTGGGTGTGATCTCTTCATCATCGGGATAGAGCTCATATTCCCGGGCTAATTGCTCAATCTTGTCCCACACACTTTGGCAATCGAGCCCAAGGAGATCACCACCGGCGCCGGCATTGAGCCTATTTCGGATGCGCGAACGGACTCCATCATGGAATCGTAATACTTGCTCGCTCAATCTTAGGTTGTGATCCGGACATTTTTGGAGCATGTTTTTATATCTAGCCCATGCCTCGGCTAAGGACTCATGATTCCCCTGCTTAAACTCCATAATGTTGCTCCTTAGCTCGTTGATTTTTGAGGGTGGAAAGAATTTACTCAAAAAGGCATCGACCAATTGTCCCCATGTTGTGATGGATTGGGGTGGTAGAGATTTGTACCACATGGTCGCCCTTTCCTTTAATGAGAAGTGGAAGACTCTTAGACGAATTGCATCGAGATCCCGTGGATGAAATTGGGTAGTCATGAGAGTATCGTCTAAAGTCTCCAAATGCTCATGAGGTGATTCATGGGGCTCTCCATAGAAGGGTTCGCTTTGCACCATGCTAAAGATGTGTGACGGAATGTGATAATTTGGTGCAAAGAAATTTGGAAAGATTATGGGCCCCGGTATGGTGTGGACCCTTGGAGGTAGACTTTCCCGGACCAATGGAAGTCTTTGAGGAGGTGCCGGTTGCATAGCTTGGAAAAGATTTTGCAGCCATTCCCTATTTTTCGGAAGATTTATGTCGGGAAAATTCCCATTTGGATTTAGATTGTCGGCCATTTCTCGAGCTTGTCTACTAGATCGAAGAACACGCTCTATCTCCGGCTCAAAATTGTATAGGGGCTCGTTAGAAGAGCGGGTCATGCACCACAAATTACACCTAACAAATAAACACAAGAAAAAAAAATTAGAATAATAAAATAAAAGAAAGGTTAGAAATAAACGAAAAACTAAGAATTATGAAAATTTAAACAAAAAAAATCAAAAACTAAAATGAAAAAGTCCCCGGCAACGGCGCCAAAAACTTGACACGCTAAAAGCTAACGTGCTGTTGTAGCAAGTGCACTAGTCGTGTGTAGTAATAAGTGTGGACGAAAAGTCCGGGTTGTCGAACCACGGAGACTTGAATTCTAGTTTATGATTTTATACAAAAAACAACTACAATAAAAGTAACTTAAATGTAAAAACGTGTACAATAAGAACAAAGTTATGCAAATGAATTAAAACCAATTATAAAGGGAGACTAAGGCACATGCTAAGTCCAAATTGATCAAATATACTTGTAAAGGCTCTTGTTGTAGAATTACTCTTATATTGTTATGGTGAAAACTCCTAAGGTAGAGAATAACCGATGTTTCGCGTATAAACTCCTATACTTAGATCGTGATTTTCCAAATATCCCTATCCGGAAATCTAACCACTAAACATGCATTAATGTACTAGAGTTCACTCGATTTGAATCGAACGACTTCACCCGGGAATCTTTACCTATGTCTAGGGCAATTCCTCATTAGTTGTGGGTCATGATGTGAATTTCTTGCACCCTAAGTCAATTTTCTCCCGAAATATTAACCTAGGCATAAGATTCTAACATATAGTGATCAAGTATATGCAAGATAGACAAAAACACAATTCACATCACATAACAATATAAGAACAACCTCAACAATCATCTATTGTAAGCATATATCACAATTTGGCCTTACATGGCCCTAGTCTTACGAATTTAGTTCATAATTGAAAGCATAAAAGACATAAGAGGAATATTCATAGACATAAATAAAATGAAAAGCTCTTAAAAACTCCCTAAATGGTGAATGATGATGGATCTTGAAATTGAGCCTTCAATCCCCAAGCTCTTTCCCTTCCTCTAGTTTTCCCCTCCAAGAGTGATGAAGAATGGTGATGAATGGTGGAGAAATCAGATTAGGGGCTGCCCTCCTCTCCTCCAAGAATCTGAAATAGATAGTGAATGATGAAGAGTATGGGTCCCCCCTCATTTTATAGCCAAAATTCCACTAAAGTATGCATTAAGAATTCCCATTAAAGTTCCCCAATGAGAATTCCATCAAAAGTGATGCTTAAAGTTTGGCTTTTAAGAATCCAACCAGCTAAAAAATGCTGAACTTTCGGCCCTTAAGAATTCCACGAAGCATAACCATGTGAAAACTTCAACAAAACACATGCATGCTGCCATTTTCTTGCTTTCCAGCGCAGTCTTAGTATTTTCCTCATAAACTTCTCCACAGATCTCCCAATTGGATGATTCAAGTCCCCATGTTCAGATACAACATAGATCTACAACTTTCCAGAAGGACATTTTGTCCAATTCGATCGCTAAGTATACCTAAATTACATTTCAACATTGAGGTTGTTTCTGATTTGGCTCCCATAAAGTAAATCTACCAAGAAACACACTTATGACAACCCCTCAACACATGTGCTGAATTATGACCAAAATTGATTCTTACCCATCATATAATGCTGGAATTTAGGCTGAAAAGGAGTAACATTCGGACTAGGAGGGCGCTGGGGCGTATCCTGGCACATGTACTTCTCTGTTCGGCGCAGCAATCGTATTTCCTTCACAATTATCTCTATAGACCTCCGATTTGGATGTTTCAAGTTCCAATTTGAAGCTAAGACATACATCTAAAACTTGTTAGAAGGAAACTTTGTCTAAGTCGGTCTCGAAATGTACGGAATTATCGCTCGAATGTGGTAGGAGATGCATAAACTGCCTAGGTGTTGAAAAACATGCTTGAACTTGTTTTGTACATCGTTTTTCTTCCCTTTTCTTCATGTATTCTCATTTATTACCTATATTCACTTAACACACCTATTAAATGCAAATGTGACATGATTTAAGCAATAAGTGAATCCAAATCATATGAATTACGGTCTTAAAAACACGTAAAAGCACCTCTTATCAGACGTGTATATATTTGTAATTTGAGCTTAAACAGATGAATTCATACCATTTTGTGCTATTAATCATTGTAATTTACGTTGAGTGATCGGGGTTGAAAAATCTTTCGATTTTGTGGGTATATCGTCTGCAAACCCTCATGAGACTATAACTCGTCCT
This sequence comes from Buddleja alternifolia, assembly GCA_019426215.1. Lineage (NCBI taxonomy): Eukaryota > Viridiplantae > Streptophyta > Magnoliopsida > Lamiales > Scrophulariaceae > Buddleja > Buddleja alternifolia. Next base: position 25,248,221 of record CM033395.1, on the reverse strand, counting down.
TTGAGGTAACTCAAGGGTTCAAAGGCTTGTTGCATCCGCTAAATGCAACCGTTTACTCCACGAAAGTGAGTTTAGTCGTTTCTTTTCTTTTGCTTCCCTATGTTTGATGAGGAGTTCATATCTTATGACTTTTCTTGCTCGAGGTCGAGGAAGTGATAAGTTTGGGGGGGTTGATAGGAGTCGTTTTTACATAAGTTTTTAGGTCCTTTTAATGACAATTCAGGCCCATATATGGTTTATTTCGTGCCACTCGTGCGTTTAATATGTGTGTAAAGTGCTTTCAGGTAGTAAGCGACGATGGACGAAGAAAAGGGCAAAAAGACGACTCATTTACCCAACGCTGCTCAAGGCTTCGCACTGAGGCACCTAGGCGCCATTTTTCTCTAGCCCAGGCGCGACCCAGCAAACAACAATCAAAGCTTCGCACTTCCGCGCCTAGGCGGCTGAACCGCCATGCCGGGGAGCCCCATTTTCCGCGCCTGGGCGCCCCGAAACCTTTGCCCCAAGAAAGACTCGCCACCTAGGCGGCGCCTAGGCGCCGATCAACGCGCCCCCAGGCGCCTCGATAACAGAAATTTGGAACTATAAATAGGATTTTTCAATTCATTTTGTGGGTTCGAAATCTGGGTTTGTGGAGGCATTTTCTGGGTTTTGAGCCATCATTTCATCTTCATTGAAGGGCAAGAAAGAGATAGGAGCTAAGGATTGAAGTTCTAAAGCAAGGATCCATCATCAAGCAATTGAGGGAGTTTTAATTGCTTGCATTTACATGTTTATTTCCATGAGTATGTATATGTTTGTATTAGATTTTCTTAAGGCCTTGATGAGAGGCTAAATTGTAGTACTAAGGCCATGTGAAGGCCTATTTTACAAATCAATATATGTGTGTTGATTTTGTGCTTTTATCACAATCATATGCTTGATCACCATATGCTTGCTATTGTACCTATTCTATCCATTCGAAAGAACATAGGTTAGGGTGCAACAAGAATCAACGCATCATCCGAAACTAATGTGGAATTGCCCTTAGAAATAGGTAAAGATTTTCGGGTGCTGTTAGCCAGATTTATCCGGGGAAACTCTAGAACGTTAATGCGTGGTTATTGATTAGATTCTCGGATAGACATATTTAGAGAACCGTCAATTAATCATAGGATTATTATGAGCCGAGACATCGGGTAATAGTTAATTAAGGATTTTCCACCGAAGCAGTAGGAGTCTAATAATTCGAAGAGTAGCTCACGTATATTGATGAGTAGATTAGGTTGTTGCATGTGCCTTAGTCATTTTATCACTCTTGAGATTTAATCTATAGTCCGTTTCTCTTTTGTTCTTCGCTTGCTTACTCGTTTTATTGCAATTTACTTTTGTCCATTTTCATTAATCATAAACTAAAATTCAAGTCTCCGTGGTTTGACAACCCGGACTTATTGTCCATTTCTATTACTACACACGACTAGTGCACTTGCTACCAAGCCCGTTAGCTTCTAGCGTGTCATATAGCCTGGAGTAGATTTTGCAACCATTCCTTATTTTCTGGGAGATTCATATTAGGAAAGTTCCCATTCGGGTTCGGATTGAAATTGTGGGCCATTTCTCGAGCTCGTCTACTAGCCCAAAGAACACACTCTATCTCAGGCTCAAAATCATATAGGGGCTCGTTGGAGAAGCGGGTCATGCACCACAAACCAAACCTATCAATTAACACAAAAAATAAAATTAGACTAATACAAAAATAAAAGAAAAGCAAGAAATAAACAACAAACTAAGAATTATGGAAACGTAAACGAAAATAAAAAAACTAAAAATAAACAAGTCCCCGGCAACGGCGCCAAAAACCTAACACGCTAGAAGCTAACGTGCTTGAATAGCAAGTGCACTAGTCATGATAGTAATAAAAGTGGACTCAAAGTCCGGGTTGTCGAACCACGGAGATTTGGATTTTAGTTTATGAGTTTATAACGAAAAAGAACAACTAAAGTAAAGGTGAATTAAAGGAAAAACGCGTAAAATAAAAACGAAGACACACAAAGGATTGAAGACCAAATATAGAGGAAGACTAAGGCAAATGCTAGGTCCAAATTGCTCAATTATACTTATAAAGGCTCTCGTTGAAGGATTACGCTTATGTTGCTATGGTGAAAGCTCCTAGGGTAGAGAATAACCGATGTCTCGTGCTAAACTCCTATGCTTGAATGAATGTTTCCTAAGTATATCTACCCAGAAATCTAATCACTAAACATGCATTAACGCACTAGAGCTCACTCAATTTGGATTGAACGACTTCACCTGGGAATCTTTACCTATGTCTAGGGCAATTCCTCATTCGTTGCGGGTTATGGTGTGAATTTAGTGCACCCTAAGTCAATTTTCTCTCGAAATATTCACCTAGGCATAAGATTCTAACATATGGTGATCAAGCATATGCAAGACAAGCAAAAACATAAATTCACACCACATAACAACATAAGAATAACTTCATCAATCCTCTATTATAAGCATAAATCACAATTTGGCCTTACATGGTCTTAGTCTTACAAGTTTAGCTCATAATTGATAGCATAGAAGACATAAATGGATTCTTATACATATTCATGGATATAAATGAAATTTGAAAGGCTATTAAAACTCCCTAAATGATGAATGATAATGGATCTTCAAGTTGAATCTTCAATCCCCAAGCTAATCTTCCTTCTTGATCTCAAGGTAGGTGAAATTGTGGCCCAATTCCAAGGAAATGCTCCAGAAATCCCAAAAAATCAAACCCTTGAAATGAGCTAAAAAATTTGCTTTATAGCTTCCAAAATCAGTTACAGCGGCGCCCAGGCGCGGGTGTATCGGCGCCCAGGCCCTGACTACGTGGTAGGAATTTCTTGGAGAAAAGGTCGATTGGCACCCAGGTGTGGAGAATCTGGCGCTCGGGCGTGGAAGATACGGCGCTTAGGCGTGGGTGATGTGGCGCCCGGGCGTGGGTCTGTGTGCACTTGCTGTTTCTTTCCATCTTTTGGGGCCTGGGCGCGAGCAATGTGGCACCTAGGCACCAGCGTGCAAACATTCCTTCTTGAGTTCGTTCGAAATGCCGTGTTTTGCCCTTTTCTCTTTGTGCATCGTCGCTTAATGCATGAATTCATGTAACACACATAATAAAAGTACGAGAGGCACAATTCAAGCTATAAATAGACCTAAATCGTCAATAAAAAGTGCTAAAAGCAGGTGCAAAAATGACTCCTATCAGGTGCCCACCAATACAACCTACCTTTACTTAAGTTTTGAGGTGCCTATTTGCACCCTTGTACATTTTGCATTTATGTTTGGATATTTTTGAATGTTCGCGATCTGTTTGTTGAGTGTCGAGAGGCACCTTTCTAATTATACTCCTATTTATATTAGTTTTATTTGATAACGTGCTTGCATATCATACGAATGTGTATCGCGTTAATGAATGGGTGATCTAACAACACCCAAATACGCTCCTCGAAACCCCTATTTCCGACCGAAGCTACTACAAAAATTTAAAGCCCATTTTTTAGGCTAACATAGGTTGAGCAACAAAAGCCCCCGAACCCTTGAGAGGTCGGTTGAGGCTAGCCCACCATATGATCCTTCCAATAGTAACGAGAGGGAATGAGGTTTGAAGAACTACCCCCCCTCGAACGTGGACTCTGGACCGAGATCATATCAATATGGCTAGCGTGATAATTCATCCTATGCCACAAATAAATAACACTTATAGCTATTCAAGCCTCCAAAAGTTTTAAAAATCCCAAGGAACGGGGCAACTAAAACTCTAAAAATTGGACGTTGGCTTGCAAACATACGACAGCCAATAGTACCAAACTAGTGCCCCCCACGCCCGAAAAATAAATATTTTTCAAACAACCATGAAAAAAGTTGAGCAAATTATGGCGCAAAAACGTTTACAAAAAAGACAAATGTCACCCTAGTGTAAAAAGCTGCAAGGCTATAAGCCTCAAGGCATGATGCCCTAAATTCACAAGAGTCGACACTCAACAAATATGGCCTAGTGCTCTAGTTATCAGCGAAACATATACGCTAGGCAAAAAACACCCATCGTCGGTAAGCCTACATGAGAAAAGTTTAACTCCCAGGTGTCATAGAAGCACCCCCTCTGTAAATTACTCCTAAATTTATTTCACATATTAAGGAGTAGGGGGGCAAGGAGTGGAGATACAAACAAACAGCTAGCTAGTGGCTACCTAGTATGTTAAGGCCATGGCTAGCTAATATTTCAAGGCCAAGGAAGCATTTAAAGGGTGAATTGCTAACAAGTGAAGCTCAAATATAGCAAAAATTCCCAAGAGACACTCACCTCTAGCATTCATTAAATCCCTCCAACGATGTGTTAAAATGTCTAAGTACCTAACAGTGCATTAAAATGGCTAAATACCTAAACTAGTGCTCATGAAGCCGCAAGGTACTAAGGCAAAATAATTTAACAATTGATCTCGCACTCATGAAATCACGCCAATGGCACTCTAAGATAGCTAAGTAAAAGGTGAAAAGAGATAGTCCATGTCCATGAAAATACCCCGAGCTACCAAAGACTAGAACGATGATGGTCCACCTAATAATCCTTCCAGCAATACTAAGAGGGGATGAGGCTCCACAGAGGATCTTCTCCCTCCCACCAAGGTTTTGGACCAAGATTATCCATAAAAAACTAAAGTGATGACTATCGTCGCACTAAAAGTAGGAACATAAGAGGCAACTCGAGCATCCTAATATAACGTGGCCACTAAGGATACTGCCACTAAACACGCCACTCATTCCATAGCATAAATGAAAGGCGAAACAAGCTCTAAGTTAGCCATCTGCTAACAAAAAATGCCTTCAACCCTATACAAGCCTTGCTCCTTAAGGTGTTAATCACATAAAAACATTAAGGAGTGGGGGGCAAGGAGGTATTGAGTAACTAGCTAATATTTGTAGATATAGTTTTTATAAGTAAGTGGCGCTAGTGACTAAAGCTCAAGTCGCGCTAATAGGAGGGTTTTCAAAAGCACCCGCAACATCCTATAAAGCTCATGAGGCTTATTTACTAAGTATTTGAAGAAGAAAATAACATATCAACATAGCCCTTTGGAACTAAAAATTTACAATTGAGGCTACATTTAATTAACTCACGACCACCTTATAGTCCTCTCGATGGTATTGAGAGGGGTTGAAGCTCTATAGAAAACGTGGCCATAAGCATAGTAACGCTAACGTTAGCAGTGGATAACATGCCATGGGAATAGTAATCCCACTATTGGCACCCATTAGCCTCACATGGCGACATAGTAACACTACCATTGGCAGTGGAGAACGTGTCGCAGGCATAGTAATGTCGTTATTGGCGCCTATTGGCATCACATGGCGATTACAAGTAATGCCACAATTGGCACCCCCACAAAGCTCATAAGGCAATGGGATTAGAAAAATAAAAGGCTTAATCAAAGTCTATGAAGGGCCGATGAGTAGCTCACAAATGTGCTATATGCTAAGTCAAAAATAAGAATGCAGCTATATGCCTTGGGGCAGCACCCCAAAAGAGGGCTCCTCTTGGTAACCTATCCGGGGATCGCTACACAGAGACCCCCCCCCCTCCCCAAAAAATTTGTAGGGCCTAACGCCCCGCATTTTATCTTAACCCCCACGTAGTGGGATACAAATTTCGATATCAAATGCCCCCCAGGTTGGTGGGTTTACACAAGCTAGCAAAACGCTAGTGAGTAACTAGCTAGCAAAACGATAGTGACCTCGCTAGCGCCTATGTAACCACGGGGTATAGCAAAACAATCAAGTAATTGACATTGGGCTCATGAAGCCATGGGGTACACACTGCTAGTGCTCATGAAGCCATGGAGGAAGAAGTGTTCCCTAGTCTTATGAAAAATAGGGAGTTCTATTAGGGACAAATCCTTCATAGATGGTATCAAAAACGATAGCATGAATGGAAAAGTTCACAAGTCATAAGAGGCGCGAAAGTAATCATAATCCCCGCCCTAATCTGAGGATGCGGGGAGATGCCCATTGCAAAGCCAATGAGGCACAAGCCCTCACGGCCACCGCGAGGCACCAAGCCATTGCCTCACCTCGCGCCCTTGTTGTGAGGCCGAAGGACGAGGGTCACCACCCTACGCCCCCTCAATGTATGGGTCCTAACTCCCCAAGGCTACCCGTGGAGAGCGGGATTCCCGTCCCATTCACAAGATACCCAAATAAAAGGATACATTCTTTCGAAACACTAGCGACCCTCCAAAAAGTACTCCATGAGGGCGGAGAGGTTGCGAAGTAAATCAATTAAGTGTTGGCGAGAAAATAAGTCATTTCTCACACTAGTAGCATGACATTATGAAATAAGGAGCAAGTTCTAAGAATTTCAAATTTACCTTGGTCATCTTGGCTTCTACCCATGGTTGGCTAAGGGAATGAGCTCCTAGAGAGAGAAAAACTCCAAGAGAGTGAGGATATAAAGGGGTGTAAGAGTGAAAGCCACCAACCTACCCATACTTAGATAAAAATGGGTGGGGAGATTTTAAAACCTCTAATCTTGTGTCTTCCCCGCCCACCTCCGGGTGCTCGATACCAACCCCCCTTTTGAACGAAGGGACTCTCCTACCTAAGGGGAAAGAGAAATTTGACATGTGATCCTACCTACTTCATAGGTGTTACGTAAGATAACATCCAACAACCTCGAAAGGCCATAGGAAATAAATCTAACACTACAATCAGGGAAAAACAACCACCACACTTAGAGGGTAAGGACTTTGCCCCTAATTTCGAGGCAAAGGACCTAGACCACTCGTCATGGAGCGAATGCCTTTGCCACCATACCTGGAGGCCAAGGAATTTACCCCTAATTTCGAAGCAAAGGACCTAGAGGCCAAGGACTTTGCCCCCTCATTTTGAGGCAAAGGACCTAGATCACTCGCGATGGAGCGAATGCCTTTGCCACCATACCTAGAGGCTAAGGACTTTGCCCCCTCATTTCTAGGCAAAGGACCTAGCCCCCTTGCCACAAAGCGAAGGCCCTTGCCCCTTCACCTCGAGGAAATGGACCTTGCCACCACACCTAGAGGCCAAGGACCTTGTCACCACACCTCGCGGCCTAGGACCTTGCCTCCTCACCTCGAGGCAAAGGACCCTGCCCATTAGCTATGGAACAAATGCCCTTGCCCCCTCACCTCGAGGTAAAAGACCTTGCCCCCATACCTCGAGGTGAAAGCCCTTATCCCCTCACCTCAGGGCAAAGGCTCATCTAATAAATTTCAAGTCCCCTCCAAAGTGCAAATTCCTGAATTGAGGTAAAAAATTATAGGTACCCTCTGGGATGCTGAAACCCCGGAGAGAAGCCTCAAAATTCTAAGTCCCCTCCGAAATGCAAGCTTCCTGCGCAAGCCTCCCCTTAGGCCAGGCATGCCCCCTATTTACGAGGTGCGTCTCACAAATAAAGGTGTGCTTGAAGCACATCTCACCGACTAAAACCCTTCTAAAGACACTCGTCGGCTAACTTAATAACCCCTCTAAAGTTGTTAGTCAAGTGGGGTCGAGGTTCATAACTTAAGAGCTCCCCCCTAAGACATGAAACACATACCCAAATCTAGATACCTCGCACACTTTAGCATTGCAAGGTATCCACCCCCGAGGTGTCCGAACTCACGACACTCGACACCAAGGCATCCGACCTCGCGGCGCTCGACCCCGAGGCATCCGACCTCGCGGCGCTCGACCGTGCGGTATTAGACCTCAAGATAGCTATGGGTGTTGTCTTAAGTCAACACCTACATTGCCTTGAAATAACACTTAAGATATCCCCCTTCAAAGGGGTGACTCGTTAGACCCCCCAAGGCGACGAAGTTTGTCATACACCCATTTCTGCTCTCGGGTATCCTATACGGTACACGCGGAAGTGGGGGCATTATGATGTGCACCAAAAATGTCTAAGGGTATTATGGTAATTAATCGACCCCCGGCTCGGGTCGGGGTGCTACCCATGGGTCAAGTCCGCAGTTAATATGATAGTCAAGCCCATAGGGCTGGCGGCCCATTGCAAATATGGCCTGCTATAGTCAAGAGGCTATAAAAGAAAAAAGGCTATTTTCATATAAAATGGCTAGGTAATGGGTTTAATAAAGAGGCAAATAGGCGTATGGTTAAGCCCCGGCCCATAGCCCACCATCAGTCCTATATATACCCCCAAAGGAGCTGATAACATTCATGATCTAGACTCTCAGAAAAAATCCACTTGCTAGGTCTGAGAGTAACCTCAATACAGAATTATGAACTGACTTGATCCCATATTCATCGAGTAAGTAGGCAACTCACTTAAACAGCGAGTGCAGTCTATATATTTATCAACTCCCAACCTAGTTTGTCGTGAGTTTGATCAGATTCTCCACCCCACGTGGTAATTCACGTGACAATTTCTGACTGACGATTTTTACCATCTTCATATTTAGTTTTAGGAAGGTAGCTTAAGGTTGTTGAACGTAGTTGAGAATAAATATGACCAAAATAACTTTGATTTAGTTACAAGAGTACAAAAATAAGTTCGATACACTCATCACCAATTTAGAAATGATAGTATTACTAGTTGTGTTGGCGCATTCGATGTGTGTGAAAATTCTTGAATGAAAAATGATTATTACATCTACTATGAATTTTTTGCTTGACTTTGTGGTAATTAAACATACTTTTTACTTGTGATTTTATATGATATCTTATAAATAATTAGAAAGGAATTGGAAAAAAGACTATCAAATTTCTTGAGAGAGAAAGAACTAGAAAATATGACATGAAAGAGAAAAGAAAAGTTAGGGATACGTAACGAGCAGAGAGAGAAAATGAGCATTATCTATCTATATCTATAATCTACGATTAAAAACTATTATAAAAGTGTGAATGATAGAAAATTAATCACATTCTTTAACTTTTTGTGAAAGCTAAAATAACCCTATATAAATACTATACTAGGAAAAAGGTAAGATTAAGTAAGTAAATGAATTGATTATATTATTAATAATTAATCTCATATAACCTTCTATAAAAATAAATGTGTTCATTGTATACACTATTACAATAAATAAGTTATTATGTTAATTGTATATACTCATATGCAACTTTGTATCTACTTATTTTATTGAATATTATTGAATATTTTTGTAAAAATAGTTGATATACGTTCATAGTGAGTAAATTTATTTATTCCACCATACATTGTTCTTGAATGAATAATTAGTTTTCATCTAATGAGATACATAAAACTTTTAAATGTACTCTAAATCATTTAGATCATGTCATAAATTTTGATGTGTATCCCACATGAATTCTATAAATAAAAGAATATGAAAAATTAAAATTGAGGGGAAAAGGACGCGGCTATTGAAAATATATTCATTATGCATGCTTCACCTTTTAGAATTTAATTATTTTCCCAGTTAATTGACTTTTAAATTTTAATTTAAAAACTTAGTTGGAAACATAAGAGCATAAAATAATAAATATTAAAAGATATTTCTAACATTATGAGAGTTCGTCACATCAAAACACCTAATCGAAAAGCAGAAAAAAATATATTATAAAGAAGAAATTTCACTCCATACAATTGCTTGAAGAAATAAATAAATGAGAATTTTTGTTTAGAATTTTTTTATTTTTTTATTTAACAACAAAGTGTCATGGAATTAATATAGTTGTTTATTTTTATTTAAATTTGTCTTTTCTTTGTCCTCTAGCATTATAACAGGAATAAATTAATTGACAAGCAAATGAGAGAAAATCTTCAAAAATCTATAAACATATAGAAGGGTTATTTTTAAATGAAATTGGATTGGTGACTAACTATTTTTTCTTATATTTGTCTACACGATCTGTTGGTCCCAAGTGGCATACGAAAGGGTCTAGAAGGGGGGGTTGAATAGACCCTTTAAGTCTTTTTCGACTTAAAAAAGATTTCGTATTAAACGTATTTGGACGCTTGAAATGATAGGCGCTTGAAGAGTGTGACGCTTCACCTTAGCGTTCACATAAGATATTTGAGACTTTGTGAAGCGTCTAATGAAGACTGTTTTATAAAGTTAACTTAGACTTCAGGAATTGAATACTTTGACCTTGTAGGTTAAGCGTTCAGTTCTTTTAATCAGGGTTAGCACAGCGGAATGATTTTGGAGTCTTCTCTTTGAAAGTTTTAGCGTCACAAGATGTTTCTTAGGTGCTTAGCTTTTGATTGTGTTTTACTTATGCAGTGATATGATAGATGAATGAAATGACTGAAAAGTAAATAACACAATATTTGTAAGGTTCGTTGGGTGGTGTAATCCCAACTACGTCCTTCTTCTCCTTTGCACTTGGAGGCAATCCACTAAAATGATTCTCAAAGAATCACACAGAATCTTCTACAAATTAGGGAGAGATGGATGTCGATGACTTGAGCTCCTTGATCACACAGATTTCTGCTTCAAATCACTTCAACCCTCTTGCTTCTTTCACCCAGAAATGATGCAAGTATCCAACTTCGACTTCACACAGATCGCGAGGCTTGGATGGGATTTTCTAAAAGGTTTGTTTGATTTTGATGAAGTTCAAACAACTTGGTAATATCTCAGTAGGAATCTGGTTTCTGCAAAAAGAATGTTTGAGATATTTGTTGACTGTCTCAGGAATATAAGAAAAGCAATTTGGATGTTTCTTGAAGTTTCTGGCTTTTCTGAGAGTTTAAGGAATGAGATTTTAATGCAACAGCAATTTGGCTTTGATAAAATTGTTGCTTCTATTTTTGTTTGTTGTTGAAGTCCTATTTATAGGTATTCTTGGAGAAAGTGTCCGTTTGACACATGCACTGGCGCGTGTCTCTCACTTTCGCGAGTGAACAGCTTTTGTCCTTTTTCCTGAAAATCTGCTGCACGAAAGTTGGTGCTGCAGTCTGAGATAGTTGACAGTCAAATAGGGTGGCTTCTCCGTACGTCTGACATTGCTTATCATATTAAATGCTCTTATCAACATTTAATGCATTTGAAATTAATACCCGTTGGTATTTAATGCTTTGAGAATATTTGCATTAAACTCCTTCTGGACTTAGAAGTAAATTCAGGTGAAATCACTTCTGTCCCATAAGGTAACGCTTGATATAGCTGGCCAAAGTGGACGCTTGGAGACTGTATCTATCTTCTGAGATCAGGCGCTTGAGTCTTCGAACTTTACCACTGATAAACTCACTCAGAAATCATCAGACGCTCAGCCTAAGACTATTTTGCCTAACACTCTAAAGTAAGATAACAAAGCCTAATAAATCTATTACAAGTCTAACGCTTCAAAGCCTATACAAGTTTTCTACAAAAAATAAACTTACAACTTTTTTGGGGTCTAACAAAAACTTAATTGTCATCATCAAAACTTCTAACATGAAATTCCTAACAATTTCCCCCTTTTTGATGATGGCAATACTTACTCTTTTATAGTTCAAGAGTTAGATAGCCAAACGTAAAAGTTAGCTTTGATCAGTAGACGTTAGTTAAAGTTAGTTACGCTTCAACGAGATGTTTCAGCAAAAAAAATGCATTTCATATTTATCGAGAATTACAAGCATTTTTACAGCTGAATATTTAAAGATATAAGAGACAAGAATATAGATAATGTAAAATCAGAAAGCTTTAATGACTTGGTCTAACTCTGTATCGCTTGGACATTTCAGCTCGGATAGCTTCAGTCAGATTGTCTTCCAAGATCATCATTGCTTCATGATCTTTGTTGATGATAAGCTTGTTTTCTTCTTGTTGTCTCTTTTTGAATACTTTAAAGTGATTATCCCAGTCAGTTGGGTCGATACCAATGTACCTTAGGCAGATTCGAAAAGCTTGGCTAAAATCAGTCATCTTCCTTTCTTCAGCTAAGATCTGTGGATCTGTAGGTTCTGAAATGGATGTTCTCTGAAGAGGAATGTCAAACTGTTCAAGCAGTGCTCTTGTAGGAATTGGTAGGTTTGGATATAACGCTCTAGGAGGTTCCCTTAGTGTACTACTGGGCGCTCCGGATGAACTTTGTTTCAGAGCAGTTATCCAAGACGGGAGATTAAGCGCAGACTGAGAAGGAGGCATTTGACGCTTAGCAGACGGAGGATCTTCAACTTTTGAACTGGACGCTTTCCGCTTTTCTCCTTTCTTCTTCTCTTCCCCCTTATTGCCATCATCAGATTTTAAGAAGTGGTTTGTGAGTACACTTACCTGATGAGCAATCTGAGATAAGGAATCTGTGATGTCATCCAGACGCTTGTCGAAGCGTTCCTGCATAACAAGAAGCTTAGCGCTGGTGGCGTCATTCACAGATATCTCAAGGGTTGCAAGGCGCTTTTCAAGTTCTTCTTTCATGGCAAGTTGGGTGGCGTGGGCAGCATCCTGCATTTCTTGAAAGTCTTGTTTGCACTCACCAACTGCCGCTTGAGCTGAACTACGCATATGAGCAATCTGAGCGCTCATTACGTGAGTTTCAATCTTTGCCAGGTCTTCCTTAATCCAATGGAGAGATTCTTCACTCTGAGTAGCTTGAGCGCTAATTGTCTCCAAAACAGATTTAAGCAGGGGACCGAAGGCTTGACTCTCATCTGATTGAACCACTTGAGGAGCTGGTCGCTTGAACCGTGATGAGTGTTTGAGAGAGTCAAAAGGAACTTGATAGGCTGGATCAAAAACAGTACCTCGAATATCCAGGGAAGTATCTTCAGCACTATCAATGGTAGCATGTTCAGGAGCGTCAGGAATACTGGTATCTGCAGATTTGGACGCTTCAGATGTCTCAGCAGGCGCTTCCTCAAGCGTTGACTCAGGCTGGCGAAAGTCAGTGAATTGAAAGTTCCAGCTTGCTGAGTCGGCATAAGAGGTGGATGTAGAATCCAAGAGTTCAATGAGTCTGGTCCTGGACATACAAGTACCGGAGATAAATGTGCGAAGAGGACTATCAATGGCCCTGATGTACATTGGACCAATGATATCCAGCACATGATCTGGGAAAACTTTGGACGGCGCTTGAGCGATGGAGAATAGTGAATCTGTGCAGTGAGTTCTGGAAAATCCAATCAAGCAATCTGAGGGAAGAGATGCAGGACGTCGATGTGTAGGCACACAGTCCGCATAGTACTCTTCAAGATACGGATAAATGGCTTGAGCGAGCTCTTGATTCCTTTCAAGCAGAGAAAGAACATACTCATAGTGATTGAGTACCTCACTGCGAATGGAAGGGAGCAGCGGATATCCTTTGAATGAATTGATCACTGAGCCATTCCAAGATCTGAGATTGGCAGTGAAGATTTTATCAAAGAGAGATACGGGAGATAGAATCTTTACCATCAGATTGAAGTTTTCTTCACAGTGGCTTGGAGCAAGATTTAAGCACCGTTCACCAACTGTACCACTGGAAGACGCTTGAGCATTAAACCGAAGAGGGGTGATGGATAATCTCTGAAGTTCTTGACGTAGACATTGTTCTATTTGATGTCTAATAATTGGGAGCTTGAGAACAGGTCCGAGTCTTTGTTGACGCTTCAGGAGGCAATACTTGGCGAATTGACGCTTCTTGTCATGCATGCCTATGCCGAAAAGATGGGGAGCTTGGACTAACTCTGGGAAGGTGTATTTATGTCCCATGTACGCTTCAACCCAATTTACTTCATTTATACAGAAGTCTGTGCCAGCATTCACCATAGCACGAATACCTTCAAGATGAATATCTCTTATGGCTTCAAAGCGGTGCTTATCAGGCTGATAGTTGGCATTCCAGACGCTGTCAAAGTAAGCATCAGCTTCAGTCTGGAGCAGATCGGTCAACGATTCAAGGCGCTCACCAGCATGAATCCTTTATTTTTCCATAGACAGAGAGGACGGACCGATGCAAGATTTTCAGGGCTGTGAGCCGTCTGTGGGAAATGTGTGTAACCTTCTCTGTTCAAGACTGACTCTGAGGGATTGAGAAAGCTAGGACGGAGAGGATCATACACACGAACAGTGTAATCCCTTAGCGCGAACCCAGTTGGTCTGCTGTGGCCATTGTCAAGATAGTAAGCCACATCCACGGCACATCTAGGAGGTCTGTCTCCTGGTCTGTCTAGAACGGTTGCTTTGATTGCGCTGTCAAAGTCAATCAGTCTTGCAGCGTCAGCTTCTGCAGCAATATATCTTTCTATATTATATCCTGCAGGAATGAAATCTTCGTCGAGCGCTGGGGGCATATAGTTAATTGAATGATCAATTGTCTTCAGCGGATCGAGTTGAAAGAAGTGACGAGGAGCTCTAACGTCTTCAGCAGCGTTCTGATCTTCTGAACGTGCCTCTGTTAAAGTAGCAGGTTCCTCAGGTTCAATTGCAGCTACTTGAGCGGCAACATCTTGAGCGATAGCTACAACTCCAGTCAGGTCCACATCCAACAGAACATCTGTGGACACTTCAGCAGCAGCTGGAACTATAGCTGAAAAACAAGAGCCATCCTCTATAAGAGCAGGATCTTCTACAGATGTAGGAATAGAAATGCTGTGGGAAGAAATAAACTTACCCTGAGAACTAAGCTCAACAGCAGTTTCTGGAGCGCTTGGCTCAACAGCAGCATCTTGAGCGCTTGGCTCAACTACAACTTGAGCGCTTGGCTCAACGGCAACTTGAGCGCTTGGCTCAACAGCAACTTGAGCGCTTGGCTCAACTGTCTCAGGCTCTTCAGGAGTAGCTTGACGCTTGCTAGTCCTGGAACGCTTAAAGATTTTCTTAATGTTGACTCCTTCAACTAGTTTAGCCGGAGGAGCGGGAGGATCAACAGCTGGTTCTTCAAAGTCTATTTGCTTAATGATCCCTTCAGCTTTCGTCTTTTGAGAGGCAACTTGTCCTCGGCATCTTCATCAGTTTCCTCATCAATCTTTTGAGAGGGGACGGCAATTTTAACTTTGGGTTTTCTGGGGGCTCTCTTCTTCGTTGCTGCTGGACGCTTCACAGCTTCCTCTGGCACTGGTCTCTCAGCCTTTTGAGCAAGCAGTTGGCGTTCTTCCAGTCGCTCAGATAGGGGTCTAGCCGCACCACTAACTTTTGGAGGATTGAACATATTGGTCAGAATCCTTTTTCCCAACAACTTGGACTTATTCAACGGAAGTCCAGACGAGTACACACAATTCGATTTAAACAAGATGTCACTCAGGATGAGTCCATAAGGCTTATTTGAAGCGCTTAGACTGTCCCGAAACCGTCCGAAGATGTACTCACTCCAGTTGATTTTGATGTTGAAGAGTATAGCAACCATCATCTGAAATTGGACAGGATTTACCTTATCAAAGGTTCCCACGCGGCATTCTATGATCTTGCTGCAGAAATCAGCCAATAACCGGTATTTGGACACCAGATCTTTCTTCTCGAAGTATTGAGTGTAAGGAACGTCGTCGTACGCACTCATGATTGCCCATGCTTCCTTAATTTGTTTTAACGTAACAGAATCCAGTGCCTCACCCTCATTAGGCAAATTGAAGTTCTTGGCAATGGTGGAAGCAGATAGGATGAATTCCTTTGGAGACTCCTTCTTGGAGAAGGGAATTTTACAAGAGATGGACTTCTTGTCCTCTGAAAGGGTAGCAGTCTTCCAGAAAGTTTCAACTTCAGTAGGAAACATATAAGAGTATTGGGTTAAGAAGGGTTTGAGCCCAGCTTGGACGACCATGTCCATTACGTCCGTCAGGTTGATCTGAGTTTGTTCATATAGGAATTTCCAGTCGACAACAAGACCTTCAGTTACCTTGATGGTAATTTCAGCAGAAGTAGATGATGATTTCTTTGGTGCCATTTTTTTGTTTAAAACGAAGAAGATGAACTGAGATTTTCTGTTGTATTGAGAGAGATAAAGAGAGATTTGCAGATATGCGTGAATAGAAAGTAAGTTACTTTTTCTGCAGAGTTTGTGTTTTAAATGACACAGTAAAGAGTTTTTGAAACTTGTGTTATGTAGTCTTAGTAGGATTTAAACACGTGTAATAACTGTTGAATCTTAGCCATAAATTTATTAACTGCGGACGCGAGTTTTGTGTAAAAGAGAGAAGTTACATTTGGTAATTCTCATATATAAAGATTTGACATCCGAGTTAAAGAAAAATTAACGTTTGGTATTTTCAGAGTGTAACACACGCGCATGTTTGTACACTGACACGTACACAAACACGTGCTATCTCTGAACCGTCATTTTTAAAAAATTTGAGTACCCGCCAGTTTGATGTGATAGAGGCGTGTGAGTAGATTACAAAATAGACCTTTGAGTCTACCCACGACCTTGAAAGAAGTTTGAAAAATTTTATGCATGGCTTGTAACGAAAATATTTTATAAATTTTTGATAGACTATTCAGCGCTTAGCTGATAAGATGGACGCTTGAAGTCAAAAGACTTTTCAATATTTTGAGCATTCAATATTTTATGCAAACATAGAGCTGAGCGTTGATGATTATGCATCTGAAAATTTTTTTTATCATTGACGCTTACAGTTATGATCAAGTAAAAAATTTGTTTAAGAATATTGTGAGATATAACTTAAGTGGATTCCCCCTAAATTATATGCCTAATAAAATATGATGCTTCATGATCAAGCGTTTAAATCAATCATACCTAGTTCACTTCTTAAAGTGAGAAAACGTTGTTCATTGAGTGCTTTGGTGAAGATATCTGCCAGTTGTTTGTCAGTTCCAATGAAGTGCATGGAGATATCTTTCTTTTGAACGTGGTCACGAAGGAAATGGTATCTAATGTCAATGTGTTTGGTTCTTGAATGAAGAACAGGGTTTTGAGTCATGGCTAAAGCGCTTTGGTTATCACAATGAATGGGAGTTGGTCCTAAGATTGTTCCGTAATCTCTAAGTTGTTGCCTCATCCATAGAACTTGTGCACAACAACTTCCTGCAGCTACATACTCAGCTTCGGCTGTGGAGGTAGCTATGGATTGTTGTTTCTTGCTATGCCATGAAACTAACCTATCACCTAAGAATTGACAAGTACCACTAGTGCTTTTACGATCTATTTTGCAACCTGCAAAATCTGCATCTGAGTAACCGATTAGTTCAAAAGGAGAATCCCTGGGATACCATAAGCCCACATGTTGTGTGCCTTTTAGGTATTTAAGGATTTTCTTGGCAGCAGTCAAGTGTGACTCTTTAGGATCAGCTTGGAATCGTGCACACATACATACCGAAAACATAATATCAGGTCTACTGGCAGTGAGATAAAGAAGTGATCCTATGATACCTCTATAATTAGTGATATCAACTTTCTTTCCACTTTCATCTTTATCTAACTTAAGCGTTTGGCTCATTGGAATTTTTGAATATGATGCATTTTCCATACCAAATTTCTTAATCATATCTCGTGTATATTTAGCTTGGTTGATAAATATGCCATTAGGGAGTTGTTTAACTTGTAGTCCTAAGAAGAAGGTTAATTCACCCATCATGCTCATTTCAAATTGTTCTTGCATCATTTTCGAAAATTTCTCACACAGACGCTTATTAGTAGAACCAAATATAATGTCATCAACGTAAATTTGAACTAAGAGAATATCTTCATCATTGGTAATTTTAAATAACGTTGTGTCAACGCTGCCTTTTGAAAAACCTTTACCAATAAGAAAGATAGAGAGAGTGTCATACCATGCTCGAGGTGCTTGCTTAAGCCCATAAAGTGCTTTTTCGAGCTTGTAAACCATACCCTTACCATGATTGTTGATGAATCCTGGAGGTTGCTCCACATACACTTCTTCTTGGAGTTTACCATTCAGGAAGGCACTCTTTACGTCCATTTGAAATACTGTAAACTTGTTAAACGCTGCGTACGCTAGAAACATGCGGATTGCTTCAAGACGAGCAACAGGAGCGTAAGTCTCATCAAAGTCAATGCCCTCCTCTTGGCAGTATCCTTGAGCTACGAGTCTGGCCTTGTTTCTTACAACAATGCCGTCCTCATCCATCTTGTTTCTATATACCCATCTAGTTCCAATAACTCCTTGATGAGTTGGTCTTGGTACTAGCATCCAAACTTTATTTCGCTCAAACTGATTGAGCTCTTCTTGCATAGCTTCAATCCAACTTGGATCACTTAACGCTTCATCCACTTTCTTAGGTTCCATTTGAGATAGAAAGCTTGCGAACATAGCCTCATTAAATGTAGCGGCTCTAGTTCTAACTGGTGCTTCAATATCTCCAATGATTTGCTCAGGTGGATGGTCACGTAACCATAGTCTATCTGTTTGGAAGGGGTTTTGAGAATGAACAGGCGCTTGAGAATCATTCGCTTGACCATTCTCCTGCGTTGGCGCTTCAAGTTCATGATTCCTTCTTTGCACTTGATGATCATTCTTTTCATGATCATCCGTGTTTCTTACATGATAATTTAGATTGATTTCACGAGTATTCTTAGGAGGAGGCACTGAGATCTCATCATCATCGTCAGTATCTTCATCAATAGTAATTTTGGACGCTTGATGACATAGATCTTCAACTCCTACATCATTTACACTTACCTTACTCGGCTCTTGGTTAGCATCATCAAACACAACATGAATAGATTCCTCAACCTTCGATTTGATCTTATTGAGAATGCGAAAATTCTTTCCATTTTTGGCGTAGCCTAGAAAGATTCCTTCATCCGCTTTAGGATCAAAAGTCTTTAGGCTTTGGGATCCATTATTATGAATAAAACATTTAGAACCAAAGACGTGAAAGTATGAAATATTTGGCTTACGTCCCTTCCACAGTTCATATGGAGTTTTTCCATGCTGTTTGTTGATCATGCATCGATTTTGAGTGTAACAAGCAGTGTTGATCGCTTCGGCCCAAAATCTAGGAGCAAGCTTAGATTCAGCTAACATAGTCCTAGCGGCTTCCTTAAGCGTTCGGTTCCGGCGCTCAGCAACACCATTTTGTTGGGGAGTTCTGGGAGCTGAATACTCATGATGTATTCCATTTTCTGCACAAAACTTCTCAACAACCTTGTTAGTAAACTCAGTACCGTGATCGCTTCTTATTCTTGCAACCTTAAGATTTTTCAATGTTTGAAGTTGCCGAATAAGCGCTGTTAACTTGTCACATGTTTCATCTTTGGATGAAAGAAATTCCACCCAAGTAAATCTAGAGAAATCGTCTACTACCACTAAAGTATACTTTTTACCGCTTACACTGATTGTTTGAACAGGTCCAAACAAATCCATGTGAAGTAGTTCAAGTATTCTAGAAGTAGATAGATGAGGTTTTCTCTTGAAAGATGATTTAACTTGTTTACCCATTTGACAAGCGTCACAGAGGCGATCCTTATGAAATGGTCCATTTGGCAATCCCTCTACAAGATTTTGACTTATAAGCTGAGAGATTGTCTTAAAGTTGAGGTGATTCATTTTTCTATGCCATAACCAACCCATTTTAGATTCATTTTTAGCAACAAAGCATGTTGGGTTGTTATCAAGTGTTGAACCCCAATCTACCAAATATACATTGTTATTCCTTTTTCCTTTTAGTTTAGTAGATTTAGTCTTAGCGTCGTTTATATAGCAATAGTCACTTGAGAATATGACTTCAAAGCCTTTATCGCAGAATTGACTTATGCTTAATAAATTGTGCTTTAGACCCTCAACAAAATAAACATCACTTATCATGATGTTCCCCCTATGCACAGTACCTATACCTTTGGTTTTACCTTTGGAGTTATCACCAAATACAACCTGAGGACCATTGGCAGCTTGATAGTTGATCAGAAGATCTTTGGAACCTGTCATGTGCCTTGACGATCCACTATCAAAATACCAAACAGATGTATTGACTTTAGCTCTAGGTACCTGCAATCAAAAGGGAAGTTCTATTTCTGTTTAGGTACCCATTGTTGCTTGGGTCCTTCAACATTAGTATCCTTGTTAGTGTTAATTAGAACTTTAGGAACCCAAATTTGCCTTGTCTTCATAGTAGGAATATTGGCCTTTTGGGTTTCACCTTGTGCTGTGTGTAATTTTTGGATGTATAATAATATCCACGATTATAATAATAGTCATAATCATAATTATCATAGTATCGATAATATGATCTTGACTGTTTTGGATATCGACGCTGGTATTTCCTTGGCTCTGGCTTGAGTTGCACGTTTGGTGCTAGACGCTTAGCGCTTGATTCACAGTGACTAGATTTATCCTTAGCTTTTTGAGCGTTTGGATGAGTCTGTCTTTGTGGATCATTTGCTTTAGCCTTACCCTTGTCTGAGTTAGTTTTGACTTTCTCATTTGGCCTCTTACCATTGTCCCTTGGTTCATTTTGAGTTTGACCTTGTGAACTTTCTTAACAAAGAAAACACCCTTTCCTTTGTTGTTTGCCGTAACATTAGGTTTGTTTGGTTGTTTACCGAATTCATTGCATCCTAAACCGGTCTTTTCTCCAAACAACCTTGTTATTTCAGTCACATTGTCGAGCTTTCTGGATGCTTTGGACAACGATGAGATGAGCTGTTCTGACTTGGCAAGTCTAGCCATCAGATCAGCTTCTCTCTTGACTATTATATCAATATCACCTCTCAATTGAATAACTTCACTCTCAAGCGATTGGTTTTTCTCAATGCACTGTTGCTGAATTTGCAACTCTGCTCTGAGCGTTACTTTATCGTTTTGAGTGATGAAATAATAGCGAGATCATTTTGATATATTTTGGCAGCTTCTTGACATTCATTGTAATATTCTTTGACTTTGTCAAGTAATTCATCATAAGAAAGAGGAATTGATAATTCATTGATTACCTCAGGGGACGCTTCATCATCTCTGGCCATGAGACATATGAGCGCTGAGTCATCTATCGGCTCATCATCATCACTACTTTCGTCTGATGATTCTAAATCTTCAGGTGCTGATGCTGGTTCTGATTCCGCAAGCAAACCTTGTTGTCGAAGGTTGCTCCTGAATTGGTTTCTATCCAAGTAATCCTGCCTTGAGGGCTTGGATACATTTGGATAGGGACAATTTACCTGGTAGTGCCCCGGTTTCCTGCAATTATAACAAAGATTGGTTTTCATTTTTTGTTCACTTGTTAGCCTTGCAGTGTGTGGTTTAGAAACCACTGGAGCTGGAAGATTTTGAGTAGACGCTTGATATTGAGTAGGCGCTTGAGGTAAAGGAACAGAATATTGAGGCGCTTGAAACTGTTGTTGTATGGGAGAAGGCGCTTGATATGAACTTTGTCCTTGATTATTAGGACCTTTTCCTTTCTTTTCATATCTCAAGAACTTCCTGAATCTATTCAGCAAAGCCAACTCTTCTTCCTCATTAATGTCCGAATTCTTTCCTTTGTTACCCGATTTGCCTTTGATTGATGCAATGAGCGCTCCAGATTCAATCACTGGATTACTCACAATGTCACTAGCAGAGTTCAACTCGAACTCAAAAGCTTTTATCTCTGAAAAGGCGTCTTCTGGAGTTAAGAGATCCAGCATGTTTGATTCTCTCATAGCTGTTGTCTTCATCAAGAATTTACTTGGTAGACTTCTAAAGATCTTAACCACCATTTCTCGATTCTGTAAGTCCATTCCCAATGACGTAAGTTCTGTAACAAGAGCTGTGAATCTTATATCCAATTGCTCTAGTGTTTCATTGGGTAGCATCTTAAATCCGTTAAACTTTTCCTTAGCAATGGAAAGTTTGTTTTCTTTGATTTGAGCTGAACCACCACAGATTGTAGCCAGCTTATCCCATATTTCTTTAGTCGTTTTGCAAGATTTGATTTTATTGAATAAGTTATCATTATCACCAATAGCCGTATACAGAGCGTTGCGACCAACATTGTCCAAGTTAGCTCTTCGACGCTCATCTGGAGACCATTCTTGTTTTGGTTTTTCAACGTAACCATCAGGGGTTTCTTCTGTGGCTCCAGGCGCTCTTGTGATAACTTTGTATATTTTGATTGGCCCATCTGAAATAATATCGCACATGTCATCATCGCATGAACATAAATACGTAAATGCTTTGACTTTCCATGTGTCAAAATTTGATTCTGTCAATTTGGGAACTTTAGCAAATGCCATATCTAAGCTTTAAAAAAAAGCAACTAGATTTTGAAAGAAAAAGATCTAAACAAGCAGTTATGCTTGGAAATTTTAAAATTTCAAAATTAACCGCTCTGATACCACTTGTTGGTCCCAAGTGGCATACGAAAGGGTCTAGAAGGGGGGGTTGAATAGACCCTTTAAGTCTTTTTCGACTTAAAAAAGATTTCGTATTAAACGTATTTGGACGCTTGAAATGATAGGCGCTTGAAGAGTGTGACGCTTCACCTTAGCGTTCACATAAGATATTTGAGACTTTGTGAAGCGTCTAATGAAGACTGTTTTATAAAGTTAACTTAGACTTCAGGAATTGAATACTTTGACCTTGTAGGTTAAGCGTTCAGTTCTTTTAATCAGGGTTAGCACAGCGGAATGATTTTGGAGTCTTCTCTTTGAAAGTTTTAGCGTCACAAGATGTTTCTTAGGTGCTTAGCTTTTGATTGTGTTTTACTTATGCAGTGATATGATAGATGAATGAAATGACTGAAAAGTAAATAACACAATATTTGTAAGGTTCGTTGGGTGGTGTAATCCCAACTACGTCCTTCTTCTCCTTTGCACTTGGAGGCAATCCACTAAAATGATTCTCAAAGAATCACACAGAATCTTCTACAAATTAGGGAGAGATGGATGTCGATGACTTGAGCTCCTTGATCACACAGATTTCTGCTTCAAATCACTTCAACCCTCTTGCTTCTTTCACCCAGAAATGATGCAAGTATCCAACTTCGACTTCACACAGATCGCGAGGCTTGGATGGGATTTTCTAAAAGGTTTGTTTGATTTTGATGAAGTTCAAACAACTTGGTAATATCTCAGTAGGAATCTGGTTTCTGCAAAAAGAATGTTTGAGATATTTGTTGACTGTCTCAGGAATATAAGAAAAGCAATTTGGATGTTTCTTGAAGTTTCTGGCTTTTCTGAGAGTTTAAGGGATGAGATTTTAATGCAACAGCAATTTGGCTTTGATAAAATTGTTGCTTCTATTTTTGTTTGTTGTTGAAGTCCTATTTATAGGTATTCTTGGAGAAAGTGTCCGTTTGACACATGCACTGGCGCGTGTCTCTCACTTTCGCGAGTGAACAGCTTTTGTCCTTTTTCCTGAAAATCTGCTGCACGAAAGTTGGTGCTGCAGTCTGAGATAGTTGACAGTCAAATAGGGTGGCTTCTCCGTACGTCTGACATTGCTTATCATATTAAATGCTCTTATCAACATTTAATGCATTTGAAATTAATACCCGTTGGTATTTAATGCTTTGAGAATATTTGCATTAAACTCCTTCTGGACTTAGAAGTAAATTCCGGTGAAATCACTTCTGTCCCATAAGGTAACGCTTGATATAGCTGGCCAAAGTGGACGCTTGGAGACTGTATCTATCTTCTGAGATCAGGCGCTTGAGTCTTCGAACTTTACCACTGATAAACTCACTCAGAAATCATCAGACGCTCAGCCTAAGACTATTTTGCCTAACACTCTAAAGTAAGATAACAAGGCCTAATAAATCTATTACAAGTCTAACGCTTCAAAGCCTATACAAGTTTTCTACAAAAAATAAACTTACAACTTTTTTGGGGTCTAACAAAAACTTAATTGTCATCATCAAAACTTCTAACATGAAATTCCTAACACGATCCTTGAAGGTTCACGTAATGAGATTATTAATGACACCAAACCATTAAATTAGATTATATTATATTTTTACTTTTTCGTAATTACAAAAGTCAATTTTGAGTGAAAAGACATGCTCATATCCATAATTATATGTTACTTAACATGCATATTACTATAGGTATCAAACAACTTAACCCACATGAACTATTTTTGAAACTATAAAAAAATACATATATATATATATAGGGTTTATTGCAATTTAGCTCCCTGTGAAATTCGTATATAACAAAAAAACTCCCTGTCAAAAAACAATAGGCAATTTAGCTCCCTGTGTTTTTCGGAATGAAGCAAAAAAACTCCCCACGGGCCCCACGCGCCAAAACTGAGACTTTGCATGCTATTTTTGTTGTTTAAAGTCCATTTTGTCCTTTTTATTTGCTATAAAAAGCCTTAATTACCTTATATTTGGTCTCCCATATATTTGAATACAAAACTGCTTTGTTCTAGACGTCTCTTGATTATGTGCGATATATGCTTGGATAGCCCTATGTGTCTAGTTTCATGGGAAGAAAACGGTTCACAAATCCGAGCTTTCAACAATGAGTTATGAATTTTCTCGTAAAGACGCGCACAACTATCTGCACAGCCGACATATTTTTAGCTAGCTTTGAATACAAAACTATTTTGTTCTAGATATCTCCTGATTATGTGAGATATATTCCCGGATAGCCCTATGTGTCTAATTTCATGGGAAGAAAACGTTTTACAAATCCGAGCTTTCAACAATGAGTTATGAATTTTCTCGTGAAGACGCGCACAGCTATCTACACAGCCGACATATTTTTAGCTAGATTTGAATACAAAACTGTTTTGTTCTAGATGTCTGCTAATTATGTGCAATATATGCATGGATAGACCTATGTGTCTAGTTTCATGGGAAGAAAACGGTTCATGAATCCGAGGTTTCAACAATGATTTATGAATTTTCTCGTGAAGATATGCACAGCTATCTGCACACATGACATATTTTTAGCTAGCTTTGAATACAAAACTGTTTTGCTCTAGATGTCTCCTGATTATGTGTAATATATTTTTGGATAGCCCTATGTGTCTATTTTCATGGGAAGAAAACAGTTCACGAATCCGAGCTTTCAACAATGACTTATGAATTTTCTCGTGAAAACGCGCATAGCTATCTGCACAGCCGACAAATTTTTAGCTAGATTTGAATACAATACTGCTTTGTTCTAGATGTCTCCTGATTATGTCCGATATATTTATGGATAGCTCTATGTGTCTAATTTCATGGAAAGAAAACGGTTCATGAATCCGAGCTTTCAACAATGAGTTATGAATTTTCTCGTGAAGATGCGCACAGCTATTTGCGCACATGACATATTTTTAGCTAGTTTTGAATACAAAACAGTTTTGTTCTAGATGTCTCCTGATTATGTGGGGTATATTCTTGGATAGCCCTATGTGTCTAGTTTCATGGGAAGAAAACGGTTCATGAATCCGAGCTTTCAACAATGAATTATGAATTTTCTCGTGAAGACGCGCACAGCTGGGAGGCAGTGTGCTTCATTCCGAAAAACTTTAAAGTGTAAAATCTGCGGGGAGGTAGTGTGCTTCATTCCGAAAAACACAGGGAGCTAAATTGCCTATTGTTTTTTCGCAGGGAGTTTTTTTGCTATATACGAATTTCACAGGGAGCTAAATTGCAATAAACCCTATATATATGTATTATCAACTTAAAAGCACTTAGTGCCACAATTTATGCATATAAAAAATATACATACGAGAAAAAGGAAAACAAACAATCGTAAATAATATAATATTTTATAATTTTATACACATTATGAGTAGTTGTTAATGTTTTGAACTTTTTAATTATTTTATTAAAATTAAATCAATCTCATACAAAAGAAATGACATACACAATCTTACATTGCAATTAGCAATTTCCAATATTCCAACGCAAAGTTTCTTAAATAAGTAATTTTTAAATGCCTATTGATGAGGATTAAAATCTCAATTGAGCTCCAAATGAAAAGAATGACCTTTCAGTAACTTCGATGTTTATTCAACTTGAATTTCATAATATGCTTTTCCTATCAATTTTAGGAAGTTGATAACTCAAAATGTATGTTTATGTCCAGTTATTTTGTCATGTATGAATGAATGTCAACCATTAATTGTTTACAAACTGAGATTAAATGGTAGATGACATGGGCATTATATTTTATTTTATTTTTTAATTAAAAAACATAATAATTTCTATTATTCATGTAAATGATATTCAGTAATCTCATATTAACTCATTTACAGGAATTGTTTGGACACAAATGTTTCAAATAATTTAATTTTTAAAAAAATTATAGACCTGCAAAGAAGTTTATTCACAGATCGAAAGTGCTAATAATGCATGTGGATCTAAGGAATATACATATAAGAGGAAAAAAATCAAGTTCATGAAAACTATAGAATTGTGGTATAATCCAATTGATAAAATAAGATTTCAGTTTAAAATTGAATTCATATGCTTATAGAAAAGTCAAAGTAGAAAAACGAAAACTTAGAAGGGGGTTCAATAATTTACTACTTAAACTGCAAATTTAACAATAATAGATGATTAAAAAGAAAATCAATCAAATCGTGATTAAAGTAGGTATGCAATTAGCGGTTGCAAGGAAAAAAAAAGGAACTCTTTCTTTTTCATTCAAGAAAAGGGGGGGATACCCAAAAAACAACAATGTATGTTAGCCCGACAAACCCGGGCTACTAGTTACAAAACGAGGTCATGTAATGACATATCTATCATTGTCTAAGAGGTGGTAAATTTGTGACAAAGGTGTATCCATGTGGTGCATATTAGTGTTAATACCCATTTTTGCTAAGGCGTCCACCACTTGATTGACTTCCCGCCACACTAAATGAAACGAGACCTCCCAATCTCTTCCTTGCACACTCCGGATGCTAGAAATCACGTCAAAGTAGTGATGTTCTATGGAGGCATCCACAATGCTATTAAGTGCAGCCTGATAGTCCGATTCCACGATTACTTTCTTTAGCCTTACGGTCCACGCCATCTCTAGTCCGAATAGAATGGCTCGCATCTCAGCCTCCAACGATGAGCATGGGTCAATGCGACCACTAAACCCCCTTAACCATTTTCATACTCATCTCTAAGAGTACCTCTGACCCCCACCTGCGCCCTCCCCCCCTCCCGATGTTACCGCGGTGTCAACATTGAGTTTGGTATATTCGGGTGCCGTTTTTTCCCAGCCTATGTGTATCTGAAGATGCATAACGTCTTGATCAAAGTCAAGGGCTATAAGAATACCGTCAATTCGTTTATGTAACATATCTGGGTCGCCCGTAGGTACCTCATCTCAAACACCGTGGGTTACTTCATTTCGAACCTGCTAAAAGAAAGAAAAAGTTTCAGTGAACGCTATATCCCATCTATCACACCACTCATACCTATTGATCTTGTTAGATAAATTACAGTCAATCTAATCCTTTGTCGTGCCTGCAAAAAAAGAATTATAAAATTTAGGGATTAATGCAAAAAAAACCCTTGTGTTAATGTGAAATTGCAAAAAAAACCCTGTGTTAACGAAATAAGCTAAAAATCACCTTGTGTTCTTAAAAAGTCTGCAAACAGTGGATTTTTGAAAAAAAAAAGTGTGTTTTTCATGTTTTTCACCTTTAATGGCATGCTTCTTTCTTTGGAGAGTGAATAAATGATTAAAAAAATGTCATTAAAGGTGAAAAACATGAAAAACACGCTTTTTTTCTTCCAAAAATCCACTGTTTGCAGACTTTTTAAGAACACAAGGTGGTTTTTAGCCTATTTCGTTAACTCGAGATTTTTTTTGCAATTTCACATTAACACAGGGGGGGGGGGTTTGGCATTAATCCCTAAAATTTAAGATGGACAAGTTGAAGCCAATAATTTTTCATCCAGTTACAATCTTGAATGGCATGTAATGGGGTATCCAATGCAATCCGAAAAATATTACAAGTGTCTGTCTCCACAATCAGCCTGGTCTTTAATACCGAATTAGTGACCACTTTATTATGACAGATGAGCTAAAGAAACATACAACGGCAATGAGCCCCCGGGACCTTCCAAATTTTTATCCATAATTTCAAATCACTTGGGTCATCCATTGCTTGAGTTAATGTCTCGTAAGCACTTTTGCAATTATACTTACCGTCCGGTGAGAATAGCCATCGAGGCTTATCTCGCTGCCCTGCTAGCTTATCTAAGTCATCTTCTTGCAACCGAGTTTTATTACTTTTGGACGGGCCCTGTAATCCATCCCAATCCTAATCGAGACCCAGTATCCAAAATTATGAACTATTATCCTGACACCACGTGTAGCCCATTCCAAATATCTTCTGAAAACATAATTTTGGTCCCATTCCCCACTATCCAGTGAATTCCTTTTTTTAGAAAGGTAATTACCGACTGTATACTCCTCCATGTAGCAGAAGTCGCATTTTTTGCTCGAGCCCTGTGTCGCAGAATATACTTGTACTTGAACACTTGAACCCACAAACTATCTTCATCATTGAGTATCTGCCATCCTCACTTGCCGAGTAACGCCAAATTTTTGGTCCTAGTATGTATTAATCCTAAACCCCTCTGCTTCTTCGGCTTACACACGGTATCCCAATTAACAAGGTGCATTTTTCGTTCAGAGTCCAAGCCACCCCACAAAAATTGCCATTTTACTTTATCAATTGCATCACAAACGCCTAAAGGAAGACACATTGTTTTCTTATGATAGGAAGATAAAGTTTTCGTTTCCGATTTAATTAAATTCGCACGGCCTGCTAGAGATAGATTTTTACGTTTCCAGTCTTGCAATCTTTTCTTAACTCGGTCCACTACTCATAATCCTTACGAAGAACTCGCCCGTGTTGAAGAGGCACCCCTAAGTACCGCCCCAAGTTGTCTGTACGTTCCAAATTCATGGTGGTATTGATACGACATTTAAGCTCTGAAGTCACGTTAGTAGAGAGATAAAGTTTTGACTTCTGAGAGTTAACTGCTTGACCCGAGAGGTTACAATGCCTCTGTAGAGTATCCATAGTGTCCTTAGACTGTCGTACTGTGGCCTCTCCAAATAACAAAAGGTCTTCTGCAAACATCAAATGGGAAATACAAGGTCTATGCCGAGAAGTGGGGATTGGATGCCATTTTTTATGCCTCACTGCCAACTCAACCAGACAACCTAATTTCTACACACAAAAATCAAAAAGATAAGGCGACAAGGGGTCCCCTTGTCTTAGTCCGCGCTTAGAAGTGGACCACTCTGTTGCTTCACCATTCCATAGGAGGGATAGTTGAGCTCGTACGGTACACTCCATAATAAGCAAACTCTAAGACACGGGGAAACCAATCTCCCTCAACACATTCTCGAGAAAAGTCCAATTAATACAATCGTAAGCTTTTTCAAAGTCAATTTTAGCTATGAAAAAACCTTTTTTGCCTTTTAGACGACGCAAGTCATGTAAAATCTCCTAAATTATCAACACATCTCAATTGTTTGCCTCCCCGGAATAAAACTACTCTAGCAGCGAGGGATAAGATCGTCAATGAACTCTTTAATACGATTAGCTAAAGTTTTCGTAACAATTTTAACACTTACATTCGCGAGACTAATTGGTTGAAACTCTGAGAGATGTGTTGGGTTCTTAACTTTCAGTATTAAGACAATACGAGATTTATTAAGTGATGATTCGACATTACCTGATTGAATGGCTTCCTGAACCAGCTAGAAAATATCCTCTCCCACCGTATCCCTTTATTACGAGATTTTTTTATAGGCATTTATAAGGTGTGAATAAACAACGTAAATTCCTTGATGACAAGGAGAACCTTCTACCTCCTATGGGATAGGAAGAAAGATACCAGAATGGTTTGACCCTTGATATCTAAAAGGGTTTGCAAATCTAAGAAATATTGATTGGGCATCAATAGTGAATAAATACTTATATGATGTAAGTTTCGACAAAGAAAGTGTTAGTCGTACACTATGGAAATGGTAGTGGGAACTTATATCATAGATGTGTCAGTTGGACAGATATGTTCAAACACGGCTCGCATCAGTTCATCACATGGGTATTCACTTATTGACAGTCAATGATGAAACTGATAAGTAGTGATATGTACGTGTGAACCTCTGACCTGAGAAATCGAGTTGAAGATGTACTTGTGACATCAAGTCTGTTATTAGAGTAGTTAGATTCAAATCACCTGTTGGTGGAATCGACCTCAAAGTGTGACTTGATAGGCAAGTAGCATTGTTAACTGATTTGCAATATGGAATTTATTCTTTCATAAGTGAATGAGTAAAATATCCTATGCAATCATGAATAAGTGAGGATGAAAATCTTTGGCCAAAGCATTTAAATACCTCGACTTATTATGAGCTTAGGCATATGATCAAGTTATATGAGTTTGACTTTAAACCATGACTCTTACTTGACTGGGATATAAAAATAAAAGGTTTATACACGTACGGAATTCACGGCGTAAAGGTTTGGAATGATCCTATTCATTCGTTCTCAATTGGGTTATGGTGTGAGCCACGAGGCTGGCTAGGTGTCACTCACACCCCTTTGGATTCTTCCCAATTGCCTTTTGAGACGAACCTAAAGAGTCGCGCTTAAAGGAATTGCAAAAGGAAAATCATGGGAAAAAGACTTGAGAGAAATTCACGGCATTGGATGCCGTAATTAATTAATTAATTATTGGATAATTTAATTAATTAATTAAATTATTGGATAATTTAATTAATTAATTAAATTATTGAGTTAATTAATTTCTTGGAAAAATTGAATTTCAATTAATTAGAAATTGAATTAATTGTATTATCAATATATTTATTAGATAAATGAATTATCCGATTAATCAATTAGCAAGCAAGACGAAAGCCCGAAGGGTTCTGAGCCCACTAAGGGGCGGCCAAATAGACGCCCAAATAGGGCTCTTGCATGCTAGTGTTATTGTTTCATAATGATATAAATATATCACAAGGTGAAAAATAACACAAGGCAACTTACATAACTTTCTCTCCAAGAAAAAGTCTCCCACCTCTCTCTCTCTAGCCGTCTTTGACAAGGAAGAAAGGAGGAGTCTTTCATTTTTGATTCCGGCGTGACGAATTAGAGATGTTGGCAAATTCAGCGTTAGAGAAAAGGATCACGTTCAGAAATCAACATACGCGAGAAAGGTAATTTTCTATACACAATTAAACACGAGGATTAGAGATGATTTGGGCTTTGGAAATTAAAGTTACTTTCTGCTGCATTTTATTAGTAAAATTGCCAACAGTGGTATTCGAGCCAATCTCTGAATTCTGTGTTTAATTGCTTATGTGATTGACTGTTTTTGCGCATTTTTGACGTATGCTTTGAATGTATTTTTCATATGCAAATATTCTGAATCTCGCTACAGTTTCTTCATGAAAGTTGTAGATTAATGAGTTGTGAATCTGGGCATATAAATTTTATGAGAATTAAAGAAGTATAAGCCTAAGACGAGCACAATGCAAAAAGCATGCGCAGTTTGAGCGCTGGGCGCGCAGACAGCGCGCGCTGTGGGCTTCCCGTTGCGCACACTGGGTGGCCCCAAAACTGCGCCATTTCACGGCGCCGGTCGGAGGGGCTGGCCGGATGCTGGGAGTCCGGCCAAGCACGATTAAACCGTGCGCTGGGCGCACGGCATACACCGTGCCATACGCCCAGCACACGTACCTGTTTCGGGGCCCGGGTTTTTGTGACTCGGGCCCTAATGGGTCGGGTTATATTTTTCTAAGGTCCTAAATTTAATTGAATAGGTGTTTGGGCTATTTTAGTTATCCGGGTGGGTCAGAAGGTTGATGACCTGGATTTAATTAAAAGTGGCCCAAATTGTTTTGATTAAAATTGTGGATAATTAAATTAGTTATTGGGCCAAATTAATTAATTTTGAATATGCCAATGGTTGGTAATTTAATTTTGATAAAATTAAGCCCAATATAGTTTTTATTGATCTTTATTTGAATGAAATAATTAATTAATAAACTCTTGGAGAATTTTATTTATTAAGTTATTTATTTTAATAAAAAATTCTCATAAATAGGATTATTTTCATATGAATCAATAAAATTTGGAATTTTATTGTGGAAATTAATTAAGTTGGACTATTTAATTTTTATTAATCACCAATATAAGTGCTTTATTTATCGCGAGCATGTATTATGTGATGGTGACATATGTCTATGGGCTTAGGTTGCTTCTTTTGATTATGTATTTCTTTTGATGGGTTGCAAGGGCCAGTTTGAGCCCATTTTATTTTATTTCTAGATTTATGTATAGGTTTTAAATTACCTCTTGTAATAAATAGAAATAGAATAAGCCTTTCAAGATGGAGATCATGCAAAAGAAGAGGAGCTTGGAGCCCACGAAGATTAGCTAGGCATTTCTTCTTCAATTTTATGATGGCCCATTGGCTTGGGCCCTCTAGATAAAAGACCATAGACTTGTGTGTTGTATTGTTGCTTTCGATGCATGTTCATTAGTTGTATGAAGCATGTGTCTTATCAATATGCGCTATATAAATTGGTAAATGTGTAAAGTGAGACGAAATAAATGTTTTGAACATGAATTCTCCCAAACAAAAATAATACTAAGTTAGTAAGGGGTGCTAGGCATCCTTTCCCTCCACTAAACTTAATAAGATCAAGGATTAAATCCATATGTGGCATCTTCCTAGTGAGTGGGGGTCATATTAAGATTTAATTCTAGAATTTTATTAAGTGCATTGGATGCCTTAATCGAGACATATTTCACCCCAAATATCGTTAAAGGGTTGCAAGGTGAAATTCAAATGTTAGATTATGAGGAGTTAGTGGGAATGAACTTAGATAGTCCACTTTACCAATAAATCGTTAAAGGGTTGCGGTATTTATGGATTATGGGATAAATATGATTGAACCGTCTATTTGATAGATTGATGTTTGACATCACTTTAATTAAGTAATAGACCAAATATCGTTAAATGGTTGCCATCCATTATATTAATTAAAGAACGCAATCCCCACCACGAAGTTTTCATCAACGATTGCTTCCGTCATTTCACAGTGGGAGTGTGCAATTTAGAAAAATGTAGTGGGAGCCAAGTTATAAGTCGAAGTCCTTGATTTTAAACTTGGTCTTAGTTTAGTCCAATATTCTAATTTAGTCTAGTTTATTTTCTGCAGTTATTTGTTTTATCTCTCTCGTTTTTCAAAAATGACAATCAACCCACTTTCCGTATTACTCGAAAAGAATATCCTTACCGGACCCAACTACGTGGATTGGTTAAGAAATTTGAGAATAGTTCTCAATATGGAGTCTCTAGGATACGTGTTGGACACTGATATCCCTGCTCCACCTGCCAGAACATGTGCCAATGAAGAAGAAGTCCATGTTCATGAAAAATGGGTAAAGGACAACGTCCGAGTGCGTGGGTACATTCTTGGCTCTATGACGAATGAGCTACAGAGGTCCCATGACAAGATGACTACGGCGAGGGCTATATTGGCACACTTGGTCGAGCTCTATAGTGAGCACAGTAGGACTGCTGGATATGAAATATCTAAAGAGCTCTTCGGAGCCAAAATGAGAGAAGGGAGAAGGTTCGGGATCATGTCCTCAAAATGATATCGAGGATCGAGAGATTGGAAGCTCTCGATTTTACAATAAACCCGCAACTTCAGACCGATCTTATCTTGCAGTCCCTTCCTAACTCTTTTTCCCAATTCGTCATGAACTTGAATTGCAATGAGATTGAATGCAACTTAGCTGGGTTAATGAACAAATTAAACACTGCACAATCTCAATTGAAGCCCAAGGGAAAACAGACTGCTTTGCTTATCACTTCTGGGCCCAAACGGGAGAAGAATAAGAAGAGAAAAACCAAGAAGCAAGCTGGAGAGCTTGGAGCTTAGGGTGGTATCGATAAAGGAAAAGGGAAAGCTCCTGTGATTCGCAAACGAAAGGGGCCACAAAAGACAGACAGATGCCTACACTTCAGTGAGTTGGGCCACTGGAGAAGGAACTGTCCGAATATGGGGCCTGGCGCACAAGGTATGGAACTTTATGTTCATGAAACTTATTGTTCTATGACTGTCTTCTCTACATCTTGGATTCTTGAATTTGGGGCTAGTGCTCACATATGTTGTATGAATCGGGATCTGATGCGAGGAAGGAAGCTGGACAACGATGGGGTGAAGATCAGAGTAGGCAATGGCCAAAGCGTTGCTGCTACTGCAATAGGATCTACCTCGTGGTTTTTAAATTTTGGACATGTACTATTACTGGATAATTTTTGTTTTTGCCTAATGGGCTTAAAAACATTGTTTCTGTTCCCCTTTTTGTTAAGAATGGTTACACTTTCCGTTTTATTGATGAACGATGCAACATTTATTATGGTAATAAATTTGTAGGCTTTACTTCTTTGATAAATGGATTGTATTACCTTAGTGTCCAGATTGAGTATGCAGTGAATACTATACAAAGGAAACGTAGTAGGCTTGAAATAAACCAACGATTTATATGGCACCTTCGACTACGCCATGCTGGTGAACAAAAGATTCGCAAAATAGAAAAATATGGGCTAATTGGCCCACTGGGATTGGATCCCTATCCTACTTTTGAATCTTGTCTCAAAGGCAAGATGGCTAGATCGCCCTTCATAAGGAGCTTTAAAAGGGCCTCACAAATCTTAGGCTTAGTGCATACTGACGTTTGTGGTCCATTTGGAGAAATGGCCAGAGGAGGTTTTCTTTACTTTATCACCTTCACTGATGACCATTCTCGATATAGTCTAGTGTACTTGATGAAGCATAAGTCTGAATCCATTGAAAAGTTCAAGGAATTCAAAGCTTTAGTGGAAAATCAAACAAGTCAACGTATAAAAACTCTTTGATCTGATCGAGGAGGAGAATATATGAGCGACGAGTTTGACTTCTACCTAAGAGAGAGTGGTATAGTATTGCAACTCACACCTCCAGCGACTCCTCAGTTGAATGGAGTAGCAGAGCGAAGGAATCGAACCTTGTTGGACATGGTTCGCTCCATGCTTAGCTACACTGATTTACCCATTTCACTGTGGGGTCACGCGCTGCTTACAGCTGCACACATTTTAAATATATGTCCGTCCAAGTCCGTTCCTCTGACTCCTTATGAAATGTGGAGAAATAGGTAACCAAGTCTTAACCGCATAAAGATTTGGGGATGTCCGGCTTATGTCAAAAAGACTAAAGTGGACAAGTTGGAGGCTAGGTCCTTAAAGGGACGTTTCATTGGATATCCTGGAGATTCTATGGGATACCTCTTTTACCTGCACAATGATCAAAGGATCATTGTAGCCTTACAAGCCCACTTTCTTGAAGATAAGTTCATTCAAGAAGGAGGAGCGGGTAGAAAGATTGTTCTAGAAGAACAAAATGAAACCCCACTGGATACATCTATACAGGGAGTGAGAACCGTACCTTCTATAACACAACCACAACAACGACGATCGAATAGAGTATCTCAACCGCCTGAGAGGTACGGATATCTAATACAGAGGGAGTTGGATCTCTATTTTGTGTTAGAGGAGGATCATGAAGATGATCCCTCCACTTTTGATCAAGCGATGGTGGATGTGGATGCTGCTAGATGGCGTGAAGCTATGCAAACTAAGATCGATTCGATGCATGCAAACTAAGTCTGAAAACTTGTAGACCAACCTGAAGGGGTAAAATTAATCGGGTGTAATTGGATCTACAAGAGAAAGATTGGTGTTGATGGCAAAGTAGACACCTACAAGGCCAGGCTAGTGGCGAAAGGGTATAGTCAAAAGGAAGGAATTGACTACCAAGAAACCTTCTCGCCAGTGGATATGATCAAATCAATAAGGATTCTACTTGCAATAGCAGCACACTTAGATTATGAAATATGGCAAATGGATGTCAAAACTGCTTTCCTAAATGGATTCCTAGAAGAGGATATCTATATGGAACAGCCTAAAGGTTTTGAATTCGAGGAGCATATTCATAAGGTGTGTAAACTTGAGAGATCCATTTATGGACTCAAACAAGCGTCTCGTAGCTGGAATCTACGTTTTGATGAGGTTGTCAAAGGATTTGACTTCATCAAAAATGAAGATGAGCCCTGTGTTTACAAGAAGGTCAGTGGGAGTAAGTTGACATTCCTAGTGTTATATGTAGATGACATATACTCATTGGGAATGACAAAGGAATGCTCACCACAACCAAGAAGTGGTTTTCGAGTATATTCTCCATGAAAGACTTGGGAGAAGCGACCTATATTCTAGGGATTTGGATCTATAGAGATCGAACCAAAACAATGATAGGACTATGATAGGAGTCATTTTTACGTGTTATTAAGCCCCTTTGCGTTTATGTTTTAGGTTCATTTATCGCTTGATTTTGTCACATGTGCATTTAATTCGTGCATTAAGTGATTTCAGACCTTAAATGGATACAATCGAAGAACGGGCTGAAAAATGACGTATAAAACAAGTTTAGGCCAAGATGCTTCACACCTCCACGACCAAACAAGCAAGAAACAAGCTGGAGTTAGCCAAAATCATATTTTAGTACCATTTGCGCACACCTGGGCTCCAAACCAGAAACAACCTCCACATTGGAACGTCATTTTGATAAATGTAGAGACCGAATTGGATGAAGTGTCCTTCTACAAAGTTTTAGATCTATGTCTTATATTTACATGGGGACTTGAATCATCGAATTCGGAGGTCTTTGGAGAAGTTTATGAATAAAACACTATACCTGCGCGGGAAAACACGAAAGTGGCAGCTCCCAATCTTAGTAGGTGGAAAACAAGAGAATGGTAGTTCACATTCTTGATAAGAGGAAAGTAAGAGAATGGTAGGTGGAAAACAAGAGAATGGTAGTTCACATTCTTGGTAGATGGAAAGCAAGAGAATGGTAGGTGGAAAGAAAAGAGAATAGAAGCACATGTTCTTGGTTGGTGAATTTTTTTGGCTATAAAAGGAGGATTGGAGGCCATCTTACAAAGACACTTGAAAACACATTCCCCATTGGGGGAGCCTAAACACATCCTATCATCATCCTTAGATTAGTTATGAAGATTATCAAGAACCTTTGAAGGTGAAGAAATCAAGAAGCATGGAAGAGATGAAGATCGAAGTTCAACCATCAAAAATACGAGGGAGTTTCTTAGATTTAGATTTGTTTTTGTCTATGAATATGAATCTTAATTTAAGTTCCTATCTTTTATCTTTTATGATGAAATAGATTCTTCGAACTAAGGCCATGTTGAGGCTAAATTATGATAATTGCGTTATAAATTGTGTTTTTCATATTAATTCTATTGTTGCTTTGTGTCTTGATCTTGTTTGAATGCATCATATGCTTAGCTACCATATGCATGATTTATTGCTTAAATTATTCGTTCGAGAGAAAGTAATTTAAGGTGCAAAGAGGATCATCACATAATC
The DNA here is from genome assembly GCA_019426215.1 of Buddleja alternifolia. NCBI lineage: Eukaryota > Viridiplantae > Streptophyta > Magnoliopsida > Lamiales > Scrophulariaceae > Buddleja > Buddleja alternifolia. The sequence goes on along the minus strand of CM033395.1, from coordinate 25,211,013 downwards.
CGTAAAAAATAGGGAATTGTCCCTAGAGATAGGTAGAGATTCCCGGGTGCAGTTAGCCGGATTAATCCGGGAAAATTCTAGAACTTGAATGCATGATTGTTGGTTAGATTCTCGGATAGACATATTTAGAGAACCATCAATTAATCATAGGATTATTACAGCCGAAACATCGGGTAGTAATTATTTAAGGTTTTTCCCACCAAAGCAACATTCGTCTAATAATATGAGAACATGTTTATAGTGAAAATTGATTAATTTATGCCAACACATGTGTCTTAGTTGCTCTCTTCCATAGCTATCTTGATTTCGACATCTTGTTTCTTATATCTTACTTTCATAATATTTTAGTTAATTCTTGTTTTAGTTTAAGTTCTTCAATTGCTTTAAAATCATAAACTAAAATACAAGTCCTTGAGGTTCGACAACCCGGACTTTATTGTCCACTTTATTACTACACACGACCAGTCCACTTGCTGTTTAATACACGTAAGGATTTTTCGTGTCAGACTTTCTCAAGCCCTTTACTTAGAAAAGTTCCTAAAAAGGTATAGGATGGAAGATTCTAAGAAAGGGTTCCTACCAATGAGACATGGGATACATCTTTCGAAATCTATGTGTCCTCAAAGTGAGGAAGATAGAAAAGAAATGAACATTATACCCTATGCGTCTGTTGTGGGCAACTTGATGTGCACGATGCTCTGTACTAGAACCGACATTGCTTATGCTGTGAGCGTTGTTAGTCGATTTCAAGCAAACCCTGGTAAGGAACATTGGATAACTGTGAAAAATATCCTAAAGTATCTGAAAAGAACTAAGGATATGATTCTCACCTATGGAAGTGGTGACCTGAGGGTGGACGGGTACACTAATTCGGATTTCCAATCTGATGTTGATGACCGAAAATCCACCTCGGGATTTTTATTTACTCTAAATGGTGGAGCGGTGACTTGGAAAAGTTCCAAGCAAAGCACAACCGCAGACTCCACTACAGAGGCTGAATACATAGCTGCCTCGGAGGCAGCTAAAGAAGTTGTTTGGATTAGGAAGTTCGTTGAGGAACTTCAAGTGGTTCCTAGCATAAAGCTCTCGTTGCCACTTTATTGTGACAACACTGGAGCTATAGCGCAAACGAAGGAACCTAGATCTCACAATAAATCCAAACACATAGAAAGGAGATATCACATCATAAGAGAGATTGTTGCACGAGGTGAAATAGGTGTTCAGAAAATAGCCTCAGCCGACAATGTCACTGATCCATTGACCAAGACATTGGCACAGGCGGTGCTGGAAAAACATCTCGAAAAAATGGGTATTAAATACCACAGCAAATGGCATTGAGTGCAAGTGGGAGATTGTTAGAGTATATGCCCTCGAATGCCACAAAGAGGATAGATTTATAGGGCATAAACATTGTAACTAAACTATGGCTTTTCTATTAATATAAGGCAGTTGATTGTTGTTTTCTTATAGGCATTTCTAAGGTGTGAATAAACAACGTAAAGTCCTTGATGACAAGACGAACCTTCTACCTCCTATGGGATAGGAGGAAAGGCACTAGAATGGTTTGACCCTTGACATCTAAAAGGGTTCGCAAGTCTAAGAAATATTGGTTGGGCATCAATAGTGAATAAAGACTTGTATGATGTAAGTTTCGACAGAGAAAGTGCCAGTCGTACACTATGGAAATGGTAGTGGGAACTTATATCATAAACGTGTCAGTTGGACTGATATGTTCGAACACAGCTCGCATCAGTTCATCATATGGGTATTCACTGATTGACAGTCAATGATGAAACTGATAAGTAGTGATAGGTATGTGTTAACCTCTGACCTGAGAAATCGAGTTGAAGATGTACTTGTGACATCAAGTCTGTCGTTAGAGTAGTTAGATTCAAATCACTTGTTGGTGGAATCGACCTCGAAGTGCGACTTGATGGGCAAGTAGCATTGTTAGCTGGTTTGCAATATGGAATTTATTCTCTCATAAGTGAATTAGTAAAATATCCTATGCGATCATGAATAAGTGAGGATGAAAGTCTTTGGCCAAAGCATTTAAATACCTCGACTTATTATGAGCTTAGGCATATGGTTAAGTTATATGAGTTTGACTTTAAACCATGACTCTTACTTGACTGGGATATAAGAATAAAAGGTTTATACACGTACGGTATTCACGGCGTAAAGGTTTGAAATGATCCGATTCATTCGTTCTCAATTGGGTTACGGTGTGAGCCACGAGACTGGCTAGGTGTCACTCACGCCCCTTTGGATTCCTCCCAATTGCCTTTTGAGACGAACCTAAAGAGTCGCGCTTAAAGGAAATGCAAAAGAAAAAACATGGGAAAAAGACTTGGGAGAAATTCACGGCATTGGATGCCGTAATTAATTATTGGATAATTTAATTAGTTAATTAAATTAATGAGTTAATTAATTTCTTAGAGAAATTGAATTATAAATTAATTGGATTATCAATTTATTTATCGGATAAATAAATTATCCGATTAATTAATTAGCAAGAAAGACGAAAGCCCGAAGGCTTCTGAGCCCACTAAGGGGCGGCCAAATAGACGCCCAAATAGGGCTCTTGCATGCTAGTGTTATTGTTTCATAATGGTATAAGTGAAAAATAACACAAGGCAACTTACATAACTTTCTCTCCAAGAAAAAGTCTCCCACCCCTCTCTCTTTCTCTAGCCGTGTTTGACAAGGAAGAAAGGAGGAGTTTTTTGCTTTTGATTCTGGCATGACGAATTAGAGACGTTGGCAAATTCGGCGTTAGAGAAAAAGATCACGTTCAGAAATCAACATACGTGAGAACGGTATTTTTTTTATACACAATTAAACACGAGGATTAGAGAAGATTCGGACTTTGGGAATTAAATTTACTTTCCGCTGCGTTTTATTCGTATAATTCCCAAGAATCCCAACATTGTTGATAGAACATGGATTGAATTCCGTCTGGGCCCTGTGATTTGGACGGACTCATGTCCCATAAAGCTTTTTTGACTTCCTCCTTTTTTACCGGGCGAAACAACACCTCGACTTGATGTCCCTGAAGCTTTGAAAATCCCGGTGTACAAGTGTAATTCTCCACCGGGTCTTTTGAACCGTACATCTCCTTACAATAATCAACTGCCATTTCTTTGAGTATCTACGACTTGGTTTCTATTGTTCCATCTTCCAGGTCCAACGCACAAACTTTTGATTTACCCTGACGAGTCACGACCGACAGATGGGAAAAATGCGTGTTAAGATCCCCCGCTCGAAGCCATTTCGAACCTCGCTTTTTGTTTCCAGAATAATTCCTCCTGTCGTAAGGTTTTCGAATATTGTGCTTGAAGTTTATTCTCCAATTTTCATAGAGAATATCTAAACGTAATACCCTGCACCCGTTGAATACCCGAGATGCGAGCTAGGAGTTTCTATTTGCATTTGACTTTAATAAATAATCACTTTTATTATTACTATTATAAAATGAATATGCATGAACTTGAAATTAATAGTTAACATTGTTTAATAGATATGTTAGGTGGAGTTAAATAAGAATATCAATAGTTCACAAGAATATGAATGGAGATCTTCAATTTTTTAGGTGGTGATATATAGCAACTTATTTAGAAACATTTAGCTAATAATAAGTTGTAGTGTGCTTCTTCAAGTTTCTGATATCAGCTTTGTTATGTTACAAATTACAAGCTTTGCAGCAATTCTCGTGATCTATTTCAGGTTTGCTTAGGAATCCGTCTCATCAACTATGTTCTTATATAAGTCACGTAATTTGTGCACCAATGGCTGTCATGGTGTTGGAAATATATGAGACTTTTGTTGTGATTCGATCTAGCAGATAAAAATTTATTCGAATCACTCCAGAAATCGAATTCGGAGTTTCATGATATTAATTCGCAAGAAAAATTACAAAAGAGGATAATCGAATTACCTTTTGACGACAAAAATTTAAACAATCAGCAACAGCCCCAGATTCCTGCCTCTAGATTATCACGCGGAAGAAAAATCTCCAAGAAAGTTTTGATCTCCTCCGCAACAACAATGGCGGCGGCAGCTAGTTATGAGAGAGGGAGGGAATTTTGTCTTTTTTTATCTATAGGTTTCTTTGGCTCAAAGTCAGAATAATGACTTCTCTAAGATTTCTACTATGGGACAAGCGAGTTCGGATGCACCAGGGATGGCTGACTAACAACTTATACCAAGTCAAACAAAACCCCTAATACTATAAGAGGGGCGCGGCCGCTATGCCTTCTAGGAATGGGCTTTCGTGCTTTGTTCCATCTTAGCCCATGTGTAATTAATTAAGTCCAAGTCCAAATCTAATTTGACTTTTAATTAATTACTTTAAATCAATTAATTTAATTAAACTTATGAATTAAATAATTTAATTAATTAATTTAATTAAATTAAATTATGCCATCCATTTTGTTAGTCATTCACATCTAATGTAAATTTGTTGGTCCCAAGTGGCGTATAAAGGGTCTAGAAGGGGGGCGGGAGTTGAATAACCCCGAATTTTTTTTCTAATTTTAAGACTTGTTTTTGTAAAGGTAACTTGGACAATAGTTTTGAGTACTTGATGAAGGTGGATCAGGCGCTCAACACTTATATCAGGGTTAGCACAGCGGACAATTTGTACAAGTCTCTTTGTGTGTAAAAAATTAAGCGCTTAGAAAATGTTTAGTCGCTTTTAGAGATTCGATAATGTATGCTTTATGATGTATGAAGATAGTAAATAATAAAGCAATAAAACAGTAAGTAAAGAAGACACAAGAATTGTAAGGTCCACTGGGTTTGTGTAATCCCAGCTACGTCCTTCTACTCCTTTTCACACAGGAGGAATTTACTAAAATGGATTACAAAGCTTCACAAAGACAACTTCAACACTAGCTAATGGCGAAGACTTGATCTTGAGTTTCCTGATCACAAAGATTTCAACTCGGTTAAGATCTGCTTCTGACAAGCTTCTCTCACACAGAAATATTATTTTATCTTTAACAACTTCGTCACATAGATTGAAGAGGTTGATGGGTTTTTATCACAGTTTGTTTGATTTGAAAAGCTCAAACACTTTTGTAATATCTCTTTAGAAAAGATGGTTCTTCTATGAAGATGTAAGAGATATTGATTTGGCTGTGGAGATGTATAAGCTCAAGGATACTTGGCTATGGCAGTTTGAGCTTTTAGGGATGAATATAGATTTCAATAGCGTAAGTGTATATCAAATTTTTGATAATAATTCGTAGTGTTTAGGGTTGAGCTGTGAGTTTCTATTTATAGACGTTTCTCAGAATTTGTCCGTTAGACACAAGCAGGAGCGTGTTAAACATGAGGAGCGTCACTTAGTCTTTTTCTGACATCTTCGAAAATTCTGCTGCACAGAGTTGGTAGCAAACCTACTTTGAGTTGACAGCCAATGGGGAATGCTTATCCGTACGTCAATAATTCTTATCACATTTAATGCTCTTATCAAGCATTTAATCCATTTAAATTTAATTCCCGCTGGAACTAAATGTCCGTTGAAAGTTGCATTTAAGATCTTGTTGACTTCGGATTAAATTCAGGTGACGACAGGCGCTTGTAGCATGATCACCTTGAAAGATTCTTAAATGCTTGACGGTCGCTTAAAGAATCCTTTATCTTCAAAGGCTTCAGACACTGATCTTCGATTTCACTTCGATAGACTCACCTAGAATTCTATCATAGCTCAAACGCTAGATACTAGTCTAAAACTATAAAGATAAAAAGGCTTATACTACAAAATTACAACTCGCTAACTTTAAACGCTTATACATATTCTAATAAAGATAAACTTACATATCTTTGGGGTCTAACATAAAACCTATCTTGTCATCATCAAAACATCTAACATGAAATTTCCTAACAATTTTCCCTTTTTTGATGACGTCAAGACCTTCTCTTTTATAGTTCAAGAGCTAGAAAATTACCAAAGATAATATATAAGTTAGCTTTTAAAAGTTAGAGGTTAGCTATAAGTTAGTACATATAGCAAGAAACGAGATGTTTCAGCAATACTCATTCATTAAATATGTCATTTGAGTACAAATGAGTTACATGGAAACATTCATATAAAACATAAAAACATAAAAGCGCTTAACAAAAAACATTAACACTTTAGTGCTTTCTCTTTGAAGAAGTTTGTGATTTCTTCTGATCTTTCTTCTTTTGCTCTTGATTGAAGAGAATCTCGACAAACTTCCACAACCTATTGTTTGCTTTCCTCATCTTTTTGTGATTACTGTTGGCAAATTGTACATGTTCCATTCTTTCAGCCAACTCCTCAAAACTGTGAAGGCGCTTGTGCCAAACTGAATTGTCGACTCCAAATTCACACAAAAGTTCTTCAAATATTTTGTAAGTCCTGGTGACTGGAGCTCCGTTAGGATTGATATAAAGCAGCACATAGATAGCAAAAGGAGGAATTCCTAACTCTTCAAGCAGCTCAACTGAGAAATCAGGAATTGGGTAACCTCTATAGAAACGAGGCTTGCGTTTCTTAAAAATGACCAGCTGGATGGAGTAAATCGCGCTTTGTTGGTCTTTCCATCGCTTATCTTCAGAGCTTGCCATGCTCTTGGACTGGCCTTTACCATTTTCCCCCTTCTTGGCATCAGCATCAAGAGGTTGAGATGAGTGAATCACGGATAAGTCTTGGCATAGGAGCTTAACTTCATCTATCAATAAAGCTACTTGAGCAGCAATACTTTCAGCTGCCGAGTTGAAAAGAGAGTGACGTTCAGCGTTTGCATTCGCATTTTAGGCTAGCGAGCGGTTGACGCCTTCAGAAAGATCTTTGACAAGTGGCACCATCTGATTCATGATAGTAATAGTGTTTTGATTGGCCGCATTCCGTATGTCATTCAGTCGCGTTCTTTCGACTTGATTTAGAATTGAAGAACTTCGATCTTCCAAACGAGAGCATGAGCCCTTGATATCAACAAGTGAGTTCTTAACCGTCGTCTTAAAGTCGTTAGCCTCTGGATCATCGTCACTGTCTGAATCACTTGAGGAATGCGCTTGAGTGGTCAACAGTTCTTTGGAAGTAACCGCTTTGCCACACTCTGGATCTCGAAATAGAGGTTCCTCAGAATCAATTGGTTTCCTTTCTAGAAAAGCAGCGTCTGGAGCATGGACATCTGCAATGTCCATGATTACATCACCTCCATCGGCCTCAGCGCTAGAAGGATGTTCAACAATTACTAGAGCAGGAGCGCTAGTAGGGGCTTCTTCTTCAAAGATAGTCTCCACATCATCTGCGGATGGCACTTCTCGGACAAAAGGAACATGAGCGTCTGTATACTCAAAAGCAGAATTGGCAAGGCGTGGCGCTGTAGAATAAATATGGAGAGAATTTGAGAGCCACCGCAATGACAAAATAGTAGAAGATTCTGGAATGATGTCTGTTGGAGTCATCCCTATTGTCGGCATAATCTGAGTCCGTGGAATGTTTTTAGAAGTAGATAGCTGAAGTAGTTCTTGCGTGAAAATAGAAAGAGGGCTTTCGCGAACATTGGACCGATAGCATCTATAGGGTGTACTGCAGTTAACCTGGCACTGGACCCTGTGTGGTGTTTGATGACCTCTCTGCTAATAAGTTGGAGATTTGGTTCAGTTGTGCTTGGACGTTCATGATGCATGTTTCGATATTTTGACTACGTTCAAAGTTCGACTTCATCCATTGGATAACTAGCTCTTCAACACTCAGGATCATATCCTGTTGTTGATAATCCTCTAGGCTTTGAAAGTGAATTGATTGAAATGCTTCTCACACCAAAAAGGTAGGACTATCATGTTGCAGATATGTTGGCGAAGCTCTCATTGCATAATAACTCAATGGCAAGTCCTACTGGTTTCTCCAACTTTGCTGTCAGTAGTCACTATGATGAACGCCTCCACACCACAAACAAAAATCTTGAACATGACTTTCATACGCTCCTACACTCCATCCTTGTTGTGACTAAAAAAAATAGGGTTAAATGCAAAAAAAAAAAAAAAAACCTGTGTTATGACTTTTGTGCTGAAAACCCCCTGTGATCACGAAATAGCCTAATCACCCCCTGTGTTCTTAAAAAAATCTACAAAATGTCACTTTTTGCTAAAAAGATAGAAAGAAATATGTATTTTTTGGGAGACATAACACTATTTTACATTCATATTGGTTGGAGAGTGTATAAATGACAGATAAGCATGTCATTAAAGGTGAAAAACATGAAAAACAAGCTCATTGTTTTTTACAAAAGGTTACTTTTTGCATACTTCTTTAAGAACACAGAGGGTGATTAGGCTATTTCGTGATCACAGGGGGTTTTCAACAAAAAAGTCATAACACAAGGGCTTTTTTTGCATTTATCCCAAAAAAGTTATTGTCATTCATCTCATCAAGAATCAGTTGAAAAAGAGAAAAAATGACTTAAGCTTAGAACGGATAAGAGAATCTCAATATTAAATAAAACAATCGTCCCTATAAACGGCGCCAAAAACTTGACACGAAAAAACCTAGCAAGTGCACTAGATCGTGCTAGTAATATAGTGGAATTTTAAGTCTGGATTATCATACCCAAGGAACAACATATTTAAGTATTGAAACTACCGTATTACCTAATTCCAAGTTAAATCAAATATTTAAGGTGTGATTATGTAATTAAAATAAAGCAAATTAATTATGTAAAACACGTAGAGATGGAAAAATCAGAGGGAGAGAGATAACTAAGACAAATGATCCAACCAAACTTCTCGCTATTGATTATGAAGCGTGTTGTTCAATTATGACTTATCGTGCTATGGCGGAAATTCCAAAATTATACACTACCCAATCCCTTGGTATAGTGCATCTATGTTCATTAAAGGTTCCCTATATCCCTATATGAGAACTCGAATAATAAACATGCATGAATAGGATTTGTGAGATTCCTCAGTACTGGAAGGCTACACAAATGAATCGAATCTATCCCTAGTCAATTTCAATTGCTTAATCATCCTTAACCTATATCCTCTCAGGATCTAAGCTAAGCAATTCATCAAATAAGTGGTGATCAAGCACTCATAAGCATTAAACACAACAAATTGAACACATAGCATGCCAAACAATAATCAAAAGCACAAATTTTATAAACTATAATATATAGTTTGGCCTTCACCTGGCCTTAGTCAAACAAATTTAGGTCATGATTGAAAAGAAAGAGATACCATAATCTTTAAAAAACATGTTCAATAAACTAATCTCAAAAGAAAGTGAAAAAAACCCTATTACAATCTTGATTTTCTCGTTGTTGCTTGAATTCTCCGTTTTTGTAGACAAACTCGGAGTCTTCAAGCTTTTTCCTTGATGCCTATGGTTTTCTCTTGTTTCCCTTGGTTTTTCTTTCAATCTGTGTCTGTAAGAAGTGTGTAATCTCTCAAAACTGACTTAAAACGCGTATCTATAGGCTGTTGTCGCGGACAGGATGCTGCGGTATTGGATTCGGGATGCTACGGCATCCAGGATTCAAGTGGAACAGCCATTTAACATAGTAATGCTGTGGCATCCTTAATGTGATGTTGTGGCATCCCACATTTGTCTCCACTTTTCTTGATTTTTCACCCATCTTTTGGATTCAATGATGCTCTATACCTGACACACACAAATAAAACAAATCAAGGTATAATATGAGATAAAATTCACTAGAAAATGAGCCAAATCCAAGAAAAGAGGTGCCCGAAAAGGAGTAAAATAAGAGCTTATCATGGGCCCCACATGAAGATGTTTTAGCGCATCCAACAATTGGTAGTAACACATAGTGGATGTGAAGGAATATATTATAAGTTATGACCAACAAGTTGTTGGGCTCACATTCAGATCCATGACCCAACAAGATGGAATTCCACTTTGGAGAGTATAGTTGAGGGGAAGCCCATGATTCATTGGCCATGTTTTGTTGACCAACAAGTCAATAGTAGGTATGTGGGAGAAGCGTCAAAATTTGGGTTGGACATGAAAGATACGTGCGATAGAGTTATAGTTGAAAAGATGATTAGGGAGCTTATGGAATTGAAGAAGGATGAATTCTTGGAAAGAACGGCTAAAATGTCGGGATTAGGCAAAGCGAGTGTGAACGAAGGTTGATCTTCTTTTCTAGATATAGATCGTTTAATTGAAGATATTAAGCTGATGAAGATAGCTACTGTGCAGCCAGGAAAATCCATGCTACCCACTTGGGTACGTGTCCAAGTGGGTTTTAACAACTGAATTTGCACATGATGATTTCATAAAATAAAATGATCAGCTCATCATGTATAATTTAGTGGTTTAAAACCCATTTGAGCACGTACTACATTCTATTAGTAATAGAATGTGATAATAAATTGGTGTCAAATGTTTCAATTCTTTCACATTTATGCCTTAGCTAGGCCATTAAAACTTATTGATATTCATCTGTTGTCACGTTTCTGGTCTATACTCGGGTCACATTCGATCTGTTTACGGTCAAGTGTTAAATTTGTTTTTTTTTTTTTTTTGGAACACAGTATCAAATTTTTTATGTGATTTAAAAGACCTCTACATGCATCATTGACTTTTGAAATGATCTTTCATCGTATGTTTGAATGCCATGTTATGTGTATTATTATTATATGTTAGTATTTTATGACTCTCAAATGAAACTCGTCGATACACGCATCAATTCGATCTTATCATGATTTTAAAAATATTATAATCTTTTTTTAACCATAGAATCCAATCGGGGTCCTCGGTTCCCAGCATTTCTTCACATTATTAATTATTGATCACCTTTTTTAAGTCCTTGACTGAGTCGGCTTAATTAGATTGTTATGATAATCGTTGACTGAAATATTAATTGAGCAGCAAACTTTATTTATACACTCCAGAGTCTGGACCCAATGTTAAAATAATCACTGAGTTTCACATTTTTTAAGGAATACATTACATACAATATTACATGATAAACATCCACTATCAAGGACTAATCAACAATCAAGATTTTGTTAACTCACAATAATTCATAATCGATCAATCAATCAACTATTTTGAAAGTAGATAGGGACGTTCTTAGTTCAGTTAAGCGATCGAATCAAACTGAAAATAAACAATTCCAATCAAATTGAAATCAAACATAGTGAAATCGGACTAGAAAATTCAGTTTGATTTTTGATTAATTATTTAAAAAGAATCAATTTTGGTTTGATTTCGGTTTCAGACACGAGTTAATTGACCTAAACAAAAAATTAAAATCAAATTCATGTGTCCGTATTTTTGGCAATGAGCAATGCTCAGTTCCAAAAAACATAAAGATAAAGGTGTTAGAGATTGCATTTAAGTCCCTCTTGATTTCGGATTTATTTTTCATTCGTTATTGATTGCATTTAAGTTTCTCTTGACTTTGGATTTATTTCAAGTCAATCTTGTCCCTTGGATGCTGATTCATAGTCGTGAAAGATCTTCAGTGCTTAGATCCAGCTCCATCTTCTCTTGACTTCATACGTTGATCTTCAACTTTGGGTGAATTTGGTCCAATTTTTGCATAATTGATTATGGAAAAATTGATTCTTGCAGAATTGATTATGACAAAAGATAGTACTTCCAACTTTTCCAAAACGTGGTTTTGTAATGCAAAAATGCCCAAACGATATTATAGGTAAGGGGGCCAAACACACCAAAAATTGCTATTAGAAGTCCAAACACAATTTTTAGCGTTTTAAAAACTGGCCAAACGGCCTATTCGTCTTGATAAACTCAAAGATATACATTCAATACACAAATATTCTAATGAACATATAAACTTACATGTTTTTGGGGTCTAATATAAAATCTTATTTTGTCATTACCAAAACATATAACATGAAATTTCTTAACATGCATGCTCGCATTTAAGGGTAAAAATATCTAAAATGACTTAAGTGAGACTATATCCCAATATTTAGGATAAAGTCATGATTTAAATATGAGATACTAAACTGATGGCAACATTGATCATAAGAGACCAAAAGTGATATTACCCCTTAAATTTATTAGGACAAAATAGTAATTACAGAGCTAAGTAAGCCCAAGATATTATCCCTTAATTTTATTAGGACAAAATAGTAAGGGAAACTTACACACAGACCCCCTTTATTGTGTAATTAAGAAAATCTCCCTTCATTTATTGGAAATTACCAATACGTTCCCTCAAGGGGTCTATTTGTAAAGTTTACAGGGCAAAATTGTAAAAAAAATTTAACACACAGGGTGTGTAATTGTAAGAAATCATTAACATGAGGAGTTGTTTTGATAATTTTCAATAAACGAGGGAGATTTTTGATAATTACACAATAAACTAGAGGGTCTGTGTGTAATTTTCCCAAATAGAAACTACGGAACTAAGTAAGCCCAATATTGAAACTGAAACAGTTATAGAAAGGGCAGCAAAAGTGAAACCAATTATTCCAAATAATATGGCTAATCAAACAGCACTATATCCTCCTCATGTACTCATTTTCCCTTTACCCATCCAAGGCCCCGTTACTTGTATGCTCAAACTCGCTGAACTTTTCTACCTTAAAAACGTCCAAGTCACCTTCCTCAACACCCAACACATCCAACAACGCTTTCGAAGTTGCACCGACAATGAAAATTACTTCAAAAAGTATCCCAACTTTCGTTTCGAAACGGTACCTGATGGCCTTCCTGAAGAAAATCCACGAATGGGGGATCAAATACCGAACCTGCTGGAGTCCATGGAAGCTGTGGCTATGCCAATTATTGTTAAGATGGTGAGTTGTGGTGGAATGTATGGCCCTGACTCGGATAAGCCTATTACATGCATAATAGGTGATGAGGTTTTCATTTTTGCTACTCATGTGGCTAAGGAGATTGGTGTTCAATTGTTGTACTTTGACACTATTGTGGCCTTTGGAGTTATATGTGTTTGCCTAAACTCATTCAAGCTGGGGAGCTTCGTTTCAAAGGTATGTTTTAACTACTAGCTATATATATATATATTGATGTGGGTCGAAATAGGCTCTTGGGCCAAGCTGGTAGCCCAACATGATTAAGGGCCCAAGCCCAACAGCATAACGGACTCGGACTCCTTTAGAAGACATTATAGTCAGGTCCGCCCCTCCGGAGATTCGCCCTATCCCGACCTGTCCAGATACAGCATTCTATATAAGGCAAGCCCGGAGACAAGGATCAGACAAGGATCAATCAGGGGATACACTTACCATATTCGGACCTGCGGAGATCACTCTAACCTACCTGTCAATTATACCATAAAAGAGATGGCTCAAGATAGAAGGATTAGGATTTATTCTACCTTCCATTGTACATTTAGGAATAGTTGACTTACCCTATTAGTCTCCCCCTCATAAACATGTATATATATCAACTCCAAACACTAATATAGGATTAACTCTTTTTACCCAGTGGACGTAGGTCATATTATTGGCCGAACCACATAAATATCTCGTGTTCTTTATTTATAATTCGTGCTTTATATCATGTTTTCATATCATATATCACATATTATCATTGGTGTGCTTCCCACCCACATCAATTGGTGTCGTTTGGGGAAATTCTGAGCAAAATAGGACGTGAGGTAAATTTATTTTTCGCAATGTTTTTTTTTTAACGTTAACATCTTGCAATGGCAGCGGAAGATATGTTAATGATGGAGAATCTAACCGAAAATGGTGAAAATGGGAAGAAGACGATGTTTTCCCCATCTGGGATTGAGCAGGCCACACCTGCAACTCCGGCCAACCTGGTGAGGCGATTGGAGGATGACTTGCAAAACCAAGTAGGAGACAGCACTCCAGGAGAGCAAACAAGCGGGAAGGAGGCCTCTCCTCAAAGTGTACTTGATCTGGACCAATTCATGGGAAGAATCGAAGGTGTCATTGACAAAGTTGTCAATAAGGTAGTAAGTTCTAAACTTGCAAGCATGCCAGATCTGATGCAGAAGGATGATGTGACTCCACCCCTCCCGAGGGGTACACCCAAGTTAGGAAACGCAGAGATGGGGGGTAATGGTAACGTTATCCCCGATGGCAATTCAGGCAAGCGAGTGGAACGACCTGAAGACCTAAAACAAGATGGAGGAAAGGATGACAACGTGCCTCCAAAAAAATACTTAGCGCCAGCGGGATGCTACATGTGCCACCCAGACCTGGAAGAGGAAGATTCGGAAGGATGGGTCCCCCAACCTAATCTCCATAAAGAACAACCACAAGAGGAAAAGTCACATCTCCAGATGCAGCACTCACGTAAGGACATACCTGGGAAGGAGGACCTACAAAAACGACAATCACGAGTCCGTACAAGACATGACAAGGATCTTGAGGATAATTCTAGTAGTTACATATCAGCCCGATCTGGATGGGCAGATCAGGGCATGAAAGAGAAGGCAAAGGCACGACTTGAGCAAATGGAGGAAATAGCAAGACGACTAGAAGACCTGGAGCGTAAGACTATAGGAGGCCCCAAACCTCGGCAGATCGAGCCATTCCATTTGCAGATTTCATTGCAAACGAGGAACTCCTACGGTATTTCAGGGTCCAATCTATTTCACTTTATGATGGAACCACGGATCCAGAAGAACATCTATATACGTTTCGCAATTATGCTCTGTTACACAGGTACTCTGATGCCATCAAATGTAGGGTGTTCTTGTGTACCTTAGCCAAATCCGCGCAACAGTGGTTCAACCAACTCCCGGCTAGATCCATTGGATCTTTCTAGGAGTTTAGCTCTAAATTTTTGCACCAATTCACCAGCAGCAAGCGGCACGAGAAAACTCCTTTAAGCTTATTCAGCATCAAACAAAGAGATGACGAAACCCTACGTGCGTATGTCAAACGTTTCAACACGGCAGCACTTGAGACGCCATCAGTAATATCGGACATAAAGGCGAACACATTTACAATGGGCCTGAAGGAGGGCGACCTATTCAAATCATTACAAAAGGCCCGCCCTGAGCTTTGATGAGTTACTAACCCGAGCTGAAAAATACGTCAACCTGGAAGATGCCCACATGATGCGGAGAGCCGAGCAAAAGAAAGAAAAGTAAGACGATGGCAATAAGAGCAGATCTCGAAAAGACGAAAGAAGTGGATGGATCCCCAGCACAATTCGGGTGGCACCACCCTCTCCGAGTGCGCCCAGATCCAGACGCATACCCATGAGGGGAAATTGGAGCGACCATTTGATGGCTGTGGAGGTCAAGAACCTGATCCAATGGCCCGAAGGTGTAGACCAGGAACCCAAAAACCCTCCCAGTGCACTTTTCTGCAGGTACCACCGCGATTACGGTCATGATACGGATGAATGTCCACAATTGATCGATGAAATCCAGCGATTAGCAAACATGGGTTACTTGAAGAAATATGTGATAGACAACCGCAACACAAGCAACGGGGCCCCAGCACGAGGCGGTCATACCTGGATAGGTCGGGGTAGAGGATGGCGAGGTGGAAGAGCCGGACCTGGAGGCTGAGGAAATTTTCCTCAACAAATCAATAAGGCACCCGCCCAAGAGGTTGCACCAAGAGAGAGCGATACCCACAACTGAGCAACCATTCATATTATATCGGGAGGCCTAGCAATAGGCGAATCAAAGCGGAACCTAAAACAGCAAGCGAGAGCTATAGAAACCCAACCAGCGTTCTTTATGAATGTCAGCCAGACCTGGTCTAGGAAGGAAATACAGTTCGGACCTGAAGACGCCCAAGCTATACAGACACCCCACTACGACGCATTGGTAATAACTGCTGTCATAGCAAACCATGACGTACAAAGAATCTTTATTGACACCGGCAGCTCGGTAGACATCCTCTTCTACCAAGCATTCGAGCAAATGAATCTGGGAATTAGCAAGTTGGAGGCTGTGCGCACTGCGTTGTTTGGATTCTCAGGGGAAGCGGTGAGACCCATGGGTATTGTTTCATTACCCCTCTCCTTAGGCAAATGATCTAACAAAGTGACAAAGCTGACCAAATTATTGGTCGTGGACACTCCCTCGGCCTACAATGTGATACTAGTTAGACCGGCACTAGTTCTGTTTGAGGCAGTAGTCTCAATACCGCATATGAAAATCAAGTTCCCAGCACTCAACGGAATGGAGGAGGTATCTGGAAACCAGTACCAATCTAAGAAATGTTACCTGGGCTCTATCAAACAAGGAGAAAAACCCAATGAGGAAACGAAGCGTAAGCCCGAACCTATGGAGGTAGAAGATAAAGAGAACGCTAAGAAAATAGTACCATCGCATGTGGAGCCAGTAGATGAACTGATGAGCATAGAACTCGTACTGGGAGACAAAGAAAAGATAATCAAGATAGGATCACACTTGAGTCCCGACCTGAAAGAGGAACTGATAACCATGCTGAGGCAACACGTGGATGTCTTCTCCTGGTCTGCAAATGACTTGGTAGGAATTGCACCAACAGTCATACAACATCACCTGAGCATAGATCCAAGTGCCAAACCGATCATTCAAAAGAAAAGACACTTTGGCCCGGAGAAAGATGCCATCATCAAAGCTGAAATCGATAAACTACTCAAAGCTAAGCACATTGCAGAAATACAGTTCCCAAAATGGATATCTAACGTAGTCTTAGTACAGAAGGCGGGGCAAAAGTGGAGAATGTGCATCGACTTTCGCAACCTGAACAATGCTTGTCCTAAGGATCATTATCCCCTACCGAGGATCGACCAATTAGTTGATGCTACAGCTGGGTACGAGTTACTAAGCACTATGGATGCACAGAGTGGGTATCATCAGATACCCTAAGCAGAAGAAGACCAAGGAAAGGTCAGCTTCATCACCTCCTTCGGCACCTTTTGCTACATAGTCATGCCCTTAGGCTTAAAGAATGTCGGAGCCACATACCAAAGACTGGTGGACGTGATGTTCCACGAGCTTAGGGGAAAGAATATCGAAGTATACGTAGACAACATGGTGGTTAAAAGTCGCATCGTCGGTACCCATGCACAGGACCTACAAGAGACCTTTGAAACACTTCAAAGATATGGGATGAAGTTGAACCCGGCCAAATGTGCATTTGGAATCAAGGGAGGAAAGTTTCTAGGGTACATGGTAACAGAGAGAGGCATAAAGGCTAACCCCGCAAAGATCAAGGCTATCCAAGATATGGTAGCACCTAGGAATATGAACGAAGTACAAAGGTTAAAAGGGAAAATCACAGCCTTAAGTCGCTTCATATCCAAATCCGCTGAGAAAAGATTACCATTTTTCAAGATCCTATGGAAAGTTGATTACTTTAGCTGGACTACTGAATGCCAACAAGCTTTCGAAGACCTCAAGACATACCTGAGTAAGGTGCATTTATTAACCAAACCTGTGTAGGGCCAGCCCCTGGTAGTCTACATAACTGTGGCTGACCGAGCTGTCAGCACAGTCCTAGTTCGAGAAGAGGATAAGACGAAGAAGCTGTATATTACGTCAGCAAAGTCCTCACGGACGTTGAGTCACGATACTCGGATGTGGAGAAAACGGCGTTGGCGCTGGCTGTCACCGCAAGGAGACTCAAGCCTTACTTCCTGACATATAAGATCATCGTGAAAACCATCCAACCACTTAAGACCGTGCTGGGAAAGGCTAGAACACCAGGTCACTGTAGAGCTTGGGGAATTCGAGATAGAGTACACATCCCGAGCTACGGTTAAAGCCCAGATCCTGGCAGACTTCATCACAGAAATGACCTGACCTGGACAAGAGAAGGAAAAAGATGAAAAGGTGTGGCTCTTACATGTGGACGGATCATCCACACAAAGTGGGAGCGGGGCAGGTGTAGTACTCACCACACCTGAGGGAGATCAGCTGGAATATGCCATCAAATTCGAATTTAAAGCAAGCAACAACAAAGCGGAATATAAAGCATTCATCATAGGGCTTAAAATGGCAATCAAGGGAGGAGGAGCCAAGAGCTTGATAGTATACTCAGATTCGCAACTGGTTACCAAACAAATCGAAGGAGCCTATGAAGCCAAGGAAGAGAGGATGGTGAAGTACCTAAAAACCATAGAGGCACTGCGAGGACACTTCCACAAATTAGAAATTCATCAAATACCCCGAGCTGAAAACACCAAAGCTGACTACCTGTCCAAGCTGGGTAGCTCAGTCGATGACTGTAAAACCCGGTGTATTACCATTCAAGCTCTAACCAAACCTAGCACTGAGCAAGAAATCTTGCAGATAGAGGAAAGTGAAGATTGGAGAACGGAGATAATTCAGTATCTCACAAAGGGAACACTACCTGAAGAAAGGAAGAAACGACAACAGTTAAAGACCTGAGCTACCAGGTTCGTCATGATCGATGATGTGCTATACAAGAAGTCATTTGTACATACCCACCTGAGGTGTACTTCGAAAGAAGAAGGAGATTATATATTAAGAGAAATACATGAAGGAGATTGCGGCAGCCACTTAGGTGGAGCAGCCCTAGCTGGGAAAACGGTAAGGGCTGGTTACTTTTGGGCGACCCTGAAGGAGGACGCAGCCAACCTGGTAAAAAAATGTGAGCAGTGCCAGAAACATGCCAGTCTCATTCATCAGCCGACGGAAGCGATGTGCTCCCTGAGTGTCCCTTGTCCCTTCGCCAGGTGGGGGATGGACATTGTGGGCCCATTTCCCATAGCAAAGGGCCAAAAGAAGTTCTTACTGGTGCTGGTCAATTACTTCAGCAAATGGGTAGAAGCCAAAGCCTTAGCCCGGATCACGGAAGCAGAGGTCATTCGTTTCCTTTGGAATTACAATTTCTGCAGGTTCGGCATACCCAGGGACATTGTGGCCGATAACGGAAGACAATTCAGCGGGATCAAGCTAAGGAGGTGGTGCGAAGAATTAGGAATTCAGCAGCGGTTTAGTGCCGTTGCCCACCCTTAATCAAATGGTGAGGTCGAGGTAACCAATAGAATAATAGTCCAAGGTCTAAAGACCAGGTATGTCCACTAACCATCTTGTAAAACACTCGCGTTTTCTTTCTTCACATTCTTGTCCTAGTCAACTTATTTATTTCCACATCCCATTTTCTAATATGTTGGCATGAATACCCAAACCTCGATCATAAAGACTGGAGGGAGTGGGTGGGAATTGGGTAGAAGAATTATTACCAGTACTATGGTCGTATCATACTACCCCAAAATCCACTACAGGTGAAAGCCCATTTCATTTAGTGTATCGGGCCGAGGCCGTCATACCCACGGAGATCAAAGTGCAGTCTCATCGGGAAAAATACTTCGAGTCGGAGCAAAACAAAGAAAGGCTAAGGGAGGAGCTGGAGTTAATCGACGAAGTCAGAAACAAGGCATGCTTAAGGATCGAACAATACAAGCAGCGTATCGTGAAGGCTCAAGGAACAAAAGTGAAGGCCAAATCTATCCAGGTGGGGGATCTGGTGCTGAAGAGGGCAGATGCGGTGCGAACGTGAAGAAATTGGACCCTAACTGGGAGGGTCCGTACAAGGTTACCAAGGTGTTAGCTGGAGGAGCATATGAGCAGGAAGATGGGGAGGGCAAGCCACTTCCTCGCCCATGGAATATGCAAAATCTAAAGAAGTTTTACGTATAACTACGAGGGTTGCACTATTCCTTTTATTTCTGTTTTTAATATCTTTTGTGTCATTTCGTGTCATGTGAAGAACTCAAGTTTTCCTAATAATCCTTTTTGGAAGTTGTAGTTGTTATGATTTTCAGGTGTGACCTAGAGATTCTAAAGCCTTCTTTGCAAGACCGCATGCAAAGCTCACGTAATGAAGTAAGATTTTATTTTTTCAAAATTTTGAGATTGAGTTGTGCCTATATGTAAAATATGTATGATGAATTGTGAAGTAAAGGGTAGCTGGTGAAGGGGAGGTAGTCGGAGGTTAGGATTGTACCATCTGGGTGGGGATCCGGATCTGTCTAGGTAGGGATAATTCACCTACAGATCAAACGGTCTCCAGGCCAGGGAGAAATAAGGAGGGGTAGGTCCTCGGGAACATATATGGGCCTACCCTAAGGAAGACCGGGGTTTGGAGCGACAAGGAGGAAGGTGCAGTAGTAAGGTTGGAGAAGGAATAAGGGGGAAAGGTACGGATAATGTGGGACATAAGGAAGGATACCTTCGGTATGGGCTGGCCACCCTAGCCCTTAAGGAATATTTTGTACGGAGGGAGGAAAAAAGGGGATATAAGATAGGAGGTAAATGTAAGTCCCCACGATTGCATAGTTGCGATGCAAGTCCCCAAGATTGTACGCGCCTAGTGACGGGTGTTCGATCCCGTGTGCAAGTCCCCACAATTGCACGGAGGTGATACAAGTCTCCACGATTGTACGCACCTGGAAAAGGGTGTTCGATCCCGATGCAAGTCCCCATGATTGCATAAGAGAAAGAGAATGAATGCAAGTCCCCATGATTGCATAAGAGAAAGAGAATGAATGCAAGTCCCCACGATTGCATAAGAGAAAGAATGTGAATGCAAGTCCCCATGATTGTATAGTGACAGTGCAAGTCCCCACCATTGCACGTGGCAAGAAGTTACTAAGAAATTGACGGAGGTGGTGATGCAAGTCCCCACGATTGTAAAAATTTATGGACCACCTGACCCAGCTGGGGCTATAGCTCAGCGTAGGTCTGGTGGGTACCACCTGAGAACTAATGCATTTTGTTTTTGCTTTCCTGTGAGGAATGTTAGATAAAAGATCCTACCCAGATTCTCTGAGGACATGTTTGTATTAACAAGAAAGAAGGTACGGTTGTAATAGTCTCATCGAGGTATGGCCGTGATAACCTAATCCGTTATTTGTCATGATTATCTCATGGTAATTCAATTAGATCGTTCCTTGGTTGAATTCGTGCAAACAATTACTCTTAAGCTTTTCTTTTATAAGACACAGCAGGTACACCACATGCAAGATGGACTTCACACATCTCAAAACAATGTAAGTAAACATGTTCGGTATAAAAAACAAAATACGCTCACCAAAACGTTAAAATGCAGGTAAAAAAGCAAGAAGTACGAGTCTAACTTAACATGCATAATAAAAAGATGTCAACAGCCCAAACCTGGGCAGGGACAGCAAAACGAGCAAGAATTTATCCCAAGGCAACACAGGCCCATCAAAACAGCAAAAACAAAAAGGTGTTTTGAAATACTAGGGCTACATATGCACGTCAAAAACCACGTCTTAAAAAGGAAAGCATCAAATTCTTCAAGGCTTCATGGGGGGAGCATCCTGGGCATCAACTCCTAAACCACCTGGAACATCGACCTCATCTGGAGCCTTGGCACCACCTACCGGCAGATCGGGCGACTCGACAACTGGTTGATCTGCGGCTGGAGAAGGGGATGGACCTGAAGAAGCCTGATCTGAAGCAGCCATAGCATCAAGGAGAGCTGCGTCACAATCTAGGAAATCCGCTGAGACCCCTTCTGGAGGAAAGCCTTTTGCCTTGAATTGAGTAACACATCCTTCAAAACCTTTGACAAAGAACGCGAAGATTTTGTCGTCAGTGAGGCGCTCGAATTCTTTCGAAGCCAGAAAGTCAGCCTTAAACTTGGCAACCAATGCTTGGCCCTCTTCAGATGAAGGCAACTCCGCGATCCAGGTCTTATGCGCCTTAAGTAGAGTGCCCTTCATGGCAGCTTCATGAGAAATCTCCATGTATGAGAGGGTTGCCTCCAAATCCACCTTCTCGGCAAGAAGCTTGTTAAAGTCCTTTTGAAGAGTCTTCAGCTCCTTGTCCTTGCTGGAGCAATAATCCTGGACCTTTTTGAGTTGTTCCTGGGCTCGGTTTAACCTCTTCTGTAGATCCTCCACCTCTGTGCCCTTGTAGGCATCCAACAAGACTTGACCAGCCAATAGCATACACTATAACACATTTTTACATAACGAGTCACGACCAAGGAAAACGAAAAAACATTATCAAATCACCCGCGTTAGGAACCATGTTACCTTGGGAAAAAGGAGTGCCGCCGCTTCAGACCTTTTTCGAGGGGACATGTTCTCTAGGTGATGACGGTATATGGATTTAGGGAGCCTCTGGAGGAAATCCACCATAACTGAGAGCTCGTTTCTGGATAAAGCAGAAGCCGGAGGGTCCGAGGCCCTAGAACAGGTACGAGAAGTCGGGGGATCTGAAGTCTTGAGGGGCAGGTCGGGAATCATCTTCCGAATGGCTATACCCGAACTGCTGCGCTTTGGAGGAAATGTACTAGAAGGAGTCTCGGTGGTCATGGGTCTTTTCCAAGAACCTTATCCTGGTTAGTGCGCGACCAGGAAGAATCACCCTGACCTGCGGGAGGAGAGGTCAAAACGGTAGAAGGGGCATCCTGGGGCGTCGACGGAGAAGGAGGAGGTAGAGCTGGTTCTTCTGAGGGAGGGCGTTGCTTCCTACAACTCACAAACTCCCGGACACGAGCTAGACCATCAGTTTCTCTGCAAACGCTCCCAAATAGAGCAAGGGTCAACACAAGATATGAAGAAGTACAACAAGCCAAGCAAACACAAAGGGCAAGCCAAAATCAGAAGTACTACCTATGGTGACACCTCTCAGGTCAGCCCCCACGGGACTATAACCAATGTTGTACAAAAGCCGACTATCAACAAGTTTGTTCATAAGGCGAGGAGAGAAATTCAAAAACTGCACCACCTGAAGATGGTATTCAGATAACTGGCGGGGGGTAGGATGGTGCTCATCCAACCTCTCCAAGAACGCCCGACGAAAGTTCCATACCACACCTGGGGACGGAGCAATATAGAAAAAATTGTTCTTCCATTGCTTGTCCCCAGGGCGACCAGCAAGGAAAATGGCAGGACCTCGGGAGGTTAGATAGAAAACCCCACTGTCAGCAACACTGGAACGAGGATGAAAGAGGGCGTAAAAGAACTCGGCTGTGGGCTCAATCCCGTGATAGCGAAGAAGAACGGCAAACCCAGCCATCATCCGAATAACATTGGGCGCGAATTGGTTCAAGGGGATGCCGTACCTATTGGCTACAGAAATAAAAAGAGGGGGAATGGGGAACCTAAGACCTGCTTTTAGGAGGGCCACATAAAAATAAGTATGCCAAGGAGGGGGACGATGGGCTCAATCCTGGGGAGAGGGAACTATTATCAAATAATCGTTAGGAACGCCACACGTGTGGCGGAGATTTTTTAATTTCTGTAGGGTA
This sequence comes from Buddleja alternifolia, assembly GCA_019426215.1. Taxonomy (NCBI): domain Eukaryota; kingdom Viridiplantae; phylum Streptophyta; class Magnoliopsida; order Lamiales; family Scrophulariaceae; genus Buddleja; species Buddleja alternifolia. The sequence continues at coordinate 25,187,841 of CM033395.1, read as the reverse complement.
AAGGAAGAAGAAGTCTCATCCCAATAATTAGGGTTTGACTCTTCTCCCTCTCCCAATTCAAGGTCAGATGGGGATGCACCATCACCCCCCTGAGGAAATCCTAGCATGCCCAGCCCCAGCACCCGACGACGGAAGGACATTGGTGGGGTGTCAGCCGTCGGATTCGGTATCCGACGAGGATAACTCTACAAACTCTCTCCTACCTAAAACAGGAGACCCATCATACAAATCTCGCACGTAAGAGGAAGTATCCCCACCGAATCATGCTCTTACAAATTTTGGCGATCCTCTCGATTTTGAGAATCCGAGCCTAAACTATTTGACATCTTTCGCAAAAAGAGGGGAAAGGGGAAACAGGGACAACAATAGCAAAGTAGCAGCAAACACAAAACAACAAACACACAACACAAGACAAACAAATAAAGAGGAAGAGAAGAAGCGCAATACCTAGAGAGGGGCGGTGAACGCGGGAGAAAATGGCTGGTAAGAGAAGATGGGGGAAGAATGGAGAAACTCTGATTTTAAACACAAAACGCACAAATGACAGAAGGAAATAAAATCTCAAGTTTTGGCAAGTTACTTTTTGAATATTAATTTTCAAAAATAAATCAAAAATAAATAAAGAAAGAGCGGGCTTCAACCTGAGCCATACACGTGTGCAAAGATCAACAGTTGCCAGGGCATAAAGATGGCGGCCTTAACTGACAAAACAAAGAGTGGTGCGATTTTTCAGGAAATGCCTTCATAACTGCAAGTCTGGGGAAATGCAACCGTCGTGTCAGGAACAGGATATCGCCCAGAAACGCACCTGAGAACAAGACCAATACCTGAGAAGAATCTCCATGCAACTTTTTCCTAAGCAGCTCGAGAGTACACTCAGCTCGGCCCAAAGATCTATCTTTTCTCAAACTGCGGAGTTGGGGGGGACTATTGATGTGGGTCGAAATAGGCTCTTGGGCCAAGCTGGTAGCCCAACAGCATAACGGACTTGGACTCTTTTAGAAGACATTATAGTCAGGTCCGCCCCTCCGGAGGTTCACCCTATCCCGACCTGTCCAGATACAGCATTCTATATAAGGCAAGCCTGGAGACAAGGATCAATCAAGGGATACACTTACCATATCCGGATCTGCGGAGATCACTCTAAATGACCTGTCAATTATACCATAAAAGAGATGGCTCAAGATGGAAGGATTAGGATTTATTCTACTTTCCATTGTACATTTAGGAATAGTTGACTTACCTTATTAGTCACCCCCTCATAAACATGTATATATATATCAACTCCAAACACTATAAAGGATCGACTCTTTTTACCCCGTGGACGTAGGTCATATCATTGGCCGAACCACATAAATATCTCGTGTTCTTTACTTATAATTTATGCTTTATATCATATTTTCATATCATATATCGCATATTATCATTGGTGTGCTTCTCACACACATCATATATATATATATATATATATATATATACTTTTTCGAGGTTGAATGAAAGTTTATTTAGTTTTAAAAAAAAATACATGCTAGTAAAAAGCAAGTGTTTTGCACGTGAACATCTGATGTATGAGATTGCAAGAGAAAATTTGATCTTAAAAATATATTGGAACAAGGAAATTGTTTGCAATTAATTGAGTGTATGTAAAGAAAGTGAAAGTAACAAGTACTCGATCTCTTATTAACAAAATGTTGGTTGGATTAATGTTTCTAAGATGACAAGAGTTAAAATAGAGTAATTAGGGAAATGAAACATTGTTGTGACTCAAATGATAATCATTCTTTAGAATAGAAGGTATATATAATTTGGAAATCTTATTGGTTTATGAAATCTTTGTAGATCCAAATCACATTCAGAGGTGTGTTTAAACTACAACTCTTTTATATATATTTTATAGGGTAAATTACACCCAATCCCCCTGTGTTATGCGTTATTATCACTCCACACCCTTGTAATAAAAAAAATATCAACTTACCCCCTTGTAATTTTTAAAGTATATTTTACTGCCTCCCTTTGGTATTTTTGCCTATAAAATTTTATTGAAAGACTATAATACCCTTGTCCTTTTTAGATATTTACACAATATAATTTTTATTTTATTTCTTATTTTATTAATTTAATACTTTAACTATTTTTTATTTATTTATTATTTTATTCTTTCTTCATCTTCTTCCCCACCACCAACCACCAGCACCACCACCACCAGTACACACAAAACTAACCGCCACTGCCGCCGCCGCCTCAACCACCATCACTACCTATACGCCCAAAACCGCCATTAACATTGGGGAAAAATTCCATCAATGGCAAGTGCAAATCTGATTTTCAGATTTGCAAATCTGAAAACCAACCACCACCACCATCACCACTCAAAACCAACTACCGCCGTCGCCGCCGCTCAAATCCACAATTGTTAGGTTATATTTTACTAATAATATATAGATATACACACATATACATATATGTGTGTTTTCTTCAAACCTTATGTTAATACAATAAAATATGGCCCAACACTCTTATTTCATCATCCAATAGTATCAGACCCATTGCATATTTAGACTCATCGCAGTGCCAAAATCATCATCAAAAGCTAATTTCAGTTATTGACCTTGGGTATACCAAACAGAGAAATATTTATGGCATTATGTGATTACCAGGACAAAAAGAGAAATGAGAAGACTTTGCAGATTTGAAGATGTTCTTCAAATCTGCAAATTTTGCAGATTTGAAGAACAAGAAAAGGAGTCCATTTTGCAGAAAAAATTCAAGCTCCTATGAGCTTCAAATCAAAGAACATATTGCAGATTCAAATCAAAGAACATTTTGCAGATTCGATGTCGGGCTTTGACTGGCAATTTGTTGAAGTGGTGGCGGTGGTGCTTGAGACAGCGACTGGTATGCGGCGGAGGCGGCGACCGTGCGTCGGCAGTGAAGGTGATGACCGGATATATACCTATATACATACTTATATATATATATATTTAATTAATATATTTTTTTAAAATATTTTTTATAATTTTATTTTTTTAAAAAAATTTATTTATTATAAAAATGAGAAATTTAATATCAACCGTTGATCTCTACAACGATCTACGGTTGTAATAAATTGAATTTAGTAAAATATAAGGAATTAATCCTGACCATTGATATTTAGGAGATCAGATTCAATGGTTAGCAATTCAGGGGCAAAATAGTCTTTAACTGATGAAAATTTGATAATCAGTCGCATGTCACACGAGTGAAGCGCGTGGGGAGTTAAATTGCTTCTTTAATTTATTCACAGGGGGTAAGTTGATATGTGGAGTGATAATAACGCATATCACAGGGGGTTGGGTGTAATTTACCCATATTTTATATATATTGGAAGTACAAAGTGCAACAGATCTTGTTTTTATATTTTTGATTTGGAGTACCCGGTGTTTTCAAAGTTAATTGCGCATCTAATATCTATGTACAAGCTTTACTCTATGAATAAAAAGTTTAAGTTAAACTAACCTCTGTTCTTCAACCAGTGCTACCCCGCCCACTTTGGGAACATTTTTTTGCCAAACTGGATTTTGCTACGTACGGTCGTTTGATCAAAGAGTAAGTGTTATATCAGAAAGAGCTAATAGCAGACAAACCAGTCGCATTTAATATTTTTTCTTTTATGAATTGTTTCTACTTTTTTATTATTTTTCTCATTTTTTCGAATTTTTCGAATTCTATCTGATTTAATTTTTGATTTTTTCTGATGTTTTTCCTAATTTTTCTAATTAATCTCTATTTTCTGAACTTTTTTCGGATTCTCAGCATTTTTTAAAAAAATTCCTTATCTTTCAGAATTTCCATTCATTTTTTTGGTTCTTCTTTTTAAATATTTTTCAAATTTTTATTTTTAATACGGCCTGATCCATATTTTTTAGGGCCTTTTATTAGAATAATATAAAAAAAGTAAAAAAATTCAAAATAATATTATTTTAAAAGAGTTATAGAATTAATACAAGACGGCATGGTAAATGTCATCTTCTAATTAGAAGACAACATGTGTCATGCCGTTTTCAATTTATTTTTTTTAATTTAGGAAATAGAAGACGACATGCTACATGTCGTCTTCTATTTCTTTCTTTTTTTAATTAAGGAAAATTGAAGACGACATGCTACATGTTGTCTTCAATTTTTATTTTTTTTCAATTACGAAACATTGATGACGACGTCTTTCAAATTTCCTTAATTTGAAAAAAATGGAAAAATAAAAGGTGAAGACGACATGCTACATGTCATCTTCAATTTTCCATAATTAAAAAAAAAAAGGAAAAGAAATAGAAGACTACATGTAGCTTGTCGTCTTCTATTTTGTAAATTAAAAAAAAATATATGTTTGAAGATGGCATGGTACATGCCCATGCCGTCTTCTATTAATTATATAACTCTTTTAAAATAATATTATATTGAGAATTTTTTTTTATATTATTCTAATAAAAAGCCCATTTTTTAACTAAAAATATAAAAAGAACGTAAAATATTAAAAAATTAAAATTAAATTCAAACATTAGGTTTTAGCGAAAAAACCCCCTGTCCTATAGTGCATAGAGCGCTTTGTCCCCTGAGTTATAATTTGGCCCTAAATGTGGCATGTGCCTTGCACATGTGTCGGAAATTTGAGGAATATTCTTCAATATTCCGTCGAAGGGGATTAAGTGCACCCGACACCAAAGTTGAGGATGTCGGGCGCACGAATCACATGGGGACAAAGTGCTACACCGCCTATAGATTGGGGAGGGGGGTGGGTGTCTGCTATTATCTCTATCAGAAATATATTAGTGGAACTCAAAATTTTATTATATGGCTAGTCAACTATGCTTGATATGTGATTGTTTCAAGAAGAGTGATCAATCACACTAATCAAGTATTATAAGACATAACATATGAGTAGTTGAGTGTGGTCAAACTTTATCTTAACGTGAAATTTTCATTATTAGAATGATTTATACTAAGTAGTCATTTTTCTTTGCATGTATAGCAATCGAATGATAAGTTAAATTAATTCACTTGGTAATTGAGATCGACAAGACCAAGTTTCGGTCTATACTATAATTGCATATTTTATCTTATATTTTTCGCATTTATGGATGGGTTGTTCCATGGCTAGTTTTAGGTTCATTGACTTAATACCTTCAGAACGATGTGCTCATCTCTTTTTTGGTTTGGCGTAGCGTAGATGACAACTTAGACGAGATTAAAAGAAATACACCAGGAACGGAAGGCATTATTTGGCGCCAAGATCTTCCTAGCCTTTGTCGCACTAAAGACCTTAATGATCCCACATTCCAACTAGTTCTCAAGGAGACCAAACACATTCCCCTAGCTCAAGGACTTATTTTCAACACATTTCAACAACTTGAAGCCCCCATATTATCACAATTTCTTAATATCTGCTCCAAAATCTACGTCGTTGGGCCCCTCCACGCTCACTTAAAAACCAGGCTGGCTGAACAAACCACCTCGAATGGCATATGGAAAGAAGACAAAAGCTGCATTGGTTGGCTCGATTCACAGCCCTCGAATTCTGTTATTTATGTCAGCATTGGAAGTCATGCAGTGATGACAAAGGAGCAGTCAATAGAAATTTGGCATGGTTTAGTGAACAGTGGGACAAGATTTTTGTGGGTTCAAAGGCCAGGCTCGATTCTTGGATTGGATGCGGACTGTTTCGAATATAAAACAAACACCAATGAGGTGTATCCGAATAGTCGTTCCAAACCCCGCGATAATTCACAATTTAGAATTATCTTTCAACCCCTGCGTTCGATTCGCTAAACGGTGGTTCAAGTCTTAAACAAAACGTTGATTAAATATATTCGAACTTCTCTTCATCTTCTTCGAGTGGACCGCAATTGATGAAACTATTTATCATTTTCGAATGAAATAATAACATAGTGAAGGAAAAATTCAAGTCCAGGTAAAAACTCTCTCTCTGATACTTAAATCTAACACAAGATAATCTTATACCTACGTGAGAATCTCTCGATCGAATGTATTATTTTTCAACCCCTGCGTTCGATTCACTAAACGGTGGTTCATGTCTTTAATTGACATTTTAGTTGTTCATTTCGAGCATGAGAATGACAAATGAAAAACTCAAATCAAGATACAAATTACCTATCGATACTTAAATCTGGATACGAGATAATTTATATCTCTAGGAAAGTCTTCAATTCAGAAAATTTATAGACAATCGAATGCCGATACAAGCCTTGAAAAGGCAAATTCCATCGAGTCTACTAAATTACATTACGGCTACTCCTAAATTATGCTACGATCTACTCCTACATTATGCTAAAACTACTCCTAAGACTAGAGTTAATTCTAAGAAAACGAAAATGCAGAAGTCTGATGATCTTGTGATCTCCTATTCTCTTCTCCGTGGCTCGTATATATATGGGTCTTTGAAGAACCCACGTTCCTTTTCTTCGGGAACCGCTTTCAACCGTCTTCAACTGCTCTTTCAAATCTTTTCAAATTAGCGCATCTTTGCAGATGATTGGCTATTTGGATTTCACCCAATTTTCTTCTTTTCGAACTTCTACAGTTTGGACTTATTTGGGTTCTGTGATTCGAAAGCCCAAATTATTTTATGGTGTAAACACAGACTTTGAGACTCATTTGGAATTATCAGTAGGGACAAAAACTAGAGGATGTATTGTCAGTTGGGCGCCACAAGAAGAGGTTTTGGCTCATTCAGCAATTGGTGGGTTTTTTACGCACAATGGATGAAACTCGACTCTGGAGAGTATAGTTGAGGGGAAGCCAATGATTTGTTGGCCATATTTTGTTGACCAACAAGTGAATAGTAGGTATGTCGGAGAAGTGTGGAAACTTGGTTTGGACATGAAAGATACGTGTGATAGAGTTATTGTGGAAAAGATGATTAACGAGCTTATGGAATTGAGGAATGATGAATTCATGGAAAGGGCCGATAAAATGTCTAGATTAGCCAAGGCGAGTGTGAACGAAGGTGGGTCCTCTTTTCAAGATTTAGATCGTTTAATTGAGGACATTAAGCTGATGAAGATAGCTGTAGTGCAAAACTAGTGTTTGGAAAAAAAAAAACATTGGGTTTACATTCTATTATAATAGAATGTGATAATAAATTGATGTCAAATGTTTCAATTATTTCACATTTATACCTTAGCTAGGCCATTAAAACTGATTGATATTCATCTGTTGTCACGTTTTTGGTCTATACTTGGGTCACATTCGATCTGTATATAGTCAAGTGTTAAATTTCTTCTTTTTTTACTTATGAACACAGTGTTAAATATTTTTATGTTATTTAAAAAGGTTAGTTGCAATTTGAAATCTTGGAAGTGCAGAAAAACCCTTGTGAAACAAAAAAGGGCAATTCAACTCCTTGAGGGAAAAAATAAATAAAAATGAACCAGTGTAACTCCCTACTGCTACTCTAGCACATTTTGAGAGTGATTATGACATTTTTGCTTTAATAATACTATTTTGCCTCTATCTAATAACTATATGATCTAATCGATACATATCAATGGTTCAGATTAAATTTATATATATTATTTAATCAAATTAATATCAACCATATGTTTTAATATAAATCAATGGTCCAAATTATCCTCTTATATATATTTATTATTTTAATTTTCATAATTAATATATAATTTTAAATTTATAATAAAACTTTTTACTTCTAAACTTATTATATGCAATATAAAATGAGAGTTGATATTAGCACTCCCAAAAGAGATAATCACACTCCCTATTCTTTTTATTTTTAACTACATGACCAAAGTAGCTATATATTATTTGAACACATAATTTCTCTTAATATTTAAGATAAATATAACTTTCACTATACTATTCATCTTTTTTAAGGTTTATCTTTACATTTTAATGTTTGAACATCATTATTAATTATTTAAACTAATAATCAAAAATAATAATATTAGCTTTATTACATATATTAGTTAAAATTAGGTCAAGTTTTCTTACATCAGTTTAAGTTTTTTCTTTATATTTTTACATGAGGGCAAACATTAGGAAATAAAAATATTAATTAGCAATAATATATATGTAAAATAATAAATTAGCTTTCTTACATACGATAGTTAAAATCAGGTGAAACTTTATTACATCAGGTCAAAATTTCTTACATCAGATCAAGCACTAGATAGAAAAATAATATTAGTTATCACTTATCAATAATACTTGTCTAAAATAATAGTATTAGCATTCTTACACCAGGTCAGGTTTTTACTTCATATATGACGCCCATGACCTATTAGGCAAAAAAGTAAAATAAATACTCAAAGTTGTGTTATGTGTTAATAAACTTTTTTTTTCTTTTGGTATTTGAGTTGATGTCAAAGAAATCACATGAAATAGTATTCTTCACCCGTTTCTTGTATCGAAGACTAGGAAGACGAATAATGCCTCCTAGTCTTATTTGTTCCCTGCACTTATATTTCAGTTTGTATACCTGCTTATTTATGCATTACCTATGCTAATATTATCCCAATTTATAGAATAAAATGGATACATTTTATTAATTTGAAATCTGGGAATAGTAACATAGTCAATTCAATTTGGCTAAAAAAAACAAAAAAAGATGTGGTAATTTGAATTTCATATCAAAAGTTGCAATGTAAATACTAAACTTATAATGCATAGGGGATTTCTTTAGGAAAAATAGATTATATTTTACAATTTTTGATGAAACTACGATTTTAAAAATCATCCGATATTCAAAGAAAATGATCTGTTATATTTTAAAATTCTCAACTTCTCACAGTTTATTAACTTTTAATAGCTAAATGAACATGAACTTTTAATATATGCTAAGTGAAAATGTACGATAAGTTAATAGGAGAAAAAATGAACAAAAATTGTGCTAAAGTTGCAATATATATTGTCTAGTGTGTTCAAATATTAAAATATGAAAATAAACCTTAAAAAGGATGAATATTACAGTAAAAGATATCTTTGCCTTACATATTAAGAGAAATTGTGTGTTCAAATGATATATGGACATTATGGTAATGCGGTTAAAAACAAAGTAATTTGGAATGTGATAATCACTTTCGAGAGTACTAATATCATCTCTCTATAAAATATATGATGGCATATATAGTGTTGGAGAAAATTAACCAAACGCAGCGGAAAACGAAATTTTAAATTTTTTTGGATTTTTCCTTCGCAGGGTCAATCTCGGGTTTTAATCACACATATGTATTACACGTTGTCGCGAAATGGTTGACAAATCCAACAAATTCTTTGCGCAATATCTCCGGCTGAAATAATGTTGATCCAAGCAGTCCAATTGTTCTGCCTCTAAATCGTCTCGCCGAAAAATACTTTAAGAAATTTTCTTCCTCCTTCTAGGTAATGAAACTGACAGCTAGTATGAGAGAGAGAGAAGGAATTCTATTTCTTGTGGTGTTGTGTAATGCAACTTATTACCTAGGCTTATAATTAATGTGATATTTATACCACTTAAGTTATTACGTTGGACTTAAAACAACGCCCATAATTCTCGCCTAGTAGCCACCCCTTTAGGGCCTTTGTGTGCTACTTGATATATTATTTTAGGCTTCGTTTAATCTAGTATTTAATTAATTAACTTAATCCAGCTAATTAATTCAATTAAATATTAGATAACTCATTTAACTAATTTTATTTCTCCAAGAAATATTATACTAATTAAATCATAAATAAATTAACTTATTTCTTCAAATAATTAATTTTATTTATTTAATTTTAAGTATCCAATACTTAAAATATTACCACAAGAAATATTCCACTTTTCATCAATTTTTCCTTTTTAAGTGTCACTCTTTAGGTTCATCTATATTTGGCAATGAGATGATTCCATTGAATATAGGTGACACGCTAGAAGCTAACGTGCTTGGTAGCAAGTATACTAGTCGTGTAGTAATAAAAAATGGACAAAATAAGTCCGGGTTGTCGATCCACGGAGACTTGGATTTTTAGCTTATGATTTTCGAATAAACGCAAAGACAAATTAACGAAAATTAAGAGTAAAACAAGTAAGCAAACAAAGAACAAAGAAATAAGAACAAGCAACAGATTGAAACTCAAGTGTGAGAAATAGGCTAAGGCACATGCAAGACTTGATTTGATCCTTATTCGCTCAAAGACTCTTGTTGAATTATTAGACCTAGTTGCTATGGTGAAAACTCCTAAGGTAAAGAATACCCGATGTCTCGCAATATACTCCTACACTTAAGCGGTGGTTTCCTAAGTATGTCTACCCGGAAATCTAACCTCTAAGCATGCATTAAGGAACTAGAGTTTACTCGATTAGAATCGAACGACTTCACCAGGGAGTCTTTACCTATGTCTAGGGCAACTCCTATTTGATCGGTGATGCTATGAATTTCTTGCACCCTAACTTAACTCTTTCTCAAGATACTAAGCTAGGCAATTGATAAAACATATGGTGATCAATCACATGTAAGGAGTGTAAGCACAAATTCATAACACATAGCAAAAAAGGAATTAATTCAACAATTATCAATAATTCGAATAAATCACAAATCAATTCTTACAAGGCCCTTGCCATATGAATTTAGCCCATAACTATCAACATAGAAGAATTCAACATGTTCTTATACATAAATGTAAACATCAAATGCAATGAACAATTAAAGAAACTCCCTATAAGGTTGAATGGCAATAGATCTTTTGATGTAGCTTCAATCCTTGGCTCTTATCCTCTTCTTGCTCTTCAAGATCAGTGATAATGGCCCAAAATCCCAGAAAATGCTCCCAATTCCCCAGATTCTCCCCCACCAAATGAATTGAAAAATCCTATTTATAGTTCCCAATTTCTGTTATCGCGGCGCCTGGGCGCGTGTTGATCGGCGCCTAGGCGCCGCCTATGTGGCGAGTCTTTCTTGGGGTAAAAGTTCTGGGGCGCCCAGGCGCGCGATATGTGGCGCCTAGGCGTGGTGGTTCAGGCGCCTAGCCGCGGAAGTGCGAAGCTTTGATTGTTGGTTGCTGGATCGCGCCTGGGCGCGAGAAAAATGGCGCCTAGGCGCCTCAGTGCGAAGCCTTGAGCAGCGTTGGGTAAATGAGTCGTCTTTTTGCCCTTTTCTTCGTCCATCGTCGCTTACTACCTGAAAGCACTTTACACACATATTAAACGCACGAGTGGCACGAAATAAACGATATATGGACCTGAATAGTCATTAAAAGGACCTAAAAACTTATGTAAAAATGACTCCTATCAACCCCCCCACACTTATCACTTGCTCGTCCTCGAGCAAGAAAAAGCACAAGATACGAACTCATCACCAACCACAGGGAAAAATAATAAAAAGGAACTACCTCACTCACTTTCGTGGAGTAAACGGTTGCATTTAGCGGATGCAACAAGCCTTTGAACCCTTGAGTTACCTCAAAGGACGAGTTATAGTCTCGTGAGGGTTTGCAGACGATATACCCACAAAATCGAAAGATTTTCAACCCCGATCACTCAACGTAAATTACAATGATTAATAGCACACAATGGTATGAATTCATCTGTTTAAGCTCAAATTACAAATATATACACGTCACACACTTGCTGATGTTACGCCTTAACATCGAAAAGATCATCCTAAGGGTGTAGTGTAATAAATCTCAAGTATTATAGTCGAGTGGCATTCTTACAACTTTTCAAGCATTAACCCCATATTTATCAACTTTTGCTTATTCACATGGTACGAGAATTGAATACCACTTCATAGCCACTTAAAAATTCATCACTTCATTCCACTTTCGGCTTTAACTTATGCACTTTCAACTCGAAACATTAGAGGTTAGTCCATGTGCAATGTTCGATCCTCCTAGGCTTTCTATGACACCCTTGTAACGAGCTTTAGGCCAATAACTCCCAAACCAGACGGCTTTAGGGTATCAAGTGTAGAGACACTCCTAAGGGCTTAATCGATCGAGTGTCAAAGGCCACAAAATCAAACTAGGTCCTTATTCACTTAACACTTGCATTGGCTTGAGCTTAGCTCAAATTAGCATAATAGTACAGTATTCTAGGCATGGTGCTCTTCGCCCCCAGTATCTATTAAGCCTGACTTTTGCAGTCATACCAATGTTCAACCTCTTTTTATTATTATTAAGCATACGAAGTTAATGTTCTCAACTCATAACACATATGAAAATTCTAAGTTGATATTTTCGGGATCAAGCCTTTAAGTGTTTCAAAATGGTTGTCCACTCAACTCCTCTACCCTCGATTTATGTGCATATGTGAATCATCTTAAAGACAATCTAATCACGTTTAGGGTCCCACAAGCAAGGAAACGATGTGTATAGCCATTAAAAACCAAATTGATAGAGAAAACATACCATGTATTCAAATTAACCATGCTCAATGCCTCAAGTGAAGGGTTGAAATTCTATCCAAAAAATTGTTATGCTTGAATTTTCACAAAAATTAGTACAAAACACATGCAATAGTAACGATTCCCCCAAACTTGAGCTAAAAACAAGATCACATGACACATAAGATTAATAAGCGCTACTCATACCACCACCACCACCCCCCCCCCCACACTTAAACTCAACATGTCCTCAATGTTGACTCAATCACACACACTCAAAAAAGGGGTAAACAAGAGTACTTACAACAAGGGTGCTAAAAAGCAACCCTTAATCACGTGAGATCCACTCCAAGCTCAAATCCACAATGAAAGATCTCCAATGCAAAACTCGGCTACTACATGTTATGTACTCACAATACAAACCATCAAGACTCAAAGAGAAGCATGCCAAAAGTGCATGCTTGAACATACCATAAAGAAACAAACTAAACAAGACAAAAACGAAAGCAAAAAGAAAAGAAAACTTACAAACTTGGGTTGCCTCCTAAGAAGCGCTTGTTTATAGTCATTAGCTTGACTTTTGTGCTTTAAGGTTCAAATAGGTGGCCCATTTAGAACAACAATATCCTTGCCATTCCTCCTTTTCTTCTTATGTCCCACTTGCCTCCACTCATATTGCGGTGTTTTGCGATAAGCCCTTTGTGTTGGATTTGTCTTATCAATTTCACAAACACGTAGATGTGGTGAAATGTACTTCATGCAAAAATCATCTTTTCTCACCTTGCCTTGTTGCTCAGTGGGTACCTCATCCTCCACCGTAAGAGTGCTCTTAGTCTTACCAAGTGTGCATTGCTCATCAAACAAAAGGTGAATAGCATCGACATATAAACAAGTAAGATCAGCCATAGGCGGTTGCATGTCACGACAAACATCAAATATGACCTTTTTATCACCCACCTTCAATGTCAATTTACCTTTTCCCATGTCGAGCTTGGCGTTGCTAGTGGCTAGGAAGGGTCTTCCTAGAATCAAGGGGACATCAATGTCACTATCCATTTCGAGAACCACGAAGTCGACCGGATAAAAGAACTTGTCAACTTGTATAATGACATCCTCGATAATGCCCTTTGGTTTCTTGATAGAGCGATCCGCCAATTGCACGGACATGGATGTTGGCGCAAGATCTCTAAGGCCTAGCTTCTTAAACATAGAGTAGGGGAGAAGGTTGATACTTGCTCCCGAATCACAAAGAACTTTGTCGAACTTGAGATGGCCAATAGTGCACGGTATTGCGAGACTCCCGGGATCTTTGAGTTTAGTTGGGAATTTATTGAGCAAGACGGCGGCACATTCCTCAGTGAGACATATCGTCTCCTTTTCCTCCCACTTCTGTTTGTTAGATAGTATGTCTTTGAAGAACTTCACATAATTTGGCATTTGGAGAATGGCATCAATAAATGGAATGTTAATCCTCACCTCACGAAGGATTGCCAAAATCCGAAGAAAGCTCGGATCCATCTCCTTCTGCTTCTTTTTGTGTGCATTTGGGAAGGGGAGACGAATTTCGATAGGAGGAGAAGGCGTCGGAGTGGAAGAATCAAAACCGGGTGAAACAGGAGGCGGCGCCTGGGCGTGCATATTGGCGCCTAGGCGTGAATCTGGTGGCGCCTGGGCGTGCATCATGGGGCGCTCGGGCGCGGAACTGCGAAGTGATTCGTCCTGCAGAGGTGAAGGCGGCGCCTGGGTGCCGTCTGATGGGCGCCTAGGCGTGGTACTGCGAAACTCCTGTTCAGAGCAGGGGAGATCTGGCGCCTGGGCGTGTAACATAGGGCGCTCAGGCGTGGGATTACTGACAGTTTCACTCTCTAATTGTTTTCCACTTCTCAAGGTTATGGCATTGCATTGAGCCTTCGTGTTTTTCTCTGTGTCACTTGGTAGAGTCCACGGGGCTCTACCATTCACCGCATTGGAAATTTGACCCACTTGGGTTCGCAAGTCCTTCAGTTCCATAAACATGTCCTTCATCATACCCCGAAGTTCATTGAACGACGTATCGGACTTCTTCATGTGAGCATCGAGTCTCTCATCGGTTGTGGGAGGTCGCATTTGCACTCCCTCAACTACTTCCTCAATACAAGCAACCGTTTTAGAGGACGAGGCCTCTTCATCGTCGGGGTAAAGCTCATCTGCTCGGGCCAACTATTCTATTTTGTCCCATACACTTTGACAGTCTAACCCAAGGAGATCTCTTCCCGCACCCGCGTTGAGTCTATTCCGAATACGTGACCGAACCCCATCATAGAAATGAAGTACCTGTTCATTCAACCCAAAATTATGATCGGGGCATTTTCGGAGCATGCCCTTACATCTAGCCTAAGCCTCGGCTAAAGACTCATTGCTCCTTTGCCTAAACCCTTTTATATTACTCCGGAGCTCATTGATTTTAGAGGGTTGAAAGAATTTATTTAAAAAGGCATCGACCAACTCACCCCATGTCGTAATAGATTGTGGAGGTAAGGATTTGTACCATGTTGTCGCCCTATCCTTTAATGAGAAATGGAAAACTCTTAGACGAATCGCATCAAGATCCCGTGGATGATATTGAATGGTCACAAGAGCATCGTCTATAGTCTCTAAATGAGCGTGAGGTGATTCGTCCGGTTCTCCATAGAAAGGTTCTCCTTACACCATACTAAAGATGTGAGCCGGAATGTGGTAGTTTGGTGCAAAGAAATTAGGCAAGACTACGGGCCCCGGAATGGTATGGACCCTAGGTGGTAAGCTACCCCGAACCGATGGTAATTGTTGAGGAGGTGCCGCTTGCATGGCTTGTAGAACACCTTGGAACCACTCCCTGTTTTCCGGTAAATTCATACCGGGAAAATTTCCATTCCGGTTTTGGTTGAGATTATTGGCCATTTCCCTTGTTCGCCTACTAGCCCGAAGAACTCGTTCAATTTCGGGCTCCAACTCGTATAGAGGCTCGTTTGAGGAGCGGGTCATGCACCACACAAGAACCTAACAATT
The DNA here is from genome assembly GCA_019426215.1 of Buddleja alternifolia. Classification (NCBI taxonomy): domain Eukaryota; kingdom Viridiplantae; phylum Streptophyta; class Magnoliopsida; order Lamiales; family Scrophulariaceae; genus Buddleja; species Buddleja alternifolia. The sequence goes on along the minus strand of CM033395.1, from coordinate 25,172,467 downwards.
TAAACACAAGAACGAAATTAGACCTAACACGAAAATAAAAGAAAAGCAAGAAGTAAAGAAAAGACTAATAATTATGAAAACGTAAAATAAAACAAAAGCAAAATGAAAATCAAAAACTCAAAATAAACAAGTCCCCGACAACGGCGCCAAAAACTTGACACGCTAGAAGCTAACGTGCTTGGTAGCAAGTATACTAGTCATGTAGTAATAAAAAATGGACAAAATAAGTCCGGGTTGTCGAACCACGGAGACTTGGATTTTTAGCTTATGATTTTCGAATAAACGCAAAGACAAATTAACGAAAATTAAGAGTAAAACAAGTAAGCAAACAAAGAACAAAAGAAATAAGAACAAGCAACGGATTGAAACTCAAGTGTGAGAAATAGGCTAAGGCACATGCAAGACTTGATTTGATCCTTATTCGCTCAAAGACTCTTGTTGAATTATTAGACCTAGTTGCTATGGTGAAAATTCCTAAGGTAAAGAATACCCGATGTCTCGCAATATACTCCTACACTTAAGCGGTGGTTTCCTAAGTATGTCTACCCGGAAATCTAACCTCCAAGCATGCATTAAGGAACTAAAGTTTACTCGATTAGAATCGAACGACTTCACCCGGGAGCCTTTACCTATGTCTAGGGCAACTCCTATTTGATCGGTGATGCTATGAATTTCTTGCACCCTAACTTAACTCTTTCTCAAGATACTAAGCTAGGCAATTGATAAAACATATGGTGATCAATCACATGTAAGGAGTGTAAGCACAAATTCATAACACATAGCAACAAACGAATTAATTCAACAATTATCAATAATTCGAATAAATCACAAATCAATTCTTACAAGGCCCTAGCCATATGAATTTAGCCCATAACTATCAACATAGAAGAATTCAACATGTTCTTATACATAAATGTAAACATCAAATGCAATGAACAATGAAAGAAACTCCCTATAAGGTTGAATGGCAATAGATCTTTTGATGTAGCTTCAATCCTTGGCTCTTATCCTCTTTTTGCTCTTCAAGATCAGTGATAATGGCCCAAAATCCCAGAAAATGCTCCCAATTCCCCAGATTCTCCCCCACCAAATGAAATGAAAAATCCTATTTATAGTTCCCAATTTCTGTTATCGCGGCGCCCGGGCGCGCGTTGATCGGCGCCTAGGCGCCGCCTATGTGGCGAGTCTTTCTTGGGGCAAAAGTTCCGGGGCGCCCAGGCGCGGACAATGGGGCGCCCAGGCGCGCGATATGTGGCGCCTAGGCGCAGAAGTGCGAAGCTTTGATTGTTGGTTGCTGGGTCGCGCCTGGGCGCGAGAAAAATGTCGCCTAGGCGCCTCAGTGCGAAACCTTGAGCAGCGTTGGGTAAATGAGTCGTCTTTTTGCCCTTTTTCTTCGTCCATCGTCGCTTACTACCTGAAAGCACTTTACACACATATTAAACGCACGAGTGGCACGAAATAAACGATATATTGGCCTGAATAGTCATTAAAAGGACCTAAAAACTTATGTAAAAAAGACTTCTATCAATAGGACCCACCTAGCCAGTCAAGTGTTCCGTATTTTAACTCAAATAAGATGAAATGATTAGATCATTTATACCTTTCCATTTGTAAATACTGTGTGAATACAAACTCTTCATTTTCTTATTCCGATTAAGTAAGAGTCATGGTTTTGGTCAAACTCACTAACTTAACACTATGCTATATTTATAATAAGTTCAGATCAATGAATGCTTTGGACAAACACTTTGAGATCTAACTTACTTATAAATTCATAGTATAATTCCTCGTTCACTTACGAGGGAACGAATCCTTTCTTGGATATCAGTTAAGAGTACTACTTGCCCATTAGGTTGCAATTCGAGGTTGACCCCACCAACGGGTGAATTGGACCTAACTACTCTAATGACGAACCTAACATCACAAGTATATCTTCAACTCGATTCCTCAAGTCTAAAGTTCAGATACACCTATCACAATTTAATCAATTCTGTCATTGACTGTCAAAGAGTGAAAACCCATGTGACAGAATCAATGCGAGTCATGTCTAAGTGCCACTATCTCCATCAGTCCACCTATGATATGAGTTCTTCACTACTTGCTGGTGATTGACGGGCACCTTTCTCGTCAAAACTCACATCATACAAGTTTTCATGATTTCCAATACCCAATTGCAAATCTTTTGACTTGCAGACTATTTTAATACACAAGTATCAGACTCCTCTAGTACCTTAGAGAGTTAACTCTTGTGTACATGGACTTATAGATGATTACAATACATAAATGTCAATATGAATGTAAACAACTAAAATGCCTTTTATTGATTGATTTAATGAACAATGACATTTTGACAATGTCCTATCATTTACTAATCCTCTAGTGGCATTTGAGGACATTAACCTAACAATCTCCCACTTGTACCTAATGACAATCACTACAGTATTTAATACCCATCTTCTCAAGATGTTCATCCAGCACTGCCTATGTCAAAGGTTTGGTCAATGGGTCAGCTACTTTGTTGGCTGAATTTACTCTCTGAACAGCTATTTTGCCTCTTCCAACGATTTTCCTTATTATGTGATATCTCCTCTCTATGTGCTTGGATTTGTTGTGAGACCTTAGTTCCTTTGTTTGTACAATAGCCCCGTTATTGTCACAATAAAGTGACATTGGCAGATTTACACTAGGGACCACTTGAAGTTCTCCAAAAAACTTCCCAATCCAAACACCCTCTTTAGCAGCCTCTGAAGCTACTATGTATTTTGCTTCAATGGTGGAGTCAGCGGTTGTGCTTTGCTTGGAACTTTTCCAAGTCATCGCTCCACCATTGAGCATGAATATAAACCCCAAAGTGGATTTGCGATCATCTACATCAGATTGAAAATCTAAGTCAGTGTATCCATCCACTCTTCAAATCTCCATGTCCATACATTAGGACCATATCCTTAGTTCTCTATAAATACTTGAGAATATTTTTTACAGCAGTCCAATGTTCTCTTCCCAGGTTAGCCTGAAAATGACTTACCATGCTTACCGCGTAGGCTATGTCTGGCCGTGTACATAACATGGCGTATATCAGACTACCCACTGCAGACGCATAAGGCACCTCACTCAATTCTTTCCTATCTTCCTCACTTTGAGGAGAAATAAACTTTGAAAGGTGCATCCCATGTCTCATGGGTAAGAAACCTTTCTTAGAGTCTTCCATCCTAAATCTCTTTTAAGACCTTCTCTAAGTAAAGGTCTTGAGAAAGTCCTATCATTCTATTTGTTCTATCTCTGTAGATACGAATCCCTAGAATATAGGTCGCCTCTCCCAAGTCTTTCATGGAGCCATGATTTGACTGATGTGAGCATTCCTACATCATTTTCTATGAGTAGAATGTTATCTACATATAAGACAAGGAAAGAGATTTTTCTCCCATTAACCTTCTTGTAAACACAAGGTTCATCTTCATTTTTGATAAAGTCAAATCCCTTGACAGCTTTGTAAAACGTAGATTCTAACTCCTAGAGGCTTGCTTAAGTCCATAAATGGATCTCTTAAGTTTGCACACCTTATGGATATCAGACCCAGATGCAAAGCCTTTAGGCTGCTACATATAGATATCATCTTCGAGAAATCTACTTAGAAAAGCCGACTTTACATCCATCTGCCATATCTTATAGTTCAAGTGTACAACCATTGCAAGCAGAATTCTAATAGACTTGATCATTGCCACATGTGAAAAGGTCTCTTGGTAGTCAATTCCTTCCTTTTGACTATAACCTTTTGCTACAAGCCTTGCCTTGTATGTGTCAACGTTTCCATCCGGGCCTATCTTTCTTTTATAGATCCACTTGTACCCTATAGGTGCAATGCCATCAGGACTATCTACTAGATTCCAGACTTGGTTGGAATGCATCGAGTCTATCTTTGCCTGCATAGCTTCTCGCCACTTTGCAGAGTCAATGTCCATCATTGCTTGATCATAAGTAGAAAGGTCATCCCCATGGACTCCCACTGCTATAGTGTGGACACCAGGTTCCTCTTGTAGCAGATACCCATAGTACCAATCAGGTTGATGTGGTACTCTACCAGATCTTCGCAACGTTGGTTGTGTTTCTTGAGATTCAGCGTGTGTTTCTTGAACAATTGTCTCTCTAGGTGTTTCATCTTGTTCATTAAGAGCAATTTTCCTACCTGCACCACCTTCTAGAATGAATTCATCTTCCAGAAAATGCGCCCACAGTGCAACAATGATCCTTTGATCATCTTGCATATAGAAAAGGTATCCCATGGAATCCTCGGGAAAATCGACAAAACGCCCTTTAAGGGACCTAGCTTCCGATTTCTCTAGCTTTGTCTTCTTGATGCAGGCAGGGCATCCCCAAACCCAAATATACTTAAGGTTTGATTTCCTATTTCTCCATATCTCACATGGTGTCTTAGGAACGGATTTGGAAGGACATCTATTCAAGATATGAATAGTTGTAAGGAGTGCATGTCCCCACAAAGAGATGGGTAAGTCAGTGTAGCTGAGCATAGATTGAACCATATCCAATAGTGTTCGATTCCTACGTTCTGCTACCCCATTCAACTATGGAATTGCTGGTGGTGTAGGTTGCAAAATTATCCCATGTTCCTTTAGGAACTCATCACTCATATATTCACCTCCACAATCCGATCATAGTGCTTTTATATGATGACCAGTTTATTTTTCCACTAAGGCCTTGAATGCTTTGAACTTATCAAATGATGCTACTTGGTGTATTATTTTAGGCTTCGTTTAATCTAGTATTTAATTAATTAACTTAATCTAATAAGTTAATTCAATTAAATAATAGATTACTCATTTAATTAATTTTATTTCTCCAAGAAATATTATACTAATTAAATCATAAATAAATTAACTTATTTTTTCAAATAATTAATTCTATTTATTTAATTTTAAGTACTCAATACTTAAAATATTACCACAAAAAATATTCTAATTTTCATCAATTTTTCCTTTTTAAGCGTGACTCTTTAGGTTCATCTATATTTGGCAATGGAAGGATTTCATTGAATATGTGACCCACCTAGCCACTTAAGTGGTCCATATTTTAACCCAAGTAAGATGAAAGGATTAGATCATTTATACCTTTCCATTTGTAAATACCGTGTGAATACAAACTCTTCGTTTCCTTATCCCAGTTAAGTGAGAGTCATAGTTCTGGTCAAACTCACTAATTTAACACTATGCTATATTTATAATAAGTTCAGATCAATGAATGCTTTAGCCAAAGACTTTGATATCTAACTTATAAATGCATAGGATAATTCCTTGTTCACTTACGAGGGAACGAATCCTTTCTTGGATATCAGTTAAGAGTACTACTTGCCCATTAGGTTGCAGTTCGAGATTGACCCCCACCAACGAGTGAATTGGACCTAACTACTCTAATGACCAACCTAACGTCACAAGTGTATCTTCAACTCGATTCCTTAAGTCTAAAGTTCAGTCACACCTATTATAATTTAATCAATTCTGTCATTGACTGTCAAAGAGTGAAAACCCATGTGACAGAATCGATGCGAGTCATGTCAGAGTGTTACTATCTCCATCAGTGCACCTATGATATGAGTTCTTCACTACTTGCTAGTGATTAACAGGCACCTTTTTCGTCAAAACTCACATAATACAAGTTTCATGATTTCTAATGCCCAATTGAAAATCTTTTGACTTGCAGACTATTTTAGTACACAAGTATCAGACTCCTCTAGTGCCTTAGAGAGTTAACTCTTGTGTATATAGACTTGTAGATGATTACAATATATAGATGCTAATATGAATGTAAACGACTAAAATGCCTTTTATTGATTGAACAATTACATTTTGACAATGTCCTATCATTTACTAATCATGTAGTGGCATTTGAGGACATTAACCTAACATATAGCTATATATGTATGTATATACATAACAGGTGATGGCCCGACGTCAAAAAGACGGTGACGAACCAGGCGGCGGCAAAACGTCGGTGAAGACTCAAGATGCGGCGAACGTCGGTGAAGAACCAGGATGTGTCGAACTTCGGTGAAGAACCAGGCATAGAGATGGCAAATTGTAGCGCAGGCGACAACGGCGGGAAGCTAGAGTGGCATATATATGATAAGCGACGATCGATGGCGATGGCAGTGGCCATGGCGGCTCCGTCAAGGGGGGTTTCGAGTAAGGCGGAGGTGGATCTGGATGTGGATGGTAAAAGGTGCGATTGCGGATGGCGGTACGGAAGCGGCCGGCGGCGGTTAAGGTGACGATGGGCAGAATGGGGTGATGGCTTAAGGTGGTGAGGATGGTCGTGGTGAAAGTATATTAAGGTTAGGGTTTTAGAATGAGTTGGGGAAGAATATGAAAAAAAGAAAATTAAAATTAAAATGTAAAGTAATTAATAAAAGTTAAAATAAAATAGGAAAATATAGTGTAAATATTTTTTGAAAATAGAGGCATTTTGGTCTTTTCATTGATAAATGCAAGTCAAATAGATTTAAGGGGGCTGTGTGCTTTCATTTGCTTTTTTTTTTCCACAAGGAGTTAGATTGTCCTTTTCTATTTCGCAGTTTCGATATTTTCCAGAGAGGTAAATTGATTACCCGATTTAAAATACATCTCTACATGCATCATTGATTTTGAAATGATCTTTCGTTGTATGTATGAATGCCATGTTATGTGTATTATTATTATATGTTAGTATTTTATGACTCTCAAATGAAACTCGTTGATACACGCATCAATTCGATCTTATCCTGACTTTAAAATTATTATAATCTTTTTTTTACCATAGAATCCAATCAGCCCCTTGGTTTGGGGCGGGGGGGGGCGTCTCTTCCCAGCATTTCTTCACATTATTAATTATTGCTCAGGTTTTTTTTTTAAGTCTTGACTGAGTCACCTTAAATAATCGTTGACTGAATTATTAAGCAGCAAAATATATGTATATACTCCGGAGTGTAGACCCTATGTTAAAATAATCACTGAGTTTCACATTTTCTTAGGAATACATTACATATAATATTACATGATAAACAACCACTATCAAGGACTAATCAACAATCGTGATTTTGTTAACTCTCAACAATTCATTATTAATCAATCAACTATTGTGATATTACATAGGGGCGTTCATAGTTCAATTAGTCGATCGATTCAAACCGGTAATAAAAAAATCCAGTCAAATTAAAATCAAACATAGTAAAATCGGACTAGGTAATTTTGTTTAATTTTTGGTAAGTTATTTAAAAAGAATTAATTTTGGTTCGATTTCAATTTCAGACACGAGTTGAATGAACCAAACAAAAATTAAAATCAAATTTATGAATCCGTATATTGGACGATAAGCAGTCCTTAGATTCAAAAAAAATAAAAAATTAAAGGAACAAGAAAGGTATGTCATGGATTAAGAGAGTCTTGATGCAGATCACGCGTATTCCTACATTACGACAAATTAGAATTCGAATTCAAAATTCAATTGAACTCGAGTCCAACACAAGTGTAAGAAAGTGGAGCCCCGGTTAGAAACGAAAATCTAGAAGACTGCTCTTACATAAATACTTGACACCATTTGTAAAAATGGGGCATTGGTGAAAGTGAACAAAATCTACTGATCAGAGTTTAATTACAAATATTATTTAATAAGTTTTTTTGCCTTTTTCTTTTGAAAATACCCGCATCCATAAACTAAATTCAACACCCTGTGATGATCAAACCAATTTGACAGGGGAAATGGGGGAATGATCAAGCCAAATTTATTAGGATAAAATAATAATTACAACTGAGCAAGTAATCCCAACTAATTGCATGGGCACACTCAATGTGTATGCTTCAGCAATTAAAAATTGTACTCAATACTTGTAATTGATTATTTAATCATAATATCTATGTTTTAATCTTATATAAGAAATAGAAATTTATGAGTAAGTAGGTATGTGTTGGAAAAAGAAGAAAAAGGATTGATGAGAGAGAATATGAGAATATATGAAAAAAAAAAAACAAAGAAACATGAGAACAGAGAAGAGAAGGACAAAAAAAATTAGAAAAAAGATTAATATTTGCTCAAATTTAGAAATCAATTGGTCCACATCTAAAACTACCCGCCCCGGTCCAACATTCACATCTCTTCAATTATAATATAGTATAGATATTGAGACTGAAACGGTTATATATAATAGGAAAAATTACGCAAAGACCCCCCACTTATTGTGTAATTATCAAAATCTCCCTTATTTATTTGAAATTACCAACACCCCCCTCATATTAAGGATTTCTTACAATTATACCCTTTGTATGTTTAAAGATTTTTATAATATTGCCCCCTGCAAACCTTACAAATACATCACTTAAGGGAGTGTATTGGTAATTTTCAATAAGTGAGAGGAGGTTTTGATAATAATACAATAAGTTAGGGGGTCTGTGTGTAATTTTTCCTATATAAAAAGGCCAACGAAAGCGAAACCAACTATCCCAAATATGGCTGCTAATCAAACACCAGTAGTCTGTCCTCCTCATGTACTCATTTTCCCTTTACCCCTCCAAGGCCCCGTTAATTGTATGCTCAAACTCGCTGAACTTTTCTGCCTTAAAAACGTCCAAGTCACCTTCCTCAACACCGATCATATCCAACAACGTTTGCGAAGCTGCACGGACAATGTAAATTACTTCAAAAAATATCCCAACTTTCGTTTCGAAACGGTACCTGATGGCCTTCCTGAAGAAAATCCCCGGACGGGGGATCAAATACCTAACCTGTTGAACTCCCTGGAAGCTGTGGCTGTGCCAATCTTTCGAAAGATGGTGAGTTCTGGTGGAATGTATGGCCCTGATTCGGATAAGCCTATTACATGCATAATATCTGACGGGATTTTCACTTTTGCTACTGATATTGCTAAGGAGATTGGTATTCAGTTGTTGTACTTTGACACTATCAGTCCATGTGGGCTTTGGAGTTATATGTGTTTGCCTAAACTCATCCAAGCTGGGGAGCTTCCTTTTAAAGGTTTGTTTTCAAGTACAACTTGTTATAATCTTTCTGATTTGAACTACTTTTTGGTTTTTAGTTTTTACCTTCCAATAAAATTAATTAAGTTTAAAGCTATATTATCTGTGTATAACCTTTGCCCAATGGCTTCAAAGTTTTAAGTTCAATTAACCTCACAAATTGGATTTTACCGCTAGCTTGATTATATAACAAGGGGGCGTTTGACTAAATTTAATTCAAAGAGCTTATAAGTTTCTAACAGTTTCAACATGTTTTCGATACTTACAGCTTTTCAAAAATGAGTTAGGGTTTTCTGACTTATTTTTTACATTATTTTGAGATCTTATAACTTGTTTTATAAAAATAGTTACCAAACAATTTGGAAGACCTTATAAGCTAGTTTAAGGAGTTTATTATAAGCTCTCTAATGATTTATAAGACATTTTAAGGAGCTTATAAACTCAACCAAATACACTCTAATTGTTATAAAACAGAAATTTTTGGTCAAATATCCAAATTGATTATATGGTAAGAGAACTACACTTGATCTGTAATGGTTGTATGCTCGAATGAGAACTAATTGAGTTTGGAAGGTCAAACTCTGGTCTATACTAGGATTGCATACTTCAATCCTTTCCCGCATTTATGTATAGGTTCATTGACTTGATACTTTCTGAAGTACAAGCCCAATCTCTCTTTTGGTTCCGCTTCGATGACAACTTGGATGAAATTATAAGGAATGCACCAGGAATGGAAGGCATTATTCGTCGCCGAGATCTTCCTAGCTTCTGTCGCACCAAAGACCTTAATGCTCGCATTATACAACTAGTTCTCAAGGAGGACAAGCACATTCCCCTAGCTCAAGGTCTTATTTTCAACACATTTCAACAACTTGAGGCCCCCGTATTATCACAATTTCGCAATATCTGCCCCAAAATCTACGCCGTTGGGCCTATCCACTCTCACTTGAAAGCCAGGCTAGCAGAACAAATAAGTCCAACAACCTCGAACAGTATTTGGAAAGAAGATAAAAGTTGCATTCCTTGGCTTGATTTTCAACCCTCAAAATCTGTTATTTATGTCAGCATTGGAAGTCTTGCAATTATGACAAAGGAGCAGTTATTCGAAATTTGGCATGGATTGGTGAATAGTGGGTCAAGATTTCTCTGGGTTCGAAGGCCAGGATCTGTTCTTGGATCGGAGAAGGACTTTGAGGTTCCTTTGGAGTTGTCCCAAGGGACAAAAGAGAGAGGGTGTATAGTCAGTTGGGCACCACAAGAAGAGGTTTTAGCTCATCCAGCAATTGGTGGGTTTTTTACTCATAATGGATGGAACTCGACTCTGGAAAGTATAGTTGAGGGAAAGCCAATGATTTGTTGGCCCTATTTTGTTGACCAACAAGTGAATAGTAGGTATGTTGGAGAAGTGTGGAAGCTTGGATTGGACATGAAAGATACATGCGATAGAGTTATAGTGGAAAAGATCATTAGGGAGCTTATGGAATTGAGGAAGGATGAATTCTTGGAAAGGGCAGATCAAATGTCGGGATTAGCCAAGGCAAGTGTAAGTGAAGGTGGGTCGTCTTTTCAAGATTTCGATCGTTTGATTGAGGACATTAAGCTGATGAAGATAGCTGCAGTGCAGAACTAGTGTTTTGAAATAAAACATTCGGTTTACATTCTATTGTGTGATAGTAAATTGATGTGAAATGTTTCAGTTCTTTCACTTTTATGGCTTAGGCCATTAAAACTAATTGATACTCATCTGTTGTCACCTTTTTCATCTATGCTCGGGTCACATTCAATTTATATGTTTATTGTCAAGTGTCAAATTTCTTTATGTGATTCAAAAGACATCTCTAGCCGCATCAATGACTTTTTGTTCATCTTATGTTTGAATATTGTCATGTTGTTTATTATAATAGGTCTGTAATTTGTTGATACACATATCAATTGGATCTTATTGTAACTTTAAAAATCTTAATAATTTCTCTTTTCCCTTGAAACACATCAGCCCCTTGGGTTGGGCCCCTCTTCCAGTCTTCCTAGCATTTCTTCAGATTATTATTCATCATTTGTTAAAAAGTCTTTGATTAACTCGATTCTGGTTATTAACTTATGATAAACATCAGTTGAATTAATTAAGCAACCAAATTTTTTTATATACTCTAGACCCTATTTTAAAAATAATCATACCTAAGACATATTGGTTCAGTAGTATACACTTCTCATTTTATGTGAGAGTTCTTGAGTTCGAATCCAGACTGCCACAAGTTAGGCCCTTCCCTCCATTTTGGAGCTAGATAGAGTCTTTATGGCTCAGAATTAGAGTTAAAATCCAACTTACCCCCTGTGATAGTCATTATTCTTCATTTACCCCAATGTAATGAAAAAATTACCAACTTACCCCTTGTAATTTTAAGAAATATACTCACTGTCTCCTCAAACATATTTTGCCTTTCAAATTTCTTGTGAAGACGAAAATACCCTCGTATATAAACATGACTGTGTTCATTGATTGGGTAATTTCTCATTCACTCACCCCACCATTTTGCTCTCAAAATAGACGAAAGCCCTAATTTAAAAACCATAAATCCACACTGAAAAATAATAAATCAGGCCACTTTCTACCGATTAATCGATTTTTGGTGGTAGAACAGTGGAGCGTCGACTGCACATTGTTGTTTTCCTGTGTTTTCTGCCGTTTACCGAGGTAATTTTTGCAAATCTGTTTATATTTTGTTTCAAAAATGATATCCAATTATTGTTGTCTGTAAACTGATCATTTGAGTTGTATAAAAGTGTATGATGTTTGCTGTGAGGGTACATTTTGTTATTTAGGGTCCTGGGTCGAACCCAAATTCTTTATTTAGAAAGTTTTGGCTATTTGTGATATGGTTGTGGCATTATTCTAGTATGTTTGTGCGTTTCTAGATGTCTAGGGCTAGGGTTGCTTGAAAAATGGAATATTTCTTGGCTTTATGTTGATAACCTTTATGAATGGGACCATGTATGCTTTTTGGCCCTATTTTTTTTATATACATAGTGGTCCCAGAAGATATCAAGTGGGTGTTTGCCCCCTTTTTCTAATGTTTTCTGTCAAAAAGGGTTCCATGGTCCTCATTTATGTGCTTTAGTTATGTGTGAAAAACCTTTGTGAGTTTATTATTTGTTTAAACAGTTTGAGTGATTGTTTAAGTATTATTAAATCAGTCCCATTTATAAATTTTCTGAAGTATCCCTTCCATGATGTTAAATACTTGTTGAAATATTCCTAAATTGTTTTAATAATTTAACAAAATACATTTTTTGTTGTACTTGTAGATGAGTAATGAAAGACAAATACTGGAGATGTGGATAAATGGGAGGATGGTTCATAGTCCTGAAACTATGTATAAGGGTGGACAAAAGCATGAATTCCTCATTGACTTGGACCTGTTAAACTTGACAGTCCTATATGAGCTGTATTACAAGTATGGGGGTACAAAGTCTGTGGTTGACTTCTACTACTTATTGCCTGGTTACTCTCTAAGGAGATGGGAGTTAAGATTATTTCCCCCATATATAGTTGACCTCAACATGGTTTAGTTGGTGGAGAAGTATCAAGATATTGATCCAGGAATCCCCATTCGAATATGAGTTGAAGAAATTTGTGATCCAGTTATAGTATTAGATATACAAGGAAATATTCTTCCCAATGAACCTCAAATACCCTTGTCAAAGGAGGAGCAACTCAAATTTTTGCTAACAGACATTGATTTCAATGACACATATGAATCAATTGCACCCAAGGGTTTACAAAGGTTGGAGAGGATGATGCAATCCCTGGAGTCAATGATCCAGTGCATGAAGTTAATAATGCAGAAGTGCATGAAGATGATGATGCAGAGCCAGGAGTTAATGATCCAGTGCATGAAGAAGATGATGCAGAGCCAGAAGTTAATGCCATGAACAATGAAGAAGAAGTCCATGCTTCACCAATACAGTATGGTGACTACTTTGCAGAAGGGTGAGATGATTTTGTACAACAAAAAGATGATATTGAACTTAGAGAAGAGGATCAGAGGAGTAGAGCAGCTAAGAAAGGGAAAGGCATAAGTACAGAAGAGGGGATGCAAACAGAAGCAAGACATAGCATAAGAGAAGTTAAGAAAAGAAAAGAGAAAGGCATAGTGATATAAGAGAATAGGTAGAATAGCAAGTCAACTCACAAAAGGAAGGGAATAGTGATAGAAGAAAACATTCAAAGCAACAGAAAATTAGATAAAGGGAAAGGGAAAATGTTTCCAGAAGATGTGCAAAGCAGAAATAAAATAGAATTATGGACAGTGAAGACTCAAGATCAGAGTTTGACAACTTTTCTAATGCTGAGTACATAAGGAAGAAGAATGTGACATAAGGAAGAAGAATGTGAAGAGATTGAGGAGGGTGAAATGGATGATGTTGCAGAAGATGATAGGGCAAATGATGAATTTTCTGATGCCCTAGGTTTTTTGTTAGAAGATATTGAAGGATCAAGTGATGATGATAATTTTACAGAAAAAAATCCAAGTAAGCAGACCCTTTACAAGAGATTGAGGAAGTTTATGGCAGCTAATAAGAAAGGTAGTGGTATACCAAGCAAAAGACATAAGAGTGTAACAAACAAAAAAGGTAAGAAGCCTACTCCGCCTATGCAAGAAGAGTGATACAGTGATGCTGCAGAAGATGATTATTTGATTAGTTTGGATGAGTCTGAGAATGAGAATGAGGATAGGGGTGAGCAAAGAAGAAGACACACATATTTCAGGAAAGCGGATTGGAATATGAAGGGTAAAAATTTGTTGAAGGGCATGAAGTTTCAGAATTATAAGGTGTACAGAGAAGCAATGAGGGACTATTGTGTGAGGATGGGTGTTGATCTTCACTTCATCAGAAATGAGGCTTCTAGGATTACTGCCAGGTGCAAACAGTCATCTTGTAGGTGGAGAATACATGCTTCACTAATATAGAGAAGTAGTGTTTTCCAAATCAAGAGCATACATAACATGCATACTTGTTCAAAAACCTTTGATAATAGGTTGGCTAAGACAAAGTACATTGCTAAAAGGTTGGAAAAAATCATCAGGGATTATCCATTTGTTAGCACAGAGCAATTGAAGAATAATGTATCCAGAAGGATAGGGTTGGAGGTAAGTGCAGCCAAGATAGCAAGAGCTAAGAATGAAGCAATAGCTAAAATTATTGGTGAAGATGGAAAACAGTATGAAATGCTTTGGGACGACTGTGAGACAGTTAGGGTAAAAAATCCAGGTAGCCTAATTCTACTGAGAATGAAGGAAGGTGCAGAACCACCAGTATTTGATAAAATGTACTTCAGTTTAGCTGCAATGAAGAATGGGTTTTTGGCAGGATGCAAGCCTGTCCTCCAACTGGATGAGTGCTTTTTGAAGACATTGTTTGGTGGGCAGCTTCTAGTAGTAGTGGGGGAACATGGTAATGACAACATGGTACCCATAACATTGGCTATTGTACAAGTTGAAAATTTAGAGAATTGGAAATGGTTTCTATCTGTGATGTTAGAAGACATTGGAGGACTTGATCAGTCACACAGGTGGACATTTATTACTGATGGGAAAAAAGGGTTGCTTGAGGCTATTGCAGAGTTGGCTCCTTATGCTGAATATAGGTATTGTGTGAGGCATATGTATGAAAATTTTAAAAAGAAGTACAGTAGCACAAAGTTGAAAAACATATTTTGGAGTGCTGTATCTAGTGCCAATAGAGCTGACTTTGAGATGTACATACAAAGGATGTGAGAGAGCTAATCGTAAGGTGGATGACGAGATTAAAACTGCTTCAGAATGGTTGAGAGAATTACCTTTCCAACATTGGTGTAGAGCTTTTTTTCAGAACCACTAGTAATTGTGACCTTCTTGTCAACAATTTGAGTGAGTCCTTCAACAACATGATTCTTCCTGCTAGAGACAAACCAATTATTTCCATGTTTGAGTGGATTAGAAGAAGACTTATGTCTAGGATACAGAAAAAGAGGGAGGGCATGAAGAATTATGCAAGTGTGATTTGTCCAAACATTAGGAAAAAGGTTGACAAGGAACAATCACTTGCAAGGCATTGTTGGGCCAGGTTCTGTGGTGGTTCAGAGTTTGAAATTGACCATTTTCTAGACAAGTATGTGGTTGATTTGCAGTTGAAGACATGTATTTGCAGTATGTTCCAACTCTGTGGATACCTCTGTTGCCATGCATGTGCTGCAATATCTAAGAGAAGAGGTGAGGTTGATGATTATGTGGATGATTGTTTCAAGAAGGAGGCGTAGCTTAGAGTGTATGAGCATATGATTCACGCAGTGTCTGGACAGGGAGATTACATTAAAATCAATTATCCAATTCTAAGAGCTCCAGCTATCAAAAGGAAGAGAGGTAGACCAAGAAAGAGGAGAATTAGGGGTGCTGGTGAGGGTGTAGACAACACAAAGGTGGGGCTAACTCACATGTGCAAAAACTGCTTGCAGTTGGACCATAACAAAGGTTTTTGTACAAATCCTACTCATCCAAAATCCAAATTCTACAAGGTATATTTTAGTGTTTATTACAATTTAGATTGTATATTTATATTTCTAATGTATCATATACTTACATGCTATTATTTTTAAACTATAATTGTGTAATTTAGACTCCTGCAGAAGCTGAAGAAGAACCCTATCAACAAGTACAAACTGATCATGAGACTGTTACTCAGTCATCTTCTACTCCCCAACCTATACAAGCTTCTCAAAATGATCCATCCAGTCAATCTGCTGTATTAGGCAACACCTCAAGAAATTCAAGGCCAAGGGTAAGTGAATATTTGGTTGTGTTTGGGTACTGTGGTTTTTAGGTGTAATTAGGTTGGTATTTGATTACATCTGGATTTGTGGTGTGCTTATTGTGTAATTTTGTGGGGTTTGGGGTTAGGCTGTGTTTTGGTTTAAAAATGCTTCAATTTACCCCCTGTGTTGTGTCAAATTGGTTAAATTGCAGAAACAACAAATTTGTAGTGTATTTTGGTGAATTTGTATTGTATTTTGGTGACGGGATAATCTACATTTGTCATGTTGTAATTGTAGAAACAATCATCAAGGGGTGGGAGTGATAAAGGCAGAACATACTTAAGGAGGAGGAATGTTGCTCTATTGAGTGTGTGTTCTAATGTGAATCAGCAATCATCTTCAAATGTACCCACTGAAACAGCTACAAGTGTCCAAAACCCTTCAGCAACTGCAACGGATTCAACAAGGGGAAAAACGGCCCCAAGTTCAATAGGGAGGACAGGAGCAGCAGTTGCAGGCACAAATCTACTACCAAAAACAACGACATCTAGGAAAACCGGTATGCATCACATTTCTTTCACTTGCATTTTCAAACATCTTTGTTGTGTATCACCTAACCATCAAATTCATATCACCAGGGACAAGTTCTGGGACAAAGAGTACAACACCAACTCCTGTTGGGAAGAAGAGGAAGCCCAGTATTGCAGATGCTTTGAAGAACATCAGATAGAGGATGCAAGAAAAGAGGCCAAAGCAATAGGTCTTATGGTAAATTGGGGTGTTCATTTTTTATGTGGATAACTTATTTTTGTGGATATGCACTAGCATTTTGTGGTAATTTTTGTGAACATGCTGTAGTATTGTGTGGCCAACTTAGTTCTGTTGGAACCTTTTTTTTTTCGGAATTTAGCTGGTAGTGCATAACTAGTTCAAGGTTTTAAGGTACCCATGTGATTGAGGGTTTAGTGTTTACTTGGGTAGTTGAAAACATTGAATGAGGTAGTTGTATGTGTTATGCAATTGTATCTACCCATCTTATTGATTATTAATAGAATTATCTTTTAGATCAATTTCATTGTTGGTTGGAGCTTTTTCCTTATAGGTACCTTTTATTAAGCAATCAAAATTAAATAATGGGTACCTATTATTAACCAATCAAATTTATTTCCTATAGTAAGTAGTGCAAAAAATAAAACAAAAAGAATAAAATTGCCAAAAAAATTACACTACTGCAAATTGGATTACAAGACACATTACAAAGACTGCAAATGGGATGTTGAGCGAAATACTACTACTAACAAAGAGCAATTCTTACCAAAAAAAAAAAGCAAACACCAATGTTCAATAATACAACAAACATCATCCCATTTCAATTTTTCAAACCCTTAACAAAAGTTCAACCAACATTGTAAAGAGAACTACACAAATAACCCAAGAAAAATGAACATAGTGTCCTCTTAGGTCATCCTTATATGTGACCCAACTACCCTAGAAGGCCCCGAAACCCCTGAAACCACATCTTCAAACTCCTCTGCGTTCTTGGACTCCAACTTGTCCGAAGTGAAATTGACAGGGATGCCACTTGGGGACCACACTGCTTGTTCAGGCTTACACCATCGGAAAAAATTGCAAAATTGGACGGGACAACAATAGTGCAATTTACCTTTGAAGGGTTTTCTCTCAGATTCCACAACCCCAAATTGAGATTTCTTAAAACAATCGCATGGAGGATTTGACCCGTACCTTGTTGGGTTTCGCCAAAAATAACATAAACACAACGGAAGAATTTCAAAAATTTTATTTTAAAAACCCAAAGTTGAATTCAATGATCGCATATTCAAATTGCAAAATAAACTTAATGAATAAAACTTACTCGTTAAAATGAAATTGTTGGAGAATCCAATTCTTCTTCAAAACTTCGAATTGATAAACTTCTTAAATTCTTCAATCCTTGTATTCTTCAAGTCTTGATTTCTTGAAGTTTCTTGAAAATTAATCCAAACAACGAAGTACGTTGTCTCTAAATTATCATGCACGAATTGATGATGAAAAATCTCACTTCTTTCTCTATAGGGGCGACGGATAGCTTGTGTATAGAGGGGGCAGGATATTTTTCCTTTTTCTTTTATTGGAGAGTTCCAATGAAATTGTTGTTATGTCTACGTTAAAGTCAGAAGAAGTCTTTTATACATCAATGACTTATTGACCACGACAACAAAAGAGACCAAATTGATCATCCAACCTAGCCCTAATGGGCTTCCTCTAGGACGTCCCATATGGGGGCTCGGATTTTCTTTAGCTTTGTTTAATTAATTCTTTATTCAATTAATAATTTATTATATACAATAAATAAATTAATTAATCAAATAATAAAATTAATTAGATAATTAACTCATTAATATGTTTCTCTAAGAAATTAATTCTTTAGCGCGACTCTTTAGGTTTGTTTTATTTGGTAATGAGAGGAAACCAAAGGAATTGGGTAACACCTAGCCAGTCACGTGGCCCACTTTGTAGCCCAAATGAAAAACGAATGAATGGATCATTCCACAACCTTCCAATCGCAAATACCGTATAAGTATAAACCCTTTGTTTCTGTACCCTAGTCAACTGAGAGTCATGGCTATGTCAAACTCACTAGACTTGACCATATATAGTAATTATAATAATACAAGATCATTATGATCGATTTAGTGCCTAGCACAATCGTCTGTTTATGCTTTGACCAAAGACTTTGATCTCTATTTATCTATAATCACATAGGGTACTTTCTCACTCACTTATGAGAGAACAAATCCCTTCTAGATATCAGCTAAGACTACCTTTTTGCCATCAAGCCGCATTTCGAGGTCGACCCCACTAACTGCTGAATTGGGTCTAACTACTCTAATGAAATACTTGACGTTGCAAATGCACTTCAGCATGATGTTTCAGGTCAAAGGTTCACTTACACCTATTACACATAATCAGTTCAGTCATTGACAGTCACAGAGTAAAAACCCATGTGACAGAACCGATGCGAGTTGTGTTCGAGCATATCAGTTTCACTGATGTGCCTACAATCTTAATCTCCTACCATCCCATGGTACCAGACAGGTACTCCAATGTTAGAGATAAGATTGTACAAGTTTACTAAGTTTTTATTTGTCTATTAAAGATTTCACTTTACTTACTAACTTGTTTTTAGTAATCAAGATCGATCTCCATAGTGCCAATCTTCCTATCCCATAGGAAGTAGAGGGATTTCACTGAAAACACGGACAAAAGCATTTTATACTACTTATAGATGCAGATAAGATTTAAGTGAAAACTAAATGATGCATTTATTAATAATATAAAGATAAGTTAATTACCAGATAGATGCCCTATCATTCTATCCTCTATAGAATATGAGGGCATAATCCTAACAATCTCCCACTTGCACTCAATGCCACTCATTGGGGTATTTTATAACCATCCCTTCCAGGTGTAGGTCCGGAACAGCCTAAGGTAGTGGTTTGGTGAACGGGTTAGCTATATTGTCAGTTGATGCTATTTTCTGCACTGCTATCTCTCCTCTTCCAACGATCTCTCTAATGATATGAAATCTTCTCTCAATGTGTTTAGACTTGTTATGAGACCTTGGTTCCTTAGCTTGCGCTATTGCTCCATTGTTATCACAATAAAGTGGTAACGAGAGCTGTGAGCTAGGAACCACTTCAAGTTCTCCAAGGAACTTTCTCATCCAAACAGCTTCTTTGGCTGTCTCCAAGGCTACCACATATTCAACTTCAATGGTGGAATTCGCGGTTGTGCTTTGCTTGGAACTTTTCCAAGACACTGCCCCACCATTAAGCTTGAAAACAAACCCTGAAGTGGATTTACGATCATCGACATCAGACTAGAAATCCGAGTTAGTGTAACCCTCCATCTTCAGGTCTCTACCTCCATAGATGGGAATCATATCCATAGTTCTTTTAAGATACTTTAGGATATTCTTCACAGCTATCCAATGTTCTTTTTTCGGATTTTCCTGAAATCGACTCACCCCGCTCACAACATAGGCAATGTCGGGTCTTGTTCACAGCATTGCATACGGGTCTTGTACACAACATTACATACATTAGGCTACCAACTGCAGAGGCATAGGGTACTTTACTCATCTCCTCTCTATCTTCCTCACTTTGAGGACACATAGATTTGGACAAGTGTACTCCATGTCTCATGGGAAGGAACCCTTTCTTAGAATTCTCCATCCTAAACCTCTTTAGGACCTTTTTTAGGTAAAGGGCTTGGAAGAGAACTGTCATTCTATTCGTTCTATTTCTATAGAAACGAATTCCTAGAATTTAAGTTGCTTCTCCCAAGTCTTTCATGGAAAACGTACTCGAAATTCATTTTTTGACTGTGGTGAACATTCCTACGTCATTTTCTATAAGTAGAACGTCATCGACATATAGTACTAAGAACGAGATTTTGCTCCCACTAGTCCTCTTGTAGACACAGGGCTCATCTTCATTCTTGATGAAGCCATATCCCTTTACTACTTCATCAAAACGGAGATTGCAGCTTCTAGATGCTTGCTTGAGACCGTATATGGACCTCTCAAATTTACATACTTTATGGATATTGGTCTCAGGTGCAAAACCTTTTGGTTGTTTCATATAGAAATCCTCATCGAGGAATCCATTTAGGAAAGCCGTTTTGACATCCATCTGCCATATATCATAGTCTAATTATGCAGCTATGGATAACAGTATTCAGATGGACTTTATCATGGCCACAGGCGAAAAGGTTTCTTGATAGTCAATTCTTTCTCTTTGACTATACCCTTTCGCTATGAGCCTGGCTTTATAGGTGTCAACCTTGCCATCGCTACCTATCTTTTTTTTATGTAGATCCACTTACATGTTATAGGTTTAATACCTTCAGGACGATCTACCAAAGTCCAGACTTGGTTCGATTGCATAGAGTCCATCTCTATTTCCATCGCTTCTCGCCATCTTGACGCGTCGACATCCACCATCGCTTGATCATAGGTACAAGGATCAACTTCATGACCCTCATGTACTACAGTGTGAAGTTCTGGCTCCCCCTGCAGTAGATACCCATACCTCTCAGGTTCATGCGATATTCTACCAGATCTACGTGGTAGTTGTGCTACTATTGGGTTAGGCCTCGGTTTTTAGACGAATGTCTCAAAGGGAGTTTCATATTGTTCTTCTAGAACAATGTTTTTACCTTTGCCCCCTTCCAAGATGAATTCATCTTCGAGGAAGTGGGCTTTTAGAAACATAATGATTCTCTGATCATCATGTAGGTAAAAGAAAAATCTCGTGGAATCTTCAGGATAACCAATGAAATCTCCCATTAGGGATCTTGTCTCCAATTTTTCCACTTTAGTCTTATTGACATAAGCGGGACATCCCCAAATCTTAATTTTATTCCTATTGTACACTAGGCCATATCTTGAATGATCATCTGTGAAAGTGATGAAGTAGTAGAAACCCCCACGAGACATTTCTCTAAATGGTCCGCAAACGTTGGTGTGCACTAATCCTAAGACTTGAGTGGCTCTTTCAAAAGTCCCGGTGAAGGGTGATCTAGCCCTCTTGCCTAAGAGACATGATTCACATGTTGGATAGGGATCCGATTTTAGTGAGCTTAAAAGCCCATCTTTTTCCATTTTGTGAATCTTGTGCTCTCCGGCATGGCCTCGTCTTAGATGCCACTTGAGTTTTAAATTAGCTTCTTGCCTACCACGTTTCCTAGTTACAACATTCACTTCAAATGAATTACGGACATTTAAATAATACAGACCATTAACTAAAAAAGCATTGCTAACTAATTTATTTCCATAATAAATGTAACAATTTAACTTAGAAAAACGGAATGTATACCCAATCTTAACTAAGATGGGAATAGATACAATGTTCTTAAGCCCCTTTGGCAAAACTAAAACATCATCTTAAAATAATAAATGTCCAGAATTCAAATATAAAGAAGTGGATCCTATTCTAGTAGTTGCGACGCTTTCTTCGCTGCCTACTTTGATCATCACTTCTTCATGGCCAAGCTTTCTACTTCTCTGCAGATCCTGTTCCAAACAACACACATGGGCACTAGTCCCTGAGTCTAGAATCCATGAAGTAGAAAAAACTGTCATGGAACAAGTAGTTTAAAAAACAAATAGTTTCATACCTTTTACGCCTTTGCCTAATTTGGGATAGTTCCTCTTCCAGTGGCCTAGCTCACCACACTCGAGACATTTGTCCGTCTTCTTAGGTCCTTTGCTCTTATAAAACCCTTGACCCTTTCCCTTACCCTTTTAGACACCCCTTTCAGCTCCAAACTTGCCAGACTGCTTCTTATTCTTCTTCTTCTTTGACTTAGACTTTTTAGGTCCAGAAGAAATGACTAAGGCAGTTTTCTTTCCCTTAGGTTTCATTTGAGATTGTGCAGTAACCAACTTGTTCATTAGCATAGCCAAATTGAACTCTATCTCATTGCAGTTAAAATTAACAACAAACTGGGAGAAGGAATCAGGAAGAGACTGCAAGATTAAGTCAGTTTGAAGAGTGGTGTTCACGGTGAAGTCGAGAGCTTCCAATTTGTCGATTCTCGAAATCATTTTGAGGACATGATCACCAACCTTCTCACTTTCTTTCATCTTGGCTCCGAAGAGCTCTTTCGATATCTCATATTGTGTAGTTCGACTATGCTCACCATAGAGCTCTACCAGGTGAGCTAGGATAGCTCTTGCAGTGGGCATCTTATCATGTGACCTTTGAAGTTCATTGATCATAGATCCCAGCATGTATTCTTTCACCCGGATGTCGTCCTTGACCCATTTTTCATAGGCTTGGACCTCTTTCTTGTTGGCTAGTGTTCTGGCTGGAGCCGCTGGGAATCAGCCTCTAAGACGTATCTCAAAGATTCCATATTGAGGACAATCGTCAAGTTTTTAAGTCAGTCCACATAATTGGGTCCACTAAAAGTATTCTTTTCTAGTAGTATTGAAAGTGGGTTTGTCATTTTGAGAGAGATTTAATGAGAAAATAACTGCAGAAATAAACCGGATTAAATTATATTGTTTGTATTTGACTTAACCAAGAAAAATTAAGGACTTAAAATTGCTCTTGTCTCCCACTGCATTTTTCAAATCCCACACTCCCATGTGAAAATCGGAAATCATCATTGGCATTCGATTCCACAGCGGGTATTGAGATCCTCAATTATTACATGGGTTGCAACCTAACCGATTTCTAGCCCATCAATTAATTGAAGTGATGTCTAACACTAATTTATCCAATAAATATTTCAATACCTTTCCCCATAGTTCACCAAACCGCAATCGAACAGGTTTCTAAGCTCGTGAACTACCCGATTTCATTCCCACTAACTCCTATAATCTAACATTTGAATTTCACCTTGCAATCGAACAAGTTTCTGGGGTGAAATACGCTTCGATTAAGACATTTCATGCACTTAATAAAATTTCAAATTATTTCTAAATGCATAACCCCTATAACTGAGAAACATTACACATTCATACTAATTTTAATTTTAGAAAGCTTAGTGGAGGGCGAGGATGTCACACATCCTTTTCTAACTCGGTATTATTTATTTAGGAGAATTTAAATTGTTAAGTGTTTGGTCTCACATTGCACGTTAATCAATTTATATAGCGCAACTATCACATATTGAACATACATTATTTATACGACTAATAAATATGCCTATCAATATCATCATGGAATTAAATAAATAAATCCATGTACACTCTATCATTGACTTTTCTAGAGGGCCTGAGCTAGTAGGTCATCACATATAAAGGTAAAGCGGAAAAACAAAATTTTAAGGGCTTAAATAATTCTAAATTATTTAACTACAACAACCCATGCAAAGACAAGTAAATTGAACATAACCTAAGTCCATGATGGGTGTTTCTATCACATAAGACAAGCTCGCATCAATTAATACATGCTCACAACATTTAATATATGCTCGCATTATTAAAACACTTATGTTGATATTAAAATTTTAGTCCAACTAAAAAGTCCTTTAATAAATTCTCAATTTTTATATATTATTTATTTCAATTAAAATCATTCTAGTCCTACTAGATGACTTAGATATACAAGATTTAAAATTAAGTATATCTACCTTTAATTAAAATCATATTAGTCCAACTAAATAAATAGATAAAATATGGAATTTTATTTTATTATGATTTAAAGCAATCATTAAATAAAAAAACTTTTATTTGATTAAAGAATTAATTATTAATCATCCAAGAAAAATAATATATATTCTATATTCAAATATCCAAATAATTTCCAAGTCGAGGAAAAATTTATAATATTTAATCCATAATTAATTATTAATCTCTAAGAAAAATAATTAATCATTCTAATTAAATATTTAATTCCAAAATCTTATTGGACTCTATTTCATCAAACTCAAGTTACCATCCTTTTGGTCTACTTGGATTTAATTTAATTGGGCTCAAATTAATTAATTCGAAAAAACATGCACACTTTATTAATTTCTATAGGGCCATTTGACTACTCTACCAACGGGTGAAGCACACTTTATTAATTTCTATAGGGCCATTTGACTACTCTACCAACGGGTGAAGCACACTTTATTAATTTCTATAGGGCCATTTGACTACTCTACCAACGGGTGAATTGGGTCTAACTCTGATGAAATACTTGACATCACAAATGCATCTTCAGCATAATGTTTCAGGTCAAAGGTTCACTTGCACCTATTACGCATAATCAATTTTGTCCTTGACAGTCACAGAGTGAAAACCCATGTGACAGAACTGATGCGAGTCGTGTTCGAGCATATCAGCTCCATTGATGTGCCTACAATCTTAATCTCCTACTATCTCATGGTACCAGACAGGCATTTCCATGTCAGAGATAAGATTGTACAAGTGTACTAAGTCTTTATTAGTCCATTAAAGACTTCACTTTACTTGCGAACTTGTTTTTAGTAATCAAGATCGATCTTCCTAGTGCCAATCTTCCTATTCCATAGGAAGTAGAGGGATCATACTGAAAACACGGACAAAAGCATTTTACACTACTTATAGATGCAGATAAGATTTAAATGAAAACTAAATAATGCTTTTATTAATAATATGAAGATTAGTTCATTACAAGATAGATGCCCTATTATTCTATTATCTATAGCATCTGAGGGCATATTCTTAAGATACCTAGGCTCAAGACTTCGTTTTGTGTACTTTGACTGCCTTTGGGAGCTTGAGCACGACATGCTTAGGGGGAGGAAGAGGAAGAATGGGAGCAGATACTTGAGAATGAAAGTGAAAGGGAAGGAAAAACTATATATTTTGTGCTTTATATACAACTTATAAAAGGGCAAAAGGGTCTTTTTATGGGCAAAAACACGACAACCAGTTGCACTTCTGCGCGCATGACAACACACCCAGCAAATGGGAGTCGGATTGTATAAGTTTATATAACATAGGAAGTAACATGATAATTAATTTTATCACAAGGGGGTTTTTGAATATTAAAAACTATCACAAGGGGGCTTGGACGATTTCCCTGCTCAGGATTATAACTATTAACCCGAGTTTATCAGGCTAGATATATAGGGTATACCCCTTTATCTTGAATTAAAAAAAAACAATCATTGAGTTCCATATTCTTTTAAGGAATAGATTACATGCAACATTACATGATAAATATCCGCTATCAAGAACTAATCAATAATCAAGATTTTGATGCCTCCCAATACTCAATTATCAATCAATGTAACTGTTAAATCTTGATGACTCTCAATAGTCCATAACAACCAATCAACTATTATGAAAGTTGTGTGGGTGTTACCCCCTTTCGATGTCGTATACTTCGCGATGTAAGAAATTGAAAAAGAATTGTTGTTATTGATAAATTTCAATACATGCTGAAAAGAGCCCTATATATACTTATTACAATTAATACTATAACCCTATTATTAGCTATTAACCCCATGATTCTTGGGATGTGATAACAAAACAAAAGGCCTAAATACATACTACATACAATGAATCTGTAGAGAGGAGAAAGAGGGACATTTAAGCAAATAGTAACTTTTTGCAATCCCTTTAAGGTAATAACAACTCTTAAAGTAAGTATAGTACCTAACCACTTTCTTTTAATTGCACATGGGTCCAATAACTTCTAAAGATTTTCAACTTTGGTCCTTTTAAAATAAAACATTACAAAAGCATACGAAATTAAATAAAAATGAACAGTATTACCAAATTCTTATCATTTAACGAGTTAAGCATTCTATTCCAAATTTCTCATGTAAGAGGGTTCCTTCGTAAATCTGGTTGCTTCATCAACGAAGACTTATGTTGGATCTAGAGTAAAGTACCTGTCTTACCCTTTTGAATTTCAAAATATACTCTTAACTTATTTAATAATTTAAACTCAGGAACACTGTTAAGATAAATAGCTCGAGAAAACCTTTCTGAGGTGGAAGATCAGATTAAACTCCGACCACAGAGCATACTCAGAATACTCAAGCTCTGATACCAGACTGCTTGCACACTGGGGAAAATTATATCGCACATTTTGTCTCCCAACCGGTAACACCGAGAAGGTAAACAAAATCTTCTCAAAGAAGTATCAGAGACTATTGAAAACAATAATTTGTACAGTGAAAACATATTTTTGAGACGATGAAATAGTATAATGTTACTACTGTTCATTGTCATTTTTAGCATTTTTAATGTTTTTGTATTTTCGGTTTTTTAATATTTTTGTATTTTTTGAACATGAGAGAACTATAACATTTTTAAATAATAAGGGAATCACATCCCTAGGGGTAAACTACTCGCTATGCATATTAATAAAGCATAAAAACTTACAAGAAATTTTTGCACACAAAGTAGAGATTTATTACAAGAAAGGTAGAGAGATTCTCTAGCAACCAAGAAGTGTGGGTTGGAGAATGTTAAGATACAATTTTTACAACTGAGGGGAGAGGTCCTTTTATAGGTCTCGGAATTGAAAACTATTACAACAATTTGAAGAAAAACTTGGCATCCACAGCTGCCATTATTACACACAGTACAAATAGTGCTTAAACAGTAAAAAAGTACATAGGTGGCAAACTCGAATAGTAAAAGTGTACAGTAAACATGTATTATTGTAGCTGGTAGGCTGAATGCTGCTGTAACTTTTTGTCTGGTTGTTGAATTATTACTACTTTTTACTGTTGCTCCAAGTTGAAACTTTGTTGCTTTTAAACTGCTTCAAATTATTGTCCCTACTGGTATAGTCATAG
Source organism: Buddleja alternifolia (assembly GCA_019426215.1). NCBI lineage: Eukaryota > Viridiplantae > Streptophyta > Magnoliopsida > Lamiales > Scrophulariaceae > Buddleja > Buddleja alternifolia. Next base: position 25,145,365 of record CM033395.1, on the reverse strand, counting down.
CTTTGTCTTTTTGCTGGATAATTGCTCCTTGGTGAATTATTGCTACTAAAGTATTCACTTCTTTGGCTGGATTATGGACTTCCTACTCCTGAGCTTGATGCTCCAAAGTTTGGTGCATATGCTGGAGGACATTCTACACTTGTCAATGCTTTAGTTCCTTGAAACCATACTCGATGATAAACTCGATCATTAGCTGGGATGAAAATACTATGATGACGTTCTTGAAACAAAAGTTGAAAATTTGTAGCTGAATCTGTGTTTAACATATATCTTCGTTGATCCTTTCAACGAGTTTCAACGGCTAGTTTCATCTCTGCTGTGTCTGAAATGGGATTTATTGCTTTGTGTAATAACCAAAATGCTACTGATGGTGGTGCCGCCCTTTTTTCAAAAGATTCATGTATCCAATAAAATGTATCTCCCATTTAAACGTTTGACTTTCCCCAAATTAGTGGCATGGCTGTGACTTCAATTCGTAGAATATCTATTCCTCTACTCAGCTGGAAGCTTACTACGTCTGTTAAATGTCTTCCTAAATTTTTAACTTGGTCTAAATCAGTAACATATAGTCTTGATACAAATCCAAAGTCTAGAAGCTGCTGGATAGTGATAAAAATGCCTTCGATCTATCCTTCTTGAAAAATTGACGTGTCTATCTGAATATTTGGCCATGAAATATACTTTGCAGTATAAAATTTTAGGGTTTCTTGCTGTCTGATTGATTCGCCTTTCCATTGTAAAAGGGTAGTGGAAGGCAGTATTTCGTCTATTTTAATGGATACAATTAATTGAGCTACCTTTAACATTTTTCTATAGAAAGTTTCTTCTGCTTTTTGCCAAATCATATTTTGTATCGCTTCAAGTAGGGATAAAATTGTTTGGGTAGGGTAATGAAAAGTTCTAACGGATATGTATTGGAGGGCTTTTTGTTGTATTTCCTTTGGTACGTTTCTTTGATTTGGCTTTAAAACATAGTCTTGTAGGTTTTCATGTTGAACTAAAAGGTTTTGGTATAATTTGTTTAAGTTGGAGAATTTCTTTGTTATGATGTCAAGATCTTCTTCTAGTTGATCAACATCTGGGCTTATAGGCTGCTTTTCTGATGATAATGTCTTAGGTTTTGCATTTTCAACATTGGGCTGACTACAAATATTTAGGCCTAGTAATCTCCTTGCTGCCGCTATTGCTTCGTAGAATTGCTTAAAGGGTACCATATAACCATTTGAAACTTTTTGAATGCTTTCTAGTGCCCTTTGATAATCTTCAAAGATTCCAACTGGCTCTCCTCTAATAATGAGATAAACTGCTGCATCTTTTACTAAGAAATCTTTATTTTCTTTCTCAAAATAATAACAAAGGGCATTTAATGTCATTAATTTGCTGGATGAAGTATGAGCTTCCCATAAAGCATTGAGTAAAATACTCCGATCTTCAGTTATATAGGGGGTATCTCTTGGAAGCTTGAAATCATGTCTAATTGGGAGTGATATATTGCCAAAGACTTTTAAAACTGGCCTAGGGAAAATGCTTTGTGTAGCTGGATTGAAAAACTAAGTTTCTATTGTGAATGTTGGTCTGTTCTGCCTAATTTGTTGAAAGTTAGGCCTGAAAGCTGGTCTGCGGACTATTTGGTTGTAAGTTGCAGAGAGAGATCTTGTTTGTTGGTTGTCTTGGTTGTTGGAGGCCATGATCTGTGACCCAGAATTTTAGTTAATTGTTTGTTTAATAAATCTGTTATGCTATTGTTTGATCCTTTAATATGCTCAAATTCTACCTTATATCTATTACCTTCTATTACATTTCTAAAATTTAACCATCTTTTATTATTTTGTTTAATAGAATTTTCATTTTTTATGAATCTAACTACAGCTTCACAATTTGTTTTAATGGTAAAAGGTTTATTTAAATATAGTCTAAAATGGTATATTGCTTTAACTATTCCTGCTATTTCATAATTTAGACTGGTCCAATTATTTCCTGTTTTATTAAAGTTACCACTGGAATAAGCTGATATTTTTTTTTCACTTCTTGGAGAAAATTTATGAGGTTTACATTTCAATATTGCTCCCCATCCTTCTATAGAGCTGTCTACTTCTATTATGACATAGTCAATACTTAAAGGTAATTCTAAAGGCTTAAGGTCCTTAACGATTTTCTTAATTTTTCTAACTAAATTAATATCTTCCTGATTAAAGTGTCTTTGGCCTGATTTTTCGATTTTTTTATATAATGGTCCGACTAATTTACTAAGTTTAGGAATGAATTTTTTGGAATAATTTAATATTCCTAGAAATGCTTGTATTTTTTTTAAGTTTTCTAGTTTATCTGGAAAATCTAAAATTTTTTGAGCTATATGAGGTTGTAATTTAATCTGTCCATTTCCTATTTCCAAACCTAAAAAGCTTATTTTTCTCTTAAAAAGTTTCATTGTCTTTTTAGACACTACTATTCCATTTTTTCTATTAAATTAAACACTTGTTTTAAATAATCTTGATGCTATTTAATATTTTCAGAAGCTACTAAAATGTCATCTATATATACTCAACAGAAATTTAAATGTTTAAATATACTATCCATAAATCTTTGAAATATAGATGGAGCATTTTTTAAACCAAAAGATAGAACCATTCCACTCGAAATGTCCTTCACTACAGCTGAATGTTGTCTATTTTTTGTCTTCTTCTATCATTTTAATTTGATTATATCCACTTTTTAGATCAAATTCTGAAAATATCTTTTTATTTGTATTAGATTAATTAACTCATCTTTATTCGATATTCTAGGCATCATCTTCTGTATTATCATTAAATCTCTTATAATTATATACTATTCTAGGTTTTCCTCTTTTATTTCTGGATTATTTCTTATTATAAATGCTACCGATCTATGAGGACTATCACTTCTTCTTATAATACCAATTTCTAACATTTCTTTTATTTGTGTTTTGAGTTCTTTTATATCTTTAGGAGTATATTCTATAATTGCTGTTCTTATTACTACATCGAGGTTTAAGATGTTTAGTTTAAAAGTATAGTTTACTTTCTTTTTGGCTAAATCATCTCCTATAAATCCTAACATTTTTAATTTATGCAGAATTCTTTCATTTTCTAGGTTTAATACTTTCAATCCCTTTCCTATGTCTCTAATTTCTTCATCTAATAGGATGTCTATGGTTTCAAATTCTATATTATTTTGTTCTAATTCTTGAAAAAAATCTAAATCATTATTACCTTGTCCACCACGCTTCGCAATCAACTCTGATTGTTTAATGTATCTATTATTTAGAAAAATATAATTATGTTTGCTAATAGTAATATAATTTTTTCCTACTAATATACTTCCATTTAATCCACAAATAAAGTTTAACCTTAAAAGGAATTCTTGGCTTTTTATGTTATTTGTGCTATAAGTACTTGTCCTAAGATATATTTGCTACTATAATTTCCTGAAAAATCTTTAAATTGTATTCCTATGTTAATTAATTCTTTTGCTATTCTCATTAATCTGTTTTCTGCAGTTCTACTAGTAACAGTAGAACTTAGTTGTGATTCAAATTCTTTTTGTACAAGACTGAAACTAAGCATGTTTTTTGTACTTCCTGTATCTAGAATGGCTTTGGTTTCAATATATTTTTCTTGATTACACCATATTCAACAATCTAAAAGTATTAAACTACTAGTATAAGGTACTTGTATTTGAGGTTCATACATTGTATTTTGTAAATGTGTTTCTTCTAACTGTTGGTTAAGTTCATCAAGTTCTTCTATAACTACACCTTTTCCTTTATTTTGATTGCCGCTTTTGTTTTCATTATTTTTTAATTCTAATTCTAATACTTGTATTCTTAAGTCTAAATTTTCTACTTTATGACTTAGAATTTCTATCATCTCTAATTTTTTATTAGGTTTAGGAGATACATCTGTTTCTATATTGTATGCGTGTTTAGCACAAATAAAACAAATTTCGTCAAAACATATATTGCATTGATATCTTAAATGCATATCAGGATATAATCTACAAATACTACAGGCTATACTCGTAGTTTCTTTTCAATTTATATATTTATGTTCACATGAATTATTCATATAGGTATATTCTATTATATTTGGAATTATGGTCCTTCTTTACTTACTATATACTAAATATGCTTTCATTATCGCTTTCATTACCATCTATACTTACTACTTTCATCTAATTGTTCTGCTATAGCTGCCCTTTCCATATTAAATTGTCTTTTCGGACATCTATTAGCTAAATGTTTAGGATCTCCACAAATATAACACGTGCATTTCCATGTTGATGGCTTTTTAAACATAATTAGGGGGTTTTCTTCCTTGTCTATATTGTCTAAAACTAAATTTTGATTTATTTAATTTCCTTAATATTTTTCGTTTTGGCTTAAAGTATATCTTTTGTCCATATTCACTACTACAAAAAAAGGACTATTACAACGGGTTTTTTGGACCTATTACAGCGGTTCTAACCGCTATAATAGGCATTAGGCTGAACCGCTGCAATAGGCTGCAAAAAAATTTTTTAAAAAAATATTCACCTATTGCAGCAGTTCAGTCTGGAACAGCTATAACAGGGTATACCCTACAGCGGTTCCAAACTAAACCGCTGCAATAGGGGGATTTTTTTTATACCCTATTATAGCGGTTCCAGCTGAACCCTGCAATAGGGATTTTTTTTTTTTTAATTTCTTGAACCCTATTGCAGCAGATCAGACAAGAACCGCTGTAATAGGGTATCGGATTTTATTTTTTTTATATGTTGAACCCTATTGTGGTATTATTCCTATACAGTAATATTCAATAAACCAACCCAACAAGTTCCAGCTGCACAGTAAAACCTATTCAACAAAAACCCTAAACTTCAATATTATTACAATCTCTTTCCTCCAACAGCAAAATGTTATAATCTCCAACAAATGATCACGTGTTAATTTACAATCAACTAATTAAATTATTCACAATTTAAATACTATAAATGAAATCATAATTTACAACAAGCCACAATGTACAAAAAATACATTACCTAGTTTCTAAGGAGCCGCTAAGAAAATGTAATGTGCCACTTCGCAGCGTACTTCATCAATTTGCTCTTGAGTATAGAAAGATTGAGAATCATGAAAGTATTGCAATATATATATATATATAGAGAGAGAGAGAGAGAGAGATTAATTGGAAACTCAAATGACATTTCAATTACCTACCAAAGGTTTAATAAATTCAAAAGGGAAAGAAATTAAGTATATATTAGAATTATGCATACCGTTGTTGGGATTATAGATTATCTGTGGCTAATAACCTCTTTCATGAATCTCATAACGAAGTAGCCACAATCCACCTCGTTTGTCTGCCGGGGGCACTACAAAAGTAATCAAAGTTACGTTGTATTAGAACACTAACTTCTATACGAATATATAATCTCTTGAAACTAGAAAACGCTAACCTTTATTTTAATCCATTGACCTTGTTTTTGGATTTCTTGGAATGGTTGTTGAAATTTGCACGAAATATGTGCACAGCCCTATAAAAAAATATAAAAAACAAGGAAATATGTCAAAAACAAGCAATTATGTGAAATAAATATACACTTTAAGAAAATATTAAATATAATGGATAGATTGATTGAATGAAAGACTTACTGATTGATTTTTTGTTTCATCTCATCTCAGTAATCCGGCTCACCATGCAAAGAATCCAGATAGTAAACGACCTCTTGAAATGGATCAATTTCAAGCAACAACCAATGTCCCCTAAAAAGCATTCAAAAGATAAGTTCAAAATTTGTTTTGCGTAAATAGTTTTACAAATCAAAGTTGAGTCTTTAGTAGCTCACCCGGTGTTGTAAGGTGTAAGAAATAACTTATTCATTTGTGCACTCTGTATCATAGCACCTGTTATGTACTGCACTTGTTTAGTACGCTTGCCTGTTCCCACAGATATGGAATATGGGCTAAGAAACCCGAAACTTGCTTCTTTCCCTTCGGGAATCACGTACTTAACTCACAAACACCTAAATTGAGCATAAAGAATAAATTTCGAGTAATGAAAATTATCATAATTCAGATGCAATAAAATAATTAAAAAACTTACTTCATGTACGCTGCAATGAGAGAGGCTCCTATCTCTTCTTGAAGCAGAAGGTGACAGATCTCCTCTTTCCCAATATACTCTAGGAATGCAAAATTCATAATGCTTTCCTTGATGTCTATAGTGATCTAGGCATTAATAGACATCATCTTCGTGTATTTTCCCAGACATAAAAGGTTATCAGGGAGTCCATCTAGTACAAGGTCTGCACATATGTCACCTTTAAATGCAGGCTTGGCCACTGGAGGTTTTGCTTTGACAGCTGACTGCTTCGACGTCCCTGATTTTTGATTTCCAGATGATTTGGATGGTCTAAGAGACTATTTAAGCAAAGAAAATAAAACATGAATGTTACACACCAAAGTATATTTAGTAACCTTAAACAATTGTTATAATTTATTAATGACTAGCTATTAGTTACATACCAGTGCATCAGTGACAATGACATGACTCACTGGCCAAGCAACAAAGGTACCCAAAGCACTAGAAATGGTGAGCATTTTATCATTGAAAGGGACGGGTAGGGGTGTATTCGCCTCAATTGCAGTGTCAATGTGCACTTTCACATGGTTGGTGGGTAATGGACGGTTGTGAAGTATTCTATCACTCTCCACTCGATTGTACATCTGTCCTTTAGCCACCACAAGATATGACGGTGATGAAAGTGCTAATTGACATGGAGCGATAACCTACACATATAAATATACAACATTAGGCCAAACCCAAAGTTTTGTGTGATTTACAGAAATAGAGAGTTGCAAGTTACATGAACAATAAACAAGTTCAAATCATTACCTTAGGAAGCATCTTAATTGGTTCTGGGCAGCTATCTTTCAAAGAAATCACCTCATTTTTATGTGGCTGACGCGAGTTAGGCGCTTCCAAAACGTCAATCCGGCGTTGCATGGCAACCATAGTTTCGGAGAGGTTTTTCACCATGTTTCTCAAGCTTTCCATCTCCATTTATTTAGCCGGCTTTGGATCCGAAAAGTAGTCTCTTTGTGAGACCCCAAATCCAACAACCCTAACACGACCCAGATGCTCCTTCTTTTTAAGAGCTTTAGCCCATAGGTAATCTTCACTCTTCTCATTTCCACAATAGCTAGTACTCTCTTGTGAAATGCTCTCCTGTAATAATACATTTAAAACATGAAAAGAATTAGTGAACTTTGTTCTTTCAATAGTATTTCAAAACAAACATACAACACATTATAGAGCTAAAATTGCAAATAACTTACCATTGCATTCACTACTCTTCAAACATTGTCGTTATTATTTTGATTTGTTTTATCAGAACGCGCAATCCTCCACACAAGTGCTCGTGTCACCTCTGTGCAATCGAATCCCGCATCCTTTCTTCTATTCATCTATATTTTGATTAAAAAATATATATTTATTAACAAGGACTTTTTATTAAAAAAAATTGTAAGGATCCAATGCTAAATGAACTATTACCTCAATTTGCTCCACATGAGCATGTCCAAGACGCCACTCCGGTAAGGATATTCAGGATCCTTTGCTCTTTTCTGATTTTCCCTACTTAGTTTTTGTTTATTACATTATCAAATTATTAGTTAAATATAAACGCAATAACCAACAAATGGAACCGTAAATTAAAATGACTAGCTACCTGAAACTCTTCACTTAGACGAAGATCTACAAATGCCTTCCAATCGGCTTGAGGTATCTCATATTATGAGGGTGGGTTGGGATTAATGTTTCCATCATCATCTCGCACCCACACTCTACTCAAGTAGCTCCTGAAATTACGTGCTAGCTTCACAGCTTCTGCTAGTACGTACTTTTGTCTACTTTCTTCAATATCAAATGCCAACTACAAAAAACAAACAACAACGTGGGCATTGAATTTTTAATTTAGAGAAAATTAAATCAACAAAAAATTCATTAACACTTAGAAATATGATTATATCCAAATTACCTTTGTTTCATCCCAAATGTTTCTTTTTATTGGTGACGGGACTTTTTGCCAATCACTCATGGTAATCAGCACCTTCTGTCGAGCCAAGACTCCTATATAACCAACAAATGTTGATTTGTTTGGGTCAACTGCTTGGTCTCTGTCATTCCAGCCGACGGGTAGCCTTATACCTTTACTTCTGGCATTGATAACTATTTTCATAGTCGTGACACCTCTCTGTATCTCCTTTTCACGACGGCTATCTGATCCATATACATCATCCTCAGGAAAAATATCAGTAGGATCTGAAGCCATCGACCTACAAAAGCCAAAAAATACAGAAGTTAGATTCATATAAATTTGGTAGATTTATTTGGCAATAATAATTTTAAAATAGAAGTAATAAATATAGAAGTTAGGTTCATTCTCATTATTCTAGAAAAAACTACAAACAAAGCATCATTTTATAAACATAATTAACCCTCAGCTAACCCAAATTAACCTTAAATTCAGTCAAGTCCCTATTTCCCTTAAATTTTTCACAAAATAGGCAAATTTCAAGAATATAAATTTTCTAGCAACTAAGTATAAATATTGATCAAAAAATAAGTCTATCATACAATTATGAAATAAGTTCAAATATTTTTCATCATTTTATTTTTGTCGTTGGCTTAGCAGTCTTTTGCTTCCCATCGGTACGACCATTTTTTTTAGTACGCCGACGAACTGATGGATAAATCCATATCCCCTCTTGGTGATCTTTTCGCATATACAATTCATCATTACTTATATCCAAGTCATCGTCACTATCAATTGATTGTGAATCACCTAATGAGATAGGACTTTCTCCATCATCTTCACTTTCTTCATAATCATCGTCAATACAAGTATTTTTATTTGCTGATAAAACAATGGACCACCTCTTATCAATAGGATCGGTGACAAAAAACACTTACTTAGCTTGTGATGCCAAAATGAAATGTTCATCTTTGTATCCCACCCTTTCAAGGTCTACTCGAGTAAAACCTATTTCACTATTATCGACACCATTTTTATTGTCAACCCACCTACACCCAAATACAGGCACCCAAAACCAACTATAATCAAGCTCCCATATATGTTCAATTACCCCATAATATGGTAAATCGGCATAGATAGGGTTATTATCTTTCGCACTTGAGATATGCATTGCTTGAGCTACAAGACTCACCACTATTCTGCATTGTACTTCGTTCATCTTAGTCTTTTGTATAGAATGTGCGACCATTTATACGATAACCTGAATAACAAAATACTAGTCTGTCTGGACCCATCGACAGTCGTGTCAATTTATCTGAAACTGAAAGTGGATTCTCTTTCTGTTTCTCTTCACTATGCTTTCGGAACCAATTGATAAAACTCTTGTTATGCTCTCTTGAAATCCAACTCTCATTTTTAATTGGATTAAATCTCCTAAGCTGGTTCTTATGCTCTTCAACATATGGGTCAAACTCATCGCTGTTGTGGAGCACATATAGGTGTGCCTGCTCCCTTTGTGTAATAGGAACACTAACTAATTGCTTTCCAATTACGCTTTTTCCTTCTGTTCCCCCTCCCACAACATGAGACTTTGGAAGCTCTGCAACATTAGAATCTGCTAGATACTCTGTACAAAATGTAATGGCTTCATCAACTATGTACCGTTCAACAATGCAACCTTCCGGTAGACTACGATTTTTCACGTAGCCTTTCAATACCTTCATATAACACTCATCCGGATACATAGATCTCATAAAAGTCGGTCCACATAGTTGTGTCTCTGTAACCAAGTGAATAGATAGGTGATTCATTATATCAAAAAAAGCAGGTGGAAAATACATCTCAAGCTCACACAAAATGATGACAATTTGTTTCTGAAGTGCAGGAAATTGCTCAGGATCAAACACCTTGCTCCACATTGCTTTGAAGAAGAAACACAATCTGGTTATCGTGTCTTTCACCTTTTTTGGCAAAATGGCCCGTATAGAAATTGGTAGCAAATGATCCATGATTACATGACAATCATGAGTCTTCATGTGCTTTAGCTTCAAGTCCTTCATTGATACAAGACTGCTAATGTTTGAAGAATACCCTTCTGGAACTTTCACTCCATTAAAAAACTCACATAATGCAATTTTTTCTTTCCTGGATAGAGTGTAAGCTACTGGAGGCAAATAAGTATGTTTCCCCTTATTTGTTGGTGTCAATTTTCCTCTTATCTTCATTTCAACCAAGTCTAACCTTGCCTTTACGCCATCTTTTGTCTTTTCTGGCACATTTAGAAGTGTACCAATGACACTATCAAATACATTTTTCTCAATATGCATAATATTAAGAAAATGTCTAACATGTAAATATGTCCAATATGGCAACTCAAAGAAAATTGACCCTTTTTTCCACCCAGTTTTTGAAAAGCCACCTGCAAAAGTTTTTCCAAATTTGACCTCCAAGTCTTTTACATTCTCAAATACTTCTTCACCAGTCAAGCACTTAGGAGCTCGGCCTTATTCTATATTCCCATTGAAAGCTTTCTTCCATCGACGATATCGATGGTTCCAATTTAGCCATCTCCAATGCCCTTGGAATGCATATTTCTAAGAGTGTGTCAATCGATATTGATCTGTACTCTTGACACATATGGGGCATCCACATTGTCCATGTACACCATATCCCTCGAGGTTTGCTCTTGCCGGAAAATCATTGATTGTTCCAAATAACATGACTCTGAGATTAAAATTTTCTTCTCTGAACCCATCATATACTTGAACACCAGTCTCCCACAACACCTTCAAATCCTCAATTAAAGGAGCCAAGTAGACATCTGTATCATTTCCAGGTTGTTTCGGCCCAGAAATGAGTATAGGCATCATTATATACTCTCGCTTCATGCATCGCAATAGGGAAAGGTTGTAGATCATCAAAATCACCAGCCATGTACTATGTGAGCTACTTTGCAAGCCATGAGTGTTCATGCCATCTGTAGCCAATACAAGACGCAGGTTTCTTGATTCTTCACCAAATTCAGGGAAATCATCATCAATCTTTTTTCATTGAGGAGAATCTGAGTGGTGTCGAATCTTGTCGTCTTCAATCCTTTCTTCAAGCCTTCTATCAGCATGCCATGTCAAGTTCTTGGCTAACTCTTTACTGCTGTACATGCGCTTAAATCATGGTATTATGGGCAAATACCACATGGTTTTGACAGAAGCAGATCCATTCTTCTTATACCGCGAGGCGCCATATTCCAGACAGGGCTTCAATGATGCATAGTCAATTCTAAACAATATGCAATCACTGAGACAGGCATGTATCCTCTCATATCCCATGCCAATTGAGGTTAACATCCGTTTAGCCTCATAAGTACGATTAGGTAACACATTATCCTCGGGTAGCATGCTTTTTAATAGACCAAGTAAGTCTGTGAAACTCTTATCACTCCACCCATTGTTGTCTTTTAACTTGTATAGGTTTAGGACTGCTTTCAATCGTGTGAATTTCCTACCACTATACAGTGGTGTCTTTGAATCACTTGTCAAATTGTCAAACATTTTAGGACAATTTCACAAATCCTGCTCAATGACATTTGTCATCTCCTCCAAACGATCAGGCTTATAATCATTCATGTTGAAATCCTGTGATGGATATGATGTACCACCCAAATCATCTGACGTGACACTGTTTCACCGTGTCTTGTCCAACGTGTGTAGCTTTTATGAATTCCATTACACACCAAATGATGTTCCAACTCACGTGGACTAATTCTCTTTCCAAAACAACAAGGTAAACACGGGCAAGTGATCCTAGTTCGATCTGGTGCATGCTCAACCGCAAACTTTATGAACTCTTTCACCCCTTTCTCATACTGTTCAGACATACGATCCCCTAAAATCCAACTTCGATCCATCTTGATTCTGAATTAATTAAATTACACAATTTTAACATCAGTTGACAGTTGAATTAATTAAATAATTTTCATTTTAATTTATATTTCATTATTCTATAAAAAATTCGGTAGTGTAACGACGCAAAAATTTCTACCAAGTTCTCGACTTAATTTTCCCCCAAATTTGAAACCAACAAAATTCGTATCTTTCAACCACAACCCCAACATACTAATCTTTCACATAAAGCATAATATTTCAAGCAACTACAAATATTGATCACCAGTCGGATCACATAAATCACATTAACTAAAAATAAAGCATCATTTTATAAATATAGACCACCAGTTGGTCAATGTACCCTAAACTACAAAATAACCACAATTTAATCCCAAATTAAACATAATTAACACTCGGCTAACCCCAATTAGCACTAAATTCAGTCAAGTCCCTATTTCCCTTAAATTTTCCACAAAAAATAGGCAAATCTCAAGAATATACACAAATATACATACACTCACACATACACAAATATACATACACCCACACATACACAAATATATATATATACACATACACCCACACATACACAAATATACACACACCCACACATACACAAATATGTATACATACACCCACATATACACAAATATACATACACTCACACATACACAAGTATATATACATACACCCACATATACACAAATATACATATACCCACACATACACAAATATACATACACAAATATTTATCTAACTCAAACTCTATAATTTATATGTGTGTGTGTATATATATTTATCTAAAAAAAATTACCTACTAAATGGTGATGGCGGCGGCAGTCCTTGTATATATATATAGAGAGAGAGAGAATTAAATATATATATAGAATATATACATATATATATACACATATATATAGAGAAAGAGAGAGAGAAAGAGATAGAGGGAGAGATACCGAAAGCGGCGGTGGACGTCGGCGGGTGAGAGAGAGGCCGAGTAGAGAGAGAAAGAGAGAAATAGAGAGAGGGAGCGCGCGCGAGAGAGAGAGAGAGACGGTGGCGGCAGTAGAGGCAATAGCGGTGGCGGCGAAAATGGCGGATGATGGTGGTGGTGGTGGTGAGTTAGAGAGATAGAGAGAGTGAGTGAAAGTGAGGGGGGCACGGCCGGCCCTAGTTCAAAACATGTCAATTTTTTTTATTATTATTTTAAGTGCACAACAGTTCGGTTGAACCGCTACAATAGGTCTCATTTTTTTTTTTTTTTGTTTTTAAGAGCGGTTCACTCGAACCGCTGTAATAGATTGATATATAACAGCGGTTCGAGTGAACCGCTGTAATAGGTCACCAAATTACCCTATTACAGCGGTTTCTTTGGAACCGCTGTAATATGCGTGCTGTAATAGTGTATTTTAGTAGTAGTGATTGTTGTGGGGTGTATATAGCTTTTCTACAAAACTCATAAGATTGTTTTCTAATTTGTTCTCTAATAAATTCTTCTTTACACAATTCTTGAAGTTTAAGGAAAGTATATTGTACTCTAGGTCCTATACCTAAATCTTGTGGTAATTTTGTAAAATATCTATTATATAACTCTTCATCAAATGCTTTGTTAGCTTCTCCTATTAATCTTGTAAAATCCTGACTAAAAGGTATAATATATTTCATATCGGTTATAGTGAGTTGTTCTAGGTTTCTAAGTGTCATATCTTGTATGAATGTATTTTCCCTTCCTGGATCTATTCCTATTATTAAAGTTCTAATAAAACTAGTAAAATTATATTGATTATTTTCTAAGGCCTTTATTTCATTAATTCTATTCGGATCCTTTTTCTTCTTACTTTGCAAAATAGATAATGTTGTAGGTCCTAAGCATGTTTCTAAAAAGTTAAACATATCCATATCTGCCTTTTTATTTATTTCCCAATGTCTTACTAAACATTGTTTCCATATATTTACTTCCTCTGGCCACATCTGTGGACTTCCTAATTCAATTACTAACATGGTTCCGCTAATGGTTTTTCTTGTAGGTTGTCTTGATCCTATATATTTATTTGACTGGGCTTTTCCATCCTGGTCTTCCATTCATTTCTATATTTCTAGGTGGAACTTCACTATAATCTGGTTCTATTCTGGTTCTTTTTCCTATATTACTACTAGTACTTGCTTGACTATCTGCCATAAAAGCTATGTCATTGCTACCTTTTTTTTGGAAGAAATTTTTAAATTCTACTTTTCCTGCACATATATCATTTACTAAATCAATATTACAATGTTGTTTAAATTCTTCTTCAGCTGATTCTAAATTTATATCTAAATTCATTGCTTCAAAATACATTTCATCTACTAATTCTCTTAAATTATTTATCTCAAAATTCTTTCTTAATATTTCTTCCATATTTTTTGGTCTATAATCATTTGTAAGCTGACTTTCTAATTGTCTAATCTCTTCCTCTATTTCTTCTATATTTTCTTCCTCCTCTTCTTCTTCACTTTCTATATCAGATACTATTTCCCAATTTGCAAATCTACTAGTTATTCTAACTTCTTTTTCTTCTTTAATATTCATATAGCTTTTTTCTGTTTCATTATCAGTGATCTTCTAAACTTTCTTTGGGGTTTTTGGTAATTAAGAAATCTAATAGAAGTTTGACCTCTACTATTTGTATACATTACACTTTCTCCTGGAATCTTAACCGTCTCATTTTCTTCTAAATGTTTGGTTAATTCTCATTCTTCTCCATTTAAATCGTTATTATCTATATTTAAATGTTTACTTATTTTTACTCCTACTGAGGCTAATCCATCGATTATTCCATCTATATTAATTTTATACTGAGGGAAACTATTATTGGTTACTCTTCCTAAAAACGCTATAGAAACTACTAAGTTGTTACCATCATATGTTTCATATCCTCTAGTTTGTAATCCTATAGTAAGTTTTTTAACATCTTTAATACTTTTCATCATATTTGGAGCTACATAAAATATTCTTACATTATTAGTCATATCTATTTTCATACTAGCAAATATTGCTCTCCTAGCATCAGACCAGCTTTTATCTAATAATAAAACTAAAACCTTTTCACCGGTTCTTTTTCTAGTTAATCCTTTTGTTCCTACAATAATCAATCTTAAATGTATATACTTTTGTTTTAACTGTTTTAATTGCTTTGTACATTCTGGGCTAACTAAGCTAAAATTTTCAACATTTGTTATAACTTTTACTTCTTTTTCTCTAAATTTCTTAATTAAATGTGCATTAAAATCCATTTTTCCTACTTTGTATAATGTTTTAGGTTTTAACTTATCTATTCTGTTGTTGTTATACAAATTAAGATTTTCTTCTACGTCTATTATTTCTTCCAACTCTACTTCTCTAGCTGAGTTTTGACTTCCTGATCTTCTAAACATTCTTTTAGTAAAAGTGTTACTTATTTTTCCTTTCTCTTTTTCTTTATTACTTAATTCACTTATAGTTCTACTAGTACCACTAAATGATCTCAATATTTTTTACCAATATATATATTTTTTAGGTTCCTTCTTAGGTTTTTCAGACTCATTTAGTGCTAGATTTGCTAATCTTTCTTCTATACTATCTTGTAAATCTACTTTAATTACTTGGGATAGTGAGTCTAGTTTAGGGCTTAATTTTTCTAGTTTATTTTCTAATTTGTCTAGCCTTTCAAATATTTGTAAAACTAAAGCGAATTGGATATTCCAAAGTTTAGGGTATATTTTATCTTGATTACTAGTTCCTTGATAGGTAGTAAATCCTCCTTCTGTATTTAACTATTTATTTTCTAGTTCGATGGTTTTTTTATATTCTAATCTATTTTGTAGATTGCTCATCCACTAACTATTCGTTCTATATTTTTTAAACTTTTATTAGTCTCTAAAATTTGAGGTTCAAGTTTATTTATTTTTTTTATTACTTGACTTATATATAGTTTTCTTTGTTTCAATTTCTAATTGTTTTATTTTACTACTTTCCAAGCTATACTTTAACTCTATTATTTCGTCTTTAGTAGGGAAAAGTTTATTATATTTTTTTAACTATTTTTAAAGTTTCCTCAGACTGTTGCTGAATATAATCTAAATTATTACTTTCACCTCTTTTTATTATTTCTCTATTTATTAAAATTGCTTCTTTTAATAATTCTAAGGTTTTATAAAAATTTATTTTTCCTAACTCTAAGTTCGACGCTAGAGATACAAATAAATCTGTTAAACTATTTAAGTATTTATTTTCTGACTGTAAATTATGTTTAAAGCTTGAATCAAATCTACAAATAAATTTATGATTATCTAAAGAGATTATGGTTCTATCGGCTAAACTATATTCTAGATCTAAATATTCTAACCTTTTATAATTAGAAAGATCTAATTTTTAATAAAAGGCTGCTATTAATATATTCAAAACTAAAATGAATTTAACATAGTTTTGGTGATCTCAAAATCCAGGTGGTGTGTTAAGATATGTACCAACCCAATTATCTCTCTTAGTTTTTAATTGGTTTCATAATTCTATTATTAACTCTTGATTATTATAATCTAAATTTTCTAAAGTATTAAGACAATCAAAAAAAGAGTTCAAAATATGAGCGGGTACAGGCTTGTAAAATAAATTATGAGTGCCAATATAGATAATTATGCAGATTTATAAAAGCGGGTTGGGATTCTCTTTTCTTTAAATATGTATAATTACTCTCATGGGTTTAAATAATTCTACAAGAAAAATAAATGAACCAAACTGAAGAACAAAGCATATATACTAAGAAAATAAATATTACCTGCCATGTGTCAATTTTTGCTTGGTTTAGGGTCTTTTGATTTGGTCAAAAGTAGTGGCTTGGTTCAAGGACTAAATTGCAAATTTGAGGGTGCTATGCCCTTAAAAGTTTTGGATTTGGTTGCTATATGCTTAATTGGTTATGCAAAATGTTGCTATTTTCTTAATTTTCCTGGAGAAAGAAAAGGTAAGCTAGAATTTTTTAGTTAAATATATATCTTCAGTTATAAAATCAATTCCAAGACTCGCCCTCAAGTTGGAGTGTGTAGATTAAAAACACCCAACTTGCCAATTAAAGCTTGAAATTGCTCGCGACCTAGTGATTTTGTGAAAATATCAGCAATTTGATTCAAAGTGGACGCATAAGATGTCTTTATCAATCCACATTGAATTTTGTCACGAATGACATGACAACCAATTTCAATATGTTTGGTGCGCTCATGAAAGACTAGATTGGCAGCTATGTGTAAAACGGCTTGATTATCACATATTAGAGGTATTGATTTTTGATGATAACTACCGATATCATGGAGTACGAGATAAGCCATGTAATTTCGTGTGTAGCCATTGCCATTGCTCTATATTCCGCTTCAGCGGATGATTGTGATACTGTTGTTTGTTTTTTTGTTTTCCATGAAATCGGACTAGAGACAGTGAATATGCAATATCCTATTGTAGACCTTCGAGTCATTGGGCAACGTGCCCAATCTAAATCACAATAAGCTTGCAACATGAAGGAACTATTAGCAGATAGAAGCATGCCATTCCCTGGAGAACCTTTCAAATACCGAAGGAGATGATTGGAAGCATCCATACATGGCATCTGAGGTTGATGCATAAATTGGCTCAAAATATTAGCAGCATACACAATGTCAGAACGAGTGATAGGTGAGATAGATTAGAGACAAACTAGTCGCCCATATGAGGAAGGATCAACCAAAAGTTCACCATCGGTATTTGTTAATTTGAGGTGTCGTTCCATAGGTAAAGATGATGGCTGACCTGCTGTTAGACCTGCATATTTTAGAATAGGGGTAAAGACATTAAACCCTCCAAACAGTGTTGTGGTGATTCTTAGCCTCACCAAGCAGTGTTGGGTTATGTTAGTCTTGCTTGACATCTTTGCTTCCGCTACCTCTTGAACCTCACTATTCAAATATTAAATTTTTTTATTTTTTCTGTGTTTTTTGGAAACAAAAAACACAGCGGTAACTAGTGGCTTTATCCCATCTTGTTTACTTTTCTGTTAGAGGTCAATTTGTGGTTATCGACCCTTCTATGTTGTGCTTATTATTCCTTCTGTGGTTTGGTTTCGTTGTGTTTTTCCTATATATCATTATGGCTAATAAAAATGAATTTGAACCACTCAACTCGTGTGACTACTGTTTCAAATTTGGACTTTAGTGACCCTTTACATTTGCATTCATCTGACTTTACGAATCTCAATGTGATACCTTATGTGCTCACTAGCTGTGATAACGATGCTATATGGAGTAGGGCTATGTCCCCCTAATTAACTAGAAAAAATAAACTGGGATTTGTTTTGGGCATTATACCATATCCCACTGACCCAATCTTAAGGAATCAGTGGGACAGGTGCAATACTGTTGTCCTCTCTTGGATTTTGAATTCGAACTACATATTGACTTGGTGTTTGCTCATAAAGCGTCTGATGTGTGGTCGCAAATAAATAGCACATACAACAAAGTTTATGAATCCAGAACTTTTTCACTTCATCAAGAAATCTCTCAACTTCCTCAAGGTTCAGATACTAATGCTATTCGAAACTTAAAATGTTATGGTATGAGTATTTTGCCCTTGTTGCATTACCTCTATGTACTTGCAATGCTTCTGCCCATTTTATGTAACATGACCAAAATCTAAAACTTATGCAGTTTTTTATGGGTCTTAATGAAAAATACATGGTTGTTTGAAGTAATATTATGCTTCGTGTTCCTTTTCCTGATGTCATAAGTGCATTCAATGTTATTTCTCAAGAAGAATCTCACCAGTCTATCTTTACACGCACAAGCACAATAAAACATACTTCTGCCTTCTCTATACAAACATCTGAGAAATCTAACATCAAGAACCGAAACAAATCTGTTCGTGAAAATTGTGGTGTAAATGGACATATGATCGAGTGTTGCTATGTCATTGGATTTCCTGACAACTATAAAGGGAAAAGAAAACTGGACAGAACAAAAATTTAAATAAACAATCTAACTCTATTGTTTCTAAAAAACTTGATTCTGTCCATGATAATTCACATTCTAGTTTTACCTCTAAACAACACAATCATATTCTAACTGTGGGTAAAAAACTTGTTTGTAATGATCCGATCTTCCAAGCAACGATCAACAATCTCTCTTATAACACTACGTTCTAGCTAGAGACTTTTATCGATCATTCAGCTTTACACAATAACATAGGAAATACTAAGTTGTAAGCCCCAGATGGATCCTATATTTCTAATGTCACTTGTTCTGCTATACTACCTGACTGTACCCAACATGTGCAGTCGTATGATTCACCTAGAGGGCACGTGTAAATCTAAGCATAGTGGGTAGCACCCTTCCCAATGACATCTCAGGTAGGAGGACTAGTCTCATACTACGAAGCCAAGGACTTCAAGTTCGACAAAGCTACTGAGGAGTCCTTGCAGGGTTGTTCAGTTCCATACTCACCTAAGTATGAATATTTGTGCATGTATTGGCGCACCTGGTCATTGCCTATGGAACAAGACAATCTATATAAGAGTGACACACATAAAAAAGACTTAACAAGGCCGTGATATCTCACATCTCATAGCCTCTATGACTTGGAATAGATTTTAGAATTATGGTTTTGAGCATTCCATAGACATCAAGACCGGTCCCCTAACCTTTGTGTAATCCATGGGATCTTTATCTATATTATCATAAGTAAATAAAGTAAAGAAAATGCCAACAGGTTTGATATGATATTAAAAATAAGACTGTCGTAGTGTTTATGATCTAGTGGTCAAGCTAACAAATGGCTCGTCAGGCATAAAACACCATCATAACGCGACACGGTGATGGACATGTCAGTGTTGGTCACCCTGCAAAATGTGTGCAGCGTGCATTTGACTAGGTGTGCAAGCAATGGCAACACAACACTCAACAGGTGTGTAAGGGGTAGGGACTTGATGAACAAGTAGGACATGTGGGATGGGTGTACCTGGTTTCAAATTCACATAGCACCTTGCTGATGTAATAGATATGCTTTTTTGCCTTTTCTTCTTCCCTTATTAGGACAGAGCTGATAGCTCGCTCAACTACAGATAGGTACAAAATCAAAGCCTCACGAAGCACTGGCTTACTTAGGAAAGGTATTTGATTCATATATTCCTTAGAGTTCAGTAAAGGCTTGTTGGCATTCCTCCATCCAAATGAACCCTTCGATCTTTCTCAAAATTTTGAAGAACAACAAGTTTTTTTAGTGGATCTGGAGATGAATCGACTTAGGGCTGTAATTCACTTGTCAATCCTTGTACTTTGTTGACATCTCGAGGTTCTACCATGTCTTGAATGACCTTTATTTTTTCTAGATTTACCTAAATTCCTTTCTATATGACTCTATACTTGAGGGATTTGCCCCCTTAGATCCCGAACACATATTTAGCTGAAGTTAGCTTCATTCTATATTTTCTGAATGTTTCAAAGATCTGTTGTAAATCTTCCATATGAGTATCCATGATATGGCCTTTTACCACCATATCATCCATATATATTTCTATATTTCTATTGATTTGGCTGCAGATCATCATATTTACCAGTTGTTGATATGTGGCTTGAGCATTTTAAAGCCCAAAAGGAATTACTACGTAGAAGTAGGTGCCAAAAGAAGTTGTAAAGATGTCTTTATTCTGATCTTCCTCATCTATCGGTGTTTGGTGATATCCACTTTGAGCATCCACCGTGCTTATTAGCTCAAAGCCTCTTGTTGAATCTACTAGTTGATCATTTCATGGCAGTGAGTAATGGTCTTTCGGGCATGCTAGATTCAAGTCGCAAAAATCGATACACATTTCCATTTAACCCCGATCATCGAGATAAGACCATGTTGGATACCCATTCTGGGAATTGTATCTCTGCAAAATGTCTTCCCTTTAGCAGTTTGTCCATCTCTGCTTTGACGACTGCATCATTTCCTGGGCAAAAATGTTGTTTCTTCTAGATAACTGGTTGTGTGTTGGGGTACACACTGAGGTGATGTTGTATGACTATTGGTTCAATACGCTCCAAATAATCTGCTAACCAAGAGAACACGTCTACATGCTTTTACAACATCTTTACTAGCTTCTTTTTCAGCCCTTCTTCTATATGCGAGCAGATTTTAACTGTTTTCAGAGTATCTCCTGGTATTATTTCAATGCTCATGAGTTCTCCTAGAGGTTCCACGTGTGTCGCAATTCTTTTGCCAGCTTCTACTCCTTTTAGCTCCATTTTTTCTAGCTTTCATTTTCTATTCTCTACCATCTTATCCTCTTGTTTGAGTGAAGCTAGTCACTTTCCTTTTCTCTAGATGGTGGTGGCACTTAGTAAGTAGGAATTGCAGCCCCCAACCCCAAATCCAGCCAAATCTTGCTAGGCCCAGATCCCCTTGATTCTCTCAGCCTGGTATGGTAACTCTTTAACTAGTTGAACCATGATTGGGTTATGTATTCACTTCTACACTTTATAATTCTCCTTTCCTTTTGTAGGCTTAGCCAACCTGTAGCCGGGCTACTTCACAGGCCCTAGTACAACTTGTATGTAGGTCTTTTGCCCATTAAATCTTGGAATTGTCAGTTTGGCCCAATAGCTAATTTTTACCCACAACAATATTTAAAAACAAATACAAATAGTATTTAACGTATATTAGAAACCTACTAAAATTGAGAAAAGGTAATGTCAATTTCGGTTCATCATGTTTACTTTTGTATTCACTTTAGTCCTTCATGTTTGAAATGTGACTTTAGCATCTCTGACATTTTTATTTGGATTCATTTAAGTCATTTTGCACATACTTATCCTTAAATTTAATTCTACTTTTGTCCATTCATTAGAGATGAAAATGGATTTGAGTCCGGCCCGAAACTTCCCCGATCAATATGATTCTTTTGACAGTAATTAGTTCAGGTTCTGATTCAAAAAATTTTGGACGTAGCGATTCTGGAGCGGTTTCGAGTTCAATCCAGACCTAAAATCTTGATTGTAAACCGGAATTGATTTTAAAGGTAAATTGTTTATGTAATGTATGGTATTGATTGTGCTCTTATGGTAAACATATAATTCACACACTCAAATATTGTGTTTGTGAACAAACTTCTACACTTCCGCGATGTTATTTTTTTTTAAGTCACTACTGTAATATATGAATTAAATGTTTTCAATGAAGAATGTTTATGGTTTATCATTCTGATACTGTTAAATTAACCAACTTGGAAGATCTGGAATCTGGACTATTAACAATTGTTTGTTTGATTATTCCATGGAATTGGTTTATCAATGTCTATATTTTCTTACTTTGATCGTTTGAGTTCTAAAATCGAGAACCCAATTATATTTGATTTAAATTGGATGATATTAAATGATAAATTAACCCAAATTTTTTGACCCCAGTCTAATGAAGAATTATTAAGCTGTGAACATTAATATAGTGGTTTATTTTTTAGAAAGTCGAAAAAATTGAATTATGAAATTGTAGTCTCCAAAATACTTCGATATAAATTCAAAAATTGATTATCAATTTTAGTGGTCAATGTACTATTCTTCTTTTCAAAACAAACAAACGGGTCTCGACTCGAGGGTCCAACTCGGTAACTCTAGTTCTGGTTCCTGAAGGGGTGGGTCCTTCTGTACCCGATTTCAATTTTGGTTCCAGGACCCGCTTAAACTATGCGGAGCATGCAGATACTAAAAATTTACTGCCTTATATACCTTTATTTATATTTTAGAATGTTAAATTAAGTTTCAAGATTAAATAAAGTATTTAATTCATAGCAAATCAAATATTGACATATGTGATGTTGAAGTTTTTAAGGCAGTGAAATTATGTCTCAATACTCAATATATGAAAACTAATCATATTCTATGGCAATTCAAATCATATCTTCAAATGAATGAAATAAGTTGCCAACCAAGTTATTGAGAGCCAATCAAATCGCTCCACCTCATCAAATAATTATAGCATATTCTCATCCCTACAACTATAAATAGGGATTCAAATTCAAGATTTCTACACACCAAAACTTTGAGCGAGAGAGATACAAGAAATGTATTAAAAATTCTCTCTACTCAAATTAAAGAAGGCTCAGGCGATTTGGCGTCAATCAAGGCGGTGTGGTATCAATTGAGGCGATAATCGAGGCGGTTTGATGTCAATTGAGGCGGAAATCAACGCGATTTGGTATCAATCGAGGAAGCAATCAAGGTGGTTTGGTGTCAATCAAGACTGCAATCAAGGTGTTTTTAGTGGCATTGAAAAAGTTCATAGCGACCATCAAGAAATTCAAGACGACATTCAAAGCAAAGCGTTCTTGACAAAATTCATCAAATAATAACGTTTAATTCGTGATTATGGTGCTAAACCCACGAATTAACGTTATTAAAATTCAAGTCAAATTTGGAGGAGATCGAAGAGTCGAATCCACCATCAAAATCCCCCAAATTATAACACTTAATTCAAGATTACAGCACGAAGCTCTCGAATTAACGTTATTAAAGGATCAATCAAGCTTGAAGGAGATCAAAGCACCAAGATCCACCTTCAAGAATTCAAATGCCAAAATCACGTTGTTGAAGTGAAGAATTAGAAGAATTAATTAAAGACTGTAACCATTTTTTTTAATTCAATATATATTTATTTGCGCAATTTTTTCTTGTTTGATTAAATTGTTGCTTAAAGGGCAGTTCTGGGTCCCTACCTCCATGTGAGCAGTGCATACTCACGTTTAAGGGTAAAAATATCCAAAAAAGATTTATAGAAACCAAATTAAAAAATTATGAATCTTAAAGTCACTAATTAAACATGAGAAACTAAGGCTCTGTATGGTTGTGTTTTTTAAGTGCATTTTCATTTTCTAGATCACCAGAAAATGAAAATGCACACTCTAAGGTAATTTCTACAAAAAATATTCAAATTTTAAATCCTACTACACATTCCCCTATATAACTACTCATCATTTCATCAAGTCAATCACTTCATTCTCCCTCTTCATTAATTACATAATTTAACTATCCAATATATTCTCTTTCTTAATTTTTTTTTATTGTGAAAGACAGTTGCATTAATGAAAAAAGGGATTACAATAAAAGTGCCCTAGGAACTTCCTTGCCACCACCAAACTATTAATTTTTGATCCTACACTTTGAAATGACGATGAATTCGGATCGAACAAATAATAGATAGAAGCCTTATAATTCGTACAATGTATCTACAATTAGGTGACTATATTACCCTTAAACAAGCTTTCCGTCAATGGCTCCCAAACCAGTTGGTTTTAGGGCATTAGGTCTTAAGACACCTCTAAGAACATAATTACTTAGGTAACAAAGGCTTAAGAAGGATACTGAGATCATTATGCTCTTATCTTTGCTATTTGACCCGTCAACACTGACAACACAAAGTATAGTTATACACGAAAATTAGCTACAATTTTAGCTAAACCAATTTACAAGATCTTTCAGAACTATATCAAGAAACACTAATAACACTACCATGATATACGCCATAATCTTTTCAAGGCAACACGTTGTAAAGAAACTGCACTGTTAAGTGAAATTAATGAGACTTCACTATATTTAATGCTTGATTAGCCACATTTCTAGCATTTTGTTCCTGCCAAATAAGGTACACAATAGAAGCCATTAGTATTCGATAAGATACATTAATCAAATGTTTACCTCTCCATTTACGGGAAGCTCGAATTATCCTTTGACTCCACGAGGGGCCTGGCCATTGAAAATTCACCTGTTGCTTAAGAATATAGAGACATTGTTGTGAGAACAAACATTCAAAAAAGAGATGTTTATGAGTTTCAATTACATCAAGATTACAAAGTACACAATATGGGCAATGAGTTCCAATCCAAGGTTTATCTCTAGTAGATAATTGTTCTTTGATAGTTAGCCAAAAAATAAAAATATGTTTCGGAATTTTACCTTGGCCATGTAAAAGAACGTGCCATACCTATGTATCATCTTTTTCACGTAAAAACTCACGAGCTAACATAGTAGAAAATTTTCCACTCATTGCATGTTTCCATGTGGTTCGGTCCTCTCTATCTGCATGCAGTAAAGGTAAAGACGTACAAATATCAGTTGTAACAAGAGATTGAGTCCTCGGCCAATTCCATTCACCATTTGTAATTACCCTATCTAGTTTCAAATCCTTCAGAAGTCCCAAGATTCTAGACTTATTTGGGTATATATCGCCTAAAATACCTTTGTTATTCCAAGGATCATGC
Source organism: Buddleja alternifolia (assembly GCA_019426215.1). Lineage (NCBI taxonomy): Eukaryota > Viridiplantae > Streptophyta > Magnoliopsida > Lamiales > Scrophulariaceae > Buddleja > Buddleja alternifolia. Next base: position 25,120,188 of record CM033395.1, on the reverse strand, counting down.
CAAAGCTATATACTAGCACCACTTCCCACAAGAATTTGTATGCATGGTAAGATAGCAGACCGCTGCTTCAACAATTGTTTCCAACTCCACGAACTATTTTGAGCAGCTTTTACATTCCAAAAAGATTTATTATGGAGGAAATTAGCATATGTCCATTCTACCCATATGGATTCACTATCCTTGGCAATTAAAGCCCATAGGCGCCGAAACATGAGTGCCTTATTGCTAGTTAAAACGGACTGAATCCCCAAACCTCCTTCCTTCTACGGCAAACAAACATCTCGCCATGAAACTTTAGCGTACCTTGTAGCATTATTACCACACCATAGAAATTTTCGAAATTGCCGCTCAATTACACGAATGACCCCTTTAGGTAGCATGAATACCCCTGCCCAATAAATTTGCATGGATGACAAAACTGACTTAATTAGTTGTAAACGGCCTGCATAAGAAAGACTGTCCAAGACCTAACCTGAGACACAACTTTTTTGATAAGTGGTGCGAAATTCGCTACTGTTAATTTGGATGTGCTCAAAGGGACTCCTAAGTACCAGACTGGTAGAGTGCCAATCGGGAATCCATAAATATCACGAAGGTTTTGCTCATTAGCTCTAGCTTTCGCCGATAGGAACATATGACTTTGTAAGGATCGGTATGCCCCCACAAGCGATGCCGGCGCAACAGAAGAAATAAAGTATATAAAACACATATATATCGGCATCCCAAGCTAGGGGGTCAAAGTAATGCACAACAAAGACTAATACGAGTAAAGAGGTTTTAAACCTATTACAAGATTTGGGGTTTTATTAAAGTGAGAGTGTAAAATCACAACACAAGGAAAACCACACCAAAAATTTTGGCTCTCATTTTCGAATCCTCACCTCAACATGGAGGGGTTCGAATCAAACCACCATAAGCTCCTAAAAAAAGAAGCCTCTACAAGGACACGCCTCAAGTAAGTTCATACCTTAAGCAAAAGATTGGCTAGATATATGCTCTAAGGAAATGGAGTCTATGTAGTGAAAGGTGGAAGACAAGAAGAGTTACTAAAAGAAATATCTATGGAAGATAATCTTTTACAATTAATCTTCAAGAAGAAGTTCTATAGAAGAAAGACTTCAAGAATCACAAGAGAAGCTAGAAAAATCTAGAGATGAAGAACTAAGCTCTAAGCTTTTTTTTCTTTTTAAGTTTTCATCCAGTTTTAAATGAGAGCAAGAACACCTCCTTTTATAGCCACCAATTTTCGGCCATAGGGTGTTAGGTGGAGTAGAAGACTTGTTTTTCTTCACCTACCACCTCATTCTCACCTACCATTCCATTCTCAACTACCACCACATGTGTAAGAGAATATTTTTCATTTTCTTCTTCATTTAAAAAATATTACAAGTCAAACTTTGACTAACTTTGAATTTCACTCTTGTGACTTCATTTAATTAAGTCCAACTTAATTAAAATGACTCCCAAGTCTTCCAAGACGTGTTAATTAAATAATCTTCATGATTAATTAATAGTAAAATTAGTAGCTTAAAAAATTCCCGGATAATAATAATTTCCGTTAATGATTAATCTCCAAGATTAATAAATAAAATTATTTTCCAAGCCTACTAATTAAAATGTCTTCCACTTATCATTAATCTCATTAATCAATTTCACTTTAATCCTAATCGGATTAATATTCACATAGTAATTGAACTTTCTTGAGTAAGTGTGTAACCCCATTGTAGGTTCGTTCATGTACTAGTAGTAGGAACACAACCCTGTTGTGCCTTTGCAATTTTCATTGCTAGATTTAATTACTCCAAGTAATTTAATCCGACCAAGAATTAATTACCGATTAATTCATGGTTCCTACAAATCAAGGTTAGTACTAGCCACGCGCCAAGAAGACCTAGCCATGAACGATTATTAGATGACCTTTCCGCATTACGATTTTCGCATAAGTAAAATCCTTCCATCAAATATCCCGATCGAATCTAGGACTTGGATGTCAGTCGAAATCCCAGTAACTCGATTCTATGTATATCGATCTAAGTGACATTGACCAATTTATCAATCGAGCGAGGAAACACTGCGCTTCCTTATTGATACTACTCCGGCCGGAGGTTCCCATGGTCAATACACTGTGAAGTACATAGGATATGCGCCGATGCTAATGATCAGTGACGGATTCTCTCTTGGCACTCACGCGCCTCCGTACATAACCAGACTGGACCCAATATGCCCCACTTTATGACTCACCTGGAATCGTGTGACAAATCTAAGTACAGTGAGCGATGCACGAGACGACCAATGGTGCCTCAACTCATGAGGACCAATCTTATGTCTACGTAACCGAGGAGATTCCAAATTCGACATTGACTCCAATATGGAATCTCGGCGGGGTTATTCAGTTTACTCGATCCCAGTGAGAACCCACATACATGCACTGATGTACACCGTATCAGTATCCATGAAATAGGATACACTCTCCAAGAGTGTGAATTGTACGTGCAAGTCTTTACGAGTCATTGATATCCCTATCTCAATGATTCTATGACTTGGAACATCTTTAAGACCACAACCTTAGAGACGTATTCCATGATTGGCATCCCCGATACCAAACACATCTTGTAGCTTAAGAGTGATCTAGGGGACTTTATCTAATTGCATAGAATGATAAGATAAAGAAGAAAATGCCATTTATTAAATTACTTGACAAGATAAAATATAAGACTGTTTAAAGAGTCGGCTACTACGCCCTACAAATGGCGCACCGGGCACCTAACTCTTTCAGACTTTTGTTAGGATTAGCTTGAAGTCGAAAAGGTCTCGTGAATAAATTCGTAGCTTGTTTGAGTATACGAATTGAATTCTCATTTGCATTGCAAAATAATAAAAGATCATCCGCAAAAGTTAGCATAAAAGTTTGAGTTTTAGAGCATCTCCAATGGTATTTGAATGAATTTGAGTCCCGAATCATTTTCTCTAGAATTCCATGAAGCACCTCCATAATAAGGACAAACAAATAAGGAAAAATTGGATCTCCTTGACGTAAACCACGTGCCCCTTTAAAGTACCCCTCCGAGGATCCGTTAATATTGATTGAGAATGTTGGTGTAGTTATACACTCGCAAATCCAATGTATGAATTTAGAATGAAACTTCATAAATTCTAGAACTTTAATCAAGAAGTCCCATTCCACCATATCATATGCCTTCATTAAATCAACCTTAAATGCGCATCGTTGACACGACAAAATCCTAGCAAGAGAACTAGGTCGCGTAAGTAGTAAAGTGGATTTCTAAGTCCGGGGTTATCGTCTCCACAGGGACAACTACTATCTAAGTACCGAGACTACTGTATTACTCAATTCTAAGTTAAATCGGTCGATAGAAAGGTTGATTAACTAATTAATAAATACTAGAAAATAAACTAAGGCAACGTCACACCAAATAAAGGGAGGAAACAATAGAGAGAAGCGATCAAGGCACATGGTTCAACCAATTATGCATTTCGATTGTGATTTAGGTTCTATTGGATTATTATATTGATTTAGCTAAGGCGAAATTCCCTAACGTACGTACCACCCAATCTCTTGGCATAGCAACCCTACCCTTGGTAACGATTTCCTATATATCTCTATATGAAAACCTGATTAACGAGGATGCATTTAAGGTCTAGGAATTCCCCACGTGAATGGAAAGCCACCTAAAGAAACCGAGTCTATCTCTAGTCGGTTTAACTATAGGGTATTCAATGTTTATATCTTCCCTAGGTTATTATCTCTCAATCTCTAACCTAGGCATTTTATCAACACTTGGTGATCAGCAAATGTAGCATTGAGATCAAATATTGAATACATAGCTAAAACCAAAATTAATCCAATAAACACCAACAAATCAACAATCAAAACACATAATGGCCTATCCATGGCCTCAATCAACAAGTTTTAGCTCATATTCATGTCAAAAGTGCAATTATAAATCATACAAGCCATAAGAGGTTTGAACAAATTCAAGAAATAAAGATGTAAAAACTCCCTAATTCTTGTAGAGATGTGGATTCCTTGTTGAATTCTCCATGTTTTGACCTTCAATCTTCTCTCCCAAGCTCTCTCTCTCTCTATTTTCGTGTTGCAGCTGCTATCCAAGGTGAGTTAGGGTAAAAAATGGCTAAAAGGGGTATTTATAGACCAACCCGCTGCCTCGAACGCCGCAGCGTTCGCTTGTTGAACGCCGCGGTGGTCACCATTCTATCTCGAACGCCGCGGCGTTGGATGGTGAATGCCGCGACGTTCAATTTCTGCCTCTGACCAGTTTTGGTAAAATTTGCATAACTTTCTCTACCGATGTCGGAATAAGCTGATTCAAGTTGCATAGAATCCTCAAACAAAGATATACAACTCTCAATAAGACACCAAGGCCTAAATCAAACGTTATAGGGGATAAACGTGTCTCACAAGTTAGTGAATGAGAAAACTCCGTCGTAAGACGTCTCTTCCGATGACGTTTTCACTTCCTTCCCTACATATCTGATCTTTGTCTTCAACATAAGAAATGTACCTTTCCCTCTTATATTTCCATTGGTATACCAAGTGTGTAATTTGGACATGGGTAGAGAAATCCATTCCATAAACTCTAGCACTGCGCATACAGCATTTTACCTTGTGTTGTATCTTTATTCATGATTTACCTTCAATCCTTGTTCTTTTCCTCCAAATCATATGTTATTCTAGAAAATATGAGAAAACAAGGATCAAAGCATCAAATGTGATCAAATTATCAAGGAAACAATCAAAAACAAGTCCATAAACGGGGGGAAACTAGTGTAAAAATAACATATATCAACTACCTCCAAACTTAGCTTTGATCGTCCTCGATCAAATACAATCAAGCACACACATGAAAGCTCAAAATGGTTTTTCTTTTGCAATCTCATACACACAAAAGCAAGCATTAAACCTTTGAAGAAGTTTCGGAAGAGTTACCCGATGCTTTGAACATTCAGCAATTTGAAAACCACACAAAATCTTAGTTTCCATCCCTAAATCATGAACTCCCACTCCCATATTCATGTCAAGAGCACACTTTAGATAAGATTATGCAAATCAATTTAAAAGTAAAGACATTGAAACAATTCAACATTCGTTAACCCATCGGTGTGTATAAAGTGCAATTGTGACAATCAAAGGGTCTTTACGGCTTGTAATGTAAAGCTAGGTGATGGCTAGGATTGGAAAATATGGATAAAGTGACTAAGTCAAGAGAGCCTATAACTCAAAATCATTGATCTAAATTCGCAAATAGACTACAAAAACTTTCACACCTTATCACTTATCCCTTTTTCACTCTCTTTTTCCTATCAACTTACAACCCCCAAACTTGTTTCTTTTCATATCGGGTTGTACATAGATTTCCAAGCCAAATGATCCAATTGAGTGCCAAGATCAAAGCCTAGTCGAGAGCACACCTTTTTATATATATATATATATATATATATATATATATCTCGAATATTTAACCCATTGCTCAAGTTTTCATTTCATCCCCTTTTTTACATAATACTTCAAACCTCAAATATCCCAACATAGCCAAAACATCACTATCTAACTCATGTACATTCAAATCAAAACAAGGTGAATACCCATATTCAAGTTAAATGATATGAAGTTCTAAACTCTCTTGATTGGGTGCAAGACATTGTTTTTCTTTTAGGCTAGAAGGTAGTTGTCTTGGCATATGAAATAAAGACGAATGGTGGTTTTTCTAGTGTGCTTAGCACACTTCATTCTTATCAATACGGCTCAAATCAAGGTCTAGAGATTATGCATATAGAGAAGGCCAAAATGTAAGGCTAACACATGAAAGATGGCCTAAATCATTTTATGACTTTACAACATTAATACACATTTCATAGTCCAACAATTGAAAGTCCAACGTTTTAAATCCTCAAAAAAAATTGCATAAGCATGACTAAAAAGGTCTTTCAAGTCACAACATATGACATGTTGACCATAGATAAGGGACTTTGACTTTGAGAGAGTAGAGATATTCAAACGCATTATGCTCTCATGCAAGGGTGCACCAATTCATGAATTCTATATCAACAAGGGTACCCCAACTTAAATTAAACATTGTCCTCAATGTTCATGAAAAAATGCAAAGTAAGAGGGATAAGAGATACAACCATGAAATGGAGAGAAATGGGGGGAGCATGGTGGTGGGCTCATATCCCAGGATCAAACTGTGATCAAAACCTGAACGAGAGAAAATTCAAAGGAAACCATATCAAATCGAGTCAAGGGGGAAGAAAACAAAACGAAGGCACAAAAGAAAAGAAAGAAAGCAATAACAGAAACTTGGGTTGCCTCCCAAGAAGCGCTTGTTTATAGTCATTAGCTCGACTTAGGTGCAATCAATGTGGTGGATCAACGAGGGTAACGTGCACATGGTCCCTCATACAACCATTTCCTTCATAGTGTTTCAAACGTTGGCCATTAACAATGAAAGACCCCTTTGTTTCGTGTGAAATTTCAACCGCACCGGAGGGGTAAACTTTCATGACAGTGAAAGGTCCTGACCATTTAGAGCGTAGTTTACCGGGAAAAAGTCGGAGGTGGGAATTGAATAAAAGGACCTGTTCTCCCTCGGTAAACTCCCTCGGTGTGATGCGCTTGTCCTGCCAGCGTTTTGTTCGTTCCTTGTAGATTTTTGCATTTTCATAGGCCTCCTGTCGGAGCTCATCCAGCTCGTTCAATTGCAATAACCTGTGTTTGCCAACATCTTGCAAATCAAAATTAAGCAGTTTAATTGCCCAAAATGCTCTATGCTCTAGTTCAACGGGTAGGTGGCAAGCTTTCCCAAAAACGAGTCGGTAAGGTGACATGCCAATATTTGTCTTAAACGCACTTCGATATGCCCACAAAGCATCATCTAACTTAAGAGACCAATCCTTTCGAGATGAATTTACCGTTTTCTCAAGGATGCGTTTAAGTTCCCGATTGGACACTTCAACTTGACCACTCGTTTGAGGGTGGTACGGTGTGGAAATCTTATGTGTGACACCATATTTTTGCAAAAGATTATCAAACTGTTTGTTGCAAAAATGAGTGCCACCATCACTTATAATGGCTCGAGGGGTACCGAATCGAGTGAAAATGTGTTTTTTCAAAAATTTAACTACCACCCTTGAATCATTCGTACGTAAAGCCTCCGCTTCGACCCATTTAGACACATAATCAACCGCTACTAGGGAATGGTCCCATAAAGTCAATGCCCTAAACATCAAAAAGTTCGCATTCTAGTATGTTGTTTAACGGCATTTCATGTTTCCTCGAAATATTCCCTGTTCTTTGGCATTGATCACAAAAATATACATATGCATGCACATCTTTAAATAGAGAGGGCCAGAAAAAACCTGATTGGAGAACTTTTGAGGCGGTCTTAGTAGGCCCAAAGTGGCCACCTACCTTGCCATCATGGCAATGGCTCCTAATAGATGTCATTTCTTCCGCCGGAGACACACCCTGATAATGCCATCTGCACATTCTTAAACAAAAATGGCTCTTCCCAAAAATAATGCTTGACATCAGCTAAAAAATTCTTCTTTTGATAAAAAGTGAGATTAGGGGGAAGTGCACCCATGACAACATAATTTGCAAAATCAGCATACCAGGGGAAAGCACCATGAATCACTGCATACAATTGTTCATCCGGAAATTCTTCCCCGATTGGTTTTTCAATGATTGAATCGGAGACAGGAGCTTCTATCCTAGACAAATGGTCAGCTACCACATTCTCAACTCCCTCTTTATCCCTAATTTCTAAATCAAATTCTTGGAGAAAAAGAATCCATCTAATAAGGCGAGGTTTGGCATCCTTCTTTGCAAGTAGATACTTAAGTGCAGAGTGATCAGTGTAAACAATAACTTTGTTCAAGATAAGGTATGAATGAAACTTATCAAATGCAAAGACTATAGCTAGCAATTCCTTTTCCGTCGTGGCATAATTTAACTGAGCATCATTTAAAGTTCGACTCGCATAATAAATGGTGTAGAATACCTTATCTTTCCTTTGTCCGAGTACAGCTTCAACTGCTGAATCACTAGCATCACACATAAGCTCAAATGGAAGGTTCCAATCTGGAGGTGCCATGATGGGCGCTGAAATTAATTTTTCCTTGAGCGTGTGAAAAGCCTGCAAACACTTATCATCAAAGTTAAACGGTGCGTCTTTTACCAACAAATTAGACAATGGTTTAGCAATTTTCGAAAAGTCTAAAATGAAACGCTGGTAAAATCCTGCATGACCAAGAAAGCTCCTGGCAGCTTTCACCGAGGAGGGTGGGGAAAGCTTTTCAATGACCTCAACTTTAGCTTTATCCACTTCAATCTCCTTGTGAGAGATTTTGTGGCCAAGCATAATTCCTTCTTGAACCATAAAATGACACTGTTCCCAATTTAACACAAGATTAGTTTATTCACATCGTTTTAGAACACGTGTTAAATGGTTAAGACATGTATCGAAAGAAGTTCCAAAAACTGAAAAATCATCCATAAAAATTTCTAGGAAATCCTCGACCATGTCATGAAAAATAGCCATCATACATCTTTGAAAGGTGGCAGGGGCATTACATAGGCCAAATGGCATCCGCCTATAAGCAAATGTGCCATAAGGACAAGTGAAAGTAGTTTTCTCTTGATCCTCAGGTGTGATGGCAATTTGATTATAGCCGGAGTTGCCATCTAGTAAAGAATAAAACTCATGTCCGGCTAACCTCTCAAGAATTTGATCAATGAAGGGAAGGGGAAAGTGGTCTTTCCGGGTGGCCTTATTTAATTTTCGATAATCGATACATACTCGCCACCCGGTGACTGTTCGTGTGGGAATTAATTCATTGTTAGCATTGGTAATAACAGTCATACCTCCTTTCTTCGGGACCACTTGAGTTGGACTCACCCAATTGCTATCGGAGATAGGATAGATAATACCTGCATCGAGTAGCTTAATTACCTCCTTTTTAACAACTTCTTGCATCATTGGATTGAGTCGTCTTTGCGGTTGAATGGTGGGCTTATATTCATCCTCCATGAGGATCTTATGCATACATACCATTGGACAAATCCCCTTAATATCAGCAATTTTCCATCCAAAAGCCTTTTTATGGGCTTTCAACACCGTAAGCAGCTTCTCCTCCATAATGTCTGTCAAAGATGAAGAGATTATAACAGGTAAAAATTCTGAATCTTGTAAGTAAGCATACTTGAGATGAGAAGGAAGAGGTTTAAGCTCAAGAGTTGGCGGTTCTTCAATTGAGGGCTTTGGTGATGAAGTGATTAGTCTATCCAAAACTTCGAAACAAGGTCGAGAACTTCGTTTGTAAGGTGGATTTGCCTCGAGAAAAGCAACAGTGTCCCTCAAGTTATTGTTTTCCATTGTCTCATCCATGGGATTCACAAGACATGCCTCCACTTGATATTCGTATTGATTTCCCTGAAAATGTTCAGAAATTAAAGTATCAAATGCATCAATGTGGAAACAAGTAGAATCATTAGATGGTGTTCGCATAGCATGATACACATTGATTGTCACTTGCTCATCTCCCACTCTAAGAGTTAATTGACCATTGGCAATATCAATTAATGCTCGCCCGGTGGCGAGGAATGGCCGACCAAGAATGAGTGGTAGCTCGACATCCTCCTCCATATCTAAAACTACAAAGTCCACCGGGAATATGAATTTTTCGACTTTCACTAAAACATCTTCCACTATTCCTCGTGGATACTTGATAGACCTATCAGCGAGTTGCAACGAGATAGTGGTAGACTTGGGCTCACCAAGTCCTAATTTCCTGAAAAGTGACAAAGGCAACAAATTAATACTGGCACCGGAATCACACAAAACTTTAGAAAAAGAAATAGAACCGATAGTGTAAGGAATTGTAAAGCTTCCGGGATCCTTAAGCTTTTGAGGTATCCGGTTTTGCAATATAGCCGAACATTCTGCAGTAAGGGCTACAGTTTCATGTTCCTCCAACTTTCTCTTGTTAGAAAGGATATCCTTGAGATATTTAGCGTAGCTCGGCATTTGCAACAAAGCATCTACAAGAGGGATGTTAATACGCAATTGTTTAAATATATCAAGAAACTTGGCAAATTGCTTATCTAACTTTCCTTTTTGTAATGCAAGTGGAAATGGAGGTCTTGGTTTGGGCACAGAGGGTTCGGGAGAGGAATGTCCCGAAACAGGGGATGATGTCTCAGCATTCTTTCCGGAGTTGGATGTTGCCTTGGTTTCATCCAAATGTTCTGGTGTATCATCCATTTTCTCTCCCAATTTGGATCAACGAGGTTCTTTCCGCTACGAAGTGAAACTGCTTGAACTTGTTCCTTTGGATTTTTCTCGGTATCACTTGGTAACGTGCCTTGGGTTTGTCCAGAAAGCATGTTGGCAATTTGCCCAATTTGAGTTTCTAAGTTTTTGAGTGCAATTTCTTGATTTTTTTTAAGCTTGCTTCTTGTTTCTTGGACATCATTTCTTGATATTGAAACTTCTGTGTTGCATCCATCATGAACTTTTGCCACACATCTTCCATATTATTCTTTTTCTCGTTTTGTTGTGGTTGTTGGAGCCCCCCTTGCCATTGAAATGGAGGTTGTTGGAAACCTCCTTGGTTTTGCTGAAAACCCGGTGGTGGTGGTTTCGCCATATTCGAATTTTGGCTCCATGAGAAATTGGGATGATTCCTCCATCCCGGATTGAAAGAATTTGAGTAGGGATTGTTCTGTCGACGACTTGCATTTCCCATGAAGTTAGCACTTTCAACCAAGTTAGATGTCCCACACAAATCTCCTTGTAAGCACTCAAAGTTTGTGTGATCCCCTCCGCAATTTTCACAAGTGGATTTGACTTGATTTACCATACCTTGCATGAGTCCTAAAGAATCTAATCTTCTGTTTAGGGCCTCCAATTAAACGGCTACTGTGGAGTTATTCCCAATTTCATACAATCCGGCGGGCCTCTTGGGCAACGTGATTCGTTCGGTTGGCCATTGATAGTTGTTCTCGGCCATGAGCTCAATTAATGCCCAAGCTTCCTCGGGTGATTTGTTCATGATAGTACCTCCAGCGGCGGCATCAAGATTTGTACGGAGATTCGGTCCTAAACCCAAATAGAAAGTTTGAACAAGTGTGGGCACGGCTAACCCATGGTGTGGGCATTTCCTCAAAAGTTCCTTAAAACGTTCCCATGCCTCATAAAGTGATTCCCCCTCATATTGACGAAAGCTGGTGATTTCATTTTTCATTGCGGCCGTCTTATCCGGTGGAAAATACTTAGACAAAAATTTATCCACCATTTGTTCCCAAGTACGGATAGAGGCGGTTGGCAAAGAGTTGAACCACTGTTTAGCCTTGTCTTTGAGAGAGAATGGAAATAACCGTAAGCGTATGGCGTCGTCGGTGACTCCATTGTTCTTGAAAGTATGGATAATCTCCGAGAATGTGGCTATATGAGTGTGTGGATCATCATGTTGTAAACCAGAGAATTGAACCTGGTTTCCTATCATTTGGATATACCCCGGCAGGATTTGAAAAGTGTTAGCCTCTACCGGTGGTAAAACGATTGGCCCTGTAGCTTCTTGGATGTTTGGCATCATATAATCCCTCAAAGGGCGTTGCGGAGGTGCCTCTGGTTGGTTTTGATGAACACGAAGATTCGCAAGCTCCCGACGAACCGCTTCTTCTAAGATAGCGGCATCTATGTGAATAGGAGGAGGATTCAGATTTGGATCCATTGTGGCTTGATAATGTTGAGCCTCTCTTTGTAGTCTTACCCCTCGAGTAAACGTTCGTTCAATTCCAGGGTCCAACTCCGCTAGTCCCACTCGACTAGTACGGGTCATGCACTAACCGAGATCAACCTTGCACAAAGAAAGACACACAAATTAAAAACAAAAGAAATGATCTAAGCTCAGAAAGAATAAGGGAATCTCAATATTAGATAAAAATAGTTATCCCCGGCAACGGCGCCAAAAACTTGACACGACAAAATCCTAGCAAGAGAACTAGGTCGCGTAAGTAGTAAAGTGGATTTCTAAGTCCGGGGTTATCGTCTCCACAGGGACAACTACTATCTAAGTACCGAGACTACTGTATTACTCAATTCTAAGTTAAATCGGTCGATAGAAAGGTTGATTAACTAATTAATAAATACTAGAAAATAAACCAAGGCAACGTCACACCAAATAAAGGGAGGAAACAATAGAGAGAAGCGATCAAGGAACATGGTTCAACCAATTATGCATTTCGATTGTGATTTAGGTTCTATTGGATTATTAGATTGATTTAGCTAAGGCGAAATTCCCTAATGTACGTACCACCCAATCTCTTGGCATAGCAACCCTACCCTTGGTAACGATTTCCTATATATCTCTATATGAAAACCCGATTAACGAGGATGCATTTAAGGTCTAGGAATTCCCCACGTGAATGGAAAGTCACCTAAAGAAACCGAGTCTTTCTCTAGTCGGTTTAACTATAGGGTATTCAATGTTTATATCTTCCCTAGGTTATTATCTCTCGATCTCTAACCTAGGCATTTTATCAAACACTTGGTGATCAAGAAAATGTAGCATTGAGATCAAATATTGAATACATAGCTAAAACCAAAATTAATCCAATAAACACCAACAAATCAACAATCAAAATAACATAAATGGCCTATCCATGGCCTCAATCAAACAAGTTTAGCTCATATTCATGTTAAAAGTGCAATTATAAATCATACAAGCCATAAGAGGTTTGAACAAATTCAAGAAATAAAGATGTAAAAACGCCCTAATTCCTGTAGAGATGTGGGTTCCTTGTTGAATTCTCCATGTTTTGACCTTCAATCTTCTCTCCTAAGCTCTCTCTCTATCTCTCTATTTTCGTGTTGCAGCTGCTATCCAAGGTGAGTTAGGGTAAAAAATGGCTAAAAGGGGTATTTATAGACCAACCCGCTGCCTCGAACGCCGCGGCGTTCACTTGTTGAACGCCGCGGTGGTCACCATTCTGTCTCGAACGCCGCGGCGTTCAATTTCTGCCTCTGACCAGTTTTGGTGAAATTTGCATAAATTTCTCTACCGATGTCGGAATAAGCTGATTCAAGTTGCTATAGAATCCTCAAACAAAGATATACAACTCTCAATAAGACACCAAGGCCTAAATCAAACGTTATGGGGGATAAACGTGTCTCACAAGTTACTGAATGAGAAAACTCCGTCGTAAGACGTTTCTTCCGATGACGTTTTCACTTCCTTCCCTACATATCTGATCTTTGTCTTCAACATAAGAAATGTACCTTTCCCTCTTATATTTCCATTGGTATACCAAGTGTGTAATTTGGACGTGGGTAGAGAAATCCATTCCATAAACTCTAGCACTGCGCATACAGCATTTTACCTTGTGTTGTATCTTTATTTATGATTTACCTTCAATCCTTGTTATTTTCCTCCAAATCATATGTTATTCTAGAAAATATGAGAAAACAAGGATCAAAGCATCAAATGTGATCAAATTATCAAGGAAACAATCAAAACCAAGTCGATAAACGGAGGGAAACTAGTGTAAAAATAACATATATCAATCGTCCAGGCATATTTTTTCTTTTATACCTGTGGAAGAGTTCTTGAGCAAGGAGTATGTTGTCACTAATATTCCGTCCCGGAATGAATACCGTTTGAAACTTTTCCACTAATAAATTCAGCGATGATGTAATACGATTAGCTAGGATTTTTGAAATAGCTTTATAAATAAGATTACAGCATGTTATTGGCCTAAGCTCACTTGGCCGTTTAGGAATCTCAACTTTCGACATTAGTGTCTGACACGAAAAATCCTTACGTGTATTAAACAGCAAGTGGACTGGTCGTGTGTAGTAATAAAGTGGACTTTAAGTTCGAGTTATCGATCCCACAGAGACAAGATTATTTAAAGCTGGGAATTTAAAAGCAATTAAAATTGAATTAAAAGATTGTGATTAATTTACAATAAAAATGTAAAAACGAGACTTAGCAAATAGATTTAGATTCTTATGAGATAAAACAACTAAGGCACATGCTTCAACCAAATTTACTTGTTAATATAAATATGAACTATTCTTCGTATTATTAGACTACTATTGCTTTGGTGAAAATTCCTTAATTAATTACTACCCGATGTCTCGGCTGTAATAATCCTATGATAAATTGACAGTTCTCTAAATATGTCTATCCGAGAATTTAATCAATAATCATGCATTCAAGTTCTAGAATTTCCCCGAATAAATCCGGCTAACTGTACCCGGGAATCTCTACCTATCTCTAGGGGCAATTCCCTATTTTTTACGGATGATGTGATGATTTCTTTGAACCTTAACTTATATTCTTTCAAACTATTAAGTTAGGCAATATGACAAACATATGGCGATCAAACATATGCAAGTAATTACGCATAAAATCAAACACAAAGCAATTGTAGAATTAATACGAACAATAATATCATATATATATACTCATAACTGTGGCCTTCACATGGCCCTAGTTAAGGGAAAATTAGTTCATAATTGAAATTGGGAAAACAATAAAAACATAGAATTACTCATAGATAAAGATGAATATCAAACTAAGAAACTCCCTATTTTGGATTGATGATCGATTCTTGATTGGAAGCTTGAATCCCTCCTTTTCCTCTTCTTAGCTCTTCAAGTATGATGATAGGATGACTCAAAACCAAGAGAATGCTCCCCCAAACCCCTGAATTTTCGTCCTCACACTCTCAAAGGATGATTTTTTTTTTGATGATCTCAAGTGAGCTCCCCACTCCCCTTTAAATACCCAAAAATCCACCTACCAAGAATTTGAGCTACCCTTCTCTTTCTTTCCTCCTACCAAGAATTTCTACCTATCAAGAATTTGCACCTACCATACTCTTGTTTTCCACCTAACAAGAATTTCCACCTACCAAGAATTTGCACCTACCATTCTCTTGTTTTCCACCTAACAAGAACATGAGCTGCCACTTTCGTGTTTTCCAGCGCAGGGATAGTGTTTTATTCATAAACGTCTCCACGGATCTCCGAATTGGATGATTCAAGTACCCATGTAAATATAAGACATAAATTTAAAACTTTGTAGAAGGACACTTCATCCAATTCTGTCTCTAAAAATATCAAAATGGCGTTCCAACTTGGAGGTTGTTTCTGATTTGGCGTCCAGATGTGCGGAAATGGTACTAAAACATGATTTTGGCTAACTCCAACTTATTTCTTGCTTGTTTGGTCATGGAGGTGTGAAACATCTTGGCGTAAACTTGTTTTATACATCATTTTTCCACCCTTTCTTCAATTGTATCCACTTAAGGCCTGAAATCACTTAATGCACGAATTAACCACACAAGTGACAAAATCAAGTGATAAATGAACCTAAAACATAAACGCAAAGGGGCTTAAAAACACGTAAAAATGACTCCTATCAACTCCCCCAAACTTATCATTTGCTCGACCTCGAGCAATAAAAGTTCTAGGCATGAAAAACATCATCAACCAAAAGGAGAAAACAAAAACAACAAACGAACTCACTTTCGTGGAGTAAACGATTGCACTTAGCATGTGCAACAAGCCTTTAAACCTTTGAGTTACCTCAAAGGACGAGTTATAGTCTCGTGAGGGTTTGCAGAAGATATACCCACAAAATCTAACAAACTTTCAATCCCAACCAAATGAATACATCTCAACATAATTAACAAGAATAAATGGCACAAAATCATCCTTTTATAGCTCACAAATATATATACATATCAACTACTTTTGCTCATGTGACACCAATACTCGAAAAGACTCCATAGGGTGTAGTGAAAATAAATCTAAGGTATTATAGTCGAAAGACATCCTTACCAAATTTTGGACATTAATCCCATATCTATCAACTTTTGATCAAACACAAAGCATAAGAATCATAGAAAATCTCATAGCCATTTAAATTTCATTATCTCAACCATTCAAACTTTCAATTCATATGAAACTTTCCAATTAACTTCATTAAGGCTAGATCATGTGCAATGTTTTATTCCATTAGGCTTTCTATGACACCCATGTAACAAGTTTTAGATCAATGACTCCCAAACTAGATAGTTTTGGGGCATTAAGTGTAAAGACACTCCTAAGGATTTAATCACTCGAGTGTCAAAGGCCACGAAATAAAACTAGATCTTTTAAACAATTCGCTTCTTTTTGGCTTGAGCTTAGCTCAAATTAGCATAATAGTACAGTATATAGGCATGAAACTTTTCACCTCCAGTACATATTAGCCTGACCACTTGTGGTCATACCAAACTTCAACCTTTTTAATTCATTGTTTAGCATAAAAAAATTACTACTCAACTTATAACCTTATGAAAAATCTAAGTTAATTTTTCCGGGAAAAACTCCTTAAGTGTCTCAAGATGGTTATCCTCTCAACTCCTCTACCCTCGATTTATTGTGCAATGTGAATCATCTAAGAAATCAATCCTAGTCTAGGGTCTCCATGAGCAATTTCAAAGATATATATGTTCCATTAAATTCAAATTATTTCAAGAAATCATGCCATTTTTTTTTCAAGTTAATCAATTTTAATGCATCAATTGGAAAGATAAAAAAAAAATTAAACTTGATTTTCTCAACAAAGAAGTATTTAAACATGATATCATACAAACTTTCCCCCAAACTCAAGCTAAAAATTAGCATTGCATTTTCAATGTTCAAAATAAGCACTCTTCTACCCCCAAACTCAAATCCAACATTGTCCTCCATGTTGTTACAACAAGTATACGTAACGGTAAAAGAACACTTACAACCAAGGATGTTGAAAAACACCCTTTAACTTCCAATGCATCGTTACAAAGCTTCTTCTCCTCTCGAGTAAAATAAGCATCGCTAAACATGGGGTCCAAATGTCTATCATATCTAACACTTCAACTTTTCAAACCATCAAGCATACGAAAACATACATGCCAAAAGTGCATGTTTGAACATAAACATAAACAAACAAACTAAACAAACAAAAACAAAAGAAAAAAAAAACTTACAAACTTGGGTTGCCTCCCAAGAAGCGCTTGTTTATAGTCAATAGCTCGACTATTCAGGATCGACTTAAGTCGATGGTTCTCGGAGCTTGACTGATAATGTGTTTGTGCTCCAGTCAGTGCCCGAGTAGTGTTTCAGCCTATGTCCATTGGTTAAAAATACTTGTCCATCCTCGGTGATAAGCTCCAAAGCTCCGGAAGAATACACTCGGGTGACTCGAAAGGGTCCCGACCAACGCGATTTGAGCTTGCCTGGGAAGAGCTTGAGTCTAGAGTTGTACATAAGAACTTTCTCACCTTCCTCGAATTCCCGGGGTAGAATATGCTTGTCGTTCCACTTCTTGGTCCGTTCTGTGTACAGTTTTGCATTCTCGTATGCTTCATGTCTCCACTCCTCGAGCTCATTCAGTTGAAGCAACCTCTTATTACCTATAACACTTGTATCGAAATTCAGGAATTTGATAGCCCAATAAGCACGATGTTCAAGTTCGACAGGTAAATGACAAGCTTTTCCAAACACAAGACGATATGGGGACATGCCAATAGGGGTTTTAAAAGCAGTACGGTAAGCCCACAATGCATCATCTAATTTCAGAGACCAATCAGTTCGATGGCTATTTACCGTTTTTTCTAAAATCCGTTTAATTTCCCTATTAGACACTTCGACTTGCCCACTAGTTTGAGGGTGGTAAGGGGTCGAGATTTTATGCTTAACACCATATTTGTTCAACAAGTTTTCAAATTGCTTGTTACGAAAATGTGTGCCTCCATCACTTATAATTGCTCTCGGGGTTCCAAATCGTGCAAAAATATGTTTTCTCAGAAATCTAAGAACAACCCTAGCATCATTAGTTTGCAAAGCCTCAGCTTCGACCCATTTAGACACATAATCAACAGCGACTAGAATATACCTATTGGAACAAGAACTAGGGAAAGGTCCCATAAAATCTATACCCCACACATCAAATAATTCACATTCAAGCACATTATTCATAGGCATTTCATGTCGTCTAGAGATATTACCTACTCTTTGGCATCTATCACATTTTTGAACATAAGCGTGTGCATCTTTAAATAAAGTTGGCCAGAAAAAACCTGATTGCAGAACCTTGGCAGCAGTCTTGGATGGGCCAAAGTGGCCACCTATCACCATGTCATGGCAATGAGCTAAGACGGAGGTCATTTCTTCCTCGGGTACACAACGCCTGAGAATTCCCTCGACACCAATTTTAAACAAGTAGGGCTCTTCCCACAGATAGTGCCTAACATCTTTCAAAAACTTCTTTCTTTGGTGAAATGTCAAATCAGGGGGTAAAATTCCAGCAACTATATAGTTAGCATAATCAGCATACCAGGGGATTGAAATAGAAGTAAGAGTAAAAAGCTGTTCATCGGGGAATTCATCTCCTATTGGGGTCTCATCCATTTTCAAATCCACTAATTCTAGTCTAGATAGGTGATCAGCTACTACATTTCAGATCCTTTTTTATCTTTTATTTCTAAGTCAAACTCTTGTAGTAATAAGATCCACCTGAGTAGTCTAGGTTTTGCGTCTTTTTTAGCAAGCAAGTATTTCAAGGCCGAGTGATCAGTGTATACTATTACTTTGTTAAGCACAAGATAGGAGTGAAATTTGTCAAAAGCAAAAATGACAGCTAAAAGCTCTTTTTCAGTCGTAGCATAATTGAGTTGGGCCTCATTTAAGGTACGACTAGCATAGTAAATAGTATGAAAGATTTTACCCTTCCTTTGACCTAGTACAGCTCCAACGGCAATGTCGCTCGCATCGCACATCAACTCGAATGGTAGGCTCCAATCTGGGGCGGACATCACAGGTGATGAGATTAATTTCTCCTTCAGGGTGAGGAAGGCCTGCATGCATGCATCATTAAAGTCAAACACTGCATTTTTCATGGTCAAGTTAGACAGGGGTTTAGCAATTTTAGAAAAATTTGAAATAAAACGCCTGTAAAACACGGCATGTCCCAAAAAGCTTCTCACGGCTTTGACCGTGGTGGGTGGTGGAAGATTAGCTATCACTTCAATTTTCGCTCTATCCACCTCAATCCCCTTGTGGGAGATCTTATGACCCAGAACAATTCCTTCTTGTACCATGAAATGACACTTTTCCCAATTTAAGACTAGATCAGTCTCCTCACACCTCTGCAAAACTAAGGTTAGATTGTGCAAACATCTATCATATGAAGAGCCAAAAACAGAAAAATCATCCATGAAGATTTCAAGAAATTGCTCGACCATGTCATGAAATATAGCCATCATGCATCTTTGAAAAGTAGCAGGTGCATTACATAAGCCAAAAGGCATACGCCTATAAGCAAAAGTGCCGTAAGGACAAGTGAAAGTAGTTTTCTCTTGATCCTCGGGTGTAATAGCAATTTGGTTATAGCCGGAGTACCCATCCAAAAAACAGTAATATTCATGCCCGGCTAATCTTTCTAACATTTGATCGATAAAGGGGAGGGGAAAGTGGTCTTTTCGGTATATTCATTCAATTTACGATAGTCTATGCAAACCCTAAAACCAGTGACAATTCTAGATTGAATTAACTCATTATTGTCATTACGAACTACTGTCGTACCTCCTTTCTTGGG
Organism: Buddleja alternifolia; assembly: GCA_019426215.1. Taxonomy (NCBI): domain Eukaryota; kingdom Viridiplantae; phylum Streptophyta; class Magnoliopsida; order Lamiales; family Scrophulariaceae; genus Buddleja; species Buddleja alternifolia. The sequence goes on along the minus strand of CM033395.1, from coordinate 25,100,514 downwards.
CACTACCTGCGTTGGACTTACCCATGGACTATCAGAGATAGGGAAGATAATGCCGGCATCGAGTAACTTGATTACCTCTTTCTTCACCACTTCTTGAATTTGAGGATTAGACCTCTTTGTGGTTGTATAGTGGGCCTTGAGCTTTTTTCCATTAAAATCTTATGCATGCAGATGGCTGGGCTGATCCCCTTGATATCAGCAATCTTCCATCCAAAGGCTTTTTTGTGATCTCTCAACACCTCCAGTAACCTTGCTTCTTGTTGATCTGTAAGAGAAGAAGAAATGATGAGTGGCAAGGTTTCATCGTCATTTAAATAAACATATTTAAGATGAGAGGGTAGAGTTTTTAGGTCAAGAGTTGGTGGCTCTTCAATAGATGGTTTGGAGTGGCTAGACAGTGGGCTATCCAACTTCTCAAATTTCTTCGTGGGGTATTGTGCACGCCTCTCTAAGCTATGAACAACTTCCAGTTGTTTTTCACTGGCCGACTCAACATCCGTGGAGTTCATTATGCATACCTCAAGTGGATCATCAGAGATGTTTTCCTGAAAGTGCTCAATAATCAAAGGATCAAAAGCATCTATTCTTAAACATGACGCATCATCACCAACATGCTTCATAACCTTGTATACGTCAAAAGTAACTCTCTCCTCACCCACATTCAAAGTTAACTTACCATTGGCTATGTCGATCATAGCTTTACCTGTGGCTAGGAAGGGTCTTCCTAGGATGAGAGGAACTTCAACATCTTCTTCCATCTCCAAAACCACGAAGTCCACCGGGAAGTAAAACTTGTCAACTTGCACGATGGCATCCTCTATGATTCCCTTCGGGTGTTTGATTGATCGATCTGCAAGTTGGAGGCTCATCGAGGTTGGCTTTGGATTCCCCAACCCCAATTTCTGGAACAACGAGTAAGGAAGAAGATTTATGCTGGCGCCCGAATCACATAGCACTCGGTCAAATTTGAGTTGCCCAATAGTGCAAGGAATTGTGAGGCTCCCTGGATCCTTGAGTTTCTGTGGCAACTTGTTCAACACCACTGCTGAGCATGCTTCAGTCAAGCACACCGTTCCATTGCCTTCCCACTTCTGCTTATTGGATAGAATATCCTTGAAGAACTTGATGTAATTGGGCATCTGCAAAATCGCATCAATAAAAGGAATATTAATTCGAACTTCTCGAAGAATTTCTAAAATCCTAAGAAAACTCTTATCCATATCTTTCTTATTCTTTTTATGTGCTAGGAGGAAAGGGAGACGTATTTCAATAGGATTAGACAAAGAAGGAGTCAAAATTTCAGAAGACGCCCTGTCTGCCTGTGAAGTACGGACTTGATCCTGCCCCAAGTACGTACTTGAGCTGTGTGAAGTACTTACTTGGTTCTGGTCAAGTACGTACTTGGGAGACAGATTTGAATTTTCAAGTTTATCAAAAGTTTGAACATTGTCCTCTTCAAGTGCGGACTTGGACTGCTTGGGAGGTGCACTTTTCAATTCTTTGCCACTTCTCAGAGCGATGGCATGGCATTGCTCTTTTGGGTTTTTCTCTGTATCACTCGGCAGTGTCCCGGGTGCTCTTCCACCTGCATCAACCGATAATTGTGCAAATTGGTGCTGCATCTCTTTCAATCCCGTCATAACACCCTGTAACATCAATCGAAGCTCTGCGAATGATTCGTCTGATTTTTGCATGTGAGCCCCCAATCTTTCTTCGACAGTCGAAGGTCTTGGAACTTGACCTTGTGGCTTAAAATTTCCAGGCCTTTGAGTTTGGTTGTTGTAAAACGGAGGCCTCGGTGCTTGGTAGATGCCTTGTTGTGAATTTTGTACGGGATTTGGCCTTTTTGGAAAATTCTCGGGTATGTGGAAGCTCAATTGAGGCTTGTTTGAATTTCCGACATAGTTCACATCACTAATGGTTGGCTCTGCCTCTAGATTAACATTTTGTTCTACCTCTTGAGCAACAGCAACCCTTCGGGATTGTAAAGGAAACTCATCGTCATCTTCAGGGTACAGTTCATCATCCCGTGCCATCTGCTCTAGTTTAGCCCACACTGTTCTGCTATCGAGACCCAAAAGATCACCGCCTGCTCCTGCATTAAGTCTGTGATGAATCCGAGACCGGACTCCATTAAAGAAATGTAGCACTCGCTCGTCTCTTGAATAGTTGTGATCGGGGCACTTTCGAAGCAGACTCTTGTATCTTGCCCATGCTGATGCTAACGATTCATCCCGTTTTTGCTTAAAACCCTTGATCTCGCTTCTTAACTCGTTAATCCTTGATGGAGGGAAGAACTTGTTGAGAAACTCTTCGACTAACTCTTCCCACGTTTCAATGGATTGTGGGGGCAACGACTTGTACCACAAAGTCCCTTTATCCTTAAGCGAAAAATGGAATAATCGGAGGCGGATGGCATCAAGATCTCTTGGGTGGAATTGCATGGTAGATAACACATTTTCGAAGTGCTCTAGATGGTCATGAGGTGACTCTTTCGGATCACCATAAAATTGTTCAGCCTGAACCATGCTAAACATGTGAGGTGGAATGTGGAAGTTCGGCGTGGCAAAATTGGGGACCACAACAGGCCCCGGCGTAGTGTGTACACGGGCTGGCTGATTACCACGAACAGATGGAGGTGGTGCTGGTAGTGCCCGTTGCATAGCTTGGAACAGATTTTGCAACCATTCTCTATTCTCGGGCAGATTCATATTAGGGAAGTTGCCAGCCATAGCTCGATTTCTCTGGTTTGCACGAAGCGTACGCTCGATCTCAGGGTCAAATTCCTCTAAAGCCTCTCCTGAGGTTCGAGTCATTCACCAAAAGATCAACCTGTTTGAAACAAAGAAGCAAACCAACAGAAATTTAAAGATAGAAAATAATAGTGAGAATAATAGAAAATAATAAAAACGACAAAAGAAATTAAAGCTAAAAATTGCATTAAAATCCGAAACCAAAATAAATCAAGTCCCCGGCAACGGCGCCAAAAACTTGACACGAAAAATCCTTACGTGTATTAAACAGCAAGTGGACTGGTCGTGTGTAGTAATAAAGTGGACTTTAAGTCCGAGTTATCGATCCCACAGAGACAAGATTATTTAAAGCTAGGAATTTAAAAGCAATTAAAATTGAATTAAAAGATTGTGATTAATTTACAATAAAAATGTAAAAACGAGACTTAGCAAATAGATTTAGATTCTTATGAGATAAAACAACTAAGGCACGTGCTTCAACCAAATTTACTTGTTAATATAAATATGAACTATTCTTCGTATTATTAGACTACTATTGCTTTGGTGAAAATTCCTTAATTAATTACTACCCGATGTCTCGGCTGTAATAATCCTATGATAAATTGACAGTTCTCTAAATATGTCTATCCGAGAATTTAATCAATAATCATGCATTCAAGTTCTAGAATTTTCCCGAATAAATCCGGCTAACTGCACCCGGGAATCTCTACCTATCTCTAGGGGCAATTCTCTATTTTTTACGGATGATGTGATGATTTCTTTGAACCTTAACTTATATTCTTTCAAACTATTAAGTTAGGCAATATGACAAACATATGGCGATCAAACATATGCAAGTAATTACGCACAAAATCAAAACACAATGCAATTGTAGAATTAATACGAAGAATAATATCATATATATATACTCATAACTTTGGCCTTCACATGGCCCTAGTTAAGGGAAAATTAGTTCATAATTGAAATTGGGAAAACAATAAAAACATAGAATTACTCATAGATAAAGATGAATATCAAACTAAGAAACTCCTTATTTTGGATTGATGATCGATTCTTGATTGGAAGCTTGAATCCCTCCTTTTCCTCTTCTTAGCTCTTCAAGTATGATGATAGGATGACTCAAAACCAAGAGAATGCTCCCCCAAACCCCTGAATTTTCGTCCTCACACTCTCAAAGGATGATTCTTTTTTTATGATCTCAAGTGAGCTCCCCACTCCCTTTTAAATACCCAAAAATCCACCTACCAAGAATTTGAGTTACCCTTCTCTTTCTTTCCTCCTACCAAGAATTTCTACCTACCAAGAATTTGCACCTACCATTCTCTTGTTTTCCACCTAACAAGAATTTCCACCTACCAAGAATTTGCACCTACCATTCTCTTGTTTTCCACCTAACAAGAACATGAGCTGCCACTTTCGTGTTTTCCAGCGCAGGGATAGTGTTTTATTCATAAACGTCTCCACAAATCTCCGAATTGGATGATTCAAGTACCCATGTAAAGATACGACATAGATCTAAAACTTTGTAGAAGGACACTTCATCCAATTCTGTCTCTAAAAATATCAAAATGGCGTTCCAACGTGGAGGTTGTTTCTGATTTGGCGTCCAGGTGTGCGGAAATGGTACTAAAACATGATTTTGGCCAACTCCAACTTATTTCTTGCTTGTTTGGTCATGGAGGTGTGAAACATCTTGGCGTAAACTTGTTTTATACATCATTTTTCCACCCTTTCTTCAATTGTATCCACTTAAGGCCTGAAATCACTTAATGCACGAATTAACCACACAAGTGACAAAATCAAGTGATAAATGAACCTAAAACATAAACGCAAAGGGGCTTAAAAACACGTAAAAATGACTCCTATCAGTGTCAACAAAGTAGAATTTATTGTTTTAACTAACTTCCCTGTCTGGAAAAAATTAAGAATACCTTCAGTTATTTCTTTCCCCACAATCAGCCATACTTTTTTATAAAAGGCAATAGTATATCCATCAGGGCCAAGCACCTTGTCATCAGAGAACTCAAAAAATACTCGTTTAATTTCCTCAATTTCAATTGGGCGAATCATTATAAGCGAGTCCTTTTCTGAAAGTTTCTTTTTCACAAATTGCCTGAAATCAGGGAGAACGAATTCCTGTGTATGAGCAGCCTCACCTAAAATAAAGGAGTAGTAATTGACAATTTCATCTGGAATAAGAATTTTGTCTGTAATTTCTTGCCCAGATTGGTCCTCCAGTTTAAATATTTTTGATGTAGCTCGGCGTGTCACAATCCGTTTGAAAAACTATAATGTACATTGATCTCCATCCTTTAACCACTCAGCCTGTGCTCTTTGTGCTAGATATGTTCTTTCCATTCTCACTGATTGTGCAAATAAGTATCGACAATACTTATCTAGAATCTGTAGATGCTCGTTATCTGGATAGTCCATCAAGAAGAATTGTGCAATATCCAAGAATTTTTTAGCACTATCAACATTTTCAGTTAAATTTCCTTTTTTCTTACGCATCTTCTTGAAAACATATTTCAAAGCCTTAAGTTTTTAAATTACTGCAAAAAGAGGAGTACCAACTATAGAATTTTTCGAGATATGTTCGATTGAAGTCAGGAAACGGGTATCATGAATTAAAAAAATTGCGAAACGGAAAATACCTCCTCTCCCCGAATAGCTCTCGTCCGATGATATGATAAGTAGGTTATGGTCAGAAGTTCTAGGCGGAGCACAATGGCAATAGACACTCGGGTAACGAAGGAGCCAATTTGGATTAGCTAACACTCGGTCTAGCCTTTTCCAAATATCTCCTGAATTTCCTCTTTGATTGTAGCACCTTTTTTAGGAATTGAAATAAGATCTGCTGCAACAAGACATGCTTCGAAATTCACACGTGCATTAACTTCTTCCAAACATCCTATTACTTCACTTTCATCAATTGTAGCATTAAAGTCTCCTAGTAGCATCCATTCTCTATCTCACACAATCTCTAAATAAAATAGGATATTATCCCAAAGATCTCTTCGTTCTTCCGGAGTATTTAAACCATAGACAAACGAAACAACTAAAGTCTCATTATTTTATAGATCCTTCACCATACAATGCTCTACCTGAGGAAGTACAGATTCAATATTCACCTTAACAGTAACCGGATCCCAACATATCCATATTCCCGTACCAGGGGCGTCCTCTGTATAATCATGAAACCATTTCCACATAGGCCGAATATGCTGAACAATGTTATTAACATTATGAGCTGCAACTCTAGTTTCCACAAAACAACATAATCTTAGCTTATTATCAGAAATTAGGTCATAAGCAGATTTTTGGTGGTCCAACTTATTAAGACCTTGAACGTTCCAACAAGCTAGCGGTATCATTTAACACCCTCCTTGAGGGCTGCATTTGTAATAGGGCCTTGTCAGTTTCATTATCCTCATTCAGTACTTCTTCCACAAGACTTGCAAATTAATTTGATAATGGTATCATGGAATCTTCCTCACTATTAGCAACCTCTTCATTTTCTGTTTGATGTTCTTTAGGCAATGAATTATCCTTCATAGCATTGGTGGATCTACTATTAGTACTACGAGATACCGTGACCCAATCATTATTCCTTTCAGAAGCTGAATTCTGAATATCTGTGTTCCCTTTCTTCTTCGGAATATACACATGCACTGGGGGTCTGACTTCCTTTCTTTTAGACGGACACATTGCGGATATATGACCAAATGAATTGCATACTAAACATATGACTGGTTTCCACTCATACTCCACTGAAATTGTACATGTTCCATTATAATCTCCATTCTTAGATGGAAGCAGCATATAAATTTCCTTAGCAAAATCGGCAGCCACGTTCATGAGAACACAAACCCTAGCATAGTCAATTCACTCCATTTTTATCGTAATTGCATCCGGATATAGAGGACGTCCCAATGCACTTGCTACCAAACTTAACCCTTCAACTGTCTAATACTCAGCGGGCAAGTGTCGAAGTTGAATCCAAATCGGGACCTCTCTATGAACCTTTTTTTCTATGGTCATTCCCAAGCTCCATTCTTCTAAGAAAAGTGCTTGTCCCTCATAAAGCCATGGGCCACCTTCAAGAACTTCCTGCATCCGTTCAATGGCCTCAAATTTGAAAAAGAAAAAACCCGTACTAGTTGCTTTCACCTCTATTAGTCCCTTTCAGATATTCTTAGCATATTGACGAACCCCCAAGAAATACGGTTTTTTCCCGATAAAGTATCCCACCAAAGTGTTTTTCCAACTGTTAACTCCCATGGTTGCTTGATTCCGTGTTGGACGAACAAATTGTTTCCTGTTAATGCATTCCGGTTCAACGTAATGTAGCGTAGTTCGTTTAGAAGTAATGAAAGGATCAACCACTTGTGGTGTCATTGTGGCTCCAACCTTTCTACCATGAAAGAAGGAGATTGATTCACAGGAGTTATTGTGTCATCAGGAGGAACATGACTAGTTTCACACAAGTTAATGCCCTTTGATACAGTAATTTCCTCTACGGTTGGTGTGGGATCACGAATCTGAGGAGGAATTAGGGAAGTAGATAAATTAGGATTTTCTATTGTGTTGCCATGTAAAGACCCTAAAGTAGGGAATGATGTGTTTTCAGCACAAAAAATCCAAGATTCACCCTGAAAACGTCCCTTGTACAGGTATGGAGACATCACAATGTTAGCAAATCTGGTCTCTAACGAGGGAGAAAGATTATCTTGAGCGGATCCATGAATGGTACTATGCTCCGGATCTGGGATATACAGAACTATGGCTTTGTTACCTTATTCCCCTTCAATTTTTTCCGCCAAAATAATGAATTCAGGGATATCAAATTGTTAGCTGAAATTAGGTTTACAATTGGTAATGGACTCGAAATCTGAAAAGCGCTGGATTGATGGGGAGCGGATATGTACTACCGATGAAGCAAACGACCCACACGAAGAAGAAAAAGCCATCGTCAGAAGATCAATTATCGTAGCCGCCGTTCATCCCCACTCTATTTTTGTTCCTCTTATTATCAATAAGTCCCCTTTCTTACTTTATCATAAATAAAATATTATTCTAATTTTTTCTCTCATCAACATTACATATATAACTAATTCAATCAACTTTATATCACATCTACACAATTTTCAAACATTTCTCAAAAACACATCCAAACAAACAAAAAAAATTAATATTTTCATATGAATTTCTATAATACACATTCTCCAATAAAAACTCAAAATTATTATGAATAATTATTTGTGGATGTCTATTCATCTCCCAATTTCTTTATGGCCACTTAACTTTAATCATTATGTCTACTCATCTCCCAAAAACTCATCATCTCCATAACTTTTCATTTTCCATCATGAGTAAATATAATTTACTCTTTAGGTAATAAACCTTTGATATTCTAGTTTTGTGCCTATAAATAGTCAATGACATTGTATTGTAAATAGACACAAGAATATCAATAAAAGAGTTCTCTACTTAATTCTCTCATTTTATTCTCTCAATTTCATAATATTTGAATTTATTTCATAACACGTTATCAGCACGATCCGTCTCAAGGTGTTAATCATTTTGAAATTTGGCTAAAGATATACATGGGGTACTCAACGTATGATGTAAAATCCATTGAGAGATTTTCATGAGTTATTATGAGTTTGTAAAGAAAATTGATGGACAAGATTTTTAAAACAAAGCAAGAAGAAAAGGTAAAGAAAAGAATGAGTATTTACTCGATCAGCAACAACATCAATAATGAAAATATATGTCTCGATGATAGTACAACAACTCACACCATCCTCAAAAAGAAAAAATACTTCTCTTATTTAGTAATGCAAGAAGCCAATGTTAGTATAATATCAGGTAGTGCAAAATTAATTGAAGGCTCCGGCAGAGCTAATATATTGTTACCCGGAGGAACACAATTTTATATTGATGAAGCATTATATTCTACTAAGTCTCAAAAAAATTTACTAAGCTTCAAAGATATACGCCGAAATGGATATCATATTGAGACAACAAGTGATGGCAATATTGAGTATCTTTACATCACTAATACAATATCTGGTAACAAATGTATATTGGAAAAGTTGCCAGCATTGTCTTTCGGTTTGTACTACACACATATATCTACTATTGAAACACATGTTATCGTAAACCAGAAGTTTGCGAATCAAAATAAGTTTGTTATTTGGCATGACCGGTTGGGCCATCCCGGATCAATTATGATGCAAAAGATAATTGAGAATTCATGTGGTCATCCATTGAAGAGCCAGCAGATTTTTCAATCGAATGATTTCTCATGTGTTGCTTGTTCACAAGGAAAGTTGATTATTCGACCATCAACAACAAAAGTAGGAAGTGAATCTCTTACGTTTTTGGAACGTATTCAAGGTGATATTTGTGGACCAATACACCCATCGTGTGGACCATTTAGATATTTTATGATTTTAATTGATGCATCAACAAGGTGGTCACATGTATCTTTGTTATCAACTCGCAACCTGGCGTTTGCGAGATTGCTTGCTCAATTGATTAAACTACGAGCACATTTTTCTGATTATCCAATTAAGAAGATACGCCTTGATAATGCGGGTGAATTTACTTCTAAAACGTTCAATGACTATTGTATGTCTATTGGAATTGATGTTGAACATCCTGTAGCATATGTTCATACACAAAACGGTCTAGCAGAATCGTTTATTAAGTATCTGCAGTTAATTGCAAGACCTTTACTTATGAGATCAAAACTTCCTATTTCTTGTTGGGGACATGCTATTTTGCATTCAGCAGCACTTATTCGCATAAGGCCAACAAGTTATCATAAATTCTCCCCATTACACTTGGTTTGTGGTCAGGAACCAAATATTTCCCATCTAAGAATTTTTGGATGTGCGGTATATGTTCCAATTGCTCCACCACAATGCACTAAGATGGGTCCTCAAAGGAAGTTGGGAATATATGTTGGATTCGAGTCTCCATCAATAATAAATTATCTAGAGCCATTGGCTGGAGATTTATTTACGGCTCGATTTGCTGATTGTCATTTTGATGAATCAGATTTCCCAACATTTAGGGGAGAAAATAAGCAGCTGGAAAAGAAAATTAGTTGGAATGAATTATCTTTATCTCATCTTGATCCTCGAACAAAACAAAGTGAACTGGAAGTTCAAAAGATAATTCACTTGCAAGGTTTAGCTAACTAACTGCCAGACGCATTTACTGACCTAAAGAAAGTGACTAAGTCACATGTACCAGCTGTTAATGCTCCAGTAAGAATTGTTGTCCCTAAAGGGCAAAGTAATGAGTCTACTGCACGCCTGAAGCGTGGTAGACCTATCGGTTCCAAAGATAGTCATCCTCGAAAAAGAAAAGGAGCTAAGAATCAAGATGGTCTAATCGAGGATAAAATAACTCCAGAAGAGTCCCCAGTCATAACTAATATTTCGGTTCCAGAAGAACCTCAGGTACCTGAAAATTGTGAAAATAATGAGATCTCAATAGATTATGTTATGAACGGGAAACGATGGAATCGAAATGAAGTCAACGTTGACAATAAATTTGCATATAATGTAGCGCTAAATATGATGAATGATAATGAGGATCAAGAACCAAAGTTTGTTAATGAATGTCGACAAAGAAATGATTGGCCAAAATGGAAAGACGCAATGAGGGCAGAGTTAAACTCGCTTGAACCAACGAAAAGTTTTTGGACCTGTAGTCCGTACACCTGAAGATGTAAAAATTTTTGGACCTGTAGTCCGTACACCTGAAGATGTAAAAGTTTTGGACCTGTAGTCCGTACACCTGAAGATGTAAAAGTTTTTGGATCTGTAGTCCGTACACCTGAAGATGTAAAGCCAGTAGGATACAAATGGGTATTTATGCGAAAACAAAATGAGAAAAATGAAATTGTAAGATATAAGGCACGTCTTGTTGCCCAAGGGTTTTCGCAACGACCTGGCATAGATATGAGGAGACTGATTCTCCTGCGGTGGATGCAACTACTTTTCGTTATATAATAAGTCTGACAGCCTATTTGTATGGCTCGCTTGATAATGATATATATATATATATATATATATGAAAATCCCTGAAGGATTTAATATGCCTGAAGCATATAAATCAAGTTCTCGAGAACATTATTCAATTAAATTAAGTAAGTCATTGTATGGACTGAAACAATCTGGACGAATGTGGTATAATCATCTCAGTGAATATTTGTTGAAGGAAGGATATAGGAATGATCAAATTTGTCCTTGTTAGAAATGAGTTTGTTATAATTACAGTTTATGTTGACGATTTAAACATCGTTAGAACTCTTGAAGAGATTCAAAAAGCTGTTAATTGCTTAAAGAAAGATTTTGAGATGAAAGATTTTGGAAGAACAAAATTTTGCCTTGGGTTGCAAATTGAATATTTAAAGAACAAAATTTTTGTATATCAAAGCGCTTATGTATCAAAGGTGCTAAAGCGGTTTTACATGGATAAATCACATCCATTGAGCACCCCTATGGTCGTAAGGTCACTAGATGAGAACAAAGATCCTTTTCGACCTCGAGAAAGTGATGAAGAACTAATTGGTCCTGAAGTACCATATCTAAGTGCAATCGGTGCACTAATGTACCTTGCTTGTCATACTCGACCTAATATAGCATTCGCTGTTAATCTATTAGCAAGATATAGTTCTTCTCCTACACGAAGACATTGGAATGGGGTTAAACAGGTACTCCGCTACCTTAGAGGAACAATCGATATGGGCTTGTTTTATTCAAATGTACCCAAGTCCGAATTGGTTGGATATGCAGATGCTGGATATATGTCTGATCCTCATAATGGTCGTTCACAAACGAGCTATTTATTTACATGTGGTGGCACAGCCATTTCATGGCAATCTATGAAACAAACTATATCGGCCACATAATCTAATCATGCAGAAATCTTGGCTATTCACGAGGCCAGTCGAGAATGTGTTTGATTAAGATCCATGATTCAAAACATTCGAGGGACTTGTGGTTTATCTTCTGGAAAAATGATCCCGATGATCTTATATGAAAATAATTCTGCATGTATCGCACAATTGAAAGAAGGGTACATTAAAGGAGATAGAACGAAGCATATTTCACCAAAGTTCTTTTTCACTCATGATCTTCAAAAGAATGGTGATATCAATGTTCAACAAATCCGTTCCAGTGATAATCCTGCTGATTTGTTCACCAAGGCACTTCCCACAACAACATTTGAAAAACTAGTCTACAATATTGGCGTGCGTAGACTGAAAGATCTTGACTGATATTGTCATGAGGGGGAGATAATACGCGCTGCACTCTTTTTCCCTTAACCAAGGTTTTTCCCACTGGGTTTTCCTGGTAAGGTTTTTAATGAGGCAGCATCTGATTGCGTATTGATATGTACTCTTTTTCCTTCACTAGGTTTTTGTCCCATTATTGGGTTTTTCCTAGTAAGGTTTTAACGAGGCATATTTTTAAGTGATAGACATCCAACGGGGAGTATTATGAATAATTATTTGTGGATGTCTATTCATCTCTCAATTTCTTTATGACCACTTAACTTTAATCATTATGTCTACTCATCTCCCAAAAACTCTTCATCTCCATGACTTTTCATTTTCCATCATAAGTAAATATAATTTACTCTTTAGGTAATAAACCTTTGGTATTCTAGTTTTGTGCCTATAAATAAGCAATGACATTGTATTATAAATAGACACAAGAATATCAATAAAAGAGTTCTCTACTTAATTCCCTCATTTTATTCTCTCAATTTCATAATATTTGAATTTATTTCATAACAAAAATCTATTTTTAAAAACACAACTATACTATACGGAGCCTAAGGTGTTTCTAAAATGACACATGATAGACCAAAACCCACATTATCCCAATTCAGAAATTAGAAAAAATGAAAATTAGACACGATAAAACGACAAGACACCGATCACAATGTACCCAATGAATATGTAACTGTGCACAACACACAAAGAAACACCCCCAAATTCCAAATCGTAAGAAAATCACCACCTACTACTACTTCTAGTTCTTCACTCCCGGTTAATAAACCGATTAAATTCCAATGGATGAAAAACCACACGTACTCATCTTCCCTTTACCTCTTCAAGGCCCTGTAAACTCCATGCTCAAACTCTCAGAGCTTCTCTGCCTGGCACACCTCCGCGTAACATTTGTAATCACCGAGCACATCTACGCCCGTCTCCAGCGCCACTCCAACATTCAGACCCGTTTCAGCTGCTACCCGGGTTTCCAGATCCGGTCTATCCCTGATGGGTTGCCCGAAAATCACCCACGCGGGGACAAGTTCATGGAGCTTTTCGATTCTTTGAAGGTGAATACTAAACCTTTGTTCAAGGAAATGTTGAGTTGTGGGGACTTGGGGTCTCGGATTACTTGTATAATAGCAGATGGGATATTGGGGTTTACTTGTGATGTAGCAAATGAAGTTGGGATACCTGTTTTCAGTGTGAGGACTGTTAGTGCTGCCTGCCTTTGGGTCTTCTTTTGTCTTCCTAAACTTATTCAAGCTCAAGATATTCCCTTCACTGGTAAGTAGTTAAGTACCATCCTTTATTTATTTTGTACTAGATTGATTCAGTTCGAATTTTGTTGGTACAATTCAACCCTAATCTACAAGGGTAGAATCAGAACACAGTAAACGAGATTATGGATTGGACTTGATCAAGTCAAGCTGCCTACGTACGTACCTAATTTAATAGGATAAAATCTATACGTAATTCGAATTGATAATTGGAGAGTATCTTGAGTCATTTTTTTATAGAACGAGGCCAACTAATGCGAGACAGACATCCTAGTACGAAGTAAACGAGAGAGTTTGGTGAGAAACTAAATGTTGGTCCCCTCTTAAATGAGTTGGAGGGGTATATATAGCCAGAATGACCATCATTACTCAGACCACGACACGTGGCATTCATTTGATGGTCAAGATTGTTCAGGTTGACGGGTCATCGGATTGTGATCCAACCCGGTCAGATCTAGCGATTTTGTAAATAAATAGATTTCCATGGGTATTTTGGTCCTTTGCCTCGTATTTCGGGTTTCTCACTCGTCGTCATATATAATTCTTTAATTCAAAAAAGAGGGTCTTTTTGTTAACAAAATAATGTGAATTTTGAGCTCGTAGACACGACTTCGAGGAAAAGATCAAGCTTCCATGGCGAGAAGCTGTGAACTTTTAGGTGTGAAATTTAGTATAAATGGTTGCTTTACTGATTTATGTTTCTTTGGCGCCAAAATTGGGCCAATTTTCCCTCCAATTAAGTTAATAATTGGACGAAAGCTAAGGGTGCTACCAAATATGATGAAAATGTGGGGGTCAATTTGATGAGGGGTGTGCATAGAGGACTGAAATTGGATTAGGTGTATAAGTGGGGGACCAAAACTAAAATTATTCCTTTTCAAAATTGTTATTCATAGAGAATTATGAAAAACTTCTAATCTTATACATGTCTTTTGAGAAAGAAAAGAATAAAACTTCTATAAGCTTTGATACTCTTCAAAGAACAATTAATAGAAATTGACAGTGATACAAACCGTTTTCTATTCTGATTAAAAATAAAATGAAAGAGAAAATCGGAAGTAGAAGACGGCAAAACTAACATCATTTTATGGTAGAATTGATAATATCTTCACAATAATGCTATTTTTGTAACTTTTCTTTTTTCCTATATATATCATTTTGTTAAAAAGACCTCAAAGCAGAATCAATGTTGAAATGCGGAGAATCTTTCCTTGAATTTTTTTTTTCCCCTTGTAAAAAAGGCAAAATAGTCCTATCAAGAAGTTAGGGCAAGAGTCTGGGGGGGTAATGTTTGGCAAAGGTTGATTTTGATTATTCTCCTTTTACCTTGTATACCAATTAGTCTAGCTTAAATGGCATAATGGCAAAATGTTGCAGTATTTGTTGATTATTGATCGGTTAGTCTTAATAATTAAGAATGAATATATCTTGTTTTATAAATTGAGGTGGTAACAATCCGTAATCAAACCCCTAGGAGCAGTTGGTAGGTAGAAGCCATAGCGCTTTGCATCTGATTCCAGTATAAGAATATGAAGATGGTGAATTTGCTATTACCTTAATTGAAGTTTGGAGCCTTGATATTCACCACTTGTTTCCTCGACATGGATATGTGTTGTCCCAAAAGTTTGAAGATCCTTGTATTGATTTCTCATCACCACCTCTGAAAAGTTGTTGGAGTAGCAACCTTGATATTTTAGACAACTTGTTATTCATAGAGAGAAGAAACATTTTATCGATAATTTTTCTAATATGCCTCCCTCGAGTGCAAAATATAATCGTTTTTTTTTCTCAAGTCGAGCAAGTGGAACCTTTTCTATATGAATAGGCCGTAGTGGCAGCAAGATTTCAACTCAAGGCCTCCTGTTTATTACAACAAAAACGAAATTCTCGAGCATTTGTAATCCTATTTGAAGTCAACTTGAAGTCCAAGTAGAATATCTATGGTCTGCACTTTAAACTGTTCTACTCATGTTACCAGAGGGGCTGAAATTTCTTACTATTCATAATTTATACAAAATTATGTTGTAGGAGATGACTTGGATATATTGGTAAAGAATGTACCAGGCATGGAAAGTTATCTTCGTCACCGAGATCTACCAGGGTTTTGTCGATCCAGCGACATAGCTGATCCGTATATCCAAATGTATAAAATGGAATGCGAAGAAAATGCCCGAGCGTATGGTCTCATATTAAACACATTCGAGGAACTCGAAGGGCCAATACTTTCCCATATGCGTACTGTGTGTCCAAATATTTACACCATCGGGCCGTTACACGCACACTTACAAACCAAACTAGCGGCACAACCAACATTACCACCTCCATTTTCGAATAGCTTATGGGAAGAAGATAGGACCTGTATGACATGGCTCGATGCCCAACCACTCAAATCCGTTATCTATGTGAGCTTCGGAAGCCTAGCCACTATGACCAATGATCAACTAATGGAATTTTGGTACGGTTTGGTAAATAGTGGTAAAAGATTCCTCTGGGTCATAAGGCCCGACTCTATTGCCGGAAAGGATTGGGAGAGTAATATTCCGGTTGAACTATCTGAAGGTACAAAAGAGAGGGGATACATTGTAAATTGGGCGCCCCAAGAAGAGGTATTAGCTCATCAAGCTGTAGCCGGCTTCTTGACTCACAGTGGATGGAACTCGATTCTGGAGAGCATATATGAGGGCGTACCGATGATTTGTTGGCCTTATTTTCTTGATCAGCAAGTGAATAGTAGGTTGGTTGAGGCGGCGTGGGAGTTGGGATTGGACATGAAAGATACTTGTGATAGACGTATAATTGAAAATACGGTGAGGAATCTTATGGAGGTGAGGAAAGAGGAGTTTCTCGAAAGGGCTGATTGGATGGCAAAGTCGGCCAAAACTTGCTTGAGTGTAGGAGGATCGTCGTATGGTAATTTAGAGCGTTTGATAGGAGATATTGTATCCATGAGCAAGCAAAGTTGACCAATTGTTCGAAGGTTTTTTTTTTTTTTTTTTTAAACAGTAAGCACCTTTCATTAAAAAACAACCATTACATCTATAAGGTCAGGCATACCTGATTAGCACATTCGAAGGTTAATCTTTTTTCTCTTTGATTTGAATAATTTCTGGATATGATATGTTAAAGGCTCTGGTTGCAGTTGCTTGTTTTAAGTGAATTATGTTCTTTTCGAACTTCCTTATCTATCCAGCAGGAGCCAAAACGATCAATGGACAAAGCAAGAGTTACTTACACTGAGACATGCATTTGATCCTTTACCACAAACACAGCTTGTAACTCACGCAAATAAAATATACCTGATATAATATCATCTGCATATCGCTGGTTAACTTCCTCAGTGGTTGATATTCCTACCTAAATACAGGTAGCAACTGTTATATCAAAATATACCATGTATGGATTGCCATCTCAAATGCTCGAACAGTGTTTGAAAAACAACGTACCGCAAAAACAAGATGAAGATCGTCACTTGTAGCATTAACATAGTCTGCTACATCTACCAACCTTTGAGAACTCTTTGAAATGCCTACAATCACAATTTGCATTGAACTTTAGTCATAGGGTTCTACCTATCATAAATTGCACGCAAAGGAAATGAACATTCCAAATCCTTCAAAAGCATAACCTATTATTCGAGACTTGACTGGCAAATGTCGAGTAACTGGGTCCTCAACAACACGCATTAATATTTCATTGGCGTCTTTCGTACATATATGAAACTTCTCCAGTAACTCCACTACATCAATTCCACAAATAAGTAAAGAAAATCAATGATACGGATATATAAATTAAACTTACACATGAGCCCACTGAAGCGAAGCAAAGTTCTTGGAATTCGAACATGTGGTTTAACTTCAAATAGCACCCCATTTGAAATTTGCACAAAAACAGCCCCTACCAAACCGTACTTGTTAGCGCCTGTATATTATGTTTGAAACCAATCACACATATAAAGGATGTAAGAGGAGCTATTAACATAATCTTGAATACAGTTAAAGCGTGCACGTTGCCTCTTCTTTTATACTATGACTGGGCATCGATAAATGTACATGAGTTAAGACCGTACACATTAGGACAATATTATAGTTTCAACTGCAACATTGTGGCAAAGAGATATATGAATATCTCTGTCCATGGAAAGTGTTGTAGCTATGATGCACAAATTACAAGTTGGACAACAAGAATCGATGATACTAATAAACAAAATTCTTTGTCCATAGCAGCAAGTGTGTTGAGACTTGAGAACGTACAAACTGTAATGAAAAGGCTGCAAGTAGAAGTGTCTTTCTATTGACAAGCTAATTTCACTTTACGTTTGTTTTGCTGTCTCCAGAAAGACACTTTTGCTCTGGTCTTGAATCACCGTTTTATTCGACAAAGTTTACAATTATCCATCTTTGCAAAATATATGTTCTTTGGTAGTGTTTACTAGAGTGTACAATCTAATCTGTTTCAATTAGTTGGGAGTCCATTGTTGTAAATTACTCAGTTGTATCCATTTACTCAGTTGTATCCTCAGGCTCAATGACAACACCATACTCAAACGTATCCACGCCAAACATACAAATGGCGGATAAAGATAACAAGTTTACATATATTCATGACAAAATTCAGCAATCGGCAAATATGCTGAAATACATAAAAGTGGGTACAGATAATCTCCGTCCCCACCTATAATTAGAAAAAGCAAACTCTGTAAATATATAAATATATTTTTTAACAAACTCTGTAAATATGCATCCGATTAAACGAAAAGAAAGAAAGATAAAAACCAAAATAGGGATTTGGATTTTATTTTTTTGGTTTCAGGGATTTGGATTTGGTTTTATTCAAAACAATTAAATTCATAACGCTGGAACAATTTATAATTGGTGGGTGGATAGAGATGGCAACGGGACGGGAATGGGACGGGTTGGGCAGGACTCATTTCCCGTCCCGTTAAAAAAAAATTGGCCCGGACCCGTCCCGGACCCGGTTATTTCCCGGCGGGTCCGGGTCCTTCCCGTTGGACCCGGCTGATTTTTAAAAAAAAAAAAAAAAAAAATTTTCTTCTTTTTCTTCTTCTTCCCTACTGCTTTTTCTTCTTTTTTCTTTTTATTCTTCTTCTTCTTCTTCGACACAAACAAACATGACCAACAAAACAAAAAACAGTTGAAACATCCAACATAAATTAATTAATTTTACAGTAAACCGATAATTAAAATAAAAGTCACATAATTTCATCATGTCTATTTATATATATATGTCCATCTACCAAAAAGAAATAGAAAAATAGAGAATAAAGTATTAGGGTTTGGTTGATATAATTATTATTATATATATAAAATTAAAAAATATATATTATACTACCGGGACGGGTCCGGGTACGGGTCCGGGACGGGAAATCCACTGGACTCATTTCCCGTCCTGGACCCGGCCGGGTCTTGAATTTCGATTCCCGGACCCGGACCCGGTCCCATTTTCTTGGACTCATTCCCGTCCCATTAGGGACGGGTTCGTGACGGGTACTCGTTAGACCCGATCCCATTGCCATCCCTATGGGTGGATGTGTGGAAGTAGGCCTGTCATTGGGTTGGTATTACCCAATCCTAGGCCCAATCATTTTCTCTTAGACCCGGCCCAAGCTCAATCATTCGGGTCCAAGACCCGGCCCAAGCCCAATCATTCGGGTCCAAGACCCAGACCCGACCCGGACACGATACCCGGACGATTGTTCGGGTTCGGGTCGAGTATGTACCCGAACAAGACCCGACCAATGCCCAAAAAAAGGACCCAATCCGGACCCAACCCGAAACTCCGAGTCTGTTCATTGGACCCGATTTTCGGACCCATCGGGTCTGCGACCGGGTTGGGTCCAGGTCGGGTAGAGAAGGCATCCTGTGGGCATTTTCGGGTCTGGGCCTGGGTTTTGGGTAATACCTATCCACTGACAGGCCTATGTGGAAGTGTGACAAAGGGACCTAATTCATGCAACAAACTGAAAAAGTGGCACTAGTAGTCGAACACATTTGTTCTATTATGTAGTCGAAACCCCTACAAGAAAACCCTCATCCATTAGAAATTTACGGAGGATAGCATTCATGTGTATTTATGTTTGTGTCGGAATCCACAATCATTTCCATATTATTTGACTTTGATCCCATAATAAATGGGGAAACTTATAAAGAAAAAATATTTAATGGTGTGTGAATGTATTGTCTTTTTGTATGAAAAAAATTGAAAGTGATCTTTTATATCTTGGGAGCAGTTTTCAAACTCTTTCGACCAACTTCGTGGTGTTCACATTTTGTTGGTGTATTTGGGGCGCCACATTACTCATAGTCATGCTCAACCTTTATGTCCGCAAACAAATATTATTTTAATGAAGTCAAAAAAAAAAAACGAAAAAATTAGATTAAATTGTTATGCCGCATGCCAATTTTCCATATTAGAAGGCCAAATGTCCATCTTGCAATCGAATTTAACAGCCAACCATCTTTCTTTTTCTTTCAATCAGGTACTTCTTAAATGAGTTCGACAGCGACGGACTTTGTTACTAATCGCCATGCACATTGTACATGCGTGCTACAATTAAATTTTAGAGTGAAATTGAGATTCAGATCACGTATGCGATTTTTCACACTGACTAGTATAGTGCACACACGTTGTGCGTGAAAGACTGCGTCTTTTATGAATTATTATTATGAAAAAAAAACAATGAAGATTGACATAAATATTCATAAATAAATACATTAAAAACAACAATCCTAGTAACTTAATAGAAATCACAAAGCTATGAAAATGTTATTTGTATGAGGTCTTGAAAATAATTTGTCATGTTAAATATCTTACTAAGTCAACTATGGAGGTTTTCTATCAATCTATGTTTATATACACCTATTAGTTGCCCATGGTAGTAAATTTTTCATCAATTAGATTTCTATTCCAAAATCGTGTATAAATTTGTACTCGACTTAACTTATGACAGACAAGTGTAATAAATCATATCAATTTTAGATTTTAGAAATGCTTTATGCACATGTCGTGTATGTGTAGAGTACATATCATGAGATTAAATATTACATTAAAATAGAGGACAATAATTATTCAAAGCTCGTATTATCCTCTTGGTCTTAAATGACATGAAAACACGAAGTGTATATGTAACTCAATTAGCAATATAACATGAAGAGTTCATAGGTTCTTTTTCTATTATAAAAGGTCTTAAAAGACTCGATTAACAACATAACATGCATGCAATAATAACTATTTCACCCCAAAAAATTACATGTACTTCTAAATTTGAGATAATTGTATTGATATGCATTGTAAAGTACATGAGACTGATATTATTATTAATTAATGTGAACTATAAATGTGAACTATACTATTTATTTAGAATTCTAAATAACTATGTAAGGATAAAAATTCTTATAAATATGTTTCTTTAATTTGAAAAATAAATATTTTAATTTTTTTTAAATATGCTCAAAATTTTTAATTTTTCAACTTAAAAGCATAAATCATTAAAAATGATCAATTCTTAACTAATAAACATTTACTTTTATCTTTGTTGGAGGATTTTAGTCATAGTTTTTTATATGAGTCATAATTTTCATTTCTCCTAAATGGGCTAACGTGGAGTGGCCTTGTGTCAAGATGAATAAATAAGGAAGACTTATGAATGGAAAGCTAGTGAAAAGCCCAAGGATATGCTCGTGAGAATGCTAAGAGGAAAGCCCGAAGGAAACCTCATGGAAATACTTATGAGAAAGCTCAAATAAAAGGATATTTGGATAAATCTTATCCTAAACTACCAAATCCTAAAAAGAGGGATATGACTTATCGTATGCCCCTATATCCGAGAACAAATTGGAAGCAATCCAAAGACTCCTAAGCCCTAGATAAATCAGCCACTATGCCTATATAAGAATGTTTTACTTCATTTTTTGTAACTTAAGTTCTAATAGAGAAAGTCAAGTTTTTATTAAATGGTATTACTCCAAAATTAGGGTTTATGTTCTTGAATATTCACAATCAATAAAGAAGCAATTCTTTTTCCTTTTTCTCCATACATTTTGAGTGTTTTAATAATTATTATTTGAATGTATTAATTATAAAAATTAATCGAAAATCTTGTTTGGTTATCCGATTTTTTTGGAGTGAAAATCCGAACCACATTAAGTGGCACTATTTGTGGGAAGGTTTGAGTCTGAGACTTGAGTTCTTTCATTGAAACAGAGAGAGTTCAAGGATTGAGACGTTCGGAGAGGAGAAGCGCTGTCGTTCACCCGCCGATGGTCACTGTGCAAGTGCAGCTAGCCGCTGGGCAGGCCAAGGAAGATGCCGCACACACCAGCACCGCCACCATGCTCCCTGTTGTTGCATCGAGATAGCCACTAACGGCTGACCCCTCACCTGATTTGGTTTTTGTGTTATCCATTCCGGGAAACACCATCGTTGCATCGGGATCAATTCCATCACAGCCACAAGAAAGTTTACCCTCACAACAGGCGGTTGCGCCGGGTATAACGCGTGTGTACATGCGACGTTAGGAAAGAGAACACACGACCTCTCCTAACTTGGAAGGGCCTGTTCCGCCACATGTTCGTGATGTACCAGAGCTAATTCATCCGCCACTGGCTAATGAGAATGTGGGTCTCAACCAGCCAGTGCAGGACATGCGTCTGTAGAGGAACAAGGGAAACAATTGGAAGGTAGTGATGAACAGCGTGCTCACTAAGTAGCATGTGTCACCCTGTCAGGTGTCCCGCCAGTAGGGAGCGAGTGAGCTCCCATGGATCAATAGGGACGAGCATTCTCCATAGCAATGGCCTCCATCTTGCAAGGAGGATATACGCAATCGATGAGGGGGGTCCAAGTGAGCATTCCATTACCATCCCCGCCAACTGTCACTACAGCAATCCCTAAGGCTCAAGTTTTAAGGGGAATGAGGTTTTATTTCCATCCTAACAAAACCTATGGGATAGGTCCTCGTCTTTACGGGGAGGCCTTATATGGACATCAACAGAGATGGATTCAACAGCACCCTGGTGAAATAGGTAGTATGCCCTGGAGACAACCACCCATGAATCCTATGGGTAATGACATAAGGTGCCCAGAGGTGATAGAAGGATTCGAGGATTTAAGAGCATAAATGAGAGAGAAGAGGAAATGCCTAGGAGGAGGTTTCCAACACCCCCCCCCCCAACGAGGTGTCCCATTCAGGCCATGAGTCTTAGCTTAAGAGCTTTCTAACAATTTTCTTGTCCAGAATATAACTGAATATGATGGATCGACGGACCCCACGGAGCACTTATCAAAGTTTGAGAATAGCGCTTTGCTTCATTAGTATACTGATGGGGTTAAGTATCGAGTATTCTTAACCACCCATACGAAAGTAGCCCAGTAGTGGTTTAACCATCTAGCTCCAAACTCGATCCATTCGTTTACGGAGTTCTGCGCGATGTTCCTACATCAGTTTTCCAGTAGCAAGAGGTATCAAAAGACCTCTCTGAGTTTGTTTAACATACGCGAAGGAGTCAATGAGCCCTTAAGAAGGTACGTAAGACGGTTCAATGCTACCTCCTTAGAGGTACCTTCCGCGAATGCTGAAGTCTTAGCTAACTCCTTTGTGCAAGGCTTGAAAGATGGGGACTTCTTTAGGCCCCTGGCCAAGAAGCCTGCCATCAACTTCGACAACTTGTTAAAAAGGGCAGATAAGTACATGAATCTTTAGAAATCTACCCAAACGAAGCTAGCTAGCTGCAATCCCGCTGCTAGGGGTGAAGAGAAGGCCCCAGTGGAAACCAAGAATCTCACCTATCCAAATAGGGATAAGGAGGCTTACTGGAATCTACCTCGAACACCCCTAGAGGTGGCTCCAGAGAAAGCTCTTATGGCGATAGAGAAGGAGAACAAGAAGTTAGTGACTTGGACACAGAGTGTAATTTAAGGGCCGATTCATCCAAAATCTGACATGTATTGCCATTGCCACAAGGATTACGGTCATGATACTAATACCTGCCGATACCTATTGAGCGAAATAGAAAGGCTAATAGAATGCGGACACCTGCAAGAGCTTATATGCCGTGATCGTGACAAGAGCACGAGAATCTTTGAGAGGAGTCTTACCCCATCGCAGTATAGGGCAGCTGTCGAGATACGTCCTAATGAGAATCCAAAGGACACGATGGGAAGAAGAGATGAAGAAGAAAGTCCAAACCAAAGACGAAAACTTATCAATATGATAAAAAGAGGCCCCACGATGGAGACTCACATAGAGCCCGCGAACTCATCTTAGGGCCCTGCGAGAGTTGTCTGATCTAGAGATGACCAAGGAAGAAGCTGAGAAGGTAGCTGTGGTTAATACCGAGCCTCTGATACAATTCGTGCCTGGAGATGAGCACCACCTCAGTCGCCCTCATCATGATGCTCTAGTGGTTACTGCTACCATCACTAACTACAATATGGGGTGAGTTTTTATAGATTGTGGCAGCTCGGTGGATGTACTTTTCCATGATGCCTTCAAAAAAATGGACCTGGGAAGTATGAAGATGACGCAGGTGGAAACCACTCATTTTGGATTCGTAAGAGAGGTGGTGCATCTGTTGGGGCAAGTACAATTGCTCCTATCCTTAGGAGTAGAACCTTGAAAGAAGATCAGAATGGTGACGTTTTTGGTAGTAGATTCCCCGTTAGCATACAATGTTATCTTCGGGCGGCCCACACTAAATGTTTTTCAAGCAGTCATTTCCACTTACCTCATGAAAATGAAATTCCCGGTGGGGCAAAGGCCTAGGAGAGATAAGAGAAGACCAGCAAGCTACCCGGAAGTGCTACATAGAAGTTATCCGAATGGGAGAAAGATCATCGAATATTTAGATTGACCTACAAAAGGGGTCTAGTTTGGAGAAAGAAGGAGTCATGACCAGGAGGAATCAAGGAGTTGGGCGTGCAACCTAAAGCTAAACTGGCAAAAAATTTGCTCACAGTGGAACTGGTACTAGACGATCCTTCCAAGATTGCCAAGATAGGATCTCAGCTCGACCCTGAGATAGCTTCTCACATAGCTCAGCTGCTCCGAGACTACATAGACATTTTTGCTTGGACAGCGGAGGACCTAGTGGGTATTGATCCATCTATAGCAGTCCACTAGCTCAATGTCTTTTCCGCTTCCAAAGTCGTGAAGCAGAAGAAGAGGCACTTTGGACCTGAGAATGATAAGATCATAAAAGAAGAGGTGGACAGGTTGCAAGCTGTCGGCCACATAAAGGAAATCCAATTCCTGGAGTGGATAGCTAATGTTGTCCTTGTTCCCAAAGAAGGAGATAAATGTCCAATGTGCATAGATTTCTGAGATCTTAACAAAACTTGCCCAAAAAACTGTTTACCCTGTTAGGTTAATGTCCTCAAATGCCACTGGAGGATTAGTAAATTATAGGACATTGTCAAAATTGTAATTGTTTTAATCAAATTAATAAAAGGCATTATTAGTTGTTTATTTATATATTGGCATTTATATATTGTATTCGACTATAAGTCCATGAATAACTCTCTAAGGCACTAGAGGAGTTTAATATTTGTGTGCTAAATAGGTCTGCAAGTCAAAGATTTTCAATTGGGCATGGAAATCATGAAGACTTATATGATATAAGTTTTGTCGAGAAAGGTGCCTATCAATCACTAGGAAGTAGTGACGAACTTATATCATAGGTGCACTGATGGAGATGGAGGCACTTAGACATGATCACATCAATTTTCTCACATTGGTTTTCACTCTTTGACGGTCAGTGACAGAGTTGATTGATTGTAATAGGTGTGTCTGAACTTTAGACTTGAGGAATCGAGTTGAAGATATACTTGTGATGTTAGGTTCGTCATTAGAGTAATTAGGCCCAGTTCACCCTTTGGTGGGGTCAACCTCGAACTGCAACCTAATGGACAAGTAGTATTCTTAACTGATATCCAAGATAGGATTTGTTCCCTCGTAAGTGTGCGAGGAATTATCCTATGCAATTTATAAGTAAGTTACATCTTAAAGTCTTTGACCAAGCATTCGATGATCTGAACTTATTATAGATATAGCATAGTGTCACTAAAACCATGACTCTCACTTGACCGGGATAAGGTAATGAAGTGTTTGTATTCACACAGTATTTACAATTAGAAGGTAAAAATAATTTAATCATTTCATTTTATTTGAGTTAAAATATGGACCACATGACTGACTAGGTAGGTCTCATATTCAATGGAATCGTCTCATTGCCAAATATAGATGGACCTAAAGAGTCACGCTTAAAAAGGAAACTTTGATAGAAAAATAGAATTTTCTCTTGTGGTAATATTTTAAGTATTTGATACTTAAAATTAAATAAATAGAATTAATTGTTTGAAGAAATAAGTTAATTTATTTATGATTTAATTAATATAATACTTCTTGAAGAAACATAATTAATTAACTATTATTTAATTGAATTAATTAATTAGTTAGATTAAGTTAATTAATTAAATAATAGAATAAACTAAGCACAAATTAAATACACCACGTGGCACAATAAACCCTATGAGGGGTGGCCATAAGGAGTGTTAATGGGCTTAGTTTGAGTTCAAAGCAATTACTTAATTGATATAAATATCACATTAGTCATTAACCTCGGTCAGAAAGTTGTATTACAAACACCACAAGAAAAGAATTCCTCTTCCCTTTCTCTGTCCTAGTCGTTGCCTACTATAGAAGAAGGAGGAAGATTTTTTCCTTCAAGTTATTCCAACAAGACGACTTAGAGGCAGCACACTTGGACTGCTTGGATCAAATATCAGCCGGAAATTTTTCGCGAAGATTTAAAGAAGCCAAATTCGTAGGATTTGTCAACCACTTCGCGACAACGGGCAATAATTATTTAACCCTATCGTACATACGTGAAAATTAACCACGGGATTGATCCTGAAAGGGCAAATCCAAAAATTTTTACATTCACCTTTTTCCGCTGCGTTTGGTTGATTTTCCCCAACACCGGTGTCAGAGCCAAATTGTGGGGTTCGGCATATGTAGTTTATGTGAATTTATGTGATATAGATGCATGATTCATAGTTTTTCATTAATACATGATTACATATGTGGATTTCGCATTATTCGTGTTCTTGAGAAAATATTTTTTTGTCGTTCGTTAGAATTTGATGATAATTGGATTTCATGTAAATTATGTGATGGAAAATAAAAACCAAGAATTTCAGCAAGCATCTCGTCGCCGGAGGGGCAGGCGTAAGGCACAACCGAGATGGACTCGCTGTACAGCCCATCTTTCTCGGCAGTAGGCCATCCTGCAGGAAATCTGGTCTCGAGTTCTGCGAGCCCAATTGCCCGGCAGCTGGGCTGCGAGGCGATTGGGCCGCACAGCGCGAGCCTACCCGTGTGTTATTTAACACACAGGTTTGGGCTAACCCGAACCAGGTCACCGATGGGTCGACCCGGGTCAATTATTAAATAATATTTATTATTTAATTTTGATTAAAATTAGATTTTAATGCAAAATAAATAATATTAATTATTTAATACAGTTAATATTATTTCCATCTAATCTAATGTTAATTAAAGTTAGACTTTGAATTAAATTGGATTTCTTCTATTGAGAAATTAATTTAATGAACTGGGAATTTAATTTTTTATTAAAATTGGATTTTATTAGAAAATTAATTGGAGTTCAATTAAATTGAACTATCAAATAGAATTAAATAAATTATTTTTCTCAAGAACATGAACAACAATGATTAAATTTAGAATTTACTTAGAAATTAGCATATATGATTTTCGTGTGTTATGTGCAATATTTCATGTATTACATGATTATGTGATGGGAGACATAATTCATGGACTTAGGCTCGTTTTTGAAAATTGTATTTCTTTCCATGGGTTGTAAAGGCCGTTTTGAGCCTATTTTTATTTTCTTTCTAGATAAATTTTGTATAGGTTGAAAATATTGAATGTAATAGTTAGAAATAGAATAGGCCCAAAGTAGAAATTCAAGTCGAGCCTAGGAGATTCAAGAAAGAGCTTTGGAAGCTTTAGTATAGATTCTTTCTTTTATTTTATGATTGAAACATTTGCTTGTTTCAATCTAGGAAATATAGTCCATGAATCATGTGTTGTTAGCCTTCTAGGATTGCTATTTTATTTTAATCCATGTTTGTATGTATGATATGAAATGGATTAATGTGCAAAATGAGACCTAATAAACAATACAAATCCTACCACTTAGAAAAATATTAAGTTAGTAAAGGGTATAGGGTATCCTGTCCTTCACTAAACTTAGGGTAAATTAAAATGATATTTAATATATATAATCGTCCCTAAGCAATGAGAGTTATATATATTGAAATATATTTTAAGTTTTACTAAGTGCATGAAAATGCCGTTGGTCGAAAATAAATTTCACCCCAAATACTAGCAAAAGGTTACAAGGTGAAATTTAATTGTTAGACTAATAGATAGTCAGTGGGTTGAACTTAAATTACTCATAAATGAATAAGATCGTTAAAAGGTTGAGATTTGATGAATAATGGACAAAGAGATTGAATCATCTATTAGATAGGTTGGTGTTGGACATCACTTTCATAGATTAGTTAGGCCACATACCAGCAAAAGGTCGCAACCTATTAATCTAGTTAAAGAACTCAATCACCACCATGAAGTCGTCCAACGATGACTTTCGAATTCAACAGTGGGAGTGTAGATTTTTGAAAAATATAGTGGGAGCCAAGTTTATTTTAAAAGTCCTTAATCTAAACTTGGAACAACAATTACATTAGAATCTAATAAGTCTTTTTACTTTTTCTGCAGTTATTAGCTTATTTTCTCTCTCACAATGTCACCTAAGCCCCTGTCTGATTTGATAAAAAGATACACTTTGACTGGACCAAATTACATAGAATGGCTCACAAACTTGAGGATGGTCCTAAGTAGTGAGTTGATTGATTATGTATTAGAACTCAGACGTCCTCCTGTACTGGCAATATGGGAAGAAAAAAGGGTTCGGATTTCCTACATGGACTAGGTCTGTGATATTCATCAAGCTAGAGGATACATGTTGAGTTCAATGTGCAGTGAGTTGCAAAGTTCTCATGAAAAGATGGAGAATGCAAGAGACATACTACTCCATCTTGACTCTATGTTTGGAGAGAATGGTAAAAACATTCGGTATATGATATCGAAGGAACTCTTCACAACAAGAATGAAGGAACAAGAGAATATGGGAAATCATGTACTGAAGATGATGACATTAAATGAAACGTTAAAATCTTTGGATTTCTACATGGATCTTCACATCCAAGTTGACCTTATTCTACAGTCACCTCCTGATTCCTTTGACTACTTCGTCATGAATTTTGACATGAATCATATCAAGGGTTCGTTAGTTGGGCTCACAACCAAACTCGAGCTCGTTCAAAGACAAATAAGGAGGAATATAAAAGGAAATACAATTTCCAATCCTGAACAGGTACCATTGGATGTCTACAAGTAAAGGGAAAAATGGAAGGATCCCTTAAGGCTCGAGGAGAGATAGGAAGAAAGAAAGGAAAGAACAAGAAGCTTAAGGAATCGACTAGGTGTCTTTTCTGTGGTGAGCTGGGCCACTGGAGAAGGGAGTGTCCTAATCGAAGCAACGCAACAGGTATGGAATTTTTTGTTTTAGAAACTAATTGTTCTACAGCTGTATTTTCCACTTTGTGGATACTTGATTCTGGAGCTAGTGCTCATGTTTGTGTAATGAATCAGGATCTGCAGCGAAGTAGGAAGCTGGAGCATGGAGAAGTGCTGATCAGTGTTGGCAGCGGGCAGAGTGTCGCGGTTTCTCACATTGGATCTACTTCTTTGTATTTATCATCTGGTCATGTTTTAAATTTAGAGAATGATTTGGTTTTGCCCAAGGGGCTTAAAAACATTCTTTCAATTCCAGTACTTGCAGCATTTTATTACATTTGTTCATGTTTTAAATTCATTGACAGTACTTGCAAAATTTTATTTCATAATAATATTGTTAGCGCTGCTACTTTAGTCAATGGCCTCTATTACTTAAACATGCAAAATGAGTGTGTTACTAATGTTATCTCAAAGAAGTGTGGTAGACAAAGTACTAACCTAAGCTTAAAATGACATCTTAAACTAGGCCATGTCGATGGGCGAAAGATCAAGATGGAGAAAGATGTGTTAATTGACCCATTGGGATCAGATCCCTATCCGACTTGTGAATCTTGCCTCAAAGGCAAGATAGCTAGATCACCTTTCACCGGGACTTTTGAAAGAGCCACTTAAGTATTAGGGGTTATGCACACCAACGTTTGCAAACCATTTCGAGAAATGGCTCATGGAGGTTTCCACTATTTCATTACTTTCACTGATGACCATTCTAGGTATGGTATTGTGTATCTAATGAAATACAAGTCTGAATCATTTGATAAGTTCAAAGAATTCAAGGCCTTAGTGGAAAAACAAATTGGCCATCATATAAAAGCACTACGATCGGATCGTGGAGGTGAATATATGAGTGATGAGTTTGATCAGTTCCTAAAGGAACAAGGGATAATATTGTAACTCACACCACCAGAAACTCCACAACTAAATGGGGTAGCAGAGCGTAGGAATCGAACACTATTGGATATGGTTCATCTATGCGCAGCTACACTGATTTACCCATTTCTTTGTAGGGACATGAACTCCTTACAGCTACTCATATCTTGAATAGATGTCCTTCCAAATCCATTCCTAAGACACCATATGAGATATGGAGAAATAGAAAAACAAACCTTAAGTATATTAGGGTTTGGGAATGCCCTTCCTACATCAAGAAGACAAAGGCAGAGAAATTGGAAGCTAGGTCCCTTAAAGGACGTTTTGTTGGTTTTCCCGAGGATTCCATAGGATATCTTTTCTACATGCAACATGATCAAAGGACCATTGTTGCACTGCAAACGCACTTTCTAGAAGATGAATTCCTTCTAGAAGGTGGTGCAGGTAGGAAAATTGTTCTAAATGAGCAAGATGAAACACCTAGGGAGACGACTGTTCAAGAAACACACACTGAACCTGTTGAAACACAACCAATGCTGCAAGGATCTAGTAGAATACCAAATCAACCTGATAGGTACTATGGGTATCTGCTACAAGAGGGACTGGGTGTCCACACAATAGAAGTGGGAGTCCTAGGGGACGACCCTACTACTTATGATCAAGCAATGATGGGCATCAACTCTACAAAGTGGCAAGAAGCTATGCAGGCAGAGATTGACTCGATGCACTCCAACCAAGTCTGGACTCTAGTAGATCGTCCTGATGGCATTGCACCTATAGGGTGCAAGTGGATCTACAAGAGGAAGATAGGCGCGGATGGAAACGTTGAAACATATAAGGCAAGGCTTGTAGCAAAAGGTTATAGTCAAAAGGAAGGAAATGACTACCAAGAGACCTTTTCACCTGTGGCAATGATCAAGTCTATTAGAATTCTGCTTGCGATAGCTGCACACTTACACTATGAGATATGGCAGATGGATGTAAAGACGGCTTTCCTAAATGGATTCCTCGAAAAGGATATCTATATGGAGCAGCCTAAAGGCTTTGCACCTGGGTCTGATATCCATAAAGTGTGCAAACTTAAGAGATCCATTTATGGACTTAAGCATGCCTCTAAAAGTTGGAATCTACGTTTTGATGAAGTTGTCAAAGGATTTGACTTTGTCAAGAACGAAGATGAACCATGTGTTTACAAAAAGGTTAGTGGGAGCGAAATCACTTTCCTTATCTTATATGTGGATGACTTTGTACTCATGGGAAATGATGTAGGAATGCTCACATCAGTCAAAAGGTGGCTTTCAAACACATTCCCCATGAAAGACATGGGAGAAGCGACCTATATTCTAAGAATTCGTATCTACAGAGATAAAACAAATAGAATGATAGGACTTTCCCAGGCCCTTTACTTAGAGAAGGTCCTAAAGAGATTTGGGATGGAGGACTCTAATAAAGGTTTCTTGGCCATGAAACATGGGGTACACCTTTCAAAGTCTATGTCTCCTCAAAGTGAGGAAGATAGGAGGGAATTGAGTATGGTGCCCTATGCGTCTACAGTGGGTAGTCTGATGTATGCCATGTTATGTACACTGCCAGACATAGCCTACACGGTAAGCGTGGTAAGTCATTTTTAGAAAAACCCAGGAAGAGAACATTGGACTGCTGTAAAAGATATCCTCAAGTATCTGAAGAGAACTAAGGATATGGTCCTAACATATGGGCATATAGATTTGAAGGTGGATGGATATACTGACTCAGATTTCCAATCTGATGTAGATGATAGCAAATCCACTTCAGGGTTTATATTCACACTCAATAGTGGAGCGGTGACTTGGAAAAGTTCCAAGCAAAGCACAACCACTGATTCCATCATGAGGGGGAATACATAGCGGCTTCGAGGCTGCTAAACAGGGTGTTTGGATTAGGAAGCTTCTTGAAGAACTTTAAGTGGTCCCTAGTCCAGAGCTGCCATTGCGACTTTATTGTGATAATAACGGGGCTATTGCGCAAGCAAAGAAACCAAGGTCTTACAACAAATCAAAACACCTAGACACGAGATAACACATAATAAGATAAATCGTTGGAAGAGGCGAGATAGATGTGCAGAGAGTAAATTCAGCTGACAACGTCGCTAACCCATTGACCAAGCCTTTGACATAGGCAGTGCTGGATCGACATCTTGAGAAGATGGGTATTAGATACCATAGTGATTGGCATTGAGTCCAAGTGGGAGATTGTTAGGTTAATGTCCTTAAATGCCACTGGGGGATTAGTAAATGATAGGACATTGTCAAAATTGTAATTGTTTTAATCAAATTATAAAAGTCATTATTAGTTGTTTATTTATATATTGGCATTTATTTATTGTATTCGACTATAAGTCCATGAACACAAGAGTTAACTCTCTAAGGCACTAGAGAAGTTTGATACTTGTGTGCTAAACAGGTCTACAAGTCAAATATTTTCAATTGGGCGTTGGAAATCATGAATAGTTAGGCCCAATTCACCCTTTGGAAGGGTCAACCTCGAATTGCAACCTAATGGGCAAGTAGTATTCTTAACTGATATCCGAGATAGGATTTGTTCCTTCGTAAGTTAGCGAGGAATTATCCTATGCAATTTATAAGCAAGTTAGATCTTAAAGCATTTGGCCAAAGCATTTGATGATCTGAACTTATTATAAATATAGCATAGTGTCAAGTTAATGAGTTTGACTAAAACCATGACTCTCACTTGACCGGGATAAGGAAACGAAGAGTTTGTATTCACACGGTATTTACAATTGGAAGGTAAACATGTTCTAATCATTTCATCTTATTTAGGTTAAAATATGGACCACACGACTGGCTAAGTGGGTCCCATATTCAATGGAATCCTCCCAATTCCAAATATAGATGAACATAAAGAGTCACGCTTAAAAAGGAAACTTTGATGAAAAATAGAATTTTCTCTTGTGGTAATATTTTAAATATTGGATACTTAAAATTAAATGAATAGAATTAATTATTTGAAGAAATAAGTTAATTTATTTATGATTTAATTAATATAATATTTCTTGGACAAATATAATTAATTAAATGAGTTATCTATTATTTAATTGAATTAATTAATTAGTTGGATTAAGTTAATTAATTAAATAATAGAATAAACTAAGCATAAAATTAATACACCATGTGGCACACTAAACCTGTGAAGGACGGCTATAAGAAGTGTTAATGGGCTTAGTTTGAGTCCAAAAATGACTCTATTGATATAAATATCACATTAGTCATAAGCCTAGGTCATAAAGTTGTATTACAAACACCACAAGAAAAGAATTCCTCTCCCCTTTTCTCTCCTAGCCGTCTCCTACTATAGAAGAAGAAGGAAGATTTTTCCATCAAGTCATTCTGGCGAGACGACTTAGAGGTAGCACACTTGGGTTGCTTGGATAAAATATCTTTCAGACGGAGATTTTTCGCGAAGATTTAAAGAAGCCAAATTCGTAGGATTTGTCTACCACTTCGCGACAATGGGTAATAATTATTAAACCCTATCGTACCTACTTGAGAATTAACCCCGGGATTGATCCTGAAAGGGAAAATCCAAAAACATTTTAAATTCAAGTTTTTCGGCTGCGTTTGGTTGATTTTCCCCAACAAACCCCTTCCTAGAATCGACCAGCTGGTGGATTCTACGTCAGGGTGTGAACTTTTGAGCTTGATGGATGCCTCTCATGGGTACCACTAGGTACCCCTAGCCCCTGAAGATCAGAAGAGGGTGAGCTTATAACAGCCTTCACGACGTTCTGCCATGTGATGATGCCTTTTGGCCTAAAAAATGCTAGACCCACATATCAGCAACTTATGGATAAGATTTTTCAAAAGAAAACAGGAAGAAATCTCGAAGTATATGTAGACGACATGCTGGTGAAGAGCCGGAAGGCGCAAGACCACTTGGTGGAAACATTGGAGGTACTACGACAATACAGAATGAAGCTTAATCCCCTGAAATGCGCTTTTGGAGTCAGGAATGGAAAGTTCTTGGATACCTAGTGACGAAGAAGGGAATCAAAGTTAATCCTGAGAAGACAAGAGCTATCCAAGAAATGGCGCCGCCAGCTACCCGGAATGGAGTTCAAGTACTTGCTGGCAGAGTGGTAGCCTTGAGCCGATTTATCTCAAGACTAGGAGAGTAGGCCTGCCATTCTTCAGGGTCATCCGGAAGGTAAGCTCGTTCTCCTGGAGTGAAGAATTCCAAGAAGCCTTTGAAGAATTAGAGGCGTATTTAACCAACTTACCTTTGCTGACCAAACCATTACCAAGAGAAAATTTATACCTGTACCTGGCGATTTCAGATCATGTTGTTAGCTCTGTGCTAGTACAAGAGTAACGAAAAGACCAAAATTTGATGTACTATGCCACCTCAACGGGAAGTGGAGCAGGAATAGTACTGACGACAGCTGAAGGGAATGAGTTAGAGTATGCCATGAAGTATAATTTTTGCGCTTCTAACAACGAAGCTGAATATGAAGCCCTGATTGCTAAGATCAAGATGGCGTTAAAGGTGGGAGCAAAACATTTGATAGTCCACTTGAACTCCCAGTTGGTGATGTGTCAAGTTAATGATCATATGAGGCCAAAGAAAGAAGAATGATGGAGTACCTGAAGAAAATATGAGACTTAAGAGGCCAATTGGAGACTTTCGAGATGAAGCAGGTACCTCATATAGAGAACAAAAAAGCTGATTACCTAGCATGATTGGTGAGTGTGCTAGTCGATTGCCATACTTGGAAGATAACAATAGAAGCCATACCAAGTTCCACAATAAGAGAAGAAATAAACAGCATAACCCTGGAGCCAGACAATTGGAAAATACCTGTAGTAAATTACATACTATAGTGATGATTGGCAGAGTACAAAAAGGAGGCCTTGAGGGTGCAACGACAAGTCCTTCGATTTACCATAATCGAGGAAACCATGTACAAGAGATCCTTTACTCACCTATTTTTGAGATGCCTCTCGAAAGAGGAAGGATTGATGGTTCTATGAGATATCCATGAAGACCTTTGTGGTAGCCATGCTGGTGCATCTACCATAAGGGGAAAAGCCCTCAGAGTTGGTTACTACTAGCCCACCATGAGGGAAGAGGCGAGAAATGTGGTGGAAGGTGTGAGCAATGCCAAGTGCATGTGACGCTATATCACCAGCCGACTGGATTTATGGGTGCCATGAGTTCACCTTATCCGTTCACTAGGTGGGGAATGGACATACAGCCCTTCCCCACTACAATAGGGCAGGAGAAGTTCTTATTAGTGGTAGTAAACTACTTCAGAAAATGGATCGAGGCGGAACCACTAGCCAAGATCACGAAGAACGAACTGATATAATTCATAAAGAAGTCCATACTCTTCAGATTCGGAGTACCTTGCGAGATAGTATCTGATAATGGGAAACAATTCCAAGGTGCAAAAATACAAGACTAGTACATGGAGGTGGTCATAAAACAGTTGTTCACCTCGGTGGGTCACCCGCAATGCAACGGCCAAGTGGAGGTGATTAACAGGATTATCGTGCAAGGCCTGAAAATGAGACTGCAAAAAGGCGGAAGAGTTGTCGAGTGTGTTATGGTCGTACCTAACCACTTCCCGCAGCACTACTGGAAAACCCCCTTTAGCGTGGTGTATGGAGCGAATGATGTCATACCATCCGAAGTTAACCTGACATCTCACAGAGTGAAGTACCTTGATGCTGAAAGAAAAGGAGAGTTAATGCAAGAAAACTTGGATAGCATTGAAGAGGCTAGGGAGATAGCCTACTTGAAGATAACTAAATACAAGCAAAGGATAGCAGCGGCTCACAGTCGAAGAGTCGTGGCTAGAGAATTCCAATTAGGGGACCTAGTCCTCTGGCGAGCTGAGGTTCTTAAGCCAGTCGGAAAGTTAGGACCTAAATGGGAGGGTCTGTACAAGGTGGTGCAAGTCCTAAGTGGTGGAGCATATATGCTGGAAGACGTGGGAGGCCGAAAGCTATCTAGGTCGTGGAATGTGCACAACTTGAGGAAATTCTATTCCTGAAAAGGTGATTGTCTCTAAGAAGTTAGTATTTTTTATTGCTTTTCTAAGATTATAAATGCTTAAGCTAAAAGCATCTAGGAATAGCTTCATGTTTAATTCATTTTTGCTTTTTATCTCGATATTATGTAATGTGTGCCTGCTTTTCCTAGTTAGGCCTGCAATATGAAATAAAGAAGTTTATTCATCTCTGTGTCATCATACTTGTGTTGCTGTATGTATAAGAACAAAAATATGGCATAAGCCCTAGGCGGCGTAAGCCCTAATATCGAGGCTGTTTGTAAACCCTAGGTTGTACCGAAAATAAAATATCGCATAAGCCCAAGGCGTTGTCAGCCCTGACATCAAGCTGTAGTAAACCCTCAGCAGCAACGAAGAAAGCGGAATTATTAAGCCCTAGGTGGTGTAAGCCCACAAAGCAGCTTAAGCCCTAGGCAGCACAAGAAAAGATAAATAAAAGACACTAGCATAAGCCCAAGGCGTCGTAAGCCCTAATACCAGGTTGCAGTAAGCCCTTCACAGCAACGAAGAGGATGAAAATCATAAGCCCCTAGACGGTGTAAGCCTACAAGGCAGCTTACACCCTAGGTAGCACATGAAAAGATAAGTAACAGACACTCACATAAGCCTAAGGCGTCGTAAGCTCTAATATTAGGCTGTAGTAAGCCCTCGGCAGCAACAAAGATGGCGAAAATCATAAGTCCTAGGCGGTGTGAACCCTGAAGGTAGCTTAAGCCCTAGGCAGCACATAAAATAATAATAAAGAAGGAATACTATATAAACCATAGGCGGTATAAGCCTAAAAGGCAGCCTAAGCCCTAGGAAGCATATAAAAAATAATGAAGGAAGGATACTACATAAGCCCTAGGCGACATAAGCCCTGCTATAAGGCTGCTTGTAAGCCCTGGGCAGCATAACAGGTATATATTGTGAATAAATTTGCATTTATACATTACTTTTTCTATGAAAGGCATATATTTGCCATGAATAAAGTTGCATGCATCTGGCTTTCTCTATTGAAATCATATGCTAAAGGTGAAAAACAAGCATCTCTTATTATTATTTCAAAGAAATGGAAAGCTCATGCCCCAAATGTGATCATGACATAAAAACTAATATACCCTGAAAGTGAGCATATTACAAAGTACTTAGGACAAACAAAATGCAGAAAGGGAAAGTTGCTAGTATCCAAATAATCTAAATAAAGGTGGTGGATTCGGCCGCCTCATCCGCCTCTGGAGCAACGAGCTCATCTGTCGCCTCAAAAAAGGACTCTGCATGTCTCTGATTACCATTAACAATAATGTTATCTTGAGCTCTGGCGGATATACCATTAGTGGTCTTGTCAGCAGTCTCATCAGCAACTTTTCAGTTGTTTCATCAGCGAACTTGCCAGCAGTCACATCGCCTATCCCATCGATGATTTTATTAGCAGTCTCGCCAACTATCCCGTTAGCTGGCATATCAGGTGGCTGGATAGCTGGTGGGGTGTATTCAGGAGCTTCCTCACCAGGAAGGGGGGCATCATCTAATCTTGGTGTTTCCTTAGCTTCCTTGTTTAATAAAAACTCCTTCTTTTAATATCCTTGTGCAAATATAATTCTCCTTCCTCTTTTCCTTTCTTTCCAAGATACCTAAACAGTCTCCTCTTCTCCTAACTATTTTTGAAAATAGCCATAAATAGATGCAGATATATATTTTCTCTTCTTCCCTTCTTGTTCTTCATATTTTTCGAAAATTCCATTAATAGTATAGTAATATTATTAATAAAAATTCCTCTTCCCTTCTCTTCTAATCCCCTTAGGATTTGGAATAATCTCTTCAAGATATCTTCTTAGTCTTCAAGTACAAGACTTCTCCCTTTATTTTCCTTCATAATTTTCAAAAAATGCAATGCTTTATACTCCCTCAAATTTTCAAAAATATTGAACCATCCAAGCAAGTTTCCACCTCTTTGAAGATTGTTTGGGTA
Source organism: Buddleja alternifolia (assembly GCA_019426215.1). Lineage (NCBI taxonomy): Eukaryota > Viridiplantae > Streptophyta > Magnoliopsida > Lamiales > Scrophulariaceae > Buddleja > Buddleja alternifolia. The sequence continues at coordinate 25,062,613 of CM033395.1, read as the reverse complement.
ACATTCTTCATCATTTCTTGATATCTTTTCATACATAACTTTAGGATTTTCACCATCCTTTTTTCCTTCATACTTTTTGCAAAAGTACTCTTCTATTGTATCAAATGACTCATCGAACTCACCTTCCCATAATAAAAACTCGATTGAGATGTTTTCTAGTGATACTGAGTCAGAAGAAGGAGCAAAATCGAGCTCTCCATTACCTCATGTTCGACCCACTTTGCCTAGTGTGGAGAAAGAAGCGACGGGTGATCTTTTTTGGGATGAGACTTTGTATGTTAGATGATGATGTTGCTGATGACGAGGTCTCTCTTATAGTGAGTGAGGAACAGATTCATTTCGAGATATTCAAACTAAATGAGGGTTTTCCATCATATGAGGTGTATTCTTCTCTTTTCTCATTATCCAATGCTCAAAAACTAAGAAAGCATTTACGTCTTCCCTTGGGGTACGAAATAAATGTCCCCTCTCCCCGGGATCCATCCAACATGCCCCCTCTAGGCTCTCTTTGTTTTTTTTGTTGCTCAAATTGAGGCTGGCTTGCGTTTTCCCATACCATCTTTTTATGTCGACATCCAATCGATATCAGGTGACTTTATGTCAATTGTGTCCAAACTCTTTTAGTCTCATGTCCTCCTTCTTCATGGTGTCTTCTTTTAGGGGGCGAAGTTCCATTAGCAAACAAGTTTTACTCATTTTTCCAACTTAAAAAGTTAGAAAAAGGAGTATTCTATTTCAATGCTAGGGTAGGGGTGCATTTTTTGACTCATAACTTCAAAACTCATGGTGATTGGAGACACCATTATTTCTTTATTTCTTCTTCTCCTCTGTGGCCGTTTCCCAGCATATGGATTGAGGAGAGCCCAAAGTACCCCTGATTTTCTTCTAAAGATAGGCCTCCTCTTCATCAACGTATGTTGGATAGGTTGAATGAGCAAGAATACGACATCAAATTCCTGATTGATGAGAATTTATTGAGACACTTCCACTTGAGTTACAAGCACACCTCACTAGGAAATAGTTTAAGTATACTATGAACAATGTTATTTACCTTTCATCACTTTTCCACATGCATATATGCGAGGTCTCCCATTAGCTATCTGCATCACTTCATAATTATCATAACATATCCTTCTTTACTTTGAATATTTTCTCGTTGTTGTTGCTAAGTGCCAATATGTTTAGGGCTCTTTTGAAGAACAAAGCTGGATTATCGCATGCTAACGGGAATGCTAATAAATCATCAATGGAATCTAGAACAAAGAAGAGGGCTCTTAATACTCCTCATATCCCCCTTGACCAGCCATCTTCCGGGCATGCTAATGGGACAAATAAGAACAAACGTACCCTAAAGGCCAAGGAGAATCCTCATATGCATGCTGATGGGAGGGGTCCCAAACATCCTCATAATCATTCTCCACTTCAGCCGTCTCGATAGCTTTCTGGGGCAAAGGCTTTTGACACCTCGCCACCTCCTACCAAGAAGGACCGTGATCATTCTACTCCTCCTTCTCGTGACAGGCCTTCCTCCACTTCATTTTTCTTTGGTGGAAATAGAAAAATAGCTTGTGATCAGCTATTAGGCTTGCTTTGTCCAGAGACCGCCGCTACAAGGGTGATCTCTCTAACTCTAATTTTATGGAAGAATTCTCCTCCACTATGCTACAGGTATATCTCTCACGATTTTTCCTCCTCCTTTTAGTCCTTCATTCCATACATTTCGCATATCATTTTGAATTAACACACCTTTTTCATCAGCTATCTTTTAATCTTCCTTCAAATTTTGTTCTTAGATGAGTATGCTTGGCGGTGATGCTATAGTCTCGGCTTCGTCATAAGCTAGCTGAGGTTGCTGATGAAGCCAAGAAAGTTCTAATTGAAAGGAACGACTTTCAGCCAAATCAGAAGAGTTGGAGTGAGAGCATATTTTGAGAAAAAACTTATATGTCGAATTGGACTAGCTGATGAAGGACTTTGCAAAGTTTTCAGCAAGTCATGTTGATGAGGTAAGGAAAGAGCGCCAGGCAGCTCACCAGGAGGCCACTAAGGATTTCGCCCACTCCCCTGCCAGGCAGATCTTTTTAGAAGCTTAATACCTGCGTAGGCAAGAAGAATATCTAAAGTCCAATGACTTTTTTGAAGTATTGACGGGTTCAGCTCTCCCATATTACCAACATGAATTTTATTCTTGTCTTAAACAATTTGTGGAGGCTGGCATTTTGCCTCCAGGATCAGATCTTTCTTTCCTTAAGGAGAGAGAAAACAAGGAGAACAAAAAAGAGTGGGGAATTTTCGGCCCCTTCCCCCACAAAAATCAGTCATCTAGGGCTCATGGGGTAGCTCATGAGCCCACCCTAAAGTGACAAGGAGGGATTGATACACCATGCACTCTTTTTCCCTTAACCTTAGTTTTTTCCCATTGGGTTTTTTCAAGGTAAGGTTTTTAACGAAGTAGTCAGTGTATGAAAAAGGATCAAACCTCTTTGAAATTATGACAATTTATTGTACTCTCGAGACTTTTTGAGCCTTTTATTCCAAAATTCTCAAGAGACGGGGGCTTATGATATGAGTCATAATTTTCATTTCTCCTAAATGGGCTAACGTGGAGTGGGCTTGTGTCAAGATGAATAAATGAGGAAGGCTTATGAATGGAAAGCTCGTAAAAAGCCCAAGGATATGCTCGTGAGAATGCTAAGAGGAACGCCCGAAGGAAAGCTCATGGAAAAACTTATGAGAAAGATCAAATAAAAGGATATTTGGATAAATCTTATCCTAAACTACCAAATCCTAAAAAGAGGGATGTGACTATCGTATCCCACAATATCCGAGAACAAGTTGGAATCAATCCAAAGACTCCTATGCCCTAGCAAAATTGGCTACTAGGCCTATATAAGAATGTTTTACTTCATTTTTTGCAACTTAAGTTTTAGTAGAGAAAGTCAAGTTTTTATAAAATGGTATTACTCCAAAATTAGGGTTTATGTTCTTGAATATTCACATTCAATAAAGAAGCAATTCTTTTTACTTTTTCTCCATACATTTCGAGTGTTCCATATTTATTATTTGAATGTATTAATTATAAAAATTAATCGAAGACCTTGTTAGGTTCTCCGATTTTCTTGGTGTGAAAATCCGAACCACATCAGTTTTCATATTCATAAGCATCAAATTTAAGATCTTCTATTCATTTGAAGTTCTATTGGTTTAAACCAATTTTTTCGAGAATATTATTAAATATATATATATATATATATATATAAAGCAGGCTAGATGAATCAATATTCGTGAAATTATATTTGACTATGGAATATAAATTTATTTTTTCATGAAGGTCAAATTAAAAATATAAAAAGATAATACTCCTTACGTGTTCACTGTTTTTTAGACTTAGGCAATTCAAATAGGTGAAGTTCAAAGTTTTATTGACTATAAATGTAATATTTAACATTTTAAAAGTGAATTATCAAAACTATACTTTCTTAAAAAATATTCTACCTAGTCGAGCAATTTTTTATGAAGCAGCAACTAAATTAATAAATGAAATCTTTTTAAAAATTATTTAAACCAATAGACTTTATAACAACATTAACTTATTCTATTAGAAGTACAATTTGTATTGGCATATTTATTTTTTTTCAAATTAACAAAGTTGATGATTAAATATATGTCTTTCATGAGACTGTACAAATAATTAACAATATATCAATTTTGACGTTCAAATTTTTGGGATAAATGCAAAAAAAAATCCTGTGTTATGATTTTTTTTCTGAAAACTCCTTGTAATCACGAAATAGCCTAATCACCCTATGTATTCTTAAAGAAGTCTTCAAAATGTCACTTTTTGCTAAAAAGATAGAAATAAATATGTGTTTTGTGGGTGAAATAACACTATTTTACCTTTTATATTGTTTGGAGAGTGTATAAATGACAAATAAGCACGTCATTAAAGTTGAAAAACACGAAAAATATGCTTCTTTTTTTGTTGACAAAAAGTTGCTTTTTGCGGACTTCTTTAAGAACACAGGGGTGATTAGGCTATTTCGTGATCACAGGGGATTTTCAGGAAAAAAATCATAACACGGGGATTTTTTTTGCATTTATCCCCAAATTTATAAATAATTCATAACATGAATACATGATCATATATGTATTTCCACATTAAAATTGTACTAACAATTAACAAAACAAAATAATTCATAACATGATCAAATATGTATTCCATATTAAAATTGTACTAACAATTAACAAAACATGAAATAAGGGGAAAAAACTAACAACCAATATCTTGAGTGTTGAATAACTTTATCATCAATCTGTCTACTAATTCTTGATGTTGAGCAATGCAAGAAAAAGAAGATCTAAATAAAATACTAATGAAGTCGGGTTCTAATACGCCTATACATATATAATAAGTTGCTATTTTTTCATCTTTTAGTTTAACAAATAAATAAAGAGGAGTGACCTAATGTACTTATACATTATATGTACTTCCATTATAGAGTTATATAATTATACACTTGTAGATATATACAACTTACTTTTATTATTTGTTATTTGACTCTTTTTTTATTAAAAAATTGAATTACAAACGGATATTTTAGTAACATCAAAAGTTTCAATAAACAACTCGTACTATTATAAGATAGAAAGAATAGATAGATGGGATTCATTGTGATGCAATCAAAAAGTTTGAATTCAAAACATAATAGTAGAATACTTATAGGACGTAAACTGCAATTTACCCATTATTAATGAGTGTGATTCACCTGTAGAAAATATGCAAGGCCTTTATCCTTTTCATTGTTGCTCTGCCTCTGGAAGTAATAATAGATTTTTGTTGAATAAATTAAGGGATAATTGCATTGAACTCCCCTGAACTATGAGCATTTGGCATCCACACCCCTTACATTTGTAAAATTGGCATGAACCTCCCCTATTTCTAGGGATGGCAACGGGACGGGAATGAGACGGGTTGGGCAGGACTCATTTCCCGTCCCGTTAAAAAATTTTTGGACCCGGACCCGTCCCGGACCCGGTTATTTCCCGGCGGGTCCGGGTCCTTCCCATTGGACCCGGCTGATTTTTTAAAAAAAAAAACTTTTTTTTCTTTTTTTTCTTCTTCTTCCCTGCTTCTTCTTCCTTTTTCTTTTTCTTCTTCTTCTTCTACACCAACAAACATGAACAACGAAACAAAAAGCAGTTGAAACATTCAACATAAGTTCATTAATTTTACAGTAAATCGGTAATTAAAATAAAAGTCACATAATTTTATCATGTCCATTTATATATATATGTCCATCTACCAAAAAGAAATAGAGAAATAGAGAATAAGGTATTAAGGTTTAGTTGATATAATTATTATTATTATATATAAAATTAAAAAAAAATATGTATTATACTACCGGGACGGGTCCGGGTCCGGGTCCGGGACGGGAAATCGACTGGACTCATTTCCCGTCCCGGACCCGGCCGGGTCTTGAATTTTGATTACCGGACCCGGACCCGGTCTCATTTTTTTGGACTCATTCCCGTCCCATTAGGGACGGGTCCGGGACGGGTACTCATTAGACCCGGTCTCATTGCCATCCCTACCTATTTCACTTTTCTCATTATATTTTATTGTTATAGACGAAAATACCCTTCACTTTTGAATTAAAAAAATGTTTAACTTTCACTTATAATGTGGTGGAGAATGAGAAATTATCAAGATATTTTCAAATGATATAATAATTAAAAAATAAATAATGTGGAATCCACAATTTAAAATTCTAGAAATATAACTCTAAACTTTTAAAAGAATATCCTCTTAATTAACCGTGAATTCCTTGAAGCTTGTCTTAATTGAAAAATAAGGAACGCACATATCACCATAAATTTCTAAACACGAATCTGAATTTATACTAACTACAATATGAAAATACAAAAAGAAGTACTATTTTTTATTGAAGATTGTCATTTATAAAAATAAGAAAAATGGTGTAGCAAATAAAAATAGCATAATCAGAATAGTATGAAGGGCTTTTTAGTCTTTTGTTAAAATTCAATTTAATTTAATTTAACATTTTTGGCCCAAATTTGAAGGGCTTTTTAGTCTTTTGTTAGTAAATTTTGTGAAAAGTTGAAAAGGGGAGGTTCATGCTAATATACCAAACATGAAGGGGTGTGGATGCCGAATCACAATAATTTAAGGAAGGTTGATGCAATTTTCCCAATAAATTAATAACGTAACAATCGGCTTAACGTATTAGAAAAAAAGGGACTGAAAGTTTGCTCAAGTATTCTAATGCTTTTCAAATAAGTACGATCAAAAATATGCTTTATATTTCAAACATTGAAAATTCACGCACAATTCTCACTCCCTGCTAAATAGTGGGGTAAATTAATTACAAGTAGACTACAGTAGTACAGGAAATCAGCATACCATATGAACCATGGTGAGCTATAATAGATTGATAGCAAATTGTATGTACGATTGAGGTAAATTTCAGATTGGTCTCGGCCCATTCACAGTCGTCGAATCAGCCAAAGGTGGGGATGAAATTGCTAAATGACCCATCCGGCGGCTGTGACTGGACCGAAACCATTGGTCTCGACCCAGCATAGAATTGCCCTACGATTGATAGCAAATTATATGTACATACAACAAAGCTACATTGTATTTATTATATATATAACAATAAAATTCTTGTCTTTTTCTATGGTATCTCATTCTTTCCATTATACCATCGAGATAAAAAGTTAGCTTTTCATTAAATATCAAAATAAGTGATGGCGAGTTCCATCAAATAAACTTTGAATCATGTGCTTAAATGATAAGGTCGCACCCTTTGTATTGTTCACAAAGATGTCAGACGTTGTACAAATGATATTTTGTGTGTGATGGGTTTGTAGACATTGAGTCATACTATAGATTGAGAAAAGTCAATGAGCCATGAGATAAATTGGGTCTTTCTTCAGCGAAAGATCAAGATGAATTGGGTCTTCCCAATCTTGTCTGATTCAATCTTGAGCACTTATCCTTGTGTTGGAAAGCTAAAGCCTATCTTCAAGTTTTCACGTTTATATTATGTAGGTGAAAATTGGACTTTGAGTCAAATTGACAAACTCAAGACTTAATGTACTAAAACTCATTAAGAAGGTAAATTTGGATCCTTTCTAGAAGATATCCAACCAGAGTTGGAAGACCTGAAAGACCTGCCAACCTGGACCTGCGGGAATAAGGCAAATCTATATATGACAAAGCGGGAGACAAAATCTAATTAAAGTCAAAGACTTTCCATAGCAAGAGGAGGAAATTAAGCCCCAAATCTGATTAATTAGGCCTAATTCCTTAATTGGATTTAGCCTAATTAAGAAGATTATAATTAACCTTAATTACTTTATGTAATTAAGGAAAGAAGACCAAGCATTATTCATTTTACCATATTGAAGATTCTCTACAACTTGTATAAATAGTCATTCTAGAGGATGAATGAAGAGGGATCCATTGTAAAAATAATACATACTAGAGAGAAATAAAGAAGAAGAGCTTTATACCCCCGTGGACGTAGGTCATATTCGACCGAACCACGTTAAATATTGTGTTATTTGTTAGGGATTGTGCCCTAAAAATCCAATTATATGAAACGTTTATATTTCGTTTGTGAAATTGATCTTTATTAATTTTGTTGCAAGTTATGAGTATTATAGAAATCGTACTATAAGATAGACGTAGTCCAATATAATATATGATAATCCAAATGGAAGTGTTGTTCTATGAAAAGACTTGGATTATATGTATCATATATTATTATAAATAGGTTGTAGTCGGTGATAAGAATGGGCGTCTTATCTGCTAAAGACTATAATATACTATATTCGATGATTTGTCTTAATCATGGGAATGATGATTCCATATATAGTATATTCGTGTAAATCAATGAGATTGAAACACTGAACCGGACCAATTAAGTTATTTATTTTGGCTACTATCGAAAATAAATAATTTGAACAACAACTCTAAATCCTATAATTGTCGTGGACTAATGCATCTAGTGTACATTACTTTGATGTATTCAGAAGTGAGGTCTTCGGTGGCCAATATACTTTATACATTGAGTAATTGCATGAAATGTGATTATGAAGGACATTCATAAGGAATCTATAATCTCCATGAGAGATAAGAAATATTCTCTTTAATGGATTTGCAATGTTCAACTATTCTAAAACTTTGGCCAAAGTATTTCATGTGAAGTGTCACTGAAATTAAACGAAAAATGAGTTTTCGTATGAAAAGTTGACAATGAGCAAATCAGCAATTTTAGGATAAGAGGTGAAGAATAAAATAATAGTAGCATTGATTTTAGTTCTTCACGGATATTTCTATAGAGGAGTTAGTTGTAATATTCTTAAGTATGTGAACTCTTGAGTAATTTAATTAATTCTAGAGTGCAACAATATTTATTTAGTGGACTTAAATATTGTTAAGTGGTAATCAAATATTACCATGCGATGGTAATTCGATTTGACCCATTTGAAGCTAGAATTAATTTTTCCCTAAGGTCCCTTCGCAAGTCTCGAAAAGAAACCCGATAAAATACTAAAGTATCCATTGGATGGATAGTTTGAACTTAGATGAAAAACTATGTGGGAAATATCTTTAAAGAAAGATATTTAAATTAAATTTAAATTAATTTCAAAAAAAAAAAAAAAAAAGAAGGCTGCAGGCGCGTGGCAACACGCGCGCGTGACCGACACGCGCGCGTGACAGCCAGCGCCTGCTGGCTGTGTCTGGCGCGTGTATTACACGCGCCCGTGCGCGTGTACTACACACGCCCTCGGCAGCTGGGCATCATCCTCGGCAGATTGTGCTGTGGAGCTTGGCCCTTGTGCATGTGCATGGCTTGATCTTGTGCCTTGGCCTTACCTTATATCTTTGTAAATTCAAGTGTATAAGTGTATTCACTTTGTCCCACATTGAAAGAATATTGAAGGTTTTTCATCAATTAACCTCTATAAATAGAGGATTAATAGTTCAATGTTGATTAAGCAAAAAAATCTTGCAAAGAAATTTTCTAAGTATTTGGAAAATATAATTGCAAGTATAAAGTTTCTTTTTAAGAAATTTTATTTTAGTAATTTTATTTTTGGGAGCCCACTCTCCCGGGTTTAAAGCGAGGCTCTGCGAAGAAGGCTTTGCGGTTCGAGAGCTCGATCTCCTCCGACAAGAAGGAGGTGTTTTGTTGCGGTGCTTTCTACCGGCTCGGTTCAATCTTCGGAGAAAGGTTGTATTATTTTGTTTATTTTAATTATTGATTTTATTTCTATAGCATGCAATTAATTAATTAGTTTGAATTAAATTGTTTAATTAGTTAGTTAGTTTTTTCATTGCTAGCTATAGTTAATCAATAATTATTAATTAAATTGTTTAATTAGTTATTCATTAGCCATAGTATATATGATTTAAATTTTTAATGTCATGCATGTACGCGATAGAGCTAGACTCTTTAATTTAATTCCGCTGCGTACCAATTTTGGGGTTATTTTCGAAATGATTTCCCAACAAGTGGTATCAGAGCAGGGCTCTTGATACGTACATGTGAGACATGTAGGCATGATTGCATGTTTTAAATCGAATGATACTATGGAATATTATAGAATTAGATTCTAGATATTAATGCTTATAACATGTAATTTTAATTATGATTAAAGCATGCTAATTTGATTGAGATCAATATGTTTAAATTGTTTAAAGGCATGAATACTTGTTTATAGCATTAATATATTTGTGTATATTCAACATTATTGATATGATTTGATCAAATGTGTTATTTAAATTGTTTAAATAATATGTTGAATATATTATGTCAATCATATGTTTAAAATAGTTTGACATAATGATTGAGTGGGAGTGTTTTCAAGATTATTTTTTTAGAATAAATAGTCAAGTGTTGGATTATTGTTCAATTAATTTTGAAAATTCTAATTTGATTAGAACTCATAATTTGTTTATTTATGCCAATGTTGTCATTATGTGATAATGAAAAATCCACGAGTTGTAAAATATCAAGTGGGAGCGAGATTCAAGAGTTGAATTCTCACGGCCTCCATTTCTGGTCTAATGGTATAATGCGTCGATATTATTCCCTGAGGAAGGTATTTGCTCACGATTACAAGATTAGATCCCAAATGGGTAGATTGAAATATGTGTAAACGAGTGCGATCACGCTGCCGTGAAGTATCTCGAATACCATATGGATTGTCTAAGTAATGGTATACACTTGATTGGGACAACATATTAGCCTCCCTGAGGAGCTCTGTTATGTCTTCCCAAAGGCTGAAGATTGAAATGGTGGGTTAATGATGTTTCGTAAGAGTTACAAGGGAAAAACATATTAACTGAGAAATGTTCTCGCCTAAACTTATTATATTTTTCGATCCTGCCGCCAGGAAGGAAAATGTATAAAGTTAGGTCATCATTGCATGAACAAAATATGGTTATGTGGATTCCAATTTTGTTTGTTTGCTAAAATAATTTGACTCATAACTTGTTTGTAAATTTTTCAGTTTCATAAATGGCATCCATTAGTCCTCTGCAATCTATCCTTAAGGAAAATAAGCTCTTAGGACCTAATTATGCTGAGTGGAAAATGAATCTCGAGATTGTGCTTACTCATGATGAGCACAAGTTTGTTCTTAGCGAACCATGTCCTCCAGTTCCTGCTACCAATGAATCACAAGCTGTTAGGGACCATTACGAACGGTGGCATAAGGCCAATGAGATGGCCAAATGCTATATCCTAGCATCAGTGTCTAATGTTCTCAAGCATCAGATGCAAGAGATGGTGACTGCAGCAATGATGATGCAACATCTCAAGGAGATGTTTGGTGGTCAGGATAGGACAACTAGGCATGAGCTGATGAGGAAGATTCTTACTACCAAGATGACTGAAGGAACACTAGTTCAAGAGCATGTCATGAGGATGATGGCTTACTTGAATGAACTAGAAATCCTCGGTGCTAAAATTGACAGTCAAACCCAGCAGGATATGATCCTGAACTCTTTGCCAAGTTCATTCACTCAGTTCAGGCTTAACTATGCCATGAATAATAAAGATTACTCATTGCCTGAATTGATGAATGAACTGCAAGTCGCAGAGGGTGTTATGAGAGCTAAAGGGAGTGTTAATTTTGCTCAGACATCTGGTACGAAAGCAAAGAAATGGAATGCTAAGAAAAAGAAAAAGGGTAAGAACAAAGTTGCTACAGTAGCAAATATTCAAAAGAAAGCCAAGCCCGAAAAAGGAAAATGTTTCCACTGTGGGGAAGATGGCCATTGGAAGAGGAATTGCCCAAAATATTTAGCAAGCCTTCCTGCTAAATCTGGCAAAGCACCTAATCAAGGTATAATGATATCTTGTTTACTTGAAACATGTTTAGTTGGAAGTCCACCAGGTTCCTGGTGTGTGGACTCAGGATCAACTAATCATATTTGCAACATGTTGCAGGGTTTTCAGCTGACCAGGCAGCTAAGTGATGGTGACATGTACCTACTGATGGGAGATAGTACAAGTGTGCCAGTAGTAGCTATAAGGCTTGTTAGTTTATATTTTGAGAACAGAGTATTACTTTTGAAAGACTGTCTATATGTGCCTTCCATCCGTAGGAATTTGGTTTCTGTTAGTTGTTTGATGGATGATGGTCTTACTGTTGTCTTTGAACAAAGTTTGTCTATTAAGCATAATAAATCGTTTATATGTAAAGGCACTAGGAAAGATGGTTTGTTTTTATTATTTCCGGATAAATACTCTGTTGGTAATTCTGAGGCTAATACAAGTAAACAAATCTTACCATTGAAAAGAAAAACTCCCATGACTGATGAAGCATATATGTGGCACTTGCGTTTAGGTCATATTAACTCTAATAGGATCCAAAGACTGGTATCTGATGGACTTATAAGTCCATTAGACCTTAAAAATCTACCAGTCTGTGAATCATGTTTGGAGGGTAAAATGACCAAAAGGCCTTTTAAGGGAAAAGGCAATAGAGCCACGCAGTTGCTTGAATTGATTCACACTGATGTTTGTGGACCAATGAACATTCAGGCAAGGGGAGGTTTTGAGTATTTCATAACTTTTATAGATGATTACTCAAGGTATGGATATGTATATCTAATGAAACATAAGTCTGAAACTTTTGAAAAGTTCAAAGTGTTTAAGGCTGATGTGGAAAATCGATTAGACAAACATATCAAATCACTTAGATCAGATCGAGGTGGTGAATATCTATCTAGAGAGTTCTTGGACTTCTTAACTGCAAATGGGATTAGATCTCAGCTTACTGCACCGGGTACACCCCAGCAGAATGGTGTTGCAGAACGAAGAAATAGAACGTTGATGGAAATGGTAAGGTCCATGATGAGTCATGCGACTCTACCTAGTTCCTTTTGGGGATATGCACTTGAAACAGCTGCTTATTTATTGAACTTAGTCCCATCTAAGTCAGTTCCTAAAACACCTGTGGAGTTATGGATTGGGCGAAAGCCTAAGATTAACTATCTCCGTATTTGGGGATGTCCAGCACATGTGTTAAGGAAGGATCCTGACAAGTTAGAGTCAAGGACAGAAGTATGCTTGTTTGTAGGATATCCTAAAGAGACTAGGGGTGGTCAATTTTATAGTCCTAATGATCATAAGGTATTTGTGAGTACAAATGCCAAATATCTTGAGGATGAACTATTAAGTGGCTACAAGAGTCGAAGTAAGCTTGTATTAGAAGAGATGACAGTATTAGATACTACATCTAAGCAGCCTAATATAACTGAGAACATAGATAATACATATGATGTACCTAGTGTAACAACTGATGTAGAACCTAGTACACATGAGCCACGTCGTAGTGGGAGGATTATCAGGCCTCCTGTCAGATATCTTGAGGAAACCCTTGTGGTTGAACCTGAGCTTGAATCTGATCCTCTTAACTACAACGAAGCTCTAGCAGATATAGATGCTGATCGATGGATCACTGCAATGAAATCTGAGTTGGAGTCAATGTACTCAAACAATGTCTGGGAACTTGTAGAGGCGCCAGAAGGCATTAAACCCATTGGGTGTAAATGGGTCTACAAGAGAAAGAGAGGAATGGATGGGAAGGTAGAGACCTTCAAAGCAAGGCTAGTGGCGAAGGGTTATACCCAGATAGAAGGCATCGATTATGATGAAACCTTCTCGCCAGTAGCCATGTTTAAATCCATAAGGATTCTCTTATCCATTGCAGCTCATTATGATTATGAGATATGGCAAATGGATGTTAAGACAGCGTTCTTGAATGGAAATCTTCAAGAAGAAATTTATATGATACAACCAGATGGATTTGTAGTTGAAAATCAGGAGCATATGGTATGCAAACTGAAAAAGTCCATTTATGGACTCAAGCAAGCGTCTAGATCATGGAACATCAGGTTCAATGAAGCTGTCAAATCTTTTGGATTTGAACAGTTACCTGATGAACCATGTGTGTATAAAAGACATCATGAAAAGGTTATAATGTTCTTAGTGCTTTATGTGGATGATATCTTACTCATTGGGAATGATGTGGGAACATTGTCTGCTGTTAAGATTTGGCTGTCCAATCAATTTGATATGAAAGACCTAGGTGAAGCCAGCTATGTTCTAGGGATCAAGCTCTTGCGAGACCGAAAGAACAAGATGCTAGGCTTATCACAAGCTGCATATATAGATAAGATATTGGCAAGGTATAACATGGCAGATTCCAAGAAAGGGTCATTGCCTTTTAGACATGGAATCCAGCTTTCTCGAGAACAGTGTCCTAAAACACCAAAAGAGGAAGAACACATGAGAAATGTACCCTATGCTTCCGCTGTGGGTAGTCTCATGTATGCTATGCTCTGTACAAGGCCAGACATCTGTTATGCTGTAGGAATGGTCAGTAGATATCAGTCGAACCCTGGACCAGAACATTGGGTGGCAGTGAAGCATATTCTAAAGTACTTGAGAAGGACTAGAGATTATATGCTTGTCTATCAAAGTGAGGAGCTGTTACCAATGGGTTACTCAGATTCAGATTTTCAATCTGATCGTGATTCTAGACGTTCCACCTCGGGATATGTATTTACTCTTGGTGGAGGAGCCATTAGTTGGAGGAGCATAAAACAGTCTTGCATCGCAGACTCCACTAAGGAAGCTGAATATGTGGCGGCTTCTGAAGCTGCTAAAGAAGCTTATTGGCTAAGAAAGTTTCTTATGGATCTAGAGGTTGTTAGAGAAGGGCTAACACCGATCACACTCCATTGTGATAATTCTGGTGCTGTAGCAAATTCTAAAGAACAAAGAAGCCATAAGCGTTCGAAGCACATTGAGAGGAAGTATCACATCATTAGAGAATATGTGGATCGTGGAGAGATTGTAGTTACCAAGATAGCCTCAACTAATAATTTGGCAGATCCCTTCACTAAAACATTGGCACAAAAGAGTTTTGACTCTCATTTAGAAGGGATGGGTATTAGATATATGGCTAATTGGATTTGAGGGCAAGTGGGAGATTGTTAGGGATTGTGCCCTAAAAATCCAATTATATGAAATGTTTATATTTCGTTTGTGAAATTGATCTTTATTAATTTTGTTGCAAGTTATGAGTATTATAGAAATCGTACTATAAGATAGACGTAGTCCAATATAATATATGATAATCCAAATGGAAGTGTTGTTCTATGAAAAGACTTGGATTATATGTATCATATATTATTATAAATAGGTTGTAGTCGGTGATAAGAATGGGCGTCTTATCTGCTAAAGACTATAATATACTATATTCGATGATTTGTCTTAATCATGGGAATGATGATTCCATATATAGTATATTCGTGTAAATCAATGAGATTGAAACACTGAACCGGACCAATTAAGTTATTTATTTTGGCTACTATCGAAAATAAATAATTTGAACAACAACTCTAAATCCTATAATTGTCGTGGACTAATGCATCTAGTGTACATTACTTTGATGTATTCAGAAGTGAGGTCTTCGGTGGCCAATATACTTTATACATTGAGTAATTGCATGAAATGTGATTATGAAGGACATTCATAAAGAATCTATAATCTCCATGAGAGATAAGAAATATTCTCTTTAATGGATTTGCAATGTTCAACTATTCTAAAACTTTGGCCAAAGTATTTCATGTGAAGTGTCACTGAAATTAAACGAAAAATGAGTTTTCGTATGAAAAGTTGACAATGAGCAAATCAGCAATTTTAGGATAAGAGGTGAAGAATAAAATAATAGTAGCATTGATTTTAGTTCTTCACGGATATTTCTATAAAGGAGTTAGTTGTAATATTCTTAAGTATGTGAACTCTTGAGTAATTTAATTAATTCTAGAGTGCAACAATATTTATTTAGTGGACTTAAATATTGTTAAGTGGTAATCAAATATTACCATGCGATGGTAATTCGATTTGACCCATTTGAAGCTAGAATTAATTTTTCCCTAAGGTCCCTTCGCAAGTCTCGAAAAGAAACCCGATAAAATACTAAAGTATCCATTGGATGGATAGTTTGAACTTAGATGAAAAACTATGTGGGAAATATCTTTAAAGAAAGATATTTAAATTAAATTTAAAATAATTTCAAAAAAAAAAAAAAAAAAAAGAAGGCTGCAGGCGCGTGGCAACACGCGCGCGTTACAGCCAGCGCCTGCTGGCTGTGTCTGGCGCGTGTATTACACGCGCCCGTGCGCGTGTACTACACGCGCCCTCGGCAGCTGGGCATCATCCTCGGCAGATTGTGCTGTGGAGCTTGGCCCTTGTGCATGTGCATGGCTTGATCTTGTGCCTTGGCCTTACCTTATATCTTTGTAAATTCAAGTGTATAAGTGTATTCACTTTGTCCCACATTGAAAGAATATTGAAGGTTTTTCATCAATTAACCTCTATAAATAGAGGATTAATAGTTCAATGTTGATTAAGCAAAAAAATCTTGCAAAGAAATTTTCTAAGTATTTGGAAAATATAATTGCAAGTATAAAGTTTCTTTTTAAGAAATTTTATTTTAGTAATTTTATTTTTGGGAGCCCACTCTCCCGGGTTTAAAGCGAGGCTCTGCGAAGAAGGCTTTGCGGTTCGAAAGCTCGATCTCCTCCGACAAGAAGGAGGTGTTTTGTTGCGGTGCTTTCTACCGGCTCGGTTCAATCTTCGGAGAAAGGTTGTATTATTTTGTTTATTTTAATTATTGATTTTATTTCTATAGCATGCAATTAATTAATTAGTTTGAATTAAATTGTTTAATTAGTTAGTTAGTTTTTTAATTGCTAGCTATAGTTAATCAATAATTATTAATTAAATTGTTTAATTAGTTATTCATTAGCCATAGTATGTATGATTTAAATTTTTAATGTCATGCATGTACGCGATAGAGCTAGACTCTTTAATTTAATTCCGCTGCGTACCAATTTTGGGGTTATTTTCGAAATGATTTCCCAACATTATTTACATTATCGCACTTATATTATCGTCATATCTCATCATAACACTCATATTATCCCATATATTAATATAAATATTATTGGTGTGAAACTCACACACATCATATACATATATATAGGGATAATTACATCCAGCATCCTAAGGTATTTCAAAATTACAAAAAACATTCTCTAGTTCAATAAATTACATCTAACATCCTAACGTTTTATTCTGTCCAACAAATAGCACCTTCCTTTAGGGTTACTGTACGGCACCGTTAAAATTTTTGGTAAACTTTCGAAAATACCCCTGTCCTTTTTTGAACATGAAAACCCTATAATATTCGGACAAGTGTATATACCCTTTGGTGGAAATTGTAATGTTTTGTAAAAGTTTAGGTGTTATATGTAATATTATGTATAAAAAATATAAAAAAAATATTCTCAAGAAAATAAAATAAATTAGAAATTATTAAAATTAAATTAAATAATTATGTAAAATATCATTTTAATCTTTTATTTAAATTTATATATAAGAATATATATAATAGATTAGATTATATAATAGCTTATATAATTTAAATTATGTATTTTAATTTAATTTATAAAATTTTTAAATAAATTTAATTTCTAAACTAAATTACTTAAATAATATATTACTTTGTAAAATAAATAAAAAAGAAAAGAAAAAAAAAAGAAAAAGAAAAAGAAAAAGGGTGGGGAACCGTCTTCATCTTCCCCACCCCACCCCACCCCCACACACAGAGACAGAACAATACACACACACACAAAATTACACGCACACACACAACAATACACACACACACAATCACACACACATCGCACGCGCACACACACACAGCAACACACACACATACACAGTCACACACACACGCACACACACAGTCACACACACACGCACACACACACACGTAGTCTAACACACACAGTCACACACACGCACACACACAAACCCACATTCACACGCACAGTCACACACATATGTATATACATATATAATTACTTTTCTTTTTAGTTTAAATTTTTATTTTAAAATTGGGATTAGATATAAATCTAAAAATGTGAAGGGGGTAATATGGTAATTCAGGTTTTTCTGTTTTTTCTAATTGTTTTCTTTTTTAAAAAAAAATTCTGGAAGGGCAATTTGGTCTTTTTACCCATTCCGTCCAACCTTACATCAAAAAGTGAAATTACAGGGTGTTAGATGTAATTTATTGAATTAGAGGATGTTTTTTGTAATTTCGCAATACTTTAGGATACTGGATGTAATTATCCCTATATAAATATATGTTCAATTACATGAAAGAGAAATGTCAGACAGTGAATATATATGAATCCATATATATGATTCTTGTTTTGGTATTTATCATGTATTGAAGTATGCTTTGGCTGTGGGATATACATATGTGTATATTATACAATCAACATAGATGCAATAAGCTTGCTTTCGGTGATATTATGATTTTGGACTCTTAAACGAATGCTTAGTATTTTAAATTGATTAATTGAATCAATAAGTTACCAAAGTAACCTCTTTTGCGTAGATTATTTAAATGCGAAATACTGGAGTGTTTGTTTGTGCTATTTTTCATACGACTATTATCAATTTAGCGGCTCGACAAGGTTATATTGTCTAGCAGAAACTCAAACACACATGTGGTGGTAAACATATGACGATTATCAGGTATTCGCATGGTCTTAAATTTCGACCGAAACACTGAAATTTCGGGTATCTGGGGGTTTCGAAGCGAAATCTAACCTTCAATCCAATTTTCCAGAATATCTTTCGAAATTTCGACCAAACTCGAAATTTTGACCAAAACCCGAAATTTTCAGAAATTTAAAATATTTTTTGTCAAATTTTCATCGAAATTTCGGCCGAAACCCGATATTTCCCGAAATCGAAATTTCGACCGAAATTTTGTTTTTTTTTTTTTTTGTATTTTTAATTTTTTTAAAAAATATCATATAATTAGAAAATTATATTTAAACACCTACCACTTATCCGGTTACCCCCAACCACACACATAAGTGATAAGTCACTTTCTATCCAAATGGGCCAAAAAACAAAACAAGTAGTGCATTATTGAAGCCGAAGAGCACAACAGTGGGGATTTCGAAATATGAAAATAGAGGTAGGACAAATACTAGTGATATCGATTGCGATCCTCCTAAAAACTCGATGTGGTATTGAGTAGTAACTTTCGCTTAAATTTTGGTACATTTTATTTTAATGAAGTTCTCATGAGATTTGGTTATTATCTTACTATCAAATTATATTTATTTCGTATTTTTCACAACAGTTTTTAGTGATATTATTAATAAATTCATTATCCATATATTATATATAAAATATTATTGATGTAAAAGATGTATAAGAATGATAATTAAAGTTACCCAAAATTTTATTGCAAATTTCTAAATTTTTATAAATTTCCATAATTTCTTTAAAATCAAAACCGAAATTTTGAATATCCCCGAAATTTTCGTAAATTTACTACACCGATATCTACCCCAAAACCGATATTTAAGACCTTGGGTATTCGAGTGGGTGTTGAGTAGGTCAAAAGAAATGCTTGACATTTGATTGGATCTTATTGTCAATATTTGATCGCTACGCCAAGAAAATCATTTATAAATTGTTTTGTTGTCCAAAGACAAGAATCAATGTTATACTTTGGTTTTCTTGTGATAGAATGTCATTTTGAATCTATTTATGGTTATTTGATTAGTGTTTCAATTCTTTCATGTGAGCTTATTTGATTTGTTTTGTTCTCGATCCGGTTAATACTTCTGTTGCATCTGTATCTGCCAGTATCAACTCCATTCCGGTGCTTAATGGCATCAACTTTAAGGATTGAAAAGAGAACGTTATGATATAACAATCTGTTTGGCTTAAATTCAAAAAAATTGGTGGAAAAAAAAAAAGAAAAATTCTTTGTTTCCATTTATTTTCCTCGTTGAGGAAGATATAATAATGATAGATAGAATGAAATGAAATGAAGCGAGTACGTAGCAGAGGCAGAGAGGAACCTACCAGGAAATAAAAGGAAAACAGGATGGAGGGAGAATTTAAGACGACAGGGCAGGGGCTTGGTTTCATCAAGGTTTCAGGGTCTTTCCGAGGGGCGACAAAATATATATATATATATATCAAAGTTCAAATAGGAAATTGGATTTGGTTTTATTCAAAAAAATCAAATTCATAATACTGGAACAATTTAAAATTGGTGGGTGTATGTGTGGAAGTGTGACAAAGGGACCTAATTCATGCAACAAACTGAAATATTAGTACTTGTAGTTGAAGACATTTGTCCTATTATGTAATCGAAAGCTCTACAAGAAAACCCTTATTCATACAAAATTAACAGAGCGTAGCATTCACGTGTATTTATGTTTGTGTCAAAATCCACAATCATTTGCAAATTATTTGAGTTTGATTCCATAATAAATGGGGATACTTATAAAGAAAAAATGTTTAATGGTGTGTGAATGTGTTGTCTTTTGTATGAAAAAATTGAAAGTCATTTTATATATCTTGGAACCAGTTTTCCAACTCTTTCGACCAACTTCGTCGTGTTCACATTTTTGTTGGTGTATTTGAAGCGCCACGTTACTCATAGTCATGCTCAACCTTTTTGTCCGCTAATAAATCTTATCCTAAAGAAGTCAAAAAAAAAAAAGTTAGATTAAGTTGTTATACCGGTGGGCGGTGACATATAAAAGGTGGTATATAGCATTACTCTTTTCGATATTAGAAGGCCAAATGTCCATCTTACAATCGTATTTAACAGCCAACCACCGTTTCTTTTTCTTTCAATCAGGAACTACTTCAATGAGTTCGGCAACAACGAACTTTGTTACTAATCACCATGCATGCTATACATGTGTGCTACAATCTAGGTTGCACGGATACTCCTAAAAACGCCTCGGTGCAGTGTCGGATACTCCTCGGACACGGATACGTGCCGGACACGCCACCTGGCGTGTCCGTAATTAAAAAGTAAAAAAATAAAATAAAGGACACGGTATCGGACACGGAAATGGGCGTGTCAGATACATTTTCAGATACTTTGCGGCATTTTTTTATATTTACAAAACTTAAGTGGGATAAATATTGAATCTCAAAAGTTTCTTTTTCCTCCAAAGCAGAACCCCCTGCTGCTCATTCTCGCCCGCTGCTGCTGCTTCTTCTCACCTGCTACTGCTACTTCTTCTCTTCAAAGTTCAAACCAGGTAAGTAGGTAACCTTCAACTTTTTTACTTTTATTTATTGATATTTGATAATAATTGCTTGAAGTTTTGATTAGAGGCTAATTTAATCCTAAAGTTCTTGTTATAATATTTCTATTTCTACTATTCTAGCAAACCTAGGGTTTTGATTTTTGAAAGTTTGATTTTTTTTGTTTAATTCATTCACTTGTTGTTGGGTTGTTGCTCTATTAGGTAGAGTTAATAATTGTTTAGTGTTTTAATGTAGAAATTATGTATAAAACATATATGTATATGTAGTAGAGAAAAGGTGTTTGGTAAAATTCCTAAGAGAAGAAATAGTAGAGAAAAGAGAAAATTATGAAGGTATAATATTTTGTTTCATTTTTGTATATTATTTATTTATTTAATACATATATGTATAAATATATATTATTTAATTATTTATATGTAGCCGTATCCCCGCCGTGTCGTATCCTGAAATTTTGAAAAATCCGTATCGCCGTTCCCGTATCGTGTCGTATCCGTATCCCCGTATTCGCACCCGTGCAACCTAGGCTACAATTAAATTTTAGACTGAAATTGAGAATCAGACCATGTGTCAATTTTTTTGTATTTAAAAGTAAGGTGCACATACATTACTTCTTTTCTGAATTATTATTATGGAAAAAACCCAATGAAGATTGACATAGACATTCATAACAAATGCATTAAAAACATTAATCCTAGTAACTTAATAGAAATCACAAAGCTACGAAAATGATATTTGTATGAGGTCTTGAAAATATTTTGTCATGTTAAATATCTTACTAAGTCAACTACGGAGGTTTTCTATCTATCTATGTTTATATACACCTATTAGTTGCTGATGGTGGTGAAGTTTTAGTCATTTAGATTTTCTATTCCAAAATCGTGTATAATTTTGTGTTCCACTTAACTTATGATAGAAAAGTGTAATAAATCATATCAATTTTAGATTTTAGAAATTCTTTGTGCACATGTCGAGTATGTGTGGAGTACAATATGAGATTACATATTATTAAATTAAAATAGAGGACCCAAACTTAATTATTCAAAGCTCGTATTATCCTCTTGGTCTTAAATGACATGAAAACACGAAGTGTATATGTAACATTAGCAATATAACATGAAGAGTTCATAGGTTTTTTTTATTATTATTAATAAGAGGTCTTAAAAAGACTCGATTAACAACATAACATGCAATATTAACGGTTTCAACCCAGAAAATAATTGGTACTTTTAAATTTGAGATAATTGTATTGATATGCAATGTAAAGTACATGAGACTGATATTATTAATTATTTGAACTATACTATCTATTTATAATTCTAAATAACTATGTAACGATAAATACTCTTATAAATATGTTTCTTTAATTTTAAATTTTATTTTAAATATGCTCAATTTTTAAAAATTTTCAGATTAAAAGAAAAAATCATTAAAAATGATCGGTTTTTAATTAATAAACATTTTACTTTTTCTTAATAGATTGATTTTATCTTTATAGGAGGATTTTAGTCATAGTTTCATAATCATAAGCATCAAATTTAAGACCTTCTATTTATTTGAAGTTCTATTTGTTTAAAACAATTTTTTTGAGAAGATTATTAAATATATATATAGAGTCAAGATCGAATACACACTCTATGTTAGATAAGATATAAGACCCAATTTACACCATTGGATCCATTAAATCTAACAGTCCAAAAAAAAGCAGAAAAATTAATTCCAATTGAATAAGGGGTATAATAGTAAAAAATGAAGCAAAAAAAAGAAACAGAATCTCCCCTAAAATCTCCCTTATTTATTTACGTAATTCATCTTCCTTTTATTACTTTCTCTCACTCTCTTTACCTTGCAAACAAATTTAAAAAATTAAATATTTGTGCATTACAGAGAGAGCAGCAATGGTGAGCATCAGTAGCAGAGAGAAACCCAAAAAACCTGACAAGAACAAACAAGAAGAAGAAAAAGCAATAATAGGCAATGGAGAGTACAAGGAGTCTTGAGCTCAAAAAATCAAAGAAAACACCGAGAGAATGAATAGCCTCGGCATCATACAGTGTGTGTATGATATATAAACACACACTGTATAATGTGTTATCCTATACTGTATAATGAGTTATAAGATACTGTATAATGTGTTATAACATACTGTATAATGGTTTATAAGACTAATGTTATAATCAGGTAAATAGAATTAATGTTGATTTAATTGAGTTTACTTCAATCCTTAACTAAATTGCAATTGAGAAATTGTGTGAATTTTGAGTTTTTGTCTATAATTGAAGTGAAAGGAGACATTTAAATAAGAAGTTAACTGACTTTATATTCAGAAAATTTAGAAATCAATTTTTGAGAGTGCTTGCGGTTTTGTAAAAGTTAACCGGAGTTTGGGATGTTGCTGCTTCTGTTTTCCTTTATAACCACCATTTTATTTAGTTCTGCAAAAAGCTACATGTTGTAAAGCACTGATGTAGTGTGTATGAATTTAACTCTGTGTAAATTACAGTTGGATAGAGAATTCAATATGCACACACTATATAATTGGTTATAAGATAGTGTATAATGTGTTATAATATACTGTATAGTGGTTTATAAAATTATGTATTAGAAATATTCAATTATACAGTATCTTATAAGCCATTATACAATATGTTATAACACATTATACAATATATTATAACTCATTATACAGTATGTGTTTATAACATATTAAAAATATTCAATTATACAGTATCTTATAAGCCATTATACACTATATTATAACAAATTATACAGTGTATTATAATTTATTATACATTATGTGTTTAGTAATTAGCAGAAGGCCTCTTGTTCATAGAACAAAGACAAAACAAATTAACAAAGCCAATATTGTATTTTTCCAGTTCAACTTTTGTGTTGTCGTCTACACATAATATGGACACTTACCATTTTTGGACTGTGTATTGAATGACAGGCAAAAGGGATCTGAAACACAGGTTTTTTTTTTTTTTTTTTTTGGGGGGGGGGGGTGGGTAGGTAGGGGTCCTGCTCCTTGAAGTTTTACACAACACCCCCAAATATGCAAGTTTCAAAATTAGGATACAAAAGCAGTTAGGGTTGTGAAGAAATTACATGGTGATTCGAATTAATGGAAAAATCGGAGACTCAAAAGGAGGTGGAGCAGCAACCAATCACAATGAATCTTCCTTTTGTTTTCAACAATTACCTTTTTCTTTAAGTGTTCAAAAATGGCGTATGGAACAATATTACATACAACTCGGGAAACGGGAAAAGCTCATTTGATTTGATTTTGTATTTGTATATTCTGTTTTGTTTTGTTTGCGGACTAAATTTCGAATACGCGTGTGGGGTTCCATCTATACGATTCCCTGTCAATATTTGGAAAAAAAATAAATTAGAAAAAAGAATCTGTTATGGCATAATAAGTGGGATTTGATTTTGATCTTGCATGATATTTGACTAAAATGCCCCTGCCATCATTAAATTTTTTTATAAAATCTGAAAAATGAAGTTAAATTCGGACCTTGGGATCAAATGATATCAAGGGTGTAGATTGAATCTTATATCTTACCTAATGAATTGGGATGTATTTGATCCACATCCTATATATATATATATAAAGCAGGTTATATGAATCAATATTTGTGAAATTATATTTGATTATTGATTATAAATTTATTTTTTCATGAAGGTCAAATTAAAAACATAAAAAAGATAATACTCAGGTGTTCACTATGTTTTAGACTTGGGCAATTCAAATAGGTGAAATTCAAAGTTTTATTGATTATAATATTTTTCATTTTAAAAGTGAATTATCAAAACTATGCTTTCTTAAAAAATGTTCTACCTAGTCAAGCAATTTTTTATGTAGCAGCAACTAAATTAATAAATGAAATATTTTTAAAAATTATCTAAACCAATAGACATTATAACAACATTGACTTATTCTATTAGAAGTACTATTTGCATTGGCATATTTGTTTTTTCAAAATAACAAAGTTAATAATTAAATATGTCTTTCATTAGAGTGTACAAATAATTAACAATATATCAATTTTGACGTTCAAATTTTTAAATAATTCATAACAAGATCATATATGTATTTCCATATATTAAAATTGTACTAACAATTAACAAAACATGAAATAAGGGGAAAAATACTAACAACGAATTTCTTGAGTGTTGAATAACTTTATCTTCAATTTGTTTAATAATTCATGATGTTGAACAATGCAAGAAAAAGAAGATCTAAATAAAATACTAATGAAGTCGGGTTTTTAGTACGCCTACACATATATAATAATTTGCTATATTTTCATCTTTTAATTTAACAAATAAATAAAGAGGAGTGACCTAATGTATGTTCTACATTTATAAGTACTTTCATTATAGAGTTCTTATATAATTATACACTTGTAGATATATAGAACTTATTTTTTTTATTTATTATTTGACTCTTTTGTTATTAAAAAATTGAATTACAAACGGATATTTTTTAAGTACGTTAAAAGTTTCAATAAACAACTCGTACTATTATAGGATAGAAAGAATAGATAAATGTGATTCATTGTTATGCATTCAAATAGTTTGAAGTCCAAATTTAATAGAATACTTATAGGACGTAAACTTCAATTTACACAGTAGTAATGATTCTGATTCACCTGTAGAAAATATGTAATACCTTTATCCTTTTCATTGTTTCTCTGCCTCTGGAAGTAATAATAGGTTTTTGTTGTATAAATTAATAATGTAACAATCGGCTTAACGTATTAGAAGAAAAGGACTGAAAGCTTGCTCAAGTATTCTAATTCTTTTCAAATAAGTACGAAAATATGCTTTATATTTCAAACATTGAAAATTCACACACAATTCTCACTCCCTGCTAAACAGTGGAGTAATTTTTTTACAAGTAGACAGTAGTACGGGTAATCCTGACATATCCTGATTCTTATTACGTTAGTACAGAATTGTAAATTACATAATTTATATTATTAATTGCTCGAGTATGATCATCATTTGTAAGAGGAGCGAAAGTTGGATCATCTATATTTTTTTAGTTGGCGTTATGTGGAAACCAATGGCATCCAAATACCACCCGCTCTTCCCCAGGAAACCCACAATTTTCTCTGTTTCAAATGAAGCAGAGAACGGGGCTCCTTCTTCAACTCCGTAGGGCCCATATGTTCCCATGTTAGTCTTAAACGTGAGTGATCTGATAATTGGGTCCACTTCGTAATAATCTTTCAGCTTAGAGTAGTAGCCTGACACGGTGGTCAAGATCTCCTCCGGATATTGCAGTATGATCTGTGGTCCAATGCATGACGAGTGTAAAGTGTTGAATCAGTTTAATTTCATCATGAAGATAATAAAACCATTTACCTGAGCAAACCCAGTAGCAGGGTGTCCACCGACGTTTCCATGCCTCGCACCTTGAATTAGCTTGCCATTCTTATCATAAATTACTTGTATCGTGTTGATGCATTTACCATATTCAAGTGTGATTATCCTCACTCCATCGTAACTCCCATCATCCCAATTAATCTGTCCATTACCTCCCCATGGCCCAACAGTTGTTGTCTTTCCCTACAACAAAAATTCATATTGTATTAACATCACAAAAACAAAATCTACAATCCAGGAAACATTATGAGTCTTCTTCTTTTACGTGTCTATAATGCGTTCGGAAGGATAATTTGATACAAAAATCAGCATACCATATGAACCATGGTGAGCTATAATAGATTGGTAGCAAATTGTATGTACGATTGATAACAAATTATATGTACATACAACGAAGCTACAATGTATTATATATATAACAAGAAAAGTTTTGTCCTTTTCTATAGTATCTCATTCTTTCCATTATACCAGCGAGGATAAAAAGTTAGCTTTTCATTAATAGCAAAATAAGTGATGGCGAGTTCCATCCAACAGACTTTGAATCTTGTCCTTAATTGATAAGGCCGCATCTTTTGTATTGTTCACAAAGATGTCAAACGTTGTACAAATGGTATTTTGTGTGTGATGGGTTTGTGAGATTGAATGATACCATGAATTGAGGAAAGTCAATGAGCCATGAGATAAGTCAAAACAGTTGGTAGCAGAGGTGAACGCCGCGGCGTTCATGGCAGGAACAAAATTAGCGAACGTTCGGGGTGAACACTGCGGCATTCGACAGCGAGATTGGAGTTTCCTTATACTTAGACTTATTCCCTCATAATTAGGATTGTGATTCGTAATCTGAACTTTGTAGTGAAATTGGCCACCATGGACACCTCCACCACCAATCTACCCAGTCCGCCACAAAAACGTCGCTTGGGTCTTTAGTAAGATTTTTTTTGTGATTTTTGTTTTTCGAGTTTTAAGAATGATTTCCTACTTTTCTGAATTTTATTTTCAAAAATTTATTTAATTGTATTATGATGCTTTTTATGAATTTTTTATAATTTCTTTTTTATTTTTTTCTCAAACTTCTTTTTTTTTTCCGGAATTATTGGATTAGTTTTCTATTTTCTAAATTTTTGAATTTTCAGAAAAACTTTCAATTATTTTCTGATTTTGTTTATGACATTTTCAGTAATTTTCTGATTCTCTTTGTCAATTTTATGATATTTTCTGAATATTTCCTGAATTTCAAATTTGTTTTTTATTTTTGAATTTTTATTGATTTTTTAATTTTTCTTCATAAACTTTTGGAATTATTTTATTAGTTTTTCTTGAATTTTCAAATATGTTTTTGTTTCCGAATTTTATAATTATTTATGATGTTTTTATGATTTTTTTGTAATATTGATTATTTTGTTGTCATTTCACTACTAGAAAAATGGCTTTTTGTCACAACTCACATGGCGCAACAAAAGGTGAAAATTCGTACCAAAAATCTTTTTGTTACGAGTTTGTTACGAATTTGGTGCCGTTTCAGATGCAGCCGTGACAAAAATTTTGGTACGACAGGCAGGCGTAGCAAAAAGTATTTGCTACAAGAAGAACAACTTTTGTTACGTCTTAAGATTCATAGCAAATAAGTGTAAAAAATGACCACCTTTTGGTACACTTTATATGTTGTAGTAAAAACAAAATTTTTACTACAACAATTTGAATGTAACAGTAAGCTAGAATATTTATTTACTCAATTGTTATGGTTATTTGGGCATAGTAAAAACTTATAAAATACATTATCACTCTTAAATACTAAATTTTTTTCTATAAATCAAGTTTGACCAAACAAATAAAGATCTTATATAAATAAACAATAAACCACCACATCACGTTCAACGTACAAAAGTTAAAAAAAATTCATAGAAAATATCCAAATTTACACAACAGTACCTAAGATCCAAAAGTCACATTAATATCCAATAATAACTACAAACAACAAAAAGGTCAAATTTTGAAATTCTACATTAGCATGAACAAATACAAATTAAAGGTAGCTTGCATATATAATATAATTTGTTCACGTAGCTTGCAACAATATCAGTTGAGTAGCAATGTCTCTTAAATCTCCATCACCTGTAAAATAACAAAAACAATTTCACATATTAATTAAATCTTATAAGTAAAGAAAAAAAACTAAAAAACTTAGAATATAAAAATAGTCAAGTTTTAGACGTACATCAACATATTCCCAATGAATGCATTTATGAATCGCTTTTCTGATAGTTCTAGCAACTTCATGAGGTCTTAGTAGCTTTTCATTTGGTATCAATGCGATTTCAACATACACCTTGACAAATGCGTGTCCGTCTTTCTTTTCACCACTAATCAAATCAACAACTACACCCTGTGCCACAATGGTTTTTGGTATCCTAAGGCAAAATATGTGTACTCGAGTCCCAATCTACGAAAGCAAAATAATAATCAACTAAACTTACTGTATTAACTTTTAAATAATCTAATCAACCACAATACATTGCTAACAAATTTTCTAAAATAATATAGTATGGTAATACATAGAATTATCATAATAATCTTGGACAGTCTTTTGCTTCTTAGATTTTCCACAATTAATTTGCATATATAATCACTTTATTCAATTAATACGAGAGCACAACCACTTAAAAGTGATGAAATGATATGATTAAACTATCTCCAAACAACCAATTAAATCATAATTCTTACAAAGTAAAAATTGAATAGGACAAGATTAATGAAAATTTCATTTATTTCTTAATACAAATTCATTTCATTTCATGAATTAGTAGAATAGAAATTCTAATCATGCAACTAGAGAATGACAAAGTATAATATCATCACACAAAATAACTATATCAACCTGGCATCAAGCCCGCCTGAATTGAAGTAAACACTAGTAAAAGAACATTTTTACATTTTCATATGTAATAAATTGGCAAGCAACTACTTAATCCATGTGACATCGACAAATGATATAGAAAGCCTCACAAGCTCCTACCTCCGGAGAGTAACCAAGAAATTGAAATCACAACAACAAAGAGTGATTTGTATTGAAGAAAAACAAGATCAGAATGACATAGCATTATGGTAAAACATACCGTTGATGCCAATTTTTGTTTTCCTCCCACTGCTTCTTGATTCTGAAATCAGTACCATTCATTTTGATTGCAATCTCAGTAGCCTATTCATTTTTACCACCTTGAGGATGCAATTTCAGAGATTGATTTCAAATTTTTTACCACCTTCTCCTATTCATTTTGACTGCAATCTCCTATTCATTTTTACCACCTTCAGAGATTGATTTCAAATTTTTTAACCAGTACAAGGAATTGCAAATTTAGCCTATTCATTTTTTATTTGCTAATGCTTTCCTACAACCAGCATATGCGAGCACAAATTCCTTGAGAAAACCCACGTCTCACATTCATTCATAAGTAGGAGTTCAATCTGCGTCATTGTACCCTGCAATACAGTTGGAAATTTACATAGTATCCTCAAAATACTTAAGAACTTCACTTGCAGTAATAATTCCCACAAGAATGTCAAGAACAAGCAACATAGAGTTTAGTTTAGAAAGTTGGACTCCTAATGGTTTGTCAACTCAGATTGTAATGCACTACTATTTAAAATCTTCTTTATTTGTACTCTAGAGCCATACAAGAAATGATTTAGTTTCTTTTATGATCTCAAGACAAGTAATGTTAACTTGCCCCCAACATTTGTAGGCATATAAGGCTTGGAAAATTAACTCTACTATGTCATTGTAAGAAATTGCACTGACTTCTCCAACGAGTTTGGTGATGCACTAATCAATTTTTTTATGTTTTCTCATAAATAGCATATATCAATACAAGTTATTGATAGGCTTTTACCATTCCTATATACAGGTGGAATTCACAGGAACTGAATAGGACAAGATTAATGAAAATTTCATTTATTTCTTAATACAAAATTAAGTTATGATAACCAAGTCCCACATTATAAGTTATAACTCTCAAGGAATAGTAGCATTCATGATTTCAGTTACATTGAGATGAAATAAACTCAACCACAGACAGAAACAACTAGCATAAAGAAACAAAAATTAGTATTAATCTACTTTAGAAACAATCGTTGTACAATATCTTAACTTATCAAAGTCAAAGAAATGTCAACAATCCAATAACGGAAAGTTCATCTTAACTTATCAAAGTCAAAGAAATGTCAACAATCCAATAACGGAAAGTTCATCTTCTAGTTAACTCTGTATTCAATCACACTTAACTACACATAATTTCCAGTAGAAACTAACATCAACTATAATATATTTGGCATAGTCAATTTTCAAAAAATCTAAGCAACACAGAAACCACATAACTAAAACCAAATGACAAACCTACACAGTCACATTTCAATTTCCATTATCGTGTCACAATCAAAACAAAGCCCATAACCCACATAAAGTTCATCAGCCCACAACCCACATAAAGTTCATCATCATTCTGTATCAAGAATCAATATTCAACCAAGATTTTACTCACTTCTTGTTGCGCAGACCAAAATAAACAAATATTCCTATTATGTAGCATCAATCATTGTACAAAAACTAATCTTATCGAATTCAAGAACAGCCAACAATCCGAGATAACAGTCCATCATCCATACATAAATTCATTATTCAATCAACTACACGTATATAGCACATCTTCAAAATCAACTACAATATATTGCACATGGTCAAATTTCAATCACACAGTCACATTTCAATAAAAGTTAATCATCATTCTATATCAAGAACTCAATATTAAACCAAAAACTTCACACTTACTTCTTCTTGTGCCGACGACGATTTTTAGCCCCCAACACTTCCCACGTAAGTGTGGGTTCTCGTCGGTTCGGGTTTCACACCACCCACTTCGTACTCAATTCTTTCCTCTGTCGTCCCTTCACCGGCGTTAATGGCTGTCCAGTTCTGCCGCCGCCGAGAATAAGGGATAAAAACCGTCGCCGCCGAGAATAAGGGATGAAAACCGTCGCCGCCGAGAACAAGAGACGAAAACCGCCGCCGCTGAGAACAAGGGCTTGCCTGACTGTTCAAAGGAAAGGGAAAGGGTTTGGGGTAGAGAGATAGTGACCGAAAATGGGAGGGGAAGAAATTGGGGATTTGCCCGCTCTTTTAATTTTGTGGAGTAATATAATTTTACAAAATAATGAATTAAACGAGGTCGTTTTATCCTTTTTAACTGCATGTGGGCCATTGTAGGAAATAGTATTTTGTTACAATGTTTACAGCGTAACAAAAACTCAAAACGACGTAGTTTTGATGTTTCTTTTGTTACGCCCCAATATTCGTAGCAATTAATCACCTTTCGGAACGACTTTTTTCGCGTAGCTAACAGGGTCGTAATAAAAGGCCATTTTTCTTGTAGTGTTTGTTTGATCCAACAACTAAGAACAAATGATCCAAAAGTTGAGATTTAATGAGAATAATTAAAGATAATGTTTATTAACACTAGGGATATAAGGATCATAAAATACAAAAAACTAATGCCGTTAGTATGAACTAACGAAAAGGAAGTGCGCAAACTAAAATAAATATAGGTGTATATAAGGTTATTTTTTTTACATAGGAAGTTTCGTGCAAGCTTCGTATTACACAAGGGTATGATATGCAATTTTTCCTTTTTTTATCTTCTTTATTTCTTGTTGTATTGCTGTAGGAACATTCCCACACTATGATCGTCCTCATTATCCTTTTTTTAAGTTTCTCATTATTTTCTGGACTACTGTTCTTTTCTATTAATTTTTCTAGAAACTTAAATAGATAATATTTAGACATTGATGTGGGTGGAAATTGTTCATTAGTTCGAGTTGGCAAACCTAGAAGCAAAGACGGAGCCACATGGGGGCAGGTGAGGCACCTCCCCCAGCCCCCCCCCCCCCCCAAAAAAAAAAAACTCAACTTTGAAAAACTTATTTATCTGCCCTATAGACTTTTGAAATATGAAATTTTGCCCCCCAAAATCCAAAAATATCAAGGCTTGACCTATTTTTACTTTTTTTTGTATTCGCCCCCCTAAACCCCAAATCTTGGCTCCGTCCCTGAGTTAGAAAAGTATTGCTGGCCCGAAGCTCAAAAGAATGATAATTTCAGTGGGTTCTATACATTTATGTATATTTAATTTAACTTGAGTATATATGTGTGTGTAGGGGTGTTCACAAATTGACCGAATCGACCGCAAACTGAAATTTTCGTCCAAACCAAAAATCAAACTGAAAAATTCAGTTCGGTTTTCGATTTTGAGGTTGCGGTCGGTTCGATTAACTAAAAAATCAATTTTTTTTATATAGTATAATATAGACCAAAAACTATAAAAAATGTGTTTCCTAGTGACAACTTATAGGAAAAATAAAGAAAATGAATTAAAATTAGTCATAATTAAATTTCAATAATTTATTTATATTAATTTATTTATTTATACCGAAAAACCAAAACGAACCGGTTCACTTTTTAATTTCATTATGTCAATTTTAGTTGGTCATGCTAAACATAATTATAAATATATAAATGTATGCATTCCAAAGAAAAAGTGAACAACAATAGCCAAAAAACAGTAGCCAGCTGGAAGATTTTTGAAAAAGCAGTAGCAAAAAAAATATATAAAAATATATATATATTTTTTTCTTTTTATGTTTTAACCAATCCGAAAAAAAACTGACTGAACCGGTCGATTTTCGGTCTGGATTTTCGGAAAATCGAAATTTCGATTAACCGAAAATCCGATTCGGTTCGATTAAAAAACCGACCGATGAACACCCCCTATGTGTGTGTATATGTATGTTTCTTGAAGTGAAAAGGTTAAGTTGGGCTTATGATTTAGCAAAGGAGTCAGTTCAGTCCAGCTCAGCCGGGAGAATATCCTGTCAAGGATAGTGAACAAAGGCTTGCGTCAAACCAGAATTGGTGGGTTGATCCAGATATTTTGAATAATTTCTAGATAGGGCAGGCGTATTTATTATAAGGGCCCGATGTTATTCTAGGGCTAAATCTATATTTTCGGTAGTTATTGTATATGGTTAGAAGATTAAAAGAAAATTCTAACTGAGATCCGGTGTGGTCACATCTAAGTGTATTTTACAAGGAGAGTGTATTACACTTGTCATATAATTGGTAAGTTATTTAAAAAAATACATAGGTTCAGCCGAGCCGAGAGCGGACTAGTTATAAAAGGGGTTGGTTTTTTATTTTTTTTTACTTTGTACGTATGAAAGGAGTAAGTTGACTTATTGGAATCTTCCTCCAAAATGTATAAATATTAAATTTCAGGGTTTTGAGACTAATTTTGAATTTTCTGAGAGCAGTAAAACCGATTGTTTTTTTAATGTTCTTACTTCTTACTATTTTCAACATTCATGTGATTTTTATTCTTATCAATTGGCAACGTCTATGAAAAACTTGAATTGAGTTAAGCCATGAGTAGAAATTGTTCTACCGTGTCAATGATCTGACGTAAATCATAAAAGGAATAAACGGAAACAAAAGACTACATAGATAAGGTTTTTTATTAGAATAATATAAAATAAATAAAAAAATCTCAAAATAATATAATTTTGAAATATTTAATTAATTAAAACAAGACGACATGCAGTGTCACGCACCCCGACCCGACCCGTACATGTAACTCATATAAGCCACACGGTCAGCCCGAGGGGCGATGACCCATTTTCTTCCTTTGAAATGTTATGGTTTTCTAAAATAATAGAATATATCCCTTTAAAAATAAAAGCAAATCATTTTTTTATATACGTCAAAACCCAGTACCTTCATTCCTGTATTAACATATTTATGTTTACAAAACCATAACAGAGCGGTTATACAAATCAACATCAGAGTACAAAAGTGCTCGAAGCAAGGCATATGAACATAGCTCTGTCTGACCGCTCTGGAGACTTGGGCAACCTTCACATATTAACATGATCATCACCTGCATCATAAGAACCAAATGAGCTAATGGCTCAGTATGAAGAAGCTCATATTTTTAAAAACAACGTTTCACATATCACATACGACAGTCAATAATGCATAGTTTAGTTAAAACTTTTCTTTTTCCTCTTTATCCTTTTCTTTTTCCTCTTTATCCTTTCCTTTTTGGGTACCCTCGAAGTGTGGTATTCGACTGATAGTGATAGATGTCTGTTTTCGGAACCTGTTCATAATAATTGGCCAATGAAAGGGGCATCACGGGGTTCTCATAACCGACCTTTCGCCCCTATGATATTAACCGCCAGCTCTCTCATA
The DNA here is from genome assembly GCA_019426215.1 of Buddleja alternifolia. Taxonomy (NCBI): domain Eukaryota; kingdom Viridiplantae; phylum Streptophyta; class Magnoliopsida; order Lamiales; family Scrophulariaceae; genus Buddleja; species Buddleja alternifolia. Next base: position 25,028,200 of record CM033395.1, on the reverse strand, counting down.
CATCGTGGCTTTATCTATCTTGACTTTTACGCCTCAAGGTATTCACCACCAGTACATCGTGACTTTATCTATTTTGGCTTTTACACCTCAAGGTATTAACCACCAGTCTTTTGGGTCCCACCCGCGTCCTATGCCTACCCGACCATCAATCAAATACCATACCTCCCTTTTTCAAATCATTTTCTTTACGTGTGCATCATAATCATATATACACAATAAACAAGAAATAAACATTCATTCCCAAGTAATCATCTTAAAACATCATAAACATATATACCTCAACACTTTTTACACAATAGGCAAGTAATAACATTCATTTCTAAACAATTATCTTAAAACATCATAAACATGTATAATATGGTCCTTATGAAGCAGAAAATGAACTTCAACTTACCTTAAATCCTTTGTAATGAACTAGAAAAGGTGACGCTACCGAAACTTGTTAATGATACTTCTTCCTAATTTTAGGTGTACAATAATCTGTAAAAAGGGTATATAACATACCTAAATACAATCATCTATAATTATTCCAAATTCACCGATTAAATTGAAGAAACAATCAGTAAAAGACTTACTTGTAACGGCCACGTCGATATGCCTAGCTCCCTTTACTTATTACTCTTCCTTTCCTATTTTTCCTTGAATTTTTTCCTCTCTTTGCTTTCTTCTCTCTTTTTCTTTCTTTCCCTACCTTTTTCTGTCCATTTTTCTTTTGTCCAGAAACCTTTTAAAAAGGTTGAGGCGGTTTGTCAACTTAGTTGTGAAGTTTTGTTAAAAATAATATTATTTTATTCAATGAATTATTTGCAGCTGCTAGCTTAATACGTGTTATACGTTTGTGCCTTATATTTTCTATGTGTCGCATATTTACATTCATCGTGACATATAAATGACACGTAGGTAGCACGTAGAGCATGAGATATATTGACCCGGTGAGTAGTGGTAAGTTTTTGTGTACCAAATTCAATCAAAACTCTAAAGTTAAGCGTGCTCAGACGGGAGCAATTCTGAGATGGGTGACCACCTGGGAAGCACGTCAATTGTCTTTTTTTTTTATTAACTAGCGATAAATGCAAGACGTCGTGTCTGCTTAGGCGTCGTGCCTGCTTAACTAGTGATAAACGTTAGAAAAAATGCACCTTAAATGCATTTATCATATAATTAAAAAGTAATCATGTTCGTGCAATCATGCCATTTATAGTCAATAATAAATGCTAACTGTATGACATGCTTATTGTTGGCTGCGTGAGAGATGATTGGGCATTACAATCATAACCTCCTTCAAAAAATTTTGTCCTCAAAATTTGACATATCGAAATAATTCTGGATACTTGTTCCGCATTTTGTCTTCCCGTTCCCATGTAGCTTCTTCTACCGCAGGATTTTTCCACAAAACCTTTACCAGATTAATACTTTTGTTTCTCAATTATTTCACCTTCTGATCAAGGATATGCATTGGTTTCTCTTCATAGGCTAAATTTGGAGATAGCTCCAACGGCTCGTAACTTAGCACATGAGAAGGATTTGAAATGTATTTCTTCAGCATGGAACACATTATGAACACCGGTTAATGAAGGAGGTAAAGCCACTCTGTAAGCTCTATCTCCAACTCTTTTAAATTTCAAATGGACCAACATACCTCGGGCTCAGTTTTCCTTTCTTCCCAAATCTCATGATTCCTTTCATTGGGGTCACTTTCAGGAACACATGATCTCCAATAGAAAATTCCAAATCCTTTCTTCGTATGTTTGCATAACTTTTCTGCCCACTCTGTGCCATTTTCATTCTTTCACGTATCTTTTCCACAACCGTTGTTGTTTGTTGTACCAATTCTGGACCAAGTAGTCTTCTTTTTCCAACTTCATCCCAATGAACTGGAGATCTGCACTTTCTTCCATATAATGCTTCATACGGTGCCATTCCAATGGTAGATTGGTAGCTGTTGTTATAGGTAAATTCTACCAATGGTAATTTCACATCCCAGCTTCCTTGGAAATCTAGCATGCACGCTCTTAGCATATCCTCAAATATTTGTATAACCCTTTCAGATTGCCCATCGCTCTGTGGATGAAATGTTGTACTGAATGCAAGCTTTGTTCCCATGGCATTGTGCAAACTCTTCCAGAATGTAGAAGTGAATTTAGGATCCCTATCGGATACTATGGAAACTGGCACTCCATGCAATCTGACTATTTCTTTAATGTACTGCTGAGCATATTGATCCATATTATATGTCGACCTTACTGCAAGAAAATGAACTGATTTTGTTAATCTATCGACAATCACCCGTATGGAGTTGTATCCCTTCTGAGTCTTGGGCAATCCAAGCACAAAATCCATAGTAATATGCTCCCACTTCCACTCTGGGATTGGTAGAGACTTTAATAAACCTGTTGGTCTTTAATGTTCAACCTTAACATGTTGACAAGTTAAACACTCTGCTACAAATGTTGCTATATCTTTCTTCATACCGGTCCACCAATAATGTTGTTGTAAGTCGTTATACATCTTCGTGCTACTTGGGTGTACTGAATAAGGAATAGTATGAGCGTCTTTTAGAATATCTTCCTTGAAGGCTTGATCAGATGGCACACATAACCTCCCATTATATTGCATAACTCCCTCATTAGAAATTGAGAATTCTGTCTTTTTTCCTTCATCCATCTTTTTCTTTATCTCAGATAAATACACATCATCTTTCTGAGCCTCAATGATTTTATCACGAAGTGCAGACTTCAACATCAGAGCTGAAAAAAAGCATGCCTTCCCTTCAAGCACAATTTCAAGTTCCAATTTCTGCAAATCTAGTAATAATGGGTTCTGTGTGATAAGGAGAGAAGACATGGACTTTCTACTCAGCGCATCAGCTACCACATTTGCTTTACCAGGATGATAGTTAATTACACAGTCATAATCTTTGACAAGTTCCAACCATCTCCGTTGTCTCATATTCAGCTCTTTTTGGGTAAAAAAGTACTTCAAACTTTTATGATCGGTGTAAATCTCACACTTTTCACCATACAAGTAATGCCTCCAAATTTTCAGGGCAAAGACAACAACAGCAAGTTCCAGATCATGAGTTGGATAAATCTTTTCATACTCTTTCAATTACCTTGAAGCATAGGTAATTATCTTCCCATTTTGCATTAACACAGCACCCAAACCATTTTTAGAACCATCACTATAGACAACGAATCCACCGGTTCCATTTGGACCAGAAAGAATAGGAGTGGTAGTCAATCGGTGTTTCAACTCTCGAAAACTCTTTTCACAAGCATCAGTCCAAATAAATTTCATGTTCTTTCTTGTCAACTTCGTCAATGGAACGACCAATTTTGAAAATCCTTGAACAAATCTCCTGTAATATCCTGCCAATCCTAAGAAACTCCTAACTTCTGATACATTTGTTGGCGTTGGCCAATTATGCACAACTTCTATTTTACTCGGGTCAATTGAGATTCCATTCTTAGATACTACATACCCTAAGAATACCACTTGTTCCAGCCAGAATTCACACTTCTTGAATTTAGCATATAGTTGTTTCTCTTTGAGAACTTGCAACAAAAGTTTCAAATGTTCCTTGTGTTCTCGTTCATCGTGTGAGTAGATCAAGATGTCATCAATAAATACAATCAAAAATTTATCAAGAAACTGCTTGAATACTCGATTCATTAAGTCCATGAAAGCTTCAGGAGCATTCGTTAAACCAAAAGGCATTACTAGAAACTCATAACGGCCATACCTTGTTCTGAATGCAGTTTTCTGTATATCTTCCTCCTTGATTTTTAGTTGATGATAACCAGAACGCAAATCAATCTTAGAAAACACCGATGCATCTTGCAATTGATCAAACAAGTCATCTATTCTGGAAAGGGGATACTTATTCTTGATTGTTACTTTATTTAGTTCTCTGTAATCAATGCATAACCGCAAGGTTCCATCTTTCTTTTTAACAAACAATACAGAAGCTCCCCAAGGAGAATAACTAGGGCGAATGAAACCCTTATCAAGCAAATCCTATAGTTGCACTTTTAACTCTTCTAACTCTGTTGGTGCCATTCTATATGGTGCTTTAGAAATAAGGGCAGTTCCTGGCACAACATCAATCACAAATTCAACCTTTCTATCTGGTGGTAGTCCTATTAAATCATCGGGAAATACTTCTTAAAATTCCCTAACCACTTCCACATTTTCAGGCTTTAAATGTGTCTCAATTGAAGTGTCCACCACACTTGCCAAATATCCAAGACAACCTTTGTTCAATATTTTTTGGGCCTTCAATGCCGATATAATTGGTAAGGAAAATGAACCTGAAGTGCCGTTAAACATAAATTGTTCTTTTCTAGGTGGCTGAAAGATCACGACTTTCTTATTACAATCAATGGTGGCATGATATTTGGTAAGCCAATCCATACCTAAAATAACCTCAAAATTTGAAATTGGTAGAACAACAAGATCAACATATAGTGTTCAGCTACCAATCTGAATAGAACAAGCCCTCAATACATGACTGGAATCCATTTCTTCCCCCGATGGAATTGTCACGCTATATCTTATTTTTAACAAATCTGGTGTAATGCCCAATTTTTTCACAAATGCATTTGATATGAATGAATGTGTAAAACCTGAATCTATCAATGCAAATGTAGGCATACCCAAAATCAAAATAGTACTTGAAACGACTGAGGGATCTGCCTCAACTTGCTCATTTGTCATTAAATAAAATCTCCCTTGCACTCTGTTCTGGAGGGTTGGGCAATCCTTTGCAAAATGTCTAGGCTTCTTACATTTGAAACAACTGTTGGAACCCATTTGGCATTCACCAAAATAATTCCTCACACATTTAGCACATTTAGGTAATTCAATCACATTGGAGGTCTGTCCAACTCTAGAACGCTTGTCATTTCCTTGACCTGGTTTTTGCTCTGGTTTCTTCCATTGTGTTGGGTTTCTTGGAGTGAACATTTGTCTCTTTTGTTGATAGGGTTTCTGAATTTCTTTTTCATCCAGGTCAGCCATCAAATCTTTATCCACAATTTCTCTAAACTGAGCTGCCGAAGACATCCTTACATCCCGTCTAATCTCAGGTTTCAATCCTCTCAAAAAGTGATCGATCTTTTTAGTACTCTCTCTTGCAATGTACGGTACATATCTGCAACCCTCTTCAAATTTTCTAACATAGTCACTTACATTCATGTCTCCCTGCTTCAACTCCAAAAACTCCTTTACCTTAAGGGATCTAGCATCTCGGGTGAAGTACTTGTCATAAATGATCACCTTGAACCTATCCCATGTCAATGTCTCCATATCCACGGCAAGTTTAGCTCCTTCCCACTAGATTCTTGCTTCTTTCTTCAGTAAGAAGATTGCACAAAGTACCTTATCAGCATCATCGATACGTAGTCAAACATGATATCCAATGATTTAACCCACTCCTATGCAACTATGGGATCCGAGCTGCCATAGAAATCAGATGGTTCCATTTTTCTGAACTTCTCATACACAGCATGTGGATTGTCAGGTCGAACAGGAGGTGCATGAGCTTGCTGATTCTGTTCCTGAGTTCTCTGTTGCATGTCCAGTAACTGTTGAATCTGCTCACCATGCATTCTAGTTTGCTCTTGTATCAAATTAGTTAGATTACCCACCACATTGTTGCCACCCTCTTGGGCACCCATTGCCTTTCTTTTCGGCGGCATGATTTCCTATATTTTGCCCAACTTATCCCATTCACTAGCCAATAATGAATGCACCATAATGACAATAATATGCATTGATCAAACATAAAAGAATAAACTAAAGAGTTGACCAAGTCTCCCAGCCAGAATATGTTCATATGCCTTCTTCTGTCTTCAGGAAAGACTTAACCTCCGCTCTGATACCACAACTGTCACACACCCAGACCCGACCCGTACATGTAACTCATATAAACCACACGGTCCGCCCGAGGGGCGATGACCCATTTTCTTCCTTTGAAATGTTATGATTTTCTAAAATAATAGAATATATCCCTTTAAAAATAAAAATTTTTTTACATCAAAACCCAGTACCTTCATTCCTGTATTAACATATTTATGTTTACAAAACCATAACAGAGCGGTTATGCAAATCAACATCAGAGTACAAAAATACTCGAAGCAAGGCATATGAACATAGCTCTATCTAACCGCTCTGGAGATTTGGGCAACCTTCACATATTAACATGATCATCACCTGCATCATAAGAACCTAATTAGCTAATGGCTCAGTAAGAAGAAGTTCATATTTTTAAAAACAACATTTCACATATCACATACGACAGTCAATAATGCATAGTTCAGTTAAAACTTTTCTTTTTCCTCTTTATCCTTTCCTTTTTGGGTACCCTCGAAGTGTGGTATTCGACTGATAGTGATAGGCATCTGTTTTCTGAACCTGTTCATAATAATTGACCAATGAAAGAGGCATCACGGGGTTCTCATAACCGACCTTTCGCCCCTATGATATTAACCGCTAGCTCTCTCATACATCGTGGCTTTATCTATCTTGGCTTTTACGCCTCAAGGTATTCAGCACCAGTACATCGTAGCTTTATCTATCTTGGCTTTTAGACCTCAAGGTATTCACCACCAGTCTTTTGGGTCCGCCGGTCCCATCCGCGTCCCATGCCTACCCGACCATCAATCAAATACCATGCCTCCCTTTTTCAAATCATTTTCTTTACGTGTGCATCAACATCATGCATCATAATCATATATACACAATAAACAAGAAATAAACATTCATCCCAAGTAATCATCTTAAAACATCAAAAACATATATACCTCAACACTTTTACACAATAGGCAAGTAATAACATTCATTTCCAAACAATTATCTTAAAACATCATAAACATGTATAATATGGTCCTTATGAAGCAGAAAACGAACTTCACCTTACCTTAAATCCTTTGTAATGAACTAGAAAAGGTGACGCTACCGGAGCTAGCTAATGATACTTCTTCCTAATTTTAGGTGTGCAATAATCTGTAAAAAAGGGTATATAACATACCTAAATACAATCATCTATAATTATTCCAAATCCACCGACTAAATTGAAGAAACAATCGGTAAAAGACTTACTTGTAACGGCCACGTCGATATGCCTAGCTCCCTTTACACTACTACAAAAATGACCTATGACAGCGGTTTTTTTGGGCCTATGGCAGCGGTTTTAACCGCTGTCATAGGTACCGCTGTTATAGGGGTGGACCTATGACAGCGGTTACAAAACCGCTGTAATAGGTTTACCTATGACAGCGGTTCCCTGAACACCGCTGTGAAAAAACCAAAAAATAAAAATAAATAACGGACCTGTGGCAGCGGTTCTCCCAAAACCGCTGCCACAGGAGGACCTGTGGCAGCAGTTCTGGGAAAACCGCTTCCAAAGGTCTCACCTGTGGCAGCGGTTTTGGGAAAACCGCTGCCACAGGTGAGAACTGTGGCAGCGGTTTTCCAGAACCGCTGCCACAGAGCTCACCTGTGGCAGCGGTTTTGGGAGAACCGCTGCCAAAGGCCTCACCTGTGGCAGCGGTTCTCGCAGAACCGCTTCCACAGGTGAGACCTTTGGCAGCGGTTCTTCCAAAACCGCTGCCACAGGTGAGCTCTGTGGCAGCGGTTCTGCAGAACCGCTGTTTTTTTTTCTGTTTTTTTTTTAATTATTTATGCGCTGTCATGATAGTGCCTGTACAATAATATGCAATGATCCAATCAACAAATTTCAACTAACAACAAAACATATTCAACATAAACAAACATCACCCCAAACTTCAATATTACCATCTTTAATCTCCAACAAAATGTACAATTAACTAATTAAATTACTAATGACCTTACGAAATACAATAAATCAAATCTCAATTTATAACAAGTCACAATGTACAAAAACTAAATTACCTAATTTCTAAGGAGCTGCTAAGAAAATGTAACGTGCAACTTCGCAGCGTACTTCATCAATTTGCTCATCAGTATAGAAGGATTGACAATCCTTAAAGTACTGCAAGATATATGTATATATATAGAGATTAATTGCAAAGTGAAATAACATTTCAATTACCCACCAATTAAGGTTTAATAATTTCAATTGTAATAGAATTTAAGTATGTATATATATATATATAAGGATTATGTATACCGCTGTTGGGATTATAGATAGTCCGTGGCTAATAATCTCTTTCATGAATCTCATAACGAAATAGCCACAATCCACCTCGTTGGTCTGCCGGGGGCACTACAAAAGCAATCAAACTTACGTTGTATTAGAAGACGAACTTCTATACGAATATATAATCTCATGAACCTAGAAAACGCTAACCTTTATAGTAATCCATTTACAGTCCGAGTTTCTTGATTTGTTGGATTGGTTGTTGCAGTTTGCACGAAATATGTGCACAGCTCTATAAAAAAATATAAACAACAAGAAATTATGTGAAATAAATACAATTTAAAAAAATATTAAATATAATGGATACATTGATTGAATGAAAAACTTACTGATTGAATTTTAGTATCATATCATCTCGGTATTGCGCCTCACCATGCACAGAATCCAGATAGTAAACAATCTCTTTAAATGGATTAATTGCAAGCAACAACCAATGACCCCTACAAAGCATTCAAAAGATAAGTTGAAAATTTGTTTTGCGTAGCTAGTTTTACAAATTAAAGTCGAGTCTTTAGTAGCTCACCCGGTGTTGTAAGGTGCAAGAAATAACTTATTTTGTTGTGTACTCTGCATCATAGCACGTGCTATGTACTGCACTTGTTGAACTGACGGGTCTGTTTGAGCAGCTATGGAATGTGGGCTAAGGAACCCGAAACTTGCTTCTTTTCCTTCGTGGATCACGTAGTTAAACCACAAACACCTAAATTGAGCATAAAAAATGAATTTCGAGTGACGAAAATAATCGTAGTTTAGATGTAATAAAATAATTAAAAAACTTACTTTATGTACGCTGTAATGATAGAGGCTCCTATTTCTTTTCTACACAGAAGGTGATAGATCTCCTCCTTCCCAATGAACTCTGGAAATGAAAGATTCATAATGGCTTCGTCCATATGTATATTGATCAGGGCATCAATCTTCATCATCTTCGTGTACTTTCCCAGAAATACAAGGTCATTAGGGAGTCCATCTAGTTGAAGATCTGCACATATGTCTACTTCACCTGCAGGCTCGGCCACTTGAGATTTTCCTTTGACAGCTGACCGCTTCGACGTCCCTGACTTACGGTTTGCAGATGATTTGGACTGTTTAAGCAAGAAAATAAAATATAAATGTTACACACCAAAGTATATTTAGTAACCTCAAACAAATTGTTATAATTTATTAATGACTAGCTATTAATTACATACCGGTGCAGCAGTGACAATGACAAGACTCGCTGGCCAAGCAACAAAGGTACCCAGAGCATGAGAAATGGAGAATATTTCATCATTGAGAGGGACGGGCAGGAGTGTATTAGCCTCAACTGCAGTGTCAATGCGCACTTTCACATTGTTGGTGGTTAATTGACAGTTGTGAAGTGTTCTATCAGTCTCTGATCTATTGTATAGCTGTCCTTTAGCCACCACACGATATGATGGAGATGAAAGTGCTAATTGACATGGAGTGATACCCTACACACACACGTATATATATACAACATTATATTAGAAAATTTTGTATGATTTACAGAAAATAGAGAGTCGCAAGTTGTATGATTAATAAACAAGTTCAAATTTTTACCTCAGGAAGCATCTTATAACCTGGTTCTGGGCTGCTATCTTTCAAAGAAATGACGTCATCTTCATGTGGCTGACGCGAGTTAGGGGCTTCCAAAATATCAATTCGTTGTTGCATGGCAACCATAGTTTCGGAGAGGTTTTTCACTATGTTTCTCAAGTTTTCCATCTCCTTTTCTGAAGCAGGCTTTGGATCCTTAAAATAGTCTCTTTGTGAGACCCCAAAGCCAACACCCCTAACGCGACCCGGATGCTCTTTCCTTTTAATAGCTTTAGCCAATAGGTCATCTCGACTCGTGTAAGTTCCACTATGGCTAGTGCTCTCTTGTGAAATGCTCTCCTGTAATGATATATTTTTAAAAATTAAAAAAAATAGTGAACCTTGTGCTTTTAATAGTATTTCAATAAAACAATTAATAGAGCTAAAATTGCCAATAACTCACCATTTCATTCACCACTCTTCTAACATTTTCGTTATCAATTTGATTTGTCGGATCGGAATGCGAAACCCTCCACACGAGTGCTCGTGTCACATCTGTACAATCGGATCCCGCATCCCTTCTTTTATTTATCTATATTTTCATTAAAAAATATATGTATGCATTAACATAGAATTATTATTAAAAAATTGTAAGGATTCACTGCTAAATGAACTACATACCTCCATTTGCTCCACAACAGCATCTCCAAAACTCCCTTTCCGGTAAGGATATTCAGGGTTCTTTGCTCTTTCCTGATTGTCCATGCTTATTTTCTGTTTATTACATTATCAAATTATTAGCTAAATATAAACGCAATAACCAACAAATGAAACTGTAAATTAAAATGACTAGCTACCTGCCAAGGTTCACCTAAGCGAACCTCTAAAAATGCCGCCCAATCGGCTTGGGATATCTCATATTGTGGAGGTGGGTTGACATTAACGTTTCCATCATCATCTCGCACATACTTTCTGCTTATGTAGCTCCTGAAGTTACGTGCTAGCCTCCCAGCTTCTGCTAGTACGTACTTTTGTCGACTTTCGTCAATATCAAACGCCAACTACAAAAAACAAACAATAAAGTATATATAAAATTATAATTTAGAGAATATGATAATACATTAACACTTACAAATAAGATAATATCCAAATTACCTTCATCTCATCCCAAATGTTTTTTTTTGTTGCTGACGGGACTTTGCGCCAAGTACTAATGGCAATCGACACCTTCTGCCGAACCTGCACGCCTATATACCCAACAAATATTGATTTGTTGGGGTTAATTGGCTGACCTCTGTCATTCCAGCCGACAGGTAGCCTTATGCCTTTACTTCTGGCATTGACAACTTTTTTCATAGCAGAGACACCTCTCCGTATGTCCTTCTCATGACCGCTATCTGATCCATATACATCATCGTCGGGAAAACTACCATCAGGATTTGAAGCCATCGACCTACAAAAGACAAATAATACAGAAGTTAGATTCATATAAATTTGGCTGATTCATTTGGCAATAATAATTTTCAAATAGACGTAATAAATACAGAAGTTATCTTCATATAAATTTGGCAGATTCATTTGGCAATAATAATTTTCAAATAGACGTAATAAATACAGAAGTTATCTTCATATAAATTTGGCAGATTCATTTGGCAATAATAAATTTCAAATAGAAGTAATAAATCACAAAATAAATAAAATTATCCTAAACCACAAAATAAACAAAATTTAATCCTCAATTAAACATAATTAACCCCTAGCTAAACCAAATTAACCTTAAAATCAATCAACCCCTATTTCCCTTAAATTTTCCACAAAAATTGGCAAATCTCAAGAATATAAATTTTCTAGCAACTAAGTATAAATATTGAAAGAAGTCTATCATACAATTATGAAATAAATTCAAATACCTTTCATCGTTTTCTTTTTGTCGTTGGCTTAGCAGTCTTTTGCTTCCCATCGGTACGACCATTTTTTTTAGTACGGCGACGAACTGACGGATTAATCCATATCCCCTCTTGGTGATCTTGACGCATATACAATTCATCATCACTTATATCCAAGTCATCGTCACTATCAATTGATTGTGAATCACCTAATGAGATAGGGTTTTCTCCATCATCTTCACTTTCTTCATAATCACCTTCAATACATGTATTTTTGTTTGCCGATAAAACAATGGAACACCTCTTATCAATAGGATCGGTAACAAAAAATACTTGTTTAGCTTGTGACGCTAAAATGAAAGGTTCATCTTTGTATCCCACCCTTTCAAGGTCTACTCGAGTGAAGCCTATTTCACTATTATCGACACCATGTTTATTGTCAACCCACCTACACCCAAATACAGGCACCCGAAACCAACTATAATCAAGCTCCCATATACGTTCAATCACCCCGTAATATGATAAATCGGCATAGATAGGATTATTATCTTTCGCACTTGAGATATGCATTGCTTGAGCTACAAGACTGACACCACTATTCTGCATTGTACTTCGTTCGTCTTGGTCTTTTGTATAGAATGTGTGACCATTTATACGATAACCTGAATAACAAAATACTAGTCTGTCCGGACCCATCGACAGCCGTGTCAATTTATCTGAAACTGAAAGCTGTGGATTCTCTTTCTGTTTTTCTTCAAAATGCTTTCGGAACCAATCGATGAAACTCTTATTATGCTCTCTTGAAATCCAACTCTCATTTTTAATTGGATTGAATCTCCTAAGTTGGTTCTTATGCTCTTCAACATATGGGTCAACCTCATCGGTGTTGTGGAGCACATATAGGTGTGCCTGATCCCTTTGTGTAATATGAACACTAGCTAATTGTTTTCCCATTAATCCGACTCCTTCTGTTCCCCCTCCCACAACATGAGACTTTGGGAGCTCTGCAACATTAGAATCTGTCAGATACTCTGTGCAAAATGTAATGGCTTCATCAACTATGTACCGTTCAACAATGCAACCTTCCGGTCGACTACGATTTTTCACGTAGCCTTTCAATACCTTCATATAACGCTCAGCCGGATACATAGATCTCATAAAAGCCGGTCCACATAGTTGAGTCTCTCTAACCAAGTGAATGGGTAGATGAGTCATTATATCAAAAAAAGCAGGTGGAAAATACATTTCAAGCTCACACAAAGTGATGACAATTTGTTTTTGAAGTGCAGGAAATTGCTTAGGATCAAACACCTTGCTCCACATTGCTTTGAAGAAGAAACACAATTTAGTTATCGTGTCTCTCACCTTTTTTGGCAAAATGGCCCGTATAGCAATTGGTAGCAAATGATCCATGATTACATGACAATCGTGAGTCTTCAAGTGTTTTAGCTTCAAATCCTTCATTGATACAAGACTGCTAATGTTTGAAGAATACCCTTCTGGAACTTTCACTCCATTAAGAAACTCACATAATGCAATTTTTTCTTTCCTGGCTAGAGTGTGAGCTGCGGGAGGCAAATAAGTACGTTTCCCCTTATTTGTTGGTGTCAATTTTCCTCTTATCGTCATTTCAACCAAGTCTAACCGTGCCTTTACGCCATCTTTTGTCTTTCCGGGCACATTTAGAAGTGTTCCAATGACGCTATCAAATACATTTTTCTCAATATGCATTATATCGAGAAAATGTCTAACATGTAAAGACGTCCAATACGGCAACTCAAAGAAAATTGACTTTTTTTTCCACCCAGTTTTTGCAAGGCCACATGCAAAAGTCTTTCCAAATTTAACCTCCAAGTCTCTTACATTTTCAAACACTTCTTCACCAGTTAAGCACTTAGGAGCTCGACCTTCTTCTATATTCCCATTGAAAGCTTTCTTCCACCGACGATATCGATGGTTCCGATTTAGCCATCTCCGATGCCCTTGGAATGCATATTTCTGGGAGTGTGTCAATCGATATTGATCTGTACTCTTGACACATATGGGGCATCCACATTGGTCATGTACACCATATCCCTCGAGGTTTGCTCTTGCCGGAAAATCATTGATTGTTCCAAATAACATGACTCTGAGATTAAAATTTTCTTCTCTCAACCCGTCATATACTTGAACACCGGTGTCCCACAACACCTTCAAATCCTCAATTAAAGGGGTCAAGTAGACATCTATATCATTTCCAGGTTGTTTCGGCCCATAAATGAGTATAGGCATCATTATATGCTCTCGCTTCATGCATCGCGATGGGGGAAGGTTGTAGATCATCAAAATCACCGGCCATGTACTATGTGAGCTGCTTTGCAAGCCATGAGGGTTCATGCCATCTGTAGCCAATACAAGGCGCAGGTTTCTTGATTCTTCACCAAATTCAGGGAAATCATCATCAATCTTTTTCCATTGAGGAGAATCTGAGGGATGTCAAATCTTGTCATCTTCAATCCTTTCTTCAAACCTTCTATCAGCATGCCATGTCAAGTCCTTGGCTAACTCTTTACTACTGTACATGCGTTTAAATCGTGGTATTATAGGCAAATACCACATGGTTTTGACAGGCGTAGATCCATTCTTCTTGTACCGTGAGGCGCCACATTTTGGACAGGCCTTCAATGATGCATAGTCAATTCTAAATAATACGCAATCATTGAGACAGGCATGTATCCTCTCATATCCCATGCCAATTGAGGTTAACATCCGTTTAGCCTCATAAGTACGATTAGGTAACACATTATCCTCAGGTAGCATGCTTTTTAATAAACCAAGCAAGTCTGTGAAACTCTTATCACTTCACCCATTGTTGGCTTTTAACTTGTATAGGTTAAGAACTGTTTTCAATCTCGTGAATTTACTACCACTATACAGTGGTGTCTTTGAATCACTTGTCAAATTGTCAAACATTTTAGGACAATTTCGCAAATCCTCCTCAATCACATTTGTCATCTCCTCCAAACGATCAGGCTCATAATCATTCATGTTGAAATCGTGTGATGGATATGATGTACCACCCAAATCATCCAACGGGACACTGCTTTCACCGTGTCTTGTCCAACGTTTGTAGCTTTTATCAATTCCATTACACACCAAATGATCTTCCAACTCACGTGGACTAATTCTCTTTCCAAAACAACAACGTAAACACGGGCAAGTGATCCTAGTTCGATCTGGTGCATGGTCAACCGCAAACTTTATGAACTCTTTCACACCTTTCTCATACTGTTCCGACATACGATCTGCTAAAATCCAACTTCGATCCATTTTGATTCTGAATTAATCAAATTAAACAATTTTATCATCAGTTGATAGTTAAATTAATTAAATAAATTGTATTTTAATTTATTTCCCATTATTCTAGAAAAAATTCAGCAGAGTAACAACGCAAAAATTACTACCAAGTTCTCGACTTAATCTTCACCCGGGTAGGTTGAATCCAACAAAATTCGGATCTGACGATCCGCTAAAATCCAATTTCAATCTTAATTAATTATATTTTCAGCAACTACAAATAGTGATCACCAGTCGGATCACATAAATCACATAAAACTATAAATAAAACATTATATTTTCAGCAACTAAGTATAAATATAGATCACCAGTTGGATCAATGTACCCTAAACCACCAAATAACCACAATTTAATCTCAAATCAAACGGAATTAACACCCGACTAACTAAAATTAATATTAAATTCAGTCAAATTCCTAGTTCCCTTAAATTTTTTATACACCCACACATACACAAATATATATACATACACCCATATATACACAAATACACGCACACATACACAAATATATATACATACACTCATATATGCATACACCCACATATACACAAATACACGCACACATACACAAATATATATACATACACTCATATATGCATACACCCACATATACATACATCTATACATACTCTATGTGTGTGTGTGTATATATATTTATATTTATCTAAAAGAAAATACCAAAACTAAATGGACCACGGCGGCGGAAGCGGAGGTGGGCGGCAGGGGCAGCGGCGGGCGACGGCGGTCGGCGGAGGTCGGCGGCGGCGGCGGTCGGCGGAGGTCGGCGGCGGCGGAGATCGGCACTATCTATATATATATATATAGAGTTAATTTTATATATATAGAGAATATATACATATATATGCACATATATATATATATATCTAGAAAGAGAAAGAGAGAAAGAGAGAGAGAGATATTACCGGAGTGACGGCGGCGGACGGTGGTAGAAAGAGAGAGAGAAAAACCGAGAGAGAGAGGTAGATATCTAGAGATAGAGAGAGAAAAAGGGAGGGGGCGGCGGACGGTGGTGGTCGCGATGGTAGTGGTGGTGGTGGTGGTGGTGATGGTGGTGGTGGTGAGAGAGAGAGAGAGAGAGAGAAAAAAAAACCGAGAGAGAGGGGTAGATATCTAGAGATAGAGAGAGAAAAAGAGAGGGGGTCGGCGGACGGTGGTGCTCGCGATGGTGGTGGTGGTGGTGATGGTGGTGGTGGTGGTGGTGGTGGTGTGAGAGTGAGGGGGGCCGGGTTGTAGAAAACCCGGCCCTTGTGCCAGCGGTTCGGCCGAACCGCTGGCACATGTGTGTTTGTGGCAGCGGTTCGGCTAGAACCGCTGCCACAAAGTACACTTCTGGCAGCGGTTCGGCCGAACCGCTGCCATACGTGCGCTTTGTGGCAGCGGTTCGGCCGAACCGCTGCCATACGTGCGCTTTGTGGCAGCGGTTCTGGCCGAACCGCTTCCACATTCAAAATATTTTTTTTTTTTTTTTCTGAAACCTATGACAGCGTTTTGGCTCAAACCGCTGTCATAGGTCCGAACCGAATGCCTCCTATTACAGCAGTTTTCAAAACCGCTGTCATAGGTGCGCTGTAATAGGACTTTTTTGTGGTAGTGTTACTTATTACTCTTCCTTCCTATTTTTCCTTGAGTTTTTTCCTCTCTTTTCTTTCTTTTCTTTCTTCTCTCTTTTTCTTTCTTTCCCTACCTTTTTCTGTCCATTTTTCTTTTGTCCAGAAACCTTTTAAAAAGGTTCTTTCCCTACCTTTTTCTGTCCATTTTTCTTTTGTCCAGAAACCTTTTAAAAAGGTTGAGGCGGTTTGTAAACTTAGTTGTGAAGTTTTGTTAAAAATAATATTATTTTATTCAATGAATTATTTGCAGCTGCTAGCTTAATACGTGTTATACGTTTGTGCTTTATATTTTCTATGTGTCGCATATTTACATTCATCGTGACATATAAATAACACGTAGGTAGCACGTAGAGCATGAGATATATTGACCCGGTGAGTAGTGGTAAGCTTTTGTGTACCAAATTCAATCAAAACTCTAAAGTTAAGCGTGCTCAGACGGGAGCAATTCTGAGATGGGTGACCACCAGGGAAGCACGTCAATTATCTTTCTTTTTTTTCTTTACTAACTAGCGATAAATGCTAGACGTCGTGTCTGCTTAGACGTCATGTCTGCTTAACTAGTGATAAACGTTAGCAAAAATGCACCTTAAATGCAGTTATCATATAATTAAAAAGTAATCATGTTCGTGCAATCATGCCATTTATAGTCAATAATAAATGCTAACTGTATGACATGCTTATTGTTGGCTGCGTGAGAGATGATTGGGCATTACATGTAGTATGCCATCTTCTAATTAGAAGACGGCATGCTACATGCCGTCTTGAAATTTATTTATTTTTTTGATTTAAGGAAATTAGAAGATGGCATGCTTCAAATTTCCTTTTCTTTCTTAATTAAGGAAATAAAAGACGTCATGGTGCATGCCGTCATCTATTTCCTTTCAATTTTCCTTTTTTTATTAAATTACGGATTAATAGTTTTTTTCTTGTTTCCAACTCATTGTTCTCCCTTTTTCGTGCATATTTAGGTTTCGACTTGAACATATAAATTGTAGGTTTTCATATAAACTTTGTAACCCCACAAGAATGTGATCATTTCGATGCCCGATTGAAGAAATACGACAAAACGAAAGAGCAACATTTGAGCATTTTCTTAAATAAAATAATGACTTTTTCCTTATTTACGGCTCAGTTTTCTCCCCTCTTTCGTGCATTTTTAGGTTTCGATTTGAACATATAAATTGTAAACTTTCATATGAACTTTGTAACGCCACAAGAATGGGATCATTTTGATGCCCGGTTGAAAAACACGACAAAACAAAAAAGCAACATTTGAGCATTCTCTTAAAGAAAATAATGACTTTTTTCCTTATTTACGGCTCAGTTTTCTCCCTTTTTCGTGCATTCTTAGGTTTCGACTTCAACATATAAATTGTAAACTTTCACGTAAACTTTACAACGCCATAAGAATGGGATCATTTCGATGCCCGATTGAAGAAATACAATAAAGCAACTTTTGAGCTTTTTTTTAAAAGAAAAATAATGACTTTTTCCTTGTTTTCGACTCATTTTTCTCTCTTTTTCGAGCATTTTTAGGTTTCGACTTAAGCATATAAATTGTAGAATTTCATATAAACTTTGATACGCCACAAGAATGAGATCTTTTCGATGTCCGGTTGAAGAAAAATGATAAAGCAACATTTGAGCATGTTTTTTAAAGAAAATAATGACTTTTTCCTTATTTACGGCTTAGTGTTATCTCTTTTTCATGCATTTTTAGGTTTCGACTTGAACATATAAATTGTAGACTTTCATATAAAATTTGTAACGCCACAAGAATGGGATCATTTCGATGCCCGGTTGAAGAAATATGACAAAGCGAAAGAGCAACATTTGAGCATTTTCTTAAAGAAAATAATGATTTTTTCCTTATTTACGGCTCAGTTTTCTCCCTTTTTCGTGCATTTTTAGGTTTCGACTTGTACATATAAATTGTAGACTTTCATATAAAATTTGCAACGCCACAAAAATGGGATCATTTCGATGCCTGGTTGAAAAAATACGATAAAGCAACTTTTGAGCATTTTTTTTTAAAGAAAATAATGATTTTTTTTTTTATTTTCGGCTCATTTTTCTCCCTTTTTCATGCATTCTTAGGTTTCGACTTTAACATATAAATTGTAAACTTTCATATAAACTTTGTAACGCCACACGAATGGGATCATTTCGATACTCCGTTGAAGAAATGCGATAAAGTAACATTAGAGCTTTTTTTTAAAAAAATAATGATTTTTTCTTTGTTTTCGGCTCATTTTTCTCCCTTTTTCGTGCATTTTTAGGTTTTGAATTCAACATATAAATTGTAGGATTTCATATAAACTTTGTAACGCGACAAGAATGGGATCATTTTGATGTCCGGTTGAAGAAATACGATAAAGCAAAAAAAATGAAAATACTACATTTGAGCATTCAAAGGTTGCTTTGTCGTATTTCATCAACCGGTCATCGAAATGATCCCATTCTTGTGGCGATACAAAGTGTATATAAAAGTCTACAATTTATATGTTCAAGTCGAAACCTAAAAACGCACGAAAAGGGAGAAAAATGAGCCCAAACAAGGAAAAAGTCATTATTTTCTATAAAAAAATGCTCAAAAGTTGCTTTATCATATTTCTTCAACCGGGCATCGAAATGATCCCATTCCTGTGGGCATTACAAAATTTATATGAAAGTCTATAATTTATATGTTCAAGTCAAAACCTAAAAATGCATGAAAAAGGGAGAAAACTGAACCGTAAATAAGGAAAAAGTCATTATTTTCTTTAAGAAAATGCTCAAATGTTGCTCTTTTTCTTTGTCGTATTTCTTCAACCGGGCATCAAAATGATCCCATTCTTGTGGCGTTACAAAGTTCATATGAAACTCTACAATTTATATGTTCAAGTCGGAACCTAAAAATGCACGAAAAAGGGAGAAAACTGAGTCGTAAATAAGGAAAAAGTCATTATTTTCTTTAAGAAAATGCTCAAATGTTGCTTTCTCGCTTTGTCGTTTTTCTTCAACTAGACATCAAAATGATCCCATTCTTGTGGCGTGTTGGTCCCACGTGGCATACGAAAGGGTCTAGAAGGGGGGGTTGAATAGACCCTGAAGTCTTTTTCGACTTCAAAGATTTCGTATTAAAATGATTTTTTTTGGACGCTTGAAATAGTAGACACTTGAATTGTCTAACGCTTGACTTAAGCGTTCACTTAAAAATATAGGCGCTTTGGCGAAGCGTCTGATGAAGACTGTTTTTAGAAAGTTAACTTAGACTTCAAGATTTGAATACTTTAACCGAGTAGGTTTGAGCGTTCACTTTTTTGATCAGTGTTAGCACAGCGGAATGATTTTCGTAGTCTTCTTTTAAAAGCTTTAGCGTCACAAGAAGTTTCTTAGTTGCTTAGCGTTTGATTGTGTTTTACTTAATCAGATTATGCAATGATATGATAGATAAAAGAATTGACTGAAGAGTAAAAGACACAATATTTGTAAGGTTCGTTGGGTGGTATAATCTCAACTACATCCTTCTTCTCCTCGAACACTTGGAGGCAATCCACTAAAATGATTCTCAAAAAATCACACAGAATCTTCTACAAATTAGGGAGAGATGGATGTCGATGACTTGAGCTCCTTGATCACACAGATTTCTACTCCAAATCACTTTAATCCCCTTGCTTCTTTCACCCAAAAATATGGCAAGTATCCAACTTCGACTTCACACAGCTCGCGAGGCTTGGATAGGGGTTTTTCTAAAAGGGTTTGTTTGATTTTGATGAAGTTCAAACAACTAGAAATATCTCAGTAGTAGTGTAGTTTCTTCAAAAAGAATGTTTGAGATATTGGGTTGACTGTCTCAGGATTTGACTGCCCCCCTCTCCAATTTCATTGATGAAGAATGAATGCAAGAGATGATTAGCTTTATAGGTGTAGATTCTTCTTCATCCCATGTGTTGTTCCTCTCTTGTGTCCTCCATTACTCTAAAGTGTGTAGTATAAAATTCCATAAAGTAAATCTACCAAGAAACACACTTATGACACCCCCTCAACACATGTGCTGAATTATGGCTAAAAGTGATTCCTTCCCATCATAAAGAGCTGGAATTTAGGCTGAAAAGGAGTAAGATTCGGACCGTCCACGCCTAGGCGTGACTAGGAAGGCGCTGGGGCGTGTTCTGGCGCATATACTTCTTTGTTATGTGCAGTAATCGTATTTCCTTCATAATTATCTCTATAGACCTCCGATTTGGATGATTCAAGTTCCAAATTGAAGCTAAGACATAGATCTACAACTTTGTAGAAGGACACTTCGTCCAATTCGGTCTCAAAAGGTACAGAAATAGCACTCAACCGTGGCAAATGTTGCGATATTGGCGCCCAGGCGTGGGTATGATGGCGCCTAGGCGTGTGTGTGCGAAGCAAATCCTCGGAACTGGGTGTCATTGGCGCCTGGGCGTGGTTGGACGGGCGCTTGGGCGTGGTAAGCCGAATGTCAACCGTTTTCTTGGTTTTCAGCGCAGCAATCGTGTTTCCTTCATAACTTTCTCCACGGACCTCCGATTTGGATGATTCAAGTTGCCAAGTGAATATAACACAGAGATCTACAACTTTGTTGAAGGAAATTTCCTCAAATTCGACCTCAAAATATACATAAATTCTGTGTTTGCGTGCATTATTCCTCTATTGTAGTGATTTTCCACCTTTACTCAATAAGCACACAAATTAAACACAAATGTGGTATAAATCATGCATAAACCAATATAAATCCAATAAATATGAGGCTCTAAAACATGTAAATTCACACCCTATCAGTAACCAATTAGAGTAACCAATTAGTTCAAAAGGAGAATCCCTAGGATACAATAAGCCCACATTCTGTGTGCCTTTCAGGTATTTAAGGATCTTCTTGGCAGCAATTAAGTGTGACTCTTTAGGATCAGCTTGAAATAGTGCACACATGCATACCCAAAACATAATATCAGGTCTACTGGCAGTAAGATAAAGAAGTGAACCGATGATACCTCTATAATTGGTAATATCAACTTTCTTTCCACTTTCATTTTTATCTAACTTAAGCGTTTGGCTAATTGGAATTTTTGAATATGATGCATTTTCCATACCAAATTTCTTAATCATATCTCGTGTATATTTAGCTTGGTTAATAAATATTCCATTAGGGAGTTGTTTAACTTGTAATCCTACGAAGAAAGTTAATTCACCCATCATGCTCATTTCAAATTGTTCTTGCATCATTTTCGAAAATTTCTCATACAGACGCTTGTTAGTAGAGCCAAATATAATGTCATCAACGTAAATTTAGACTAAAAGAATATCTTCGTTATTGGTAATTTTAAATAACGTAGTATCAACGCTGCCTTTTGAAAAGCCTTTACCAATAAGAAAGATAGAGAGAGTGTCATACCATGCTCGGAGTGCTTGCTTAAGCCCATAAAGTGCTTTGTCTAGTTTGTAAACTATACCCTTACCATGATTGTTGATGAATCCTGGTGGTTGCTTCACATACACTTCTTCTTGGAGTTAACCATTCAGGAAGGCACTCTTCACGTCCATTTGATACACCATGAACTTGTTGAACGCTGTATACGCTAGAAACATGCGGATTGCTTCAAGACGAGCGACAGGAGCGTATGTCTCATCAAAGTCAATACCCTCCTCTTGGCAATATCCTTGAGCTACAAGTCTGGCCATGTTCCTTATCACAATGCCGTTCTCATCCATCTTGTTTCTATATACCCATCTAGTTCCAATAACTCCTTGGTGAGTTGGTCTTGGTACTAGCATCCAAACCTTATTTTGTTCAAACTGATTAAGCTCTTCTTGCATAGCTTCAATCCAACTTGGGTCGCTTAGCGCTTCATCCACTTTCTTAGGTTCCATTTGAGATAGAAAGCTTGCGAACATAGCCTCATTGAGCGTAGCGGCTCTAGTCCTGACAGACACTTCAATATCTCCAATAATCTGCTCAGGTGGATGATCACGCAGCCAAAGTCTGTCTGGTTGGAAGGGGTTAAGAGGTTGAACAGGCGCTTGAGGATCATACGCTTGACTACCTTCTTGCGTAGGCGCTCCAAGTTCACAATTCCTTGTGTGCTCTTGATGATCACTCTCTTCATGATCATCAGAATTTCTTACATGATTATCTAGAGTAATCTCACGAGTAATCTTAGGAGGTGGCACTGAGATCTCATCATCGTCGTCAGTATCTTCATCAATAGTAATCTTAGACGCTTGATGACATAGATCTTCAACTCCTACATCATTTATATTAACCTTACTCGGTTCTTGGTTAGCATCGTCAAAAACAACATAAATAGATTCCTCAACCTTTGATTTGATCTTATTGAGAATGCAAAAATTCTTTCCATTCTTGGCGTAGCCTAGAAAGATTCCCTCATCCGCTTTAGGATCAAAAGTCTTTAGGCTTTGGGATCCATTATTATGGATAAAACATTTAGAACCAAAGACGTGAAAATATGAAACATTTGGCTTACGTCCCTTCCACAATTCATATGGGATTTTCCCATGCTGTTTGTTGATCATGCAACGGTTTTGAGTGTAACAGGCAGTGTTGATTGCTACGGCCCAAAACCTAGGAGCGAGCTTGGATTCTGCTAACATAGTCCTAGCGGCTTCCTTAAGCGTTCGGTTCCGGCGCTCAGCAACACCATTTTGTTGGGGAGTTCTGGGAGCTGAATACTCATGATGTATTCCATTTTCTACACAAAACTTCTCAAAAATCTTGTTAGTAAACTCAGTACCATGATCGCTTCTTATTCTTGCAACCTTAAGATTTTTCAATATTTGAAGTTGCCGAATAAGCGTTGTTAACTTGTCACATGTTTCATCTTTGGATGAAAGAAATTCCACCCAAGTAAATCGAGAGAAATCATCTACTATCACCAAAGTATACCTTTTACCGCTTACACTGATTGTTTGAACAGGTCCAAACAAATCCATGTGAAGTAGTTCAAGTATTCTAGAGGTAGATAGATGAGGTTTTCTCTTGAACGATGATTTAACTTGTTTACCCATTTGACAAGCGTCACAAAGACGATCCTTATGAAATGGTCCATTTGGTAATCCCTCTACAAGATTTTCACTTATTAGCTGAGAGATTGTCTTAAAGTTGAGGTGATTCATTTTTCTATGCCATAACAACCCATTTTAGATTCATTTTTAGCAACAAAACATGTTAGGTTGTTATCAAGTGTTGAACCCCAATCTACTAAATATACGTTGTTAGTTCTTTTTTCTTTCAATTTAGTAGACTTAGTCTTAGCATCGTTTATATAGCAACAGTCACTTGAGAATATAACTTCAAAGCCTTTATCACAAAATTGACTTATGCTTAATAAATTGTGCTTCAGACCCTCAACATAATAAACATCACTTATCATGATGTTTCCCCTATGCACAGTACCTATACCTTTGGTTTTACCTTTGGAGTTGTCACCAAATACAACTTGAGGACCATTGGCAGCTTGATAGTTGATCAGAAGATCTTTGGAACCAGTCATGTGCCTTGACGATCCACTATCAAAGTACCATACAGATGTATCGGCTCTCGCTCTAGGTACCTGCAAACAAAAGGGAAGTTCTATTTCTGTTTAGGTACCCATTGTTGCTTGGGTCCTTCAACATTAGTAACATTGTTAGTTTGAATTAGAACTTTAGGAACCCATATTTGCCTAGTCTTCATTGTAGGAATACTGGCCTTTTTGGGTTTCTCAACGTGTTGTGTGTGCTTTTTAGGTGTATAATAATATCCTCGATTATAATAATAGTCATAATCAGAGTCATAATCATAATCATCATAGTATCGATAAAATGATTTTGACTGTTTTGGATATTGACGTTGGTATTTCCTTGGCGCTGGCTTGGGTTGCACTTTTGGTGCTGGACTCTTAGCGCTTGATTCACAATGGTCAGTCTTATCTTTAGCCTTTTGAGCGTTCGGATAAACCAGTCTTTGTGAATCATTTGCCTTAGCCTTACCCTTGCCTGAGTTAGCTTTGACTTTCTCATTTGGCCTCTTACCATTGTCACTTGGTTCATTTTGTGTTTGACCTTGTGAACCATTTTCAATAAAGATAACACCCTTTCCTTTGTTGTTTGCCGTAATATTAGATTTATTGGGTTGTTTACCGAGTTTATCGCATCCTAAACCGGTCTTCTCACCAAATAATCTAGTTACTTCAATCACATTATCCAACTTTCTAGAAGCTTTTGATAATGATGAGATAAGTTGCTCTGATTTAGCAAGTCTAGCGATCAAATCAACTTCTCTCTTGACTATTATATCAAGATCGCTTTTTAATTGAATCATTTCACTCTCAAGCGATTGGTTCTTCTCAATGCACTGTTGTTGAACTCACAACTCTGCTTTGAGCGTCACTTTATCTATTGTGAGTGATGAGATAATAGCGAGATCATTTTGATATATTTTGGCAGCTTCTTGACATTCATTGTAGTATTCTTTGACTTTGTCAAGTAATTCATCATAAGAAAGAGGAATAGATAATTCATTGATTACCTCAGGAGACGCTTCATCATCTCTGGCCATGAGACATATGAGCGCTGAGTCATCTAATGGCTCATCATCATCGCTACTTTCTTTTGATGATTCTAAATCTTCAAGTGCGGATGCTGGTTCTGATTCCGCTAGCAAACCTTGTTGACGAAGGTTGCTCCTGAATTGGTTTCTATCCAAGTAATCCTGCTTTGATGGCTTGGATACGTTTGGATAAGGACAATTTACCTGGTAGTGCCCTGGTTTCCTGCAATTATAACAAAGATTAGTTTTCATCTTCTGTTCATTTGTTAACCTTGCAATGTGTGGTTTTGAGACTACTGGAGCTGGGGGATTTTGAGTAGGCGCTTGGTATTGAACAGGCGCTTAGGGTGAAGGAACAGAATACTGAGGCGCTTGAAACTGTTGTTGCACAGGAGAAGGCGCTTGATATGAACTTTGTCCTTGATTATTGAAACCTTTTCCTTTCTTTTCATATCTCAAGAACTTCCTGAATCTATTCAGCAAAGCCAACTCCTCTTCCTCATTGATATCTGAATTCTTTCCTTTATTACCCGATTTACCTTTGATTGATGCAATAAGCGCTCCAGATTCAATTACTGGACTACTCACAATATCACTAGTAGAATTCAACTCGAACTCAAATGCTTTTAGCTCTGAAAAGGCGTCTTCTAGAGTTAGAAGATCCAGCATATTTGATTCTCTCATAGCGGTTGTCTTCATCAAGAATTTACTTGGTAAGCTTCTAAAGATTTTAACCACCATATCTCGGTTCTGTAAATCCATTCCCAATGATGTAAGTTCTGTAACTAGAGCTGTAAATCTTATATCCAATTGTTCTAAAGTTTCATTGGGTAGCATCATAAATCCGTTAAACTTTTCGTTGGCAATGGAAAGTTTGTTTTCTTTGATTTGAGCTGAACCACCACAAATTGTAGCCAACTTATCCCATATTTCTTTAGTGGTTTTTCAAGACTTGATCTTGTTAAATAAGTTGTCATTATCATCAATAGCCGTATATAGAGCGTTACGACCAACATTGTCCAAATTAGCTCTTCGACGCTCATCTGGAGACCATTCTTGTTTTGGTTTCTCAATGTAACCATCTGGAGTTTCTTCCGTGGCTCCAGGCGTTCTTGTGATAACTTTGTATATTTTGATTGGCCCATCTGAAATAATATCACACATGTCATCATCACATGAACAGAGATATGTAAATGCTTTGACTTTCCATGTGTCAAAATTTGATTCAGTCAATTTGGGAACTTTAGCAAATGCCATATCGAAAATTTTAAAAGCAACTAGATTTTGAAAGAAAAGGATCTAAACAAGCAGTTATGCTTGGAAATTTTAAAATTTTAATTTTAACCGCTCTGATACCACTTGTTGGTCCCAAGTGGTATACGAAAGGGTCTAGAAGGGGGGGGGGGGTTGAATAAACCTTGAAGTCTTTTTCGACTTCAAAGATTTCGTATTAAAATGATTTTTTTTGGACGCTTGAAATAGTAGACGCTTGAACTGTCTAACGCTTGACTTAAGCGTTCACTTAAAAAATATAGGCGCTTTGGCGAAGCGTCTGATGAAGACTGTTTCTAGAAAGTTAACTTAGACTTCAAGATTTGAATACTTTAACTGAGTAGGTTTGAGCGTTCACTTCTTTGATCAGTGTTAGCACAGCGGAATGATTTTCGTAGTCTTCTTTTAAAAGCTTTAGCATCACAAGAAGTTTCTTAGTTGCTTAGCGTTTGATTGTGTTTTACTTAATCAGATTATGCAATGATATGATAGATAAAAGAATTGACTGAAGATTAAAAGACACAATATTTGTAAGGTTCGTTGGGTGGTGTAATCTCAACTACGTCCTTCTTCTCCTCGAACACTTGGAGGCAATCCACTAAAATGATTCTCAAAGAATCACACAGAATCTTCTACAAATTAGGGAGAGATGGATGTCGATGACTTGAGCTCCTTGATCACACAGATTTCTGCTTCAAATCACTTTAATCCCCTTGCTTCTTTCACCCAGAAATATGGCAAGTATCCAACTTCGACTTCACACAGATCGCGAAGGATTTCATTTTCGTATGCCGGGGAAAGTACCTCACCTTTATACATTCATTTTGATTCAAATTTCCTCCTCGGGTCTCTATAAAACAGAATGAAAAGCCCGGGTGGAATGCCTTCACTCCACTCCACCTTCAGACGCCTATGGCGAACTAAGGTACCATTAGGAGTATTCATTTCCCTTTTACTTACTAAAGAAGGCTTGGATAGGGGTTTTTCTAAAAGGGTTTGTTTGATTTTGATGAAGTTCAAACAGCTGGAAATATCTCAGTAGTAGTGTAGTTTCTTCGAAAAGAATGTTTGAGATATTGGGTTGACTGTCTCAGGATTTGATGAAAAGCAAAGAGAATATTTTCTTGAGTATTCTGGCTTTTCTGAGAGTTTAAGGAATGAGACATCAATGCAACAGTAATTTGGCTTGATAATTGTTCTTGTTTTTTGGCTTGTTGTTGAAGTTCTATTTATAGGCATTATTGGAAAAAGTGTCCGTTTGACACATGCAAGGGCGCGTGTCTCTCACTTCCGGGAGTGAACAACTTTTGTCCTTGTTCCTGAAAATCTGCTGCACAAAAGTTGGTGCTGCAGTCTTTGAATAGTTGACAGTCCAATAGGGTGGCTTCTCCGTACGTCTGAAAGTGCTTATCACATTTAATGCTCTTGTCAGCATTTAATGCATTTGAATTAAATGCCCGTTGGCATTTAATGCTCTCAGAATATTTGCATTAAACTCCTTCCGATCTGACGCTTTAGGAGAATGTTTGTCATTTGATAGACGCTTCATTCATGAGCTGAAAGTTCCATTTAATCTGGAGGACTATTTAATGTTTGGACGCTTGGAAAAGTCTTCAGACTTTATTTAGAAGAGTAGACGCTTGAGACTTCAGTTTTCGTTACTTGACACCTCACTTAGAACATGTCAGGCGCTTAGAGTGAACTTCTTCAAACTTCATTCACTATTGATTTCTTGGACGCTTGAAGTCTTCAAATTTCGCAGTTTTGATAAGCTCACTCAGAAAGTATCAAACGCTTAATCTAACCGACTTCTTGATCTAAGAATGTCAAAAGTAAAAGATAAAATAGAGCCTATACATTTCTAATGTTCAAACGCTTATACAAGTATCTATGAAATTTAAGCGTACATAACTTTGGGGTCTAACAAGATTCCTAATTGTCATCATCAAAATCTTAACATGAAATTTCCTATCATGGCGTTACAAAGTTCATATGAAAGTCATCAATTTATATGTTCAAGTCAAAACCTAAAAATGCACGAAAAAAGGAGAAAATTGAGCTGTAAATAAGGAAAAAGTCATTATTTTCTTTAAGAAAATGCTCAAATGTTGCTCTTTTGCTTTGTCGTATATCTTTAACCGTGCATCGAAATGATCATATTCTTATGGAGTTACAAAGTTTATATGAAAATCTATAATTTATATGTTGAAGTCAAAACCTAAAAATGAACCAAAAAGGGAGAAAAATGAGCCGGAAATAAGAAAAAAATTATTAATCCGTAATTGTAAAAAAATTGAAAGGAAATAGAAGACGGCATGCTTGATACTATAACGCTTAGACTATAACACGTAATTGTAAAAAAATTGTAAAAAAAGCTTTATCAGCAGCCCATCATGCTTGATACTATAACACTTAGACTAATAAACTAGCTCAGGTACTCTTAATGGGTCGTCAGCCCCTTTTGGGCTTGACTAGTATGCCACCCGTGGATTTATACCTACGGGTGGCGCCCCGACCCGAACTGGGTGTCAATTGATTATAATAGTGCCCCTAGAGATTTTTGGCGCACATCATAATGCCCCCACTCCAGGATGTACCTTATAGGATACCCGGGAGTAGGAATATGTATGGAAAACTTGGTCGCCTTGGAAGGTCTAACGAGTCACCCTTTGAAGGGGGATATTTTAAGTGTTAACTCGGCGCCATGTAGGTGGTGACTTAAAGCAACACCCGTAGCTACCTTGGGGTCGAATGCCTTGAGGCCGGATGCCTAGGGGCCGAATACCTTACAACGTCAGAGTGTGCGAGGTATCTCGACTTGAGTATGCATTTCATGTCTTAGGGGGGAGCTCTTAAGTTACGAACCTCTACCCGACTCGACTGATATCCCCAGAGGGGTTATTAAGTTAGTTGATGAAGCACTTTGGAAGAATTTTTGCTGGTGAGATACTTCAAGCACGCCTCAATTTGGTGCGCTTCATAAAAAGAGAAGTGTATGCTAGGCCTAAGAGGAGGCTTGCACTTTACCTAAGGGAAGCTTGTCGCCTCGACGGAGACTTAGAATTCTGGGCCTCTATTTGGGGTTTTAGCACCCCGCGGACCTATAATTTTTTAGACCTCAATTCGGGTATTTGTACACCGGATGGGACTTATAATTTTTGAGATCTCAATCTGAGTATTTGTACTTCGGAGAGGACTTAGAAGTTTATTAGATTGGTCTTTGTCCCGAGGTGAAGGGGCAAGAGTCATTGACTTGTTGCGAGGGTAAGAGCTACTGCTACTAGGTGCGAGTACAATGTCCTTTGCATTAAGAGGGGCGAAGTTCTTAGCTCTATGCTGAGTGAGCATAGTCCTTTGCCTCGAGGTGAATGGGCAAGGTTTTGCCTCGAGATGAGGGGCAAGTTCCTTAGCCTCTATGATGAATGGGTAAGGTCTTTTGCCTCGAGGTGAGGGGGCAAAGTCCTTGACCTCTATGGTGAGCGAGCAAGGTCCTTATTGTAGTGTTAGATTTATTTCCTATGGCCTTTGTGTTGGGATCGGTACAACCGCCAGGGATATCGGCACAGCGGAAAATATATAATTTCAAAAATTAAAGCGGAATCCCCGAAATTAGGGCTAGGTCGACATGGTACCATTGGATTCAAAACTATCCTAGAAGAAAGTTTCCTCGTGTTTACCTCTTGTAGACCTTAAAGCAGCAACGTCTTTTTAAGCTACTCCGTGCTACAGTCTTCAAATTGATTTGCCGTAGCGCCCCAAGCGTTGCGTCTCTAAGATGTATCCACACACTAGCTCGTACCCTCAATTATCTCCACCAGTGCTAGCAAGGAGAATATCGAATCTTGGCTTATTAGGAAAAAGGATTTAGAATTATTTAAGTATTTTTCGCACTCAACACATGAGTTTGAAGAAAAATTGTGAAAGAAAATATTAGGAGAGAATAATAGAAAAAGTGTTTTTCAAAAAAACTTTTATTGAAAACTTATTTTTCTCTTTTCTATTCAAAACCAAAAACTCATTAGTTATTTTAAAGGAGGTGGAACACACACACACACACATATATATATATATATATATATAGAGAGAGAGAGAGAGAGAGAGAGTCCACCTAGGGTTAAAACCTTACATACATACTCGCCTACCTCTCCCTAGGAAATTGGGGGGGTGGAGGGAGGGGGGAGGCGTGTACTTATATATATATAGATATATATTTCCCTTTTCTTTTATGTTCTCTCCATGTTTAGTCGGACTCTTTCCAACTAACTAGATATATTACCATATCTAATAATATCCTAACATATATCAAATAGAATCCATCTTTATCCATTAATTAGATACTTTAATTAATTAAGGATTCTACCAAATATACTTATAGGATATTAATTAATATATATATATTACAAACTTGGTGAGGAAGATAAATTTTTCCACCAAATCCACATACACCAATACACACGCCCACACATGCACATGTGTATTTATATATATATATATATATATATATATATATTATTTTATTTTCTTTCTTCTCATTAACTAGTTAGTCCTTCCCAATTTAATATTCTAATATTAAATTATAAGATCATTAATTAACTAGTTAAATTAATTATTTTTTCTTGGTTAATTAAATCCAATTAATTAATTTCACCATTAATTCACAAAGAATTAATTAGTCAATAGGTACTACACTAAGTTATGTGTGTGCCCTCAGGCTTGTTGTGAAGCTAGCAATAAGTCCCCATAGGCTAGATTAATTATTCTAAATAATTAACTAGACCTTGAATTAATTTCATCAAATTAATCCAAGGCACCTATTGGTCATGGTTCGATGTCTAGCAATATCGTCACGACTTCCTAGATGTCAACAATGAAAAGCAAAAACCTATCCGAGTTACGATCATCGTATGAGTAGAATCCCTTCATCATTTTCCCGTCTATCGTCTAGGGTACGGCGACGGTCGAACCCTAATAATCTTAGGAATTATGACTGTGATGTGACATCTAATGATCCTGTCATCTAATCCGGGATCACCAATCCCTCTCAGAAGACAATCGCTTTGATCAAAGGATTTTAACGATCATTTAGATTCTCGCAACAGCATAGGAAATACCGGGTACTGCCATTTGTTCCACTGCATTACCAGACTATACCCAACACACACGCCGTATGACTCTCCTGGAGTGCACGTGCATATCAGAGCAGAGTGGGTAGCACCCTTTCCAAATGACATCCAAGGCCTAAGGATTAATCTCACACTACGAAACCCAAGGATTTCATGTTTGACAACACCAAATAGGATTCCTTTGGCGGGGCCATTCAATTCCATAATCCAGTATGAATCTTCATACATGTATTGCCATACAAGCCATCGACGATGGAATGCGTCGACCTCTTGGAAGAGTTACATGCATGAACAAGTCTTGCGAGGCCAGTGATATCCCAGATCTCACAGCCTCTATGACTTGGAACAATATTTAGGATTACGGTCTTTGAGAGCATTCCATATGTATCCCGACCGCTCCCCTAACCATATGTAATTCATGGGATCTTTATCTATACTAACACTAGTTATAACAATAAAGAATCATACCATAAATAAAAGTTCAATATATTTAAAAACAAGATTGTCATAGTGTTTACATTTAATATGGCTGAGCCCAAAACAATTGGCTCGTCGAGCACCTAATGCTATCACTTTGGTGCTTGTTGGACATTTTCTGATAGAACACCCATGAAGTAGGTAGGACATTCCCCATCTTCGAAAGGGATTTCGCTAGTAGGCGGACGTATCGCCAGCATGTGATGAGAGGGGTGCCTCATAGCTACCCCGCTGGCCTCACGGCTTGGTGTCGCGAGGCACTTGGCCTCACGGTTGTGTGCCGCTTGTATTTTCGTTATGTTTGGTTTTTTAATGTAATAATTACTTAGGAAAAGAACTCGATAACTTTGTTGATACAGTCGCCTGCGTTAAGCTTAATATCTCTCTTTTATGCAAAGATCTAAAAGTCATATAGATTTGAAACAGTCATCAGTCAATTGAGGGGGAAAAAGTTGTTATTTCAAGAATAATAATATTTTTAGAAATTTATTATACATAGTGACTGTTAACATCTGTTACTTGATACCTAGTCACTGATTTAATTTTTTTTTCTAGTGAGCTGTGAACAAGAAATGAAAAAAGAGTTACCATTCTGATATAACAAATATTGGGTATTCATATACTGCAAAATGACCCCTGACGTCATTTGTGTTGGGTTTTGACGGTAAAAACACAGCGGAAAAGAAAATTCCAAGGTGGTTTCATCTCCGATTTTAACATATTCAAAGCATGTTAGAAATTGTGTACCTTTTACTTGTTTTTCAAATTTCTGAATCAGCTTCTAATTTCCTATTTCAAGCAGCGAATTAGCGACTGCCTCTAAATCACCACATCATAATCCAAAGCAAAAAGTCTCCTTCTTCTTCTCCTTAGGACTTGTTTGGTTCAAAGGATGAGATTGGAATGATTAAATTGATGATGATGGATTATACTGTTCACTATTAAGGGAGCATGATCAATCAAGTATTTGCGATGCAGGATTGAAAGTTGGATTAGAACCAACAACCTATCCAGTTTATCTTTATCAAATGTTTGGTTCATGTGACCTAGAGATTGATAAGTAAAATTACACAAATACCCTTGTTTGTTAAAAGGATAGATGAAAAGGTATTTTTCTTCCAAATCAATATATGTTACTCCTTCTATTCTTTTCTTTTCTAACAAATGATGACAAATTCTCCATTTAATAATTTATTTTATCACTAATTTCTTAGCAAATTGACCCATCACATTGAATAAGAAATTCAATATTATTTGGAAAAGTTTGTGTGACACCTCTAATTTTTTTAAAAAAAAATTGAAAACAATCACAATTTAAGGGCTTTAATGGGATATCTTGACCCGTTTTACTTTAAAATTCTCAATCTTGATTTGAATAATATTTTTTAAAAAACAATCCATTTGAGTAATTTTGCCACGTAAGAAAATATATAATATGACAACCACAAACTTACAAAGTACATTCTAATTAAATGTTTATAGGAAGCGAGGTATATTTCTACATTATGCGTAAAGAAATTGTTTAGAGAATATTCTGATACTTTCTTCTTCAAGTATCTTCAACCCCACTATCAGTATCTTTTCTAAATATATTCATGTACGCAATTCTTCCAATTTAGAGAGTATCAAAACAAGGGAGAAACATTTGTTTATGATGATTTGATAAACCATAAAACTGATTGTTTTAATTATTCTTTTTCATAATGTGAAGTACCATTCAATGTAATTTTCAGTTATCTTAAAGAGTTATGGATTTGTTTTTAAAAACGTCAACTACTGATGAACGTAACATTAGTGAGTGGAGAGTATGTATCTTTTTAGGAAAATTATGGAATAGATAACACATATAAAAATTTCATTGAATTTGGTATTTTAGTCATTTGAAAAGTTTAGGAATCCATTCTTACTAATTAATTACAAATTATTGTCTTTATTAATTTGAAAACTTCCTATTCCCTTAACAATAATTTTCCTAAGTAAATAATATAAAATCAATCTTTTCGGAAAATAATATAAAGTAAATATAATTTTTAGAATATAATATCAAGTCAATGAATGACTGAATATATGAGAATTTTATTAGTTGCAAGGATAATATTGTCTTTGCCAACAGATTTTAAGGGGTAAAAAAGTCAACCAATTTTTTTGGTTTACCACCATGAGGGTGGGATTATTTAATCTCGCCCTTTTGTTGAGGATATGTTATCCAAAGAATTCATTTATTCTCGGGCCTCACATCAATACAGGGCTTCTGACACTGAAACCAATCATTTGATAAATCTGGACTATTTAGTCTATACAGGCTAATCAAGGAAATCAAACAAGTCCTTAGTGGACGGCTAGAGAGAGAGAGAGAGGTGGTAGTTCTTGACTTAGAGAGAAAGTAAATTGTGAGGCTAGGGTTTAATAAATTCCACCAAGTAATAAATATACTATACAAGGAAATTAATTAAGCTCACAAACCAAGCCCTAGACATCCATAATGGAAGCCTACTTAGGCGTGTACAAGGCCCTTCAGGGTTAGTCGACTTGCTTGATTTATTTTAATTAATTATTTAATGAATATTATTTATTCAATAAATAAATAATTAAATAACTAATTAATTCATGTTTATTCTATAATTAATTTTCCAAAGAAATTAATTAACATTAACATAATTAATTAATAAGATCATCTAATGACTAATTAATTCATTACGGTATCAAATATAAAAAAAAAAAAAAAAAAAACTCTCAAATCTTAAACCATTATTTTTCCTTTGCGATTCCTTTAAGCGCGACTCTTTAGCATCGTCTCAAAAGACAAATGGGAGGAAACCAAAAGGATGCACATAGCCAGTCTTGTGGCCCACATCGTAACCCAATTGAAAACGAATGAATAGAATCATTCCAAATCTTTCATGCTGTGAATACCGTACATGTATAAATACTTCATTCTTATATCCCAGTCAGATGAGAGTCACGGTTCAGTCAAACTCACAGTACTTGACCATATGCATAGCTCATAATGAGTCGAGGTCACTGAGTATACTCTTATGTCCAACATGAGTATCTCCACTGCTTTGGCCAAAGACTTTTTGACCTCACTCATTCATGATGTTATAGGATATATGCTCATTCACTTATGATAGAATAAATTTTATTTTGCCAATCATTTAAGACTGCTACTTGCCCATCAAGCCGCACTTCGAGGTCGACCCCACCAACGGGTGAATTGGATCTAACTACTCTAATGATATACTTAATGTCACAAGCACATCTTCAACGTGATTACTCAGGTCTTGACACAATTTACCGACCAATCCGAACACTGGCTCCATTGTTGTACCTTGCTTTCTAGTGATTTCTTTGTTCAGATCTGTATTTTGATTTTGCCTTTTGCTGGTGAAGTTTTGTTTGAGGGGGGTTTTATGTGTTCATTTTTATGCTTCTTTTGCTTAGACTGGAAGGCATCTTGGAGAACAAGAAGGCTAAAAGCGTTTGCTAAAGTAAGAGTCGCTTATGTGAAAATGGTGTCAGTGCCAAATTGTTATAAATTGAGATTTGCCTATAGAAGTAAATAGGGTTGAAAGACGACCCATGCAAAAAATTCAAGCTAATAGAGCTCGACTCGTGTTCGGCTCGATTAAATCTCGTTGAGTTCGGATTGATTAACAATCAAGCCAAGCTTAAATACAAATTTTGAAGGTCGATCATAATTCAAACAATAATTTGCATGGCTCAACTCGACTCAACTCATTTATGGCCCGGGAATAAAGAGTTTGAAAAATATATATGTACAAAAAATCAATAATAACAAAATTTATCATTATATAATTATTTATTTGTAATCTGCAAAATTAAAATATTTTATTCAACTTTGGCAATTATTTTCAAGTTTTCTTTGAGTATTAAATCATAGTAATTACATTTAAAAAATATAATCCATGATTGTTGAATTTAATAAAATAATATTTTAAAAATAAATGACTAACAAAAATTATTAATAAGACAAATGGATAGAAAAAAATAATTTATTATTTATACACACAAAAGGTGGGGGAGGTTTAGACAGATCAATCTCGATACCTATTCATGCAAATTTATCCCTGATTGAGTGTTCTGTGTTCCTGTCCACTTTGATCACTCTTCCAATCAACGAACCGAGTCTCGGCAAAACATCGGGATGGAATAGTTTGATAGGCATGTTAGGGAATCTAACCCATGCCACGGTCGATGTGATGGTCTCTTTCACTGGCTGAAAATCTATATGCGACTTCCGAGCCGTAAGATAGTGTCCCATCGGTCCCCTTGTTAGCACTTTATCATAGTCTTCTTTCTTGTAGAATCTAACCATAAAGTAATCGTTACCTAAATCCATGGGGTCGAGATCGTAACTGACCTGCCATAAGGCTTTCATACGTTGATGAAGGGTCGTGACTCTAACCATTCATCCCAGTACCTTAACAACAAGGGCACGCATGTATCGAACCGTGTATCCCTTTCACTCATCACCTGTGATGTTCATATGAGGCCACGGTAATGCCTTTTCCTTCTCTTCTTCCACCACCTGCAGAATTGGTAGTTCTTGACTTGGTGTCTCCGCGTTAGATTCTCCTTCCCATAATAGCACGGGCGTTGTGGAGTGGGATTTTTCTGTGTCTCATGCAGTCGACCAAATCTCCATGTGTTACTATTTGGGCGAGAGTCATCGCCGTCACGAAAGTCCATGCTATTAGTTGGGGGATTTTGGGAGGTCTGGAGATATTCTTGTTTGTCTCCAAGCAGCTCCCGTTTGAACTTCTTTATGGTGCGTTCATTCACGATCATCACCAGCAGTGGCTGAGTGAAATTGGCTTCCGTCATGGAGGCGGTTAAGGGTTAGGGTTTGCCCAACGGGTTTTTTTTCAATATAAAATGTATCATTTTGAGTGAAGTCAATTTCTCTTTTTATTCTTTTCTCTAAAAATTCTAGAACCAAATATAAGGTATTAATTCAAGGAAATATAAGGGGTGGATGGACCTACCCATGTACGACCTATTGGATGTAAGTGAGTATATAATCGAAAGCTTGGAGCTGATGGAGAGATAGCGTCTCATAAAGCTCTCCTAGTGGCAAAATGTTATACTCAGAGGCCAGGAGTTGACTATGAAGAAATCTTCTCGCAAGTGGTGATACTGAAGTACATTAGGATTCTTCTAGTCATATCTGCCTATTATGATTATGAAATATGGCAGATAGATATCAAGGTCGTCTTTCTTAATAGAACCATTGAGGAAAGATCTATATGGATCACCTAAAGAGTTTTACATCCAATGGGAGTGAACACTTGGTATATAAAACCCAGAGGTCCATCTATAGACTCAAGTAGGCATCCCGAAGCTGGAACTTACGTTCTGATGAAACCATAAAGGGCTATGATTTTATCAAGAACGTAACTGAGCCTTGTATGTACAAGAAGGTTAGTGGGAGCATAGTGACGTTTTTAGTGTTGTACATCGACGACATCCCACTTATTGGGAATGTGGTAATGTTACAAACCTCTTAGTATGGACCTTCATGCATGTATTGCTAACCGATCAACACTCATGGAATAAGGCGTTCTCATGTATTGAAGAGGATACTATACATAAACAAGTTTCGACAAGACGGTGATATCCCACTTTATCATAGTCTTTACAGCTTGGAACAGTATTTTGGATTACAATATTGGAGGACATTCCACAGTTACCAACAAGTGCATGACCGTTTCCTTAACTATTTATAAAATAAAGACAAACACCATTTTATTGATAATCACTTAAAATTGTAATATAAAAGTCTAGCCTATAAAAAGATTGCTCGCCATTAATTAACTCGTTCATGATTTATGTGTACTTTTTCAACCCTCGTTCATCGTGATTGAAAATCCTTTGGCCAAAGAAGAAACATGGATTAACGCAATTTAATTGTAATTATCTATCCATGCGACAATGGCTTCCCAATGGCTTCCCAAACATTGGAAATACAAATATGGCTACAAATGCATACCCCATTACTATCCAAGAGCTCAAGGTATTGAGAGGCTCCCGCATGCAAAAAATGCAGCTTCAATTAAATGCCCGTCATTAATGTTGTTGGCGTCGGTAACAAAAATTTAAATTTCCTTCAATCCAACCCCCAAAACCCCATTCTTTTGGGTAATTCTGTGTTAGTCCGAGTCAAATGATCAGAATATATATTCTATGTCTATCTCTTTCATATCAGTGTATATAGGAACGACACATAATACATTTTACTGTGAGAGAGATAAAAACTGGTACCATTAAACTTAGTCTAGTGCAAATTTTTCCCACTCTACTTGTTCTATTATTCACTCTGGAAACGATACAAGACAAACTTGTAAATGGGATTGAATTAATTAGCATAATATGTATACTCCTATATGTACATGTACATACAGTACATACAAATTTTAGAAATGTCTTGCATGCACATTTTAAACCAACAAAAAACATTTGTGCTATTCAATTTAGTTGTATAGTACGTGTGATATAGTTACCTTTTTGTTTTTTACTTGAATATATGTCTATAAACTATCAAAATCTCTCTCTCTCTCTCTCTCTCTCTCTCTCTCTCCCCTCTCTCTATATATATAAACATTTTTCTTTTTACACCTTTATTTTCAGTTTTTATTTTGTTTTATTTGAAACATGCCTAATGTTCTTAACAAAAAGTTAAGTATTATGATATGTTATTTAGGATTTAATAATAAGGTATAAGTCAATTATGAAAACCTTATTAATGTTTTTGCAATATTTAGCTTATTACTATATTTGTAAACACCACTTAAAAAACCTAAAAGTAGATAATTGCGACTTGGAGTAGAATAAGAATGTAATAGATAAATCCTCCACATATAGGCTATGTTTTGATGGGTTTGAGTGTGAAGACAAATCAAAGTGTCAAAGGAAGAAGAAAAGGAGCCCACCTAGGCGCGGTCCAACGCTGGGAGCGTTATTTTGACGCGGTTTTGTGTTATTTTGGCAAGTTTTAAGTTACCTACTCGGATTAGGTCATTATAACTTAGTCTTCAATTGTAGAATATATAAGTAGATGAAATTCTCTTCATTGTAATTGTATCTCTCTCACAAGAATAATAAAATCTCTCTAGCATAGGTCCGTGGACGTAGGCAATTTTTTGAACCACGTAAAATCCTTGTCTCGTTTTTCTTGCTTTTCTTTACTTTTAAGTTCTTTTATGCGCATTGATTCCTAACAACTGGTATCAAAGCACGGGTTCAAGCGATCTGTGTGAATCAATGGCGTCTGAAGAAGGAAAAGTGAAGATTGACAAATTTGATGGAAAAGACTTTGGATTCTGGAGAACACAGATGGAGGATTATCTATGCCTGAAAAAGCTCCATCAACCGTTGTCGGGAAAGAAGCCTGAAAGCTGTCAGACGAAGATTGGGTGTTATTTAAAGTGTGTAGCACTCTCCACAACTGAGGCTGAGTACCCATTTCAGAAGTTGTCAAAGAGATGGTTTGGTTGAAGAACTTTTTGAGGGAGATTGATAAGAAGCAACGAGATTGTACACTTTATAGCGATAGTCAAAGTGCCATTTATTTGGCAAAGAATCCGGTGTTTCACTCAAGGACGAAGCATATTCAATTGAAGTATCATCATATCTGAGAGATGATAGATGATGGGACTTTGGAGTTGAAGAAGGTGCTTGCTGCGAAGAATCCGACGCCTATGTTAACTAAGGGAGTTACCACCGAGAAACTGAAGTTTTGCATGGCCTCAGTTGGCCTCGAACTTATGTGATGAAGAGGCCGACTTATGCTAGAGAGAGAGAGTGCTTTCATTTGGAGAATGAAGAGTCGTGGAGTTTAATGAAGAGGTTGAGATTCTAGGGCGCACAGTGCAATAAGGCACTGCAGGTGGCGCCCATGCGCCAGCTCAACGGCGCCCAGGCGCCGACTCAGTGGCGCCCCGGCATGGCCAGTCAATGCCTGGGCGTGGGTTCGACGCTGGGAGCGTTATTTTGACGCAGTTTTGTGTTATTTTGGCAAATTTTGAGTTACCTACTCGGATTAGATCTTTATAACTTAGTCTCCAAGTGTAGGATATATAAGTAAATGAAATTCTCTTCATTGTAATTGTATCTCTCTCACAAGAATAATAAAATCTCTCTAGCATAAGTCCGTGGACGTAGACAATTTGCCGAACCACGTAAAATCGCTGTCTCGTTTTCCTTACTTTTCTTTACTTTTAAGTTCTTTTATGCGCATCGATTCCTAACATGTTTGGCCTTATATTTTTTGGAGGATTATCATTTTTTGGATCACTAGAAAATAAAAATTCACACACAAGCTCATTTTCACCAAGCAATACTCATTCTCATATTTTTATTACATACAAACATCCATCATTAAACTTTCAGTCATATTCGATCTCTCATCATTAATTAATTTTTCCTCACTATTAAACTGATTCTCTCTTATTTTATAACTAACTCAATCACTTCCTACATTAAATCTCAATAAAATATTACT
Source organism: Buddleja alternifolia (assembly GCA_019426215.1). Lineage (NCBI taxonomy): Eukaryota > Viridiplantae > Streptophyta > Magnoliopsida > Lamiales > Scrophulariaceae > Buddleja > Buddleja alternifolia. The sequence continues at coordinate 24,987,679 of CM033395.1, read as the reverse complement.
TTATATAACACCAATACTACTTCCAACCATTACTTAATAAAACAACTAAACATACCACAATATTCAATATTATTGTATAAATATCTATAATCCTCATTTTAAGTACAAAATAACTTAAAAATATGACCAAACATAACCATACTATTTTAGGTCATTTGAATATCATGAAAGAATCTAACCACCACATACTTAACACTACGTTGATCGCCTAAAGTTCCGTCCAAAAAATTCAAATTCAAACCTGATTCAGTCAAAACGTAAATATAATTGACAAATTGAGTAAATTACTCCCATGACTAATAAAATGATTAATTATAAAACTAGTAATTTATATTTGGGATCAATCGAACTCAGTTTAGCTACAATTTCCGGTGGCGTTAAAAATGATTTGATTTTTTAAGATTAATAATCCAAAAAGGGTAAAATAGTAAACTCGCAAAAAGTGACGGATCCATCACCATTCGCCCCTACGCTACGGCTATAAACCCCTTTTTCATTATAATAATATATATTGAATCATTATATATTTTGAATGTGAGTCCCAACACGAGTCGATCAGAAGTAGACGTTGGGGTTGTGGGACTTTGGCAGTTACCTTGAAACTTTTCAAAATCAAATCTGCAGTGTACTACCACACCACACACATAATACTAGTACCAGAGTGACAGAGAGAATAAACCCAGAAGTGTTGTACTGTACCCGTCCCCAGATAAGATAAACACCATTTTTGTTCATGTTGAAGTTGAAGCTCTTTCTTTTTTCCTTTCAAAATTGAAGCTGAATATGGCCCTTGATAAACCCATCTTTCACATCAACCTAAAAAGCCCTTTCTTTCTTCACTAAAAAGTCACCTTTGTTTTGTTTTTCCTTCTTCTTTTTGTTGTTGTTGTTGTTAAAATGGAAAGTGTAGGTGAGAAGAGCAAGAAGAAAGATGGGTCTGGGTCTGGGTCTGGGTCTGGGTCTGAGTTGGTTAGCGATGACTCGGTGACTGAGTCAAGTCGCAGCACTAGTACTACCACTTGTTCTGATAGTAACTCTTCTTCAGCTCAATTGGGTTGGCCTATTTCCAAAGCTGCAAATTGTTTGACAAATGATGATGTCTCTCAAGTAAAAACCTGTTGCAAACCACCCCCTTTCAATGTTGATGATCATGATGCTAAGTTAAAGAAGCAGGATTCTAAAATTTCAGGTGTACTACATTTGTTTGTTTTTCTCCCTTTTTCTCTATTTAGTGTGATTTTGTGTTGTTACCGAAGTTCGAAATGTGTCTAATGATTACTTGATTTAGGCCAGTTGTGTTCAAATCTTCTTTGACAATGGCTTGATTTTGTTTAAATGCTTGAATTTTGAATAGCAATGGAGATGATGAAAGAGCGGTTTGCGAAATTGTTGCTTGGTGAAGACATGTCTGGTAGTGGTAAAGGGGTTTGCCCTGCACTGGCCATTTCGAATGCCATCACCAATCTATGTGGTAACACATTAAATTCCCCTAAGCTCTCAGTTTAACAAGTGGTAAATGCTATGCTAATGACTCTGTGCAACCTTTACATGTAGCTACTGTGTTTGGACAATTGTGGAGATTGGAACCATTGCCATATGAAAAGAAAACGATGTGGCGAAGAGAGATGGAGTGGCTTCTTTGCGTGAGCGACCATATTGTTGAATTGAAACCATCATGGCAAACATTTCCTGATGGTAGTAGGCTCGAGGTAATTTTAGTTCAGTTTCTCGAATGCGCTTGTTCTTGAATGGTATCTTTTGTCTGTCACAACTATTTATATCTTCAATGGCATCCTATGCTTTTGCTTCATATTTTTCCCACATTTGATTGTTTCATTTTTCTCAATTCCTGTCATCCTTGATTTGACATTTTACACTCTAATTGGATTCCATTTCCTCTATTTTAATTTCGTGTTTTAGAAGCATATGTGCATGTATGGAAAAATTATTAAATCCATTACTTCATGTAGGGGTATCTCTAAATGGAAACTAGTAAATGAACTTGTGTTATGCTGTAATTTGCCTTATAAATCTTTATTTGTCCTCTTATTCCTCTACAGGTGATGGCTTGTCGCCCAAGATCGGATCTAATTATTAATCTCCCTGCTCTGCGTAAACTCGACAACATGCTACTTGTAAGAGTTAAATAAGAGTTTCCCCTTTTGGTTCGTTAATTGCTGGTATAAATATCACTCATAAAGTCATTTTCCATATCCTTGTATTCTTAGGAAATGCTCGAAAGTTTCACCAATACCGAATTTTGCTACGTTGATCAAGGTATAATAGCACCAGAGAGCGATGGATCGGTCTCTTTCAGGAAAGTCATTCAGCGCCAAGAGGACAAATGGTGGCTGCCTGTGCCACGTGTCCCTCCTGGTGGTCTTACTGATGGCACGAGAAAACAATTAAGTTACAAGAGGGAATGCGCAAGCCAGATACTTAAAGCTGCTTTGTCTATTAACAGCATTGCTTTGTCTGACATGGAAGTCCCACAGAGTTACTTGGAAACTCTTCCAAAGGTTTGATAACTTCAAAAACATTATAGTTATAATACGAACAAGACGATTATGAAATAAGATCCAATAATATTTCAAGATTTTCGCTGATTTCACCTCTATTTAACTGCAAGTATGTCAAAAGCAAGCATTACTATTAAGTTGCTGTTTACGAAGATGTGTCATTTCTTTTTCATATGGAAAAACTTTCTGGTTTCGTTAGAGACAATTGAAATCAAACACCACTAAACCTCGACCTTGCTATATATCTCGCTAATATTGGTGCCAATATTCTGACAAATAACTGTATTTTCAAGATGTAAAAATGGTAGTTATAGCTAACTTGAAAAAATTGTAGTATTAGCTAACTTGAAATTTTCTACATAGTTTAGGAAATGCTAATTTAAACATATCTTCTGATATGAATAAGATAATTATATTAATACTGTAACTTAATGTGACTTTTTATAATTGTGTATTCATAATTTAGAATGGAAGAGCTTGTCTAGGAGACGTCATCTACCGTTACATCACTTCAGAACATTTCTCCTCAGACTGTTTGCTTGATTGCCTTGATCTGTCTTCCGAACACGGTGCCCTGGAGATAGCAAACAGAGTGGAAGCAGCAATATACGTGTGGCGTAGAAGACAACATCCAAAACCCCCGCCTCATCCGAACCGGTCGTCTGCCAAATCGTCCTGGGAAATTGTAAAGGATATGATGATAGATGGAGAAAAGAGGGAATTGCTTGCTGAAAGAGCTGAAAGCCTTCTTCATTGCTTGAAGCAGAGATTCCCTGGTCTTACACAAACCACATTGGATGCCACCAAAATACAATACAACAAGGTTGGCATCTATATCTAATCTATTTCTGCAGTTTAATATGTTCTTTTAAATGCATTTTCTCTTTGGTGGCGTTCCTATGTGATGTACTATGATTACGATTAAGGGCAAGATAGGAATTTGAGCGTAAGTGAATATTGTATGTGGATTAATAATTATAGGCTTCTTAGGCAAGAAATGGCCCATCCAAATTATGGAACTAGCTGGTTAACGAGGCGTTAGCCCATGACCCGTTACATAAGACTATAAACAAAGGTTAATGAGTATCTTTCAAGGATATTCACAAATCATACTGAAAAAACTTTAATTACTATTCACTGAGAGTGCTCTAGTCTAGTCTATCGTGTTGTAGGAGTGTAGGTTGAATACTGTAATTCCATACACACACATTTTGTAACATTTTTGCCAAGGTTTACAATCTTGTCATCAGCTCTATTTTGATCCCGCATCACTATGGAAAAATTGGAATTTCCGTGAAGGATTTTGATTGATAATATTTGAAAAATAGCTCAATATGGATGCTAAAAATTTGATATCCGCTATAACTTTAAATAATCGAAAACAGACTCAACGGTTTTGTGATTATGAATTATAGAAAACCCTTGGAGTCCAAACATAACCTTACGATGTCATTTGTAATGATATCATTTCTTGTTTCTGAATCTCTTCAGGACATCGGAAAATCCATTCTGGAGAGCTACTCAAGAATCTTAGAAAGCTTGGCATTCAATATCGTGGCACGTATCGAGGATCTACTTTATGTAGACGACATAAATAAGCAGTCTGATAAACTCACATCAGTACCTGCAGCAAGTTCAGTTTCTCAGAAGAAGATCTCAGTCCCGTTTTCGGTGCCCGCCTCAGGCACTCCCTTCAGAACAGCATATAACACGCCCAACTTTTCTCCCGCTCCTCTGATAAGCCCTGCAAGAGGGGAAAGGACTCCATTTCTAAGTGGCAATTGCAGTAAAGCTTCACGTCGTGGCTTAGGAGTTAAAAGGGTCCTCACAAATTATCTTAATGGTGATGCAAAAGTGAAGACTTGTGGCAACATTTTTGAAAGCCTAGGTTCTATTTCGAATAGAATTAGTGAAGGGGCGGCGTCTCGTCTGAGCATGGAAGGGAAGGAATCATCTTCCGTCCAGCGTGAGTGTAGGTCTCAACGATTGGACCGATGAGATAGTTGAAGGTTGGGAACACATGAGAAATTGTTGTTAATTAGTTTCCTAACAGAAATATTGTCATAGAATGAGAGATGTATCAGATGAGTTTATACTTTATTCATGTTGGTTGATTTGTTTGTTGAGGTGATTGTTTATGGCTTCCTACCAAATACGTGGAAAAAGGCTCATGCTTATGAGGTCTCAGTTAATTAGGCAAATGTTTGAGTTTGCACTTTGCATCAATTGGTATATTATATTTGTATATCAGCAAAATTATTTAAGAAGAGGAGATACAATTATATCTAAGAAAATGGAGATTGTAAAAAAATGAATTAAAAAAAATCAAATTAAATAGGGGCATTCCGAGAATTGAACTCGGGACCTCTCGCACCCTAAGCGAGAATCATGCCACTAGACCAAATGCCCTAATTTGTTTTGACAACATCAAAGTAAAATAGTTTTATATTTCAGAACATGACACTTGGAATTACTTCTGATGGCGTTTACTGGCACTGCTGTCAAGGTACACATGCATTAATGATAGTGGATTGCATTTAGATAATGTATTTTTTGTTTTAAAATAGCCTATAGAAATGGTAATTTATTTATTTTTTTTAAAAAAGTAAAACCTAGGTAAGTTATCGCAATTTTATCAATTATTTATTATCCTTACTGCTTTCCTCTAAATTTATCCTAATCATATAAAATGACGCAATTTGGTGCAAAATTGCAGATTTGTGGCAGGACCATACTTGTTCATTTTCTTTACATTGATCGAGGAAAAATTGAGAAAGAAAGAAAAAAAAATCATAATTGATCAACCAGAGTTCAGGTAATATTGTTTGAGTTTGACTAATCAACTCGTTTTCAAGGTTCTTCGGAGAACTTATCCTGATTCCTGCATTGGCAATTTAATTTCGGATATTAAATCTTTTTCTAGTCGTTTTAGTTCGTTTTTCTTTCATCTATGCTGTCTTATTATTATTATATAATTGAAGATCACCTTATAGTAATCACTTGGATTGTCAAGCGGTTTTGGTGTAACTGTTGTAATTTTATTGAATAAATTAGGTGTAATGCACAATGTGACTATATAATGACACCTCAATTGTTTTCGTGATATGTCTTAGTCCATCCACATGATCTATAACACGTGATATAGAAAAAAATATTTTTTCATTTCTTTATAAATTTTATTTCTCTTTTTTATTTTTATTTTCAATTTATCCCCTTTCATTAAAACACAATTAAATTTAGTTAAATATTTTTCTTACACATTTAATTTTTTTTGTATACGCATCGAGTGTGCATTATTGACTAGTTTGTAGAATTGGTAACCAACTGGCTCATTTATTAGCTCGGGGTGTCTTAGTTGATCTGGAGAGTGACTATATTTTACCTTGGGATTGTTCCTTTTGCTTTGGTTGATGCTTCGTAATAATATTTTACCGTTTTCTCATTAAAAAAATAAAAAATTGATTTGTATCACTAAGCTTATAGGCATAAAAAATCCTCAATGTATGTGGAATCTTTAAAAAAATGTATAATATCTTTGTTATATTAATTCACAACTTGGAAATAAAATGAACCATGGAAAAATGTCTTTTGTTAAAGATAAAATGCACTCTCTAAACTATATAGGTCATAACAATCATCCTAGGTTAAAGAGAGATTATGATCTCTTTAATTAAGCTAAATCTTATCAAGAGGATATGCCTAATCAATTAGCGATTTTAGGGCTTAATATCCTCAACTTGCTATGTGATAATGGTAAAAATCGTCAGACAGTGATTGTCACGTGATGAACCACTTGGGGTAAGAAAATTGATTCAACTCACGACAAACTAGATTAAATATTAAGTTATAGACTGCACTCGATTACTTCGAGTTGCCTACGTACCCAAGCAAAATGGGATCAAGTCAGTTCGTAATTTTTTTGTGGGGTTACTCTCAATAACCAGTGAATTTTTAATGGGAGAGTAGATCATGAGCCTCTCCGACTCCTTTAAGGTATTTATAGGGAGCTGGTAGTGGGTTACAGGCCATGGGCCTAATTTAATTAATAACCCATCAGGGTTAGTCTCCTTGAGATTATGGTCTTTTAGACTGATACTAGGACCCAACTATCTTTGGTGGGTCTTTAGTTCTTCTTGGACTTATCGGCGGGTCCTCCACGGATCCGCCTGCGGGTAGCAACCCTGCCCATCTTGGGGACACAAATAATTAATATAATACCCTTGGGTACTTTTTGGTGCACATCACTATGGAAATATTCTTTTATGGAAATATTCTTTTTTAGATCAGTATATTTTATGCAACCTTGCATTTTCGTGGATTTGATATTCTTTTGTGGAGTTGGACCGGATATGAATTTGTAGGCTTGGTCCCGCATTTTTTAGGGCTTTAGTTCACCAAGGTTTGGGCATTTAGCTTGACCCAATAGCTATTTTCCACTTACATCATGAAATGACATAAAAAAAAGTTATTCTTTATAAATAAAAGTAATATAAAATTCCAAATGTATATATAATTTTCAAGTGGTTAATATACTTAATGCACACCATAAGCCAATCCTATGCTACACCATTTCCATTCTCGTCTCATTTTTATTGTAGCTAAGCTCGACTCTAATTTCAACCACAAACGATTGAATGCAACTATTAAGATAACATGGAATTAAAGAGAATCGATCCACCCAAAATATTAGACTAAAAGATGAATTGGTCTTACATGATGGAAATATTGGTGACCGTAAATGGATTGGGCTTAAAATGAAGTATTGGCATCTTAGAGCCCAAACCGTGTCAATAGTATTAGCACAAATTAAGGCCCTAAACTTAGCTTTATCCCAAATAACTACCCCATCTTGTCTGAACTCCTTATTCTTTACTCGTTAATGTGCATCTCTCTCATTGTCCTAAAAAGCACAAAGCCACAACTTTCACTTTACCATTTCAACCTCCCAACCCAAGATTGCGTACAATCTCAGTCACACTCACACACAGTAAGTACAAAACAAACACACTCCCACTCCGATCTAATATAATTCTATTCTCCCACAAATTAAACAAAATGTCAGCCGCCACCAGCATCCACATAACGGCACTTGACGGAATCGTCAACGTCAACTCCCTATTCACGCTGGCCGTCTTCATCGGGTTGGCCTGGAACCCGACCGACCCGAACAACAGCCTCATCGACCCGATCCAACACTCCGGATGCTTACCCGGCCCGAAAATCGCAGAAAACCTGGTGGCCTTCCACGTCTACTCCTTCAGCTGCTTCCTCTTCTCCAGCCTGGTGGCCTTGGGGCTTAAGCAGGCCACCAGGCTGGCCCACTACACGAACCGGGTTGTGTGGACGTTCGACCTGGCCCACGTCAACAAAACGGCCCTTCGGGTCGGGTACGTTGTGTCGGCGACGGGTTCGGTGTTAGGGTCGGTATTCTTGATGCTGGCATTGGTGAATGTAGCGCAGATCAAGCTGGGGGTGTTGGGGTGTAGCGGAGGAAGTGGGCATGTGTATGGGGCGGTGGTGCCTCTTGTTATTTTGGTACCTACTGGCCTTTTAATCTATGTTTCTACTGTTTTCTATGCTTTTACTCGTTAACAACATTATATATCAAATTCAAATCTCTTTCTTGTTTATTCATTCTTCCCCTAATACTATTACTAGTACACTTTTTTATTTATTTATTTTTCGTTTTCTTTGTGGAGACATCATCAAGTGGATTTTAAGGTGCTTTTTTTTAAAAAAAAAAAATAATTGAAATGTGGGCAAATTGTGGTAAAAGCAGCTTTGAATTTTGCAATCAGTCCCGTGTCTGCACTCCTTTCATTTTTCCATGTTTAAGATGGCAAATGTAGGGGTTGGGTTTGGGTAGAGTTTAAGATGGGTCGGATTTTAGATTAGTACATGTTCTGAAAATTTGACCGGACAGCGAATCGAAAAAGTGACAGGGTCATGGCTCACCGATTCAACCGTCGGGTCAACCGGGGTCGAATCGTTGACATCATAATTATGCAATAAATAATAATTAATATATTATTAAATATATAAAATATAAAAAAAATATGTATTTCCTATATATATATATATATATATGAAAATATGAAGGAAAAAATGTGTTTCCTATATTTTGTGGGGCCAATTGCAGATTTTTAGAATTTAAAAATTGAATTTCATTAATTTTCAAAATTGCCTGATTTAACCGGTTTTGACCAGTTTTGACTCCCTAACGTTTTTTTCGCATAATCGGATCGGATAAGTGGCTGGTTCAAATTTTAACCGGCCTGTTCGGTCCGATTTTCAAAACCATGGTATGGATGTGCGAGCTCAATCTGAATTGAGTTTGAGTTCGGTTGGCTCAAATTTCAACCTATACCAACAGCGACGAGCTAGGGGCTGGTGGGGGCAACCGATCCTCTCAACTTTGAAAAGTTAATTTCTTTACTCTACAAATTTTTGAAATTTAAAATTTTCCCTTTCTCAAAATTTTTTAAAAAAATTACTTGTGACTATTAACCCGAGTTTGTCGGGTTAATTTATGAATTGTTGGGTATCCCCCTTTCGGAATCGAAATTTTTTTTTTTTTAAAAATATCCAATTTTTTCTCTTTTTTGTTTTTTGTATTTGCTTCCCCAAACGGCCAAGCCTATAATCACTCCGTCCCTGTAATCAAAAAATTTATATGGACTAGAGAAATATTCAAAGTGAAACTAAAATGGAATCAAGGCCCATTCCTCTAAATACCAAAATAAGATTACATCATGTCATATAACTATAAAGAAATTTTTGGAGTATTATTGATTTGAAATTTATGGCTATCACATATTTGAATCTACGGACATTTCAGCCATGGTTCCATAGAAAATAGGGAGGAACAAAGAATTTAAAAAAATAAGGAAGCATATTAATTTCTAGAAAAACTTATCGTGGAGTATCACATTTTCTATATTACGTATGTGTTCACGTTCAGTAGTATCCAATTTTTTCGAAACATAACTAATTTTTGATATATTATCAACAATTAAACAGAATATGATGACAAATTAATATAGTATCCAATAACGCTTATCAATATTAACAATTAACAAGAAAATGTTTTTATACCATACATGAGTTAGGAATGGTATCATTAGAGCATGAAAAAAAAAAGGAAAATTGCACTTCTAGTTCCACAAAATAGCTATGTGCGCACTATTGGTCCCAAACTTTATGAGACTTGCACATTTAGTCCCACACGATGAAATTTTATTGCATATCTAGTCTTGGCCGTTAAAAAATTTACGAAAATCGTCAGTGAACTTCTGAAAATTGCGTAAGAACTCCAAAAATTATGCAAAACTAGAAAACTCCCCCAGGTTTTGATATAGTTTTTCCTGAAAACAGGAATTTTTACTTTTCTTTAGATTTTTTTCTGATTTATTTATTTTGTTTAAGATTCATTAATTGATATTTTTAAAGAATCTGAATTTTTCTTACTGTTCTTATTATTATTTTTTTTTTTTGAAATTCCGAGTTTGACTTTTTATTATTTTTCTAAAAAGAATTTGGATTTTTCTTATTTTTCTCATTTTTGATAGGGTATTTTGATTTTTTTCGAAATTCCAAGTTTTTTTCTGAGAAATGTCTTAAAAATAAGAAAACTCAGAATGGTTTTAGAAATTGATAAAAAAAAATATTAGTCAATAAGAAAAAGTAAAAAAAATCATAAACAAAACAATTAAAATTCAGAAAAGTAAGAAGATAATGGAAACACAAAAAAAAAATTAGAAAAATAGGGCAAAAGGAGAAGCCGGAAAAGTTGAGAAAAATATGAAAAAAAATAGAAAGTAAATCTGAAAATAAAAAAAAACCTAGTAAATATCAAAGAAAATACATTAAAAAGGTGGAAGCGTGACTGGGCTAAGTGTGAGACACAATTTACGCGGACAGTTGATGGCTAGACGGCAGAGACGCGACGGTGGCATCTCAATTTGGGGTGGGCACGAAACAATTTGTTGCAATTTGGGTGTGAAGAGATTTGGGTGGAATTTTGTGATGGCGATGTAGGGTTCGAGCGAAATTGTATGTGCGACAGGCATTAGTTGCAAGGAGGACGCCGGCTGCAGAACAGCATTGGTGGAGGTGGGTTGCAGAAAGGTGGTCAAGGAGTTGGTATGTTGCAGCCCAGGAGAAGAAGAGAGCATAGGGGAAAGACAAAAGAATAAAGAGAAAAGAAAAAAAAATAGAAAAAAACATATTTAAAACCAAGGGGAGGGGGAGTTTGCAAGTTTTACATAACTTCAGGGGGCCTTATGCAATTTTTAGAAGTTGACTAACGGTCTTCGTCAATTTTTTAACGCCTCAAATTCAATGTGCAACATAATTTCATCATGTGAGACTAAATATGCAAAATCTCTAAAGTTTGGGACCAATAGTGCGCACACAGCTAATTTGTGGGACTAAAAGTATATTTTTCCCATGAAAAAAAAAGTAAAAAATAACAAGAAGCATAAAAGATGATCACAGAATATTAGCATTATTCGACAAGCTGCCTACATCAACGAACCAACACTAGACTACATCTTTATTTCTCTGAGTAAATCGACTAAATCCGTAATTACAATGTCTCCTATTTATAATAATGGAGTAAAGTCCAAACACTAAGAAACTAGGAAAGACAATCCTATATAAAAGGAAAAGGTCTAACAATACTAAAAAAACACCCAAAAAATTGCCAAACATACTCCATCTGCACAGATGTAGCACGAGCGCTCGCGCTGCGGTGCCCGCTTCTAGTGCGAGAACCTTGCTTTCTGCCAGCGCTGCGGCGCCCATTTCTGACGATGCAACATGCCTACTTCTGAGTAGATGTGGTTGTTGGATATTGGGTGAATATTGTGTATGTATGAAAAGTGTGTGAACACCTCTTTTGGGTACGAAATTCGAACACCACAAGTATCGAGGATACTAAATATTATTGGATAATATTATTCTACTCCGGGAGTAGATGAGGTTAGCATTTCGAATTTTTCGATTCGGAATTGAAACGAATGAGAAATTAATTGCTATTGTTGGGTGTTTGAATGTAGATATCCCACTTTGGATATAAACCATAAGGTGGATCGGACTCGAGCTCGGGTCTGGGTTCGGGTCGGGTCTGGGTCCGGGATCGGGCTAGTACGCGGGCCGTGGGCCGTGACTAGGCTTGGTGGTCGTTGGGCTAAATATATTTTTTTTGGGCAAAATTTAGAATTAAATTAACTTGGGTCCAATTAATTATTTTCTTCTTTTGGGCCAATAAGAATTAATTTAGGCTCATTTCTTTTCCAAAGAAATCAGGTGCCCAGTAGAATGTTGAATTACATCTGAAACGTTTCATTTGTAAAGCAGTCAGAAATTGAAAGATTCTTGATGCTAAATTTGAAACGTTTGAATTTATAAGTGAAAAATATTTCACTTTAAAAGTGGTAAGGGAAAAATATTTCACTTTAAAAGTGATAAGTGAAATGTTTTTCACTTTAAAAGTATAAGTGAAATGTTTCACTTTTAAAAGTGGTTAGTGAAAACATTTCATTTCTCCAAATTTCTCTTATATAAAGAGTCTCCCATATGAATGAAAAGAGAAGAAGACGAACACACAAAAAATCAGAAATCATTTCTGCATTTTAAGCATTCTACATACATCACATCAGTGGTTAATTATTTTCTTCTTTTGGGCCAATAAGAATTAATTTAGGCTCATCTCTTTTCCAAAGAAATCAGGCAGCCCAGCAGAAGGTTGAATTACATCTGAAACGTTTCATTTGTAAAACAGTCAGAAATTGAAAGATTCTTGATGCTAAATTTGAAACGTTTGAATTTATAAGTGAAAAACATTTCACTTTAAAAGTGGTAAGGGAAAAATATTTCACTTTAAAAGTGGTAAGTGAAATGTTTCACTTTTAAAAGTTTAAAAGTGGTTAGTGAAAACGTTTCATTTCTCCAAATTTTTCCTATATAAAGAGTCTCTCATATGAATGAAAAGAGAAGAATACGAACACACAAAAAACCAGAAATTATTTCTGCATTTTAAGCATTCTACATACATCACATCAGTGGTTAATTATTTTCTTCTTTTGGGCCAATAAGAATTAATTTAGACTCATTTTTTTTCCAAAGAAATCAGGCAGCCCAGCAGAAGGTTAAATTACATCTGAAACGTTTCATTTGTAAAGCAGTCAGAAATTGAAAGATTCTTGATGCTAAATTTGAAACGTTTGAATTTATAAGTGAAAAACATTTCACTTTAAAAGTGGTAAGGGAAAAATATTTCACTTTAAAAGTGATAAGTGAAATGTTTCACTTTTAAAAGTGGTTAGTGAAAACGTTTCATTTCTCCAAATTTTTCCTATATAAAGAGTCTCCCATATGAATGAAAAGAGAAAAAGACGAACACACAAAAAATCAAAAATCATTTCTGCATTTTAAGCATTTTACATACATCACATCAGTGAGAGTTCTTGAGCAAAATAAGTTCGTGGAGTGTTGTTCTTGAAGTGGTTCAATTACAATACGGAATCGTTGTATCTTGGGAAGTTAATTGCATGATCTCATACCACCGTAGGAGGGGCAATATAGCTTTAAGGATAGAGAGTCCAACTCTCGCCTCAATTCGTTTTCATTTGTTCATCGCATATATTTCCAGTATATTTCAGATTAACAGTGCAGGAAATCCAACAGTAATCCCTTTCTACGTCTGCGCAGATTTAGACTGTTTCTTCCCGTTTCACTTGTTTTGATCCTCTTTTTTTGATCCAACTTCACTAAATTCCAACAGAATATACATGTATTCGTGTTTAATTACAAATAGTTCAATTTTTGTTATTAACATTTTTTGTTTAAATTCTGTTAATCTAGTTTCAACCTCTCTTTTGATTATTGTGAGATTTAAAAAAAAAAAAAAAAAGGTTCTAGCTATTTTATAGCACATTACTCTTGGATCATACTTGGAAGCTCTCGCAAGTTGAGTTTACGGGATAATCTCCACCATCACATGCAAATCAATGTAATCCACTTGTTTTAATTATTCCGTCTATTTTCGTGGCTTCTAGCTATCTTATTATTTAGTAAATATAAAATGATCAACATACGTTTTCTTTTACTTTATTAATCTCATTGTTCATACCATAAGTTTATATACATAAAATAACATGCCTACATATATATGTTAGTTCAAAATACATAAAACGAAATATGTATTCTGTAATTACATATTTCCAAAGTGAATACAACTAAATTTAGAATATTGTCACTTAAATTATTTTGAATGAGTAAAAGTGCAACCCAATAACGAGATGATAATTATAATTTAATATAAATTTTGTTAATATTGAGTTGAATCCAAGTTAAAACTAACTTAGAAACAACTTGAAATTAAAATAAACGACCCAACCCAACCCAACCAAACTTTTATTTAAGAAGCCAACTCAATCTAAACCTAGTTGGGGTTGGATTCTGAAAATGGGTTGGAAACTAGCTTCAAAGGCGAATCACTTTTTCATCTGAAAAATTATTCAATTTTTAATTTTTTTTTTCTTTCGCACCTTAATAAAGCAGCTGTTGCTTGTTGTCGGCACCAACAACCGCCTCAACCCACACCTTGTTACTGCCGCCACCATTGTCATCAAATGTAATTAGCTTATAATCATGGTTTTAATTTTCTTTTTCGCTAAAAAGTCCGAAAAGTTTCTGTTTTTCAACTTATGCAAAAGATACAACTAAGTAGTTTTAAAATTACATTGTTTCTTAAAAAACTCTTAATGTTTCCATGATTTCCTCAAAAAATTCTTAATGTTTCCATAGTTTCCATAGAAATTATGAAACATTAAAAGTTTCATAGTTCCTTTCCAAAAAGAGTTGTTACTCTGTGCTCAAGCTAATAGAGTTCTCAAATCTTTGAATTTTAGGGGGAAAAAATTGAAAAAAAAAGAAGAAGAAAAAAGTAATCATTCTAACAATCTACCAAATTAAGTCCTAAGAATCCCTTAAATAATCAATCAAATCATGCGAGATATTTGTTTATTCACAAATACACACACAAAAAACCAAAAAGAACTAAGAAAATTCGAGGTGACAATTTTCCTTATAACCCTGGAGATGATAGTGATTATGATAATATGGGTAACTTGAACAAAGGAAAGAATGTATGAATGAATATCATAGAGCCTCTTCACAAGAAAATCATGCTCAAACTAGTCAACCAAACATTTATTTCAAGGGGGAGCAATTTTTTTATCAGGCGATTCATGGTGACTCGATCAAAATGTGAATATCACACCTTTTTTTTTTAGTAATTTGCAGGTGTTTGAAACTATAGTATCATATTGATATTAATTTTTTTTCTTAGTAATAACACTTTTAAAATTTAATATTTCATAATTTAAGCTATTAGAACTTTGTCGATTATTGCTCTATAAATGCTAAACTTGAATCCAACATTACCGCTTTGTTTGTTAGTGAAATTTATTCGATTAAATATTGACTTTTTGCTAATTAAAAAAAGGGAGCAACTCTCATTTTCTTCTTTTCACTATTCCTCTCTTGTTTCGACCATTTTGCAAGTTTTCCCGGATGTTTCAGAGACGTTTTCGATATTTAACAATTCGAAACTTATCATCGAAACAAAATTTTAATCCTTGCTTATAATTGATAGTTCTCTTTGGGTCCATAACGCAGTATTCTTTGTTTTGGCAAAATTCTAATTTTAGTCCTATAGGATCTCGTCATTCTAGTTTTAGTCTTACGCTTTACAGAATTCTAGAAAACGTCCCACTAATTTGAAAAAGTTGACATTAGTCCTATACTTATTTCGCATTTTAAAAATTGCACTTTGCCCCTGAACTATACAAGATGTATTAAACATCCCCCTAAACAAATATTAATATCCACTTACCCCATGAAAAATTAAGTGAAATAAAAATATGTTTAGGGGGGTAAGTGAAAAAAATATATGTTTAGGGGGTGTTTAATACATCTTGTATAGTTCATGGGGCAAAATGTAATTTTTAAAATGTAAAATAAAGTGTGGGAAATAAAGTATGGGACTCATGTTGTTTAAAAAAAAGACTATCATTACAACTTTTTCAAATTAATGTGACGGTTTTTAGAGTCCCGTAAAGCGTGAGACTAAAACTAGAATGACGAGATCCTATGGGACTAAAATTGAAATTCTGCCTCTTTGTTCACAAATACAGCACTAGTTTAGTCCCACTTTATATTTGATAGGACTATGAGAAGTGAAATTGAGTAGCCCATTGATTAATTATTCCCACTAGAAATGAAAATAGTCATTCCTCACTCAATCATGAGGATTATCTGTTTCCACTTAAGTGGGAATAATAGGGAATCATGATTAAAAAGGAAAGTCACTTGTCATACATCTAAAAGATGGATTACAACTAAAAAATAGTTTTATATATCTAATATGTATTTTATTTTTTTAAATGTAATTGAATATATGTAAAGTTTCCTAATAAAACACACACACATATGTAATATTATGTATAAATATATTTATACTTTAAATCTTGCATACACATATGTACATGTATAAATGCACTATATATATATATATACAATTTTATATAAGTAATTTATATATTATTGTATATATATATAAATATATATTGTATTTATGACACATATAATATATTTACATAATAAAATTGATTTATCTCTATGCAGTCCATTATACGTAAGTATATATATAAATATATATAGAATTTTTATTCTACTCGAACAATATAAGTGTGAATATTAAATTTAAATTTAAATAAATAAATAAAAAATAAATATGTGTATATCATATTAATAATCTTTTATGTTTTGTTACACACGCGTCAATAATACAAATGTATTACAATATTTTATTTATTTATGTGTGTTTAGTTCAAAATTATAATAAAGTTTTATATTACAGTGTAACTAAGGTTATGATAGTAACAATTTAAATTTTATTGTAGTGTAATTGTACTAAAGTGAGCCAAACAAAGGATTGAGGTACTATACAAATTTAGTTTCAGTCTATGGGTGTAGCCAAACAAGGACATGGGAAATGTCATTCCAGGTGAATTCCCTTTCCACCTAGACTGAACATTCCTGAAATGATCAGTTATCATACCAAACGTGCCGTTGTTGTTCAAAAGACAACTGATTTTGGTGATAAAATCAGAGCAAACAAGGTTTAAAATTTGGTGTAAGGTTTTAACTTAAACTCTTGACAGTAATGAAGAGGAAAAAATATTGAAAGTAGTTGGGATTATCGACAAAATAAATTGGGTTGGCCTCATAAATCAAACATCTATTCCGAGCTCCCCATCCTTCTAGTCAGAGAATAGAGCCAAGGGGGCCGCAAGCCACTCCCTTCAACTCCAAATATTTGCAACTGTGGTGCATAATTTTTGGGTAATTTAACAAATTTGCCCCCCAAAATAAGTAAAATATGAAGGTTGCCCCACCAAGTAACTAAAATATGAATTACGCCCTCTCCCGCTCTAAACAAACCTAATAGTTCAAGTACCAAATTCTGATTTTGTTTACGTATTTGCTCCTTGCATGAATAAAATATCAATTTGTTAATCTCTTTTCTACAACGTTAAACTATGTTTTCCTCTTCTCAAGTAAAAATGAACCTCTTCCCAAATCATCTTCCCAAATTAAAGGTCTACAATGATTTGTTTTAATCCTCGTGAGAATTTCGAAAAGTAAAATCACAAGTTGTATCATTATAAAGTCGAGAAAGGTATTAATCAGCAAGTTTTTTTTTTTGGAAATTTCCTAATTATTCCACAATTACATCACTTGTTTTGGTTTTTGGTTTTCATTTTACCGTCTTATTACACTCAAGTTTGTTTATGACTTTCATTTCTTGCTTGTTATTTTATTGCCTGGTGAGCTCGACGAAGTCTGTAGGTTCGAGCTCGATGATCCTTTTTTTATAGACTCAAGCTCGAGTTCGAGCTCGACGAGCCTATTTATACGGCTCGAGCTTAAGATCGAAAGGAAGAAACGAGTTATGTTGGAGCTTGAGTTCAGAGTATATTATTTTATTATTTAATTCATATATAATATGAAAAAATAATAATATGTTTTATTAACGTAATAAAATATGAATGAAGCCCCCGAGCTCATGAACAAAAATTGTGGAGCTCGAGCCGAGAAGCTAGACTGGATCTAGATAAACTCAAGTTTGAGTCAAGTGGGTTTGACTAAATAAAATTCTATCTTTAGACAAAAATCCTGACTCCGTTCCTGCTTCTAGCTTTTAGCGAGGATAATATACCGAATTCCTTCAACTAATTGAGGCGCCATTTAATTCGAAATCTTATGCCCAAAATCAACTTTCCCTTTGAGCTGCAGTGAAAGAAAATCATATTTGTTGGGGTAGGTGAAGGGTGTTTCTAGACAATTACCCTTCCCTGCACTTTCGAGTATATACATAAGTCATAACAACAATAAAAGTAAGCTACTGATTTCAAGAATGATCAGCCACTTGTCTACAATAGGGTGGTCTCTTCATCTTATAATTTTCTGTGTCCATCCAAACCGGTAGTGTATTGATATGTGTAAATTTGAAAATTTTGTCCAAACTTGCTTTATACTCCTTCCGACCAAATGTAACTTCTTTTCTGGACGTCTTAAAGCAAGCTCTATTAAAAAATATCATCATGCTTGAAGTAATGTTGTGTCACTATTAATTACATTTGAAATCCGCTAAACCAACTGTGTAAAGCTTTGTATTGAGTGACCAATATGTGAAAAATTTAGATGCACTTGTATCCCATATAACAAAAGATTTAAATCATGTCACTTCAACATATGATTTGTGATGTGTGGTCGACTAAGGACTCGTTTGGCTTGAAAGATGAAATAAAATTGATAAGATAGATAAGTTGGGATTGCACTGTTCATATATGGATTTATCAATCTATCAAGTTGTTTGGTATGTAAGATTATATTTTCAATTAGTTCTACATTTATTCCAATCATATGTTTTGAATATTCGCTTGTTTGTATGACAAAGATGAATTTACACATATAACCATGGAGTACATGTCATAACATTGGAGGACAAATTAGTTAAAGAAAAAGACTTTTAAGGGGTAAAATCGGAAATCAAACTTTTCAGCTTGCTGCCCAACAAGCTGGATTAAATTATCTCATCCCCCTTGCACTCGCTATAGGTAAGCTGCCCACGTAATCACTACGACGAATCAAGTCTTTTCGTAGTTCAATAGTGGAATTGCTCTAAAAGGATGCCAGCAGATTTCTCTCGTCACCGTTTTGTGGAGAGAGCAGATAATGATCTAAAATTACCCTTATAGGGTATTTATAAAGTTGGTTATGGGCCATGGGCTAAAGACTTAGTACCGGCCCATTTGAATATATATTAAACTTAATAACCATATAAGTCCTATTTATTGGCCCAATTATTATTATGGCCGCTTTGATAGCATGGGCTTACTCTATAATGGGCCGCTAGCCATGTGGGCTATTATATTTCGAGTTTGCACGCGAGCGATGACCCGGCTCAAACCTGAGGTAGTTTAATAACCATCATGCCCCTAGATATTTTTGGCACACATCATAATGCTCCCAAACTTTCGGGTGTACCGTAAGGGATACCCGGGAGTAGAATTCATTTTATCAGGCCACGCTACTCAATCCAAAGCAGTACAGGATTTGGGGCTTTAAAAGCTCCCCACCTACTTTTACTTAAGTAAAAGCGGGGTAGTGACTTTCACTCTTACCCTCATTCATCTCCTCATTTTTAAAAATTTTTACATTTGGCAAATTTCTCTCTCTAGGAGATACTCTCTCATTCAACTATGGGGAGAACCCATCAAGAACAAGGTAAACATTTTCCACCATTGCTCTTGATGTACACAGTTTAATGGTTATTTTCTCTTTACCGTAGAAGTAAGCATATTTTTAGTGATTCTCAACGTGTGTAATTGTTTCTTGTGTAGACCCACCAACTTAGGGGATATTTTATATCGAGATTTGTACCTGGTAGGTAGATGAACATCCACACATGGGGGTTAAATAGAGGTGGGCGTTAGACTTTATACACCGGGGGGGTCGCCGAGTGACGACCCCTATAATGTGGTCTCGTGCCTCGCGGCCAGCCGCGAGGGCCAGCCGCAAGGTACACAACCTCGAGGCCGTGTGCTTCGGGGCTGCGTGCCCTGAGGCTTATAGCCTCGAGGTCTTTTTGAAGGGGGTAACTTTTGGCTTTTGTATCTGCCGTATGTACATATCCATGTACTTTATCTCACGGCTATTTTGTGATTTTCTCTTTTCAGTTGTAGAGAGCTCCTCATCGTCGTCAAGTGGGGAGGATTTCGAGCATAGTGACTTTGTGTCGTTGGGGAGTGATTATGAGGAGGTGGAGGAGTGCAACGATGGTTCCCAAGGCGAGAAATCTGAACGGGATCGCACTATGGATCTCACCTCTTGTGACAGCACCATCACTAATGACGATATGCCGATACTTTTTGAGCACGCGACGACTGAGCTTGAGATCGTGAAGCCCATTCCAGGTAGTACGATTAAGAACTCTCCCCGGGATTATGTGACACTTTACTTTGAGTATTCTCGCCCGGGGTTTTCTTTATCATGTCACCCTTTGCTAGGAATGATCTTGGGTCACTATAAGGTGTGCATCAGTCAGTTGACCCCCAATAGCTTCACGTTATTTGAGGGTTTCATTCCTCAGTTCAGAGCCTCAGAGCTAGAGGTGAGCCTTGATGCCTTTCAAGCCCTTTTTGACATCCGAATAAGTTCAGGATGGCCTTTTGTGCACTTCTATCCGTTGCAACCATGTAGGTTTCTGACGGAGAAGGTTAGTTCCCAGGGCAATTGGAAGGCTAACTTTTTTTACTTCCCTATAAGCAACTTGCCTATACTTACCCCCACATAACGGTGCGAGAGCGTTCCTTCCCAAAAGATTACCTCCGCTCAGAGACAACTAAAAGTTATCTTTTCGTGGGTCGGTCTATTTGAGTCCCGCTATGATATTGGACAGATATACACCTGAGGTATTCCCATTCATATCGCTTGTTATTGACTTAAATGTCAACTTACATGCGTCTTATATGTGGCATTGCATTATTGTCTTAAACGTTGAAAATATTCGTTTCACGTGCCAGGCGACGTGCAAAATCTAGCAAGAAGGGCCAGGTAGCCTCTAGGAAGTCATCTACTACCGTCGCTCCCGTCGTTGGGGTCACTCATGGTAACAGATGAGGGGTGCGACCCTCTGGGCCTATATGTCCTATTCAGTCCGACAAAGGCAAGGCCCACGAAGTGTCGGATCCGGTTTCAGCGCCAGGAGTTCTCAAGGTGCCCCTATTTGTACTTTTTCAGCTAACCCCAGGGGGAAGTCATTTTTAGAGGAGGAAGACATTGAGGGTGTGGGAGGTCGGTCCTCTGAGATCCCTATAGCTCGAGCTCCTCCCTCGAATCGCAGTCGTGATACTTCACCTGTGAGTTATGGTACCCCCGGCCGTGGTAAGGGGTTATTTACTTGTGGTGTAAACTGAGACCCTATGATTCAATCCTTTTGGGATATGGCTAATTCGGTGGCTCCTTGCTCTCTGATGAGGGTTGCTGTCACCGACCACGACTCTAGGCGCTTGTCCCTACTATCAGCCCACCAGATTGATGAAGAGATTTCTACCCCGCGGGTCGGGTGAGTTCATTTTTATCTTCTTTCATTGCTTTACCATTCTTATGAATAGTCATTTTTATAGTATGTTTGGGCACTTCTATTTTTTCAGTCGGTTCAATTGTCTCAACATCTAGCCTTAAGTGTGAACAACTTGAAGAAAAGGTGAAGAGTTGTTCCAGCAAGAATCAGGCACTCTTCTCTAAATCCTTTAAGGCTGGGAAAACAGCTAAGAAATGGGAGGCGAAATACCACAAGGGCATTGAGAGCCTTGAAGTGGAGCCATCTTATGGTCAAGACTTCCTCAGCTCAGGTGGCGGGAAGAAATTCCGGTGAGATACCGAAGAGTCAGCAGTGGACGATTTTCAGGCTAGTGCCGAATTTCTTGATGAATGCAACAAAAAGGCTTATGACATGGCCCTTAGTTTTAAGGGAAAGACGATCCGCAAATGCCATCGAGTTCTTCGGGAGAGTGGTCTCTATCATGAGGATGATTTTAGGTGGATGTATGATACAGTTCTGTGACAGTGATGAAGAGGCCGTACTAGACGTTGAGAGGCAGGGTGGTGATCCTCCTTGTGAGGGCTGCCTTGCTTGCTTTATTTAGCCTTTGTACGTAGTGCTATTCCCACTTGTTATTTGCTTAGCTTTCATGAATTCTTACTTTTTGGTACTTTGTAAGCTATTTTATGTTCGTCTGACTATGTGATAGTCGAAATTTTGGTAGTGTTCTTGTTTTTGTCTTAGCATATAACACATTTGTAAGTTATTCATTGAGCCTTCCTAGGCTTCAAGTTCTAATTTGAGCTCTATTGGGACGCCACATGTGCTCTAGTGGGACACCTATGGCATGGAGTGGGACGCCTTTGGCATGGCGTCGCATTGCATCTTCCACTTCTTCTTCCCCCACTCCTTAATGTTTCTACTTTGAGTAAAACTTTTAGGAGTAAGATTCGGATGGGTTTGTTTTCAATATCCAATGTCAATTTTTGTTAATCAATGACTAACTATGAGTTTGGCCTTGTCCCCCACTCCTTTTTTTCACGTGGGTGGAGTGTTATGTAGCAAGGGTTTTTGCAGTCATGCTATATTGGGGCTTGAGTTTCCACATGTATTATTATTTATAGTCTGACGTTGATCATCATCTTAGTCTTATTTGTAGAATCTCGTTCCAGAGCTCTTGTTGGAAGGGGGGCTTTCTATCGGGCTCAACCTCTCTCGATGCCACTGGAAGGATTATAAGATGGACAAGTCTCGTTCGAGTCTTTGCTAGCTCGGGGGACTTTCATTGTTCCATCTATATTGACCTCTAATGGGGTCGTGTTTTATTGAATGTAGCCTCGGTTGGAGATTTTTAGTTCCAAGGGGCTATGTTGATATCTGTTGGGTTTTGCAAAAAATCGAATTAAAAGCAGTGGAAGGTTTCAAAAATTTAATTTAAAAACACAAAGTGTAAATTCTTTGATTGCATATTCAAATCTATTAATTCGCGTAACGAATAACTACTTACCCGTTGAAGTGAAGTGGTTGGAGAATCCGATTCCTCCTCTAAGTTTCGATTTGATGAAGTCTCGATTTCTTCAATCCTGGTGTAATCTTCAATTCTTGAATTCATTGAGTTTTCTTGAATTTGATCCGAACAACGAAATTACACTGTCTCTAAATTATCACGCGCGGATTGATTGACGAAAAATTTCCACTAACTTTCTCTAAGGGGCGACGGCTAGGTAGAGAGAGAGAGAGAGAGAGAGAGAGAGAGAGAGAGAGGAGATTTTCTTCTTTTCTTTCTAGGAGAGTTATGATTGTGTTTTTTTTTCTTGTTTTAGGTCAAAGAATCCTTTTATATCCTCTTGACTTATTGGCCAAGACAAACAAAAGACTCCTTTGTTGCTGGGCATCCTTATGGACGCCCAACTAGACTCATTAGGCGTCCTCATGGATGCCTCATACTAGGCTTGGGGTTTTTTTTGTTTTAATTAATTATCTATTTAATTAAAAATTTATTATATCCAATAAATAAATAAATTAAATAACCAAATTAATTAGATAAATTAACTCATTAATTTATCTCCATAGGAAATTAATTAATAATTAAGTTCATCTTTATAATTAATTATTTCATCTAATGAATAATTAATTATTTAATTTATCTAATAAATTAAAACTCCTAGAAGAAAAATAGAAACTCCTTTTTTCATTTTTCTTTATCAATCCTTTAGCGCGACTCTTTAGGTTCATTTCTTTTGGCAATGAGAGAAAACCAAAGGAAGTGGGTAACACTTAGCCAGTCACGTGGCCCAAACGAAATCGAATGATTGGATCATTCCACAAACTTCCAATCGTAAATACCGTATAAGTATAAACCATTTGTTCACGGACCCCAGTCAAGTGAGAGTCATGGTTATATCAAACTCATTGGAATGACCATATGTATTAATTATAATAATACGAGATCATTGAGATCGATTTAGTGCCTCGCACAATCGTCTTTTTTTGCTTTAGCCAAAGACTTTGATCTCTATTTATCTATAATCACATTGGGTACTTTCTCACTCACTTATGAGAGAACAAATCTCATATTAGATATCAGCTAAGACTACCACTTGCCCGTCAAGCTGCATTTTGAAGTCTACCCCACCAACGGGTGAATTGGGTCTAACTACTCTAGTGAAATACTTGATGTCACAAGTGCATCTTCAGCCTGATATTTCAGGTCAAAGGTTCACTTATACCTATTACACATAATCAGTTCTGTCATTGACAGTCATAGAGTGAAAACCCATGTGACAGAACCAATATGAGTCGTGTTCGAGCATATCAGTTCCACTGATGTGCCTACAATCTTAAGCTCCCACCATCACATGGTGCTCGACTGGCACTCCTATGTCAGAGCTAAGATTGTACAAGTGTTTTAAGTCTTTATTTGTCCAATAAAGACTTTATATTACTTGCGAATGAGTTTAAGTAATCAAGATCGATCTCTCTAGTGTCAATCTTCCTATCTCATAGGAAGTAGAGGGATCGCACTGAAAACATGGACAAAACGTTTTATACAACTTATAGATGCGGATAATATTTAAGTGAAAACTAAATAATGCCCTTATTATAAATATCAAATAAGTTCATTACAAGAAAAATGCCCTATCATTCTATCCTCTATGGCATCTGAGGGCTTAATCCTAACAATATGTTGTTTCCTTCTTCAAACACATATGTAAGTGAAAGTGAATGTGCTAATAGCGGTTTATTACTCTAAGATAACAATTAAAAATACTCAAGGTAAAATTGTTAAAAGGGACGCTATAAGCACTCATTCGTGTGTTTGGCTGGGGGCCTACTCAAATTAAATTAATAGAGATATAAAGCACAAGCAAGAAATGTACCAACTTATTGAAGTTCCTAGGCATAATACCTTTTTAGATTAGATATATTCCAAGTAAGTGGGACATCCTTGTCGCTAGCTGTCATCAGTTTGTATGTACTTGGGTTTACTATCTCACTTACTTGGTAGGGACATTCCCATTTGGTCTCCAAATTTTCGATCGGACCCGTAGCTTCTTTCTTTCTGAGCACTAAGTCTCCCACCAGGAAGCCTCTGGACGCACACAGCAGTTGTAAGTCCATGCCATTCTCTCCTTATACTTCACCATTCTTGTTGAAGCACTCTCTCTTACTTCCGCAATAAAGTTTAAGTTCTCTCTTAAACTTTGTTGGTTTTGGGCGGAGTTGTATTGACCTACCCTCAAGCTTTTTTCTCCAATCTCAACCGGGGTGATGGCCTCAGATCCATACACTAATTTGAAGGGGGTCTCTCCGGTACTAGCTCTAGGTGTAGTGCGATAGGACCACATTTCTCATCACCTAATTTTGTTTTCAGATGTTGCAGTATAGTGCGGTTGGTAACCTCCGTTTGTTTGTTAGCTTAAGGGTTGCTTACAGAAGTGAAATATTGCTTTATATTTGGTTCTTGGCACCATTCCCTTAACTTCGCACCCTAAAATTGAGTGCCATTATCTGAGACAAAGGACCTAGGTATACCAAAACGTGTTATGATATTTTCCCATATGAACTTCATCACCTCTTTCTCAGACATTTTGGCCAATGGTTCGGCCTCCATCCACTTGGTGAAATAGTCTACCACAACTAAAAAGAATTTCCTCTGGCCGGTGGCCAACGGGAAGGGCCCCACTATGTTTAGTCCCCACTAGTCAAAAGGGCACTCACTCTTCACAGGTCGTAGGTCAGTGCCCAGGAGTGACGAATGTTGGAATGCTCCTGGCAGCTTCTACATTTTCAAACTAACTCTCGGGCGTACGACCCCCGAACTAATCTTTGATCGTCCTCGATCAATAAGTGAAGAACACGCTATAAACTCACGAATTTTCAACTTAACACACATAAAGACAAAGTATTTCACCCTTTAATAGGATCATGAACAATCACACAATTCTAGAACATTAAAAACTTGCCAACCTCACTAAATTTTCAATACTACCTCTAAGTCATGAACTCCCAAATCGTTTCTCATGTCAAGACTCCACATTAGACAAGATTATGCGAATGACTTGGACTACAAAGACATCGATTAAATTCAAAATTACTAATCTATCCGAATGCAGAATATGCAATGACCACGATCAAAAGGACTTTTCGGCTTGTAACGTAGGACTCAGTAATGGCTTGGACGGGATAATATGGATAAAGTGACTACAATTAAGAGAGCCTTAAAACTCAATGTCATCAAGCTATACTCACTCATCAATCTAAAACAATTCTCAAAATCTCATTACTTATCTCATTTATTTCTCTTTTTCATACTCACAACCCCCAAACTTATCTCTTTTTCTCCCTGGTTGTACTACAGTTCCAGAACCATTCGATTAACATTGAAGCATAATCATAGCGTAGTCGAGAACTTTTTTTTTTTAATTTTTCTCTTTTTTTTCTTTTTCTTGACTATTTAGTCAACTTTTCAATTGCTTATAAACTCATCGTTACCATTCTAACAATACAAAATATTCTAAACCTCAATTTCCTCCACATGTAACAACACCACTACTCTTTTGCACTTAAATCCCTAACAAAATGCATACCCAACACAAAAGCCAAAAGACACAAAGTTCTAAGCTCTCTTAATTGGGTAATATAGATTGTTTTTCTTTTTCGTTAGAGGGTGGTTGATGTGGTTTATGAAAGAAAAGCGAATGGTGGTTTTAGTATGCTTAGCACACTTCATTCTTATCAATTAAGCTCAACATAAGGTCTAGAGATTATGTAATATAGTGCAGGCTAATGTTAAGGCTTAAGAAAAATGAAAGATGGCCTAAATCATCCCGTGACTTTGCAATATCAGTACATCCCTCACAATTAACGAGGTTAAAGGTCCAATATCTTAAATCCTCAAAAATTCACATAAGCAAGTCCAAAAAGGACATCAAGACACAAATAAAAACATGTTGATCAATGACAAGGGATTTCGACTTAGATATATTAGAGGTAGCAAAGAATTTAAGCTCTAAGTAAAGATGCAATCATTCATGAAACAAATTCAAAAGCATCCTACTTGCAAAGGTGTGCATAAATCAAAAAAAAATTGAGCAAAAGTTCAAATAGGACATGTATAACATTGATCCCATCCTCAAACTAATCTAGTACATGGTCCCCAATGTGCACAAATAAAGACAAGAACAAAAGGGGGTGAAAAAAATTCCCTGAATGGTTAAGTGGAGAGAATGGAGGTACAGTCCGGATCCTTGATGTCACATTAAACAACCTTCAAACTTAGCAGTGACCTATGGAAGGAATAAAATAGACAGATCATCAACGATGATACGAACTAGAGTCAAACAAATAAAAGTAAAGAACAAAGCAACCTAGCATCTAAGGAAAAACAAAGCAATGAAACATAAAAACTAAAAGCTTGGGTTTCCTCCTAAGATGCGCTTGTTTAAAGTCATTAGCTTGACTTTCTTTTCAATGCTCATGGTGGATCATGAAGAGCAATGATGTCTGCATGTTGGTTGGTGCTCCACCCCAAATATCTTTTATGCTTTTCCAGTTCCACAAGAGCTCTTTCATCTCCCATTCAGGTAGTTGCTCATCAATTGAGGGCTTTGGATGTGATGATGATGTCCTTTCAAAAACCTCAAAATTTGGCCAATGGATTTTCTTAGAATATGGATTAGCCGCCAAGCTCACAACTACTTCCTCAATCTCTCACTCTCTAACTCTGTGTTGGTCTTCAGGTCTTCAGATGTCTCATCTTGAAAATACTCAAAAATCAAAGAGTCACAAGCATCTATTTGAAAACAAGTTTGATCATTAGAAGGATATTTCATAGCTCTAGAAACATTAAATATCACTTGCTCATCATTAACTCTAAGAATGAGCTCCCCTTTTTGTACATCAATTAAAGCTCTACCAGTAGCTAAGAAAGGTTGACCTAAGATAAGAGGAACTTCATAGTCTTCCTCCATATCAAGAACTATGAATTCAGCTGGGAGTATGAACTTATCAACATTAACTAACACATCCTCCACTATACCTCTCGGGTACTTAATAGATCTGTTAGCTAATTGGAGGCACACATTAGTGGATTTCACTGCACCTAGGCCTAGCTTTTTAAATACAGAATATGGTATTAGATTTATGCTAGCACCTAGGTCACATAACAGCTTATCAAAATTAGAACTACCAATAATACAAGGGATGGAGAAACTCCCTAGATCCTTAAGCTTCTGTGGTAGCTTGTTTTGTAAGATTGCTGAGCATTCCTCGATGAGGTTAACCGTCTCGAACTCTTCTAATATTCTCTTGTTAGACAGAATATCCTTCAAAAGCCTAGCACAACTAGGCATCTGAGCTATAGCATCAGCAAATGGAATGTTAATATGCAACTTTTTAAACATTTCAATAAACTTGGAAAATCACATGTTTAACTCTCTTTGCTTAGCTCTACAAGGAAAGGGAAAAAGAGTTCAAATCAATTGGTTCAGAAGGAGACTCACCTTGATTACCTCGTTTACCTTTGTTGGATGAGGAGTCGATCTTTGTGCTCTCAGTAACAGTAGCTTGGGTGTGATCATCCTTAGACTACTCATCTAATGGACTCAGTACCAGTGTCTTATTATCCATTAGGATGCTTGAGTGTCAATCCTACAATTGCTTTCCTCCTCTAAGAGTTATTGCATTCATTTTTTTTATATTCTTCTCTGTATCACTGGATAATGCTCCTTGTTGTCGTGCTCAAACAAGGTTGGCAAGTTGACCCATCTGAGTCTCTAAATGTCGAATACTTGTATCCTGATTTGCCATCCTTGTCTCAGCACTGACTATAAACTTAGCCATCATCTCTTCTAAAGCAGATTTATTTTTCGGAGACGGATGAAATGCAGGGGGTGGAGGTCTCAATGTATTGGAATTGTTGCTCCAGAAAAATTTGGGTGGTTCTTCCATCCTGGATCAAATGTGGGGGAAGATAGGTTGTTCTGTCAGCTGATATTTTCCACAAAATTCACAGGTTCACCCAAACTTGGTTGGGCGAATGCATTTTTATATTGACACTCAGTACTGTGGTGGTCTCCTCCATATAATTCACAAATTGTCTGCACTTGCATAAAATAGATGCTCATAGAATCTATCTTTTTTTTTAAAGCATGAATCTGTGCTGACAATGTCGTGAACGTGTTGATCGCATGTACACCAGCCGATTTCTTTTCTAGCAGCCTCAGTTGGCCATTGATAATTATTGGAATCCATATCTTCTAACATTTCCATTGCTGCTTCTGGTGTCTTATTCATGATCGTTCCACCGGCTGCTGCATCTACCATTGAACGAATCATGGCTATAAGACCTTGGTAGAATGTTTGGACTTGCAGCCAAATAGAAAGACCATGATGTGGACACTTCCTCAGTGAGTCCTTGAACCTTTCCCATGCTTCATATAAAGATTCACCATCAATTTGCCCAAAGTTGGTGATCTCGTTTTCAGTCTGGATGTCTTGCCTGGAGCAAAAAATTTACTCAAGAACCGTTGTGTCATTTGTTGCCAAGTTGTAATTGAACCAACTGGGAGAGAGTTTAACCAAGCTTTTGCCTTGTCCGTGAGAGAAAACGGAAATAGTCTGAGACGAATAGCATCATCAGAGGCCCCATTGTGTTTGAAAGTATCACATATTTCCAAAAAGTTGGCAATATGTGAGTGGGCATCATCACTCAGCAATCCATAAAACTAAATCGTCTGTTGTATCATTTAGATCACTGTCGGCTTGATCTCAAAAGTGTTGATCTGAATGGGTGGCCTGGTGATACTCATTGCTGCTCCATTAAGTGTGGGTACCGTATAGTCTCTCATGGCTCTCGGTAGATTAGCAGCAACTTCTACACCTTGAACACCATTATTTCCTTGATTCTCCATTACTTTTTCCTATTGAAATTTTGCTTCTTTTTTTCTATTCTCCTTCTACTAAACGTGCGTTCTATTTCAGGATCAGATTCTTTGAGTGCTTTGTGAACAGTACGGGGTATGCAACTCCACAAATACCTCGAAAGAAAGAAAGAAAAATTAAATAAGAAAACGGTTTAATCTAAAAATAAGTAATTGAATTTCAATATTAAATAAAAATTAGTCCCCGGCAACGGTGCCAAAAACTTGATGCGTATTTTCCTAGCAAGTATACTAGATCGCACAAATAGTAATAATGGATGTAAGTCTGAATATCATTCTCACAGGGACTAATTATCGAAGTACCGAAAAGTTAATATACTTATTCTAAGTTAAACCAAACAAAAATTGATGATGTTTTGAAACTAAAATTCTAACACTAATTACTACAAAGCACACTAAAAATGAACGATTTTAATCAAAGGCTAGAATGATAACCAAGACAATGATCCAACCAAATTATGCAAGTTAATTATGAATTCCGTTTAAATCAATTATTAGATAGGTTATGCAAAGGTGAAATTTCCTAAAGTACTTACTACACAATCTCTCGGTGTAGCAATTCTACCCCTTTCAACAATCAACTATATCTCTATATAAAGATTTAATTAAAAGGAATGCATTAAAAGACACTTAGAAATTTCTCGTTAAAACGAAAAGCCACACAAAGGAATCAATTCTATCTCGAGTCAGTTGTACGATATGATTTTTGTAATTCTAGATGCTCCCTAATCTGTTATCTCTCAATATCTAGACAAGGCATTTAATCAAACAATTGGTGATCAAGAAATTGTAGGCATTAAGAACGAATTATAAAAAAATTGCGTAAACCCAAATTAATCAATTAAAAACAATATTCAAACATAACAAGCATAAATTCAGCCTTCATATGGCCAAGGTCTATAAAAGTTTAGCTCATAAATACGAATTTAAAAGAGTGCAAACGAATTCCTAAAGATATGGTTTTTAATCCAATCTAAAAGAAAACATAAAACACCCAAAGAAACCTTATGTTTGTTGGTGTAGATCTTGAATCCGTCTTGGTGTAGACGAATCTTCGATCTGCCCGTGTATTTTCTTTTCCCAA
The DNA here is from genome assembly GCA_019426215.1 of Buddleja alternifolia. Taxonomy (NCBI): domain Eukaryota; kingdom Viridiplantae; phylum Streptophyta; class Magnoliopsida; order Lamiales; family Scrophulariaceae; genus Buddleja; species Buddleja alternifolia. The sequence continues at coordinate 24,956,953 of CM033395.1, read as the reverse complement.
GAGCCTCTTTTCTTCAAATGATGTTTTTCTAGAGTGTTTTGAGTTGTAAAAAGTGAGAAATCTCCAAGATTTGACCTAAAATTCATGTTTTAAAGAGTCAATCCGCGTCCGTGGCGCTGTGGCACCAAATCTGGCGTTGTGGCGCCATGTACAAAAATAGCTTCTGCAAGGGTGGCGCCATGGCACCAAATACAGCGCCACTTTGACAGTTTTTTCTTTCTTTTGACTTCGTTTTCATTTCTTTTTCACTTTGATCACTATTTCTTCCGTACAACACATATATGCAACTATATGAAATATGTACAACAAAATGGATCGAAACTTACTCAAGATTAGGCAAATATGGGCATAAAATGACATGCAATTATGAACTTATGAGCGTCTTTTAACATCGTCTACCAAAATACCCTTGTCTCAAAGTTTTAGCCGCTAGGGATTTGCCCTCCAAGTGATTCCCGCAACACCCTTGTGTATTTCACGCAACACATACTTAGCCCTTTCAAGGGTTAAACATTTCAAATAGGGATGTGAAAAACCTCGCTTGTAGAGTTCACCGTCTATTATTACGAAACTTGTCGGCCTTATCCTAACGCTCCTGGCGTTTTTGGGGTTTCTAGGTAGGCTACCTGCGACCAAGTAATCAATTATTTCATCTTTCCATCTGGGTTCCTCAGCTTCACTACACAATACCTCTAGCCCTCCTTTTTCTACCTCTGGCTTGTCGGAGGTGATAAAGGTTATCTTTCTATTTTTTATGGATACTATTGAGCTTGCCAACTTAGCTAGTTGGTCTTGAACTCTTCGAAATGATCTCTCACTTTCTGAACCAGGGCTAAGTAATGGGCCATCTTTTTCCCCTTAGCTTCTTAGATACCCTTCACTTGGTTCACTTCTAGTTGTGAATCAGTATAGGCTATCAACTTCTTAACACTTGCGGCGAGGGCTAATTTGGCTCCTGCCAACAGTGCTTTATACTCAACTAGGCGCCAAACCTAAACCTCAAAGCATACTCAAATTTATCCCCTTGAGGACTTTCGATTACAATCCCCGCCCCACTTCCTGAATGGGTGGAAAAACCGTCTACGAACAAAGTCCATGCCGAAAAAGAGCAACTAGCCTCGTCTTCCATCATTTTAGCCACAAAGTCTGCCAAGACTTGAGCTTTTATACATGACTTTTTTGGTATTCGATACTGTGCTCACTTAGCTCCACTTCCCATTTCACCATCCTTCCCGATATATCGGGACTTGCTAGTATTCTTCTCAAGGGGTGATTAGTAAGTATCACTATTGGGTATGACTGAAAATAGGGACTTAATTTCCTAGTCGCCACTACCAAGGCAAGGGCCAATTCTTAAATCAAGGGGTATCTTGGCTCAGCTCCTCGGAGTAAGCGACTACTATAGTAGATGGGTTTATGATCCCCGTTTTCGTTTCGAACATGCACGGCGCTAACAGCTTCATGGGCAACTGCTAGATATAAGAACAGGGTCTCTCCCTCGAGGGGCTTGGTGAGCAGTGGCGGGGAGTATTCTTTTAGCTTCTCAAACGCCACTTGGCCCGAAGTTTCCCACTCGAATCCCTTGGTCTTCCTTATTGCCTTGAAGAAAGGCAACCCCTTATCGACCAACCTTGAGATAAATCGATTTAGGGCTTCTGCTCATCCCATCAACTCTTACACCTCTTTCCTGGATCTAGGGGGAGTTAAATCTAGGATGGCTTTGATTTTTCAGGGTTTGCCTTTATCCCTCACTCACTCACCATGAAGCCAAGAATTTTCTCAACGTACTCCGAAGGTGGATTTAGCAGGGTTGAGTTTCAACTTGTACCTCCTGAGCACTTCGAAGCACTCTTGTAAATTGCATATATGGTCTACCCCCTTTCTACTTTTGACTAAAATATCATCAATGTAGGCTTCCATATTTCTACCCAATTGTGCTTCAAACATCTTGTTAACCAGTCTCTGGTGCGTAGCGCCCGCATTTTTAAACCCAAAGGGCATCACGTTGTAACAAAATGTCCCCTGGTCAGTGATGAAACTTGTTTTCTCTTGGTCATTGGGAGCCAAGAAGATTTGATTATACTCTTACTTAGGAAAGTCAATAGTTCACATCCCGCTGTGGAGTCTATGAGGTCATCAATACATAGATGAGGGTAGGAGTCTTTTGGGCATGCCTTATTTAGAGCCATGAAGTCTATGCACATCCGCCACTTGTCGTTTGGCTTTGCCACCAACACCACATTGGCCAGCCACTCGGGGTAGTGCACAACCCTTATTTCACAGCCAACAATTTTTTAATCTCTTCCTTGGTGGCTATGCTTCTTTCTCTTCCCATGGTTCTCTTGCATTGTTTCACTGGACAAGCGTCCGGGTAGACATTCAAATGATGGGTCATGACCTCAGGGTCAATCCCCTCCATATCTTCCATGCTCCATGAGAACACGTTTAGATTATCTCGGAGAATTTGAGCGAGACCCCTAAGGTCGCTCCAACCTTTGTGGCTTTCTTGGGATTTCCTGGCACTAGCTCCACCATCTTCGAACTTTCAACAGTCTCCCCTCGAGAGACATCTTCCTGTATTGGGGTTTTAGCTAGCTTATTCTCTGTTTAGGATATCATATTGATTTCTATCAGCTCCCGTGCACTACCAGGCTTCGAGTCACCCCGTTTCCTCTTGAGTCTCATATGGGCATCGGCACAGTATTCTCGTGCCAGGCGTGCATCTCCCACAACTTCTCCTGTTCCTCTAAGAGTCGGGAACTTTATCTTCAAGTGGAAGGTAGATATAATGGCCCACAAAAGGTTTAAGCTCGGCCTCCCCAGTATGATATTATATATGGAGGGGGCTTAGACGACTAGGAATTTTACAATCTTAGTCATACATGTAGGAAGTGTACCCAGAGATAGGGGCAAGGTCACCTCTCCATAAGCTTCCAATGTATATGTATAATATTTTATTTCTAAACATTAGAAAAATAAAATTCTTACTACATGATCAAATTCAAAAATTTAAAAGGAAAAGAGTTATATTAATACTAACCAAATTATTAGTTCTTAACCTTAAAAATTAAATACAAATTTCACAAAAAATTTATACTTTTGGATTTTGTTTTAGAACAATACGGTGTTTTCGCCTGTGAAGTCAATGAGTGCGGTGTTCACCGCTCGGAGCTAGGCATCATCAGTTGACAACTGTGCAAAGGTGTCATAAAAGATTATATCTGCGGAGCTTCCACTATCTATCAAACTTTATTGACCCAGGAGTTGGCGATCGTGGTTGAGTTCACCAAAGCATCGTCTCGCAGTGGGATTCGACTTTCCAAATCTCGTACCCCGAATTCAATGCTTTGTGCCTTTGGCTCTACTTGAACACTTTGCTCAATAAAGGGAAAGGTGTCCGTAAGTGACACCGTGGCTATAGTAGTGGTTGTCGGACCGGATGGGTCCTTCATCAAAGCAGGGATCCTATCACCTGTGGTACATGTTTAGATCCTATCACCTGTGGTACGTGTTTAGACGTAGTCTGCATACTCAGTGGTTGGACTGTTGTTCCCACAAACAGCGCCAATTGATGCGGGTTAAAGTTGTACGTATGTAAAATTGTCACGTGATTGCCACGTGGGGAGGGAACCCGACCCAACTCACGAGAAATAAGGCAATGGATTGATTATTGTTTAGATTGCACTCGCTATAGGTAAGCTGCCTGTGTACTCACTACGACGGGATCAAGTCTTGTCGTAATTCAATAGTGGAATTGCTCTCAAAGGATGCCAGCAGATTTCTCTTGTCACCTCTTTGTGGAGAGAGCAGATAATGACCTATAATTGCCCTCATAGGGTATTTACAGGGTTGGTTATGGGTCGTGGACTAAATGCTTATTACCGCCCCATTAGAATATATATTAAACTCAACAAACATGTATGTCGTATTTATTGGCCCAATTATTAGCATGGCCTCTTTGATAGCATGGACTTACCCTGTAATGGGCCGCAAGCCATGTGGGCTATTATATTTGGAATTTGCACGCAGGCGACTAGAGGTAATTTTGTTACCATAATGCCCCTAGACATTTTTGGCTCACATCAGGTATAATTTACACTTTTGGGGATTAACATTGAGAGTGTATGCATGTGTGCACAATCACTTTTAGATGGTGTTAAGAATATGTGAATTGATGCCCGATCGACATAAGTATCAAATAAAGAAGGGATGATCAACGCATGTAGCATTACATTCCCACATAAAAATCTGCCACATAACAAGTTTCAATTGGAAAGTTTGGTGCAATAGTAAAAGTGGTGGGATCTCCACTTGAGCTCTTAGCCCACTAAAAAGAAATGATGACAACCCCATACCTCACAAAATCACAACTATAAAAACCCATGCAACTACATTGCTTTGATTCATCATCACATTCACACACAAACATAACACACATATATATATATATATATATATATATCAGAAAGAAGAAAACACAAAAATGGAAGCAACAGCTGCTAAGTTCATCTACATTCTGGTACTCCTCATATTCGTGTGCCAGTTGGCAAGCTTGAAGGGCGCATATGGCGCCGGAGAGTGCCCAAAGTCAACCCCTGACAAAGAAGCAGTGAAGCTGCTACCATGCGCACCGGCTGCAAAAGACATGAAGGCTGCCGTTTCAAGAAGCTGCTGTGCACAGGTTAAGAAACTTGGACAGAACCCCAAATGCCTGTGCGCCGTTATGCTATCTAACACTGCTAAGATGTCCGGCGCCAACCCGAAAATTGCAGTCACTATTCCCAAACGGTGTAACCTTGCTCGCAGGCCTGTCGGCTACAAGTGTGGACGTAAGACATTATTGTTTTTGTCACTATTTTAATTGTGTTTGTATATATGATAGAATAAATATTATATTTGTGTTCTGAAATGGGATGATTTTTTGGGAGTTTTTGCAGCTTACAGATTACCTTGAAAGGCTTTGAGGAGTGAAGATTTGAAGTGTGTTTTGGTGTGAGCAGCGCCTGCGGGATAGAGTTGTATCTTGTCCTACTAATTCGTTCACCTAAATAATGTAACTATAATGTGGAGAAATAAAGAATTATCTTGGTTTTTTCTTTCTGTTTCTAATGAAAGAAAATGATGAAGGATACGTAGCCTTTTTCTAATGCTAATATATACTTTATGAATAAATAATTTCCAATATCCTATAAATTTTAATTTTCATTACAAATTTTCGTTGATGATTTTCGGTGCATAGCATGGGTTACACGTTAGTTCCGTCTTATTTTCCTGCTAAACATACCTTGATTTATTTCATTGTTATTTAGAATATAAAATCCAACAAAAGGCTAATCTAAATTCAAAGCGACAAAAGATAATACAAAGACAAGTAAAATCAATTAAATTGAGAAGTCAATCGAGGATGGCTCGCAAGAATTCTTCTTGAGAGAATCCCAAAATTGATCAGTAACATTACATATTTTGTTGAAAATACAAATCATAACTTATCCCTTACGGTAGAGGTAGAACAATAATAAACTCCCCTAGCTTATTCAACTGGTCTTTTCATAAATTAAATAAACAAACACGCACTCTAAATCAGCACAAAAGTAAGCATAATTTTAACATTACATAAAAATTTAGGCAGCATGAGCAACAATTGGACTCCTCACTTGGTACACACCATCATCCCAAATCAAAGAACCTGACTGCACAGCGCCGTTAATTGTTGCAGTAACAGTAACAGCAAAAGTGAGCTCCTCTCGTAACGATGTGAACGAAAGAACGCCAGGTTGGACTTGGATGGCGAGCCCGGAGGGGGCCGCCACAACAGCCTTATATGTGGACGTTGGAGAACCCACATTGGTGACAGTACGGTGGAAGACACGGCTAATGGAGCTGCCTACCGTGCCAGAGGCAGTAAATGAAGGATAGTTGAGGTCGTAAACCGTGGAATTGTTAGCTGATGTGCAAGTTGAATTGTCTCCGGTGACGAGTTGCAAGTTCTTGTTGCTGTAACCTTGCCCGCATAGAAAATTTACGTAGTCGGCTTCTCCCATGTCGTATACCAAACCAGGGGATTTAGCCTTTAGGGGATTTATGTGGCCTGATCCGTATGCGAATTCTGCGTCTGTGTTTGTTTTCACACTCATAGGAGCAGCTGCATCAGAGAAATGAAGCTATTATTATGGATAATTAAAAGCAAAAAAATCTAAATTGTAACTTTGAAGCTGGAAAATTCAGCACATAAATTCAGAGCCCACACAAATTAATCTCAATTGACCCCCACTACATTATTAAAAGTTAAAATTCCAAAATGGAATTAACAATTGATTGATATTTAAAAAGAAAAAAAAATTAAGATTACCAGTGGTCATTAGAGCAGACTTGATGGCAGAGGGAGACCAGTTGGGGTTAAAGGATTTAACATAAGCAGCAGCACCAGAGGCATGAGGACAAGACATGGATGTTCCAGATATAATGTTATATGGTACGACTCTCGTATCTTCAGGAAATCCGGTCACACTAGTTGCTTCTGACCATGCCGCGACAATATCCACTCCAGGAGCACTTAAATCAGGCTACAAAAAATAAGAGCAAGGAAAAAATATCAGGATTCGAATCAAGAATGTGATGATTATAAATCATAATTGTAACTTCAATTGTAACTTCACCTTTAGAATATCCCTTGTAATGGGATTTGGCCCTCTTGAAGAGAAGGAGACAACAAAAGGAGCCAATGTGTCATTAGATTCAACACTCTTGAAAATTGTTGCTGTTGGTGTACTGCATTATCAATTTTTATTATTAACAAGCGTATCGAGATATATATATATATCCTAAATGTCGATCATATATATGAGAGGGAATGGCAAATCCAATTTACCTTGTTATGTTGATATATGTATAAACTTGGTCACCATCATCTGATCCTAAGTAAGAGGCTGGTAAGGGAAAGGTGAAACCGAGATCCTTGAAGCCATCGTCCTGCATTATAGTTCCGGTTGCACCAGCAGCTGCTGCTGGCTCTGCATCACTCAGCTCATCGCAAAGGACAATGCTACCCTTTACCAATTTCGGGTCCAATGAGTCCGGTAGGCAATACCTGCATTAATACATACATTAATTGTTATTTACGGACGTTTCAATATTTCTGTTTTATTAGAACGTATAGATTTCTGTACTCGATGATGTGAATTTTCTTTCATATTTTACCTTGATGAGGAGCCATCAAAACCAGCTGCAGTATTGGGCACATTTCCACCATATACTTGTTGAAAAAATGGCTCTTTCAAAAGAAGAGCAAAGAATCCCACATAGGAAAACATTAGAAGTGATGGGCTCATTTGTTGTATAAAAGGAGCCCACCTCTTCACTTTGAAAAACATCCCAAATTGCCTAAGTCTTTTAGCAATTTCTTCTTTCTTCCTCTATAGTTTGTAATAGTTTCACTTTAGTCCTTTAGTGAAATATTTTGGTGGGGTCCGAGGACGTAGGCTAAATTAGCCGAACCTCGTTAAATTTGGTGTTCTTTATTTTGTGCTATTCTTCAAGTAGCCATTGTTAGTTATAGTTGTAGTGTTATATTGTGCTATTAAATTCGTCTAGTTAATTCTGTCTAGGAGGTTGGGTTTTAAGCGCGACCGTTGTGACGCCTCCAATCTTTCCTGGGAATTAAATCTAGTGTGGTTTTCTAGTACAATATTTCCCTCGCTATTTCTATATTTGGTGGAATATGGCTCTGAGTTACAGAGCATACTCAGAATACCCGAGCTCTGATACCACTTGGGATTGGTTCAGTTCGCTTGAAGAATCATGATGGATCAATCATAACCCTAAAGGGTGTTCGGTATGCACCAGAAGTGAGGAAAAACCTTATTTCCGTTGGAACTTTAGAATCGAAAGGTTTTGAAGTAAGAGCTAAGGATGGGGTGATGAAGATCATCTCTGGTGCACTTGTGGTAATGAAGGGAATTCGGAAGAACAACAATACGTATCACTACATGGGTAGTACAGTTGTGGGTGCAGTAGCAGCAGTTACTGTTGATGATCGGAATTCAGAAGCAGTTAGGCTATGGCATATGCGCTTGGGACATGCAGGTGGAAAATCCTTGAATCTCCTCATAAATCAAGGATTGTTGAAAGGAGTGAAATACTCCAAATTGGAGTTTTGTGAACATTGTGTTCGTGGGAAACAGACAAGGGTTAAATTTGGAACAGCAATCCATAATACTGAGGGTATCTTGGATTATGTTCATTCGGATGTATGGGGTCCCTCAAAAACGAGTTCTTTGGGAGGGAAACACTATTTTGTAACCTTTGTTGATGATTTTTCCCGGAGAGTTTGGGTGTATACTATGAAGACGAAGGATGAAGTGTTTGAGGTATTCCTCAAATGGAAAAAGATGGTGGAAACTCAGACTGATAAAAAGGTCAAACGTCTCCGTACAGACAATGGTGGAGAATTTAGGAGTGGTCCATTTCAAAAATTTTGTGAGGATGAAGGCATTGTCAGACACTTCACTGTTAGACATACACCACAACAGAACGGAGTGGCAGAACGCATGAACCGGACTTTGCTGGAGAAAGTTCGGTGTTTGTTATCCAATGCTGGGTTGGGTAAAGAATTTTGGGCTGAGGCTGTGACATATGCGTGTCATCTCGTTAATCGTCTACCATCTACTGCTATTGATGGAAAAACACCATTTGAGAAATGGTTTGGAAAGCCTGCTGCTGATTATGATTCCTTACATGTGTTTGGTTCCACTGCATATTATCATGTTAAGGAATCAAAGTTGGATCCTAGAGCAAAGAAAGCAGTGTTCATGGGGATCACCTCTGGTATAAAAGGCTATCGCCTTTGGTGTCCAGAGACAAAGAAAATAATCTTTAGCAGGGATGTCACCTTTGATGAATCTACCATGTTGGAAAAAGTGAATGCAGAACAACAGGATGGTACTCCAAACAGGTGGAGTTTGAAAAGTTTGTTGTCCCAGCAGATCAAGAAACTCTTGATCATTCTCCTACGGTAGAAGGAGATTTTGAAGAAGAGGAAGTTCAACCCCAAGAACTTCCACAACAACTTGAATCAATTGCAACTAGCAAGCCAAAGAGGACAATCAGAAAGCCTGCTCGCTTTGATGATATGGTGGCTTGTGCATCTGCAATTGCCGCTGATGATGTTCCTACCACTTATATTGAAGCAGTCAAAGGACCAGAGAAAGATAAGTGGAGGATTGCCATGAGTGAAGAAATGCAGTCCCTTCATAAGAATCAAACATGGGAACTGGCCAGTCTCCCGAAGGGAAAGAAGGCAATTGGATGCAAATGGGTATTTGCAAAGAAAGATGGATTTCCTAGCCAAGGTGATGTTCGCTACAAAGCCAGATTGGTGGCCAAAGGTTACGCTCAGAAGGAGGGCATTGATTATAATGAGGTGTTTTCTCCAGTTGTAAAACACTCCTCCATTAGAATTTTGTTGGCTTTGGTAGCACAGTTGGATTTTGAACTAGTTCAGTTGGATGTAAAAACTGCATTTTTACATGGAGACTTGGAAGAGGAAATCTATATGACTCAGCCAGAGGGATTCAAAGTTGCTGAAAATGAAAATTTGGTTTGTAAACTTCAAAAATCGTTGTACGGATTGAAGCAATCTCCGAGGCAGTGGTACAAGCGATTTGACAAGTTTATGATGGGAATTGGGTACACAAGAAGCAAATACGATCATTGTGTGTATTTGCACAAGCTACAAGATGGATTCTTCATATATCTTCTTCTGTATGTTGATGATATGTTGATTGCCTCCCCGAGTCTAATAGAAATTGAGAAGTTGAAGACTCATTTGAAAAGGGAGTTCGAGATGAAGGATCTAGGTGAGGCGAAGAAGATTCTCGGCATGGAGATTTTCAGAGATAGAAAATTGAGGAGGCTTTGTTTGACTCAGAAACAATATCTGAGTAGGATGTTGAGGCGTTTTGGCATTGATGAAAAGTCAAAACCAGTTAGTACTCCGCTTGCTCCTCATTTTAAGCTTAGCGCCGCTTTGTCACCGAAATCTGATGCAGAACGGGAATACATGTCAAAAGTACCGTATGCAAATGCTGTTGGTAGCTTGATGTATGCTATGGTGTGTACGAGGCCTGATATTTCCCAAGCAGTGGGGGTTGTGAGCAGGTATATGCATGATCCTGGAAAAGAACATTGGCAAGCTGTGAAATGGATTTTGCGATACATCCATGACACAGCTGATGTTGGTTTGATATTTGAGCGGGAACATAGTCAGTATGTAGTCGGATATTGCGATTCAGACTATGCTGGTGATTTAGATAAGCGTAGATCAACTACAGGCTATGTATTTACTCTTGCTAAAGCACCGGTCAGTTGGAAGTCTACCTTACAGTCAACGGTTGCTCTGTCTACTACGGAAGCAGAGTATATGGCAATTTCAGAGGCTGTAAAGGAAGCAATTTGGCTTCAAGGGTTGCTTGGTGAACTGGGGATTGGACAAAAGTATGTGAAAATACATTGTGATAGTCAAAGTGCTATCCATTTAGCAAAGAACCAAGTTTATCATGCAAGGACGAAGCACATTGATGTTCGGTATCACTTCATAAGAGAGATACTTGAAGAAGGTGGAGTCAGAATCGAGAAGATCCATACTACTGAGAATCCTGCTGATATGTTGACAAAAGTTGTGACTGCAATCAAGTTCAAATTTTGTTTGGACTTGATCAACATTGTCAAAGTTTGAAGATTGGTTTTGGTGACCCCGTTTGACGATGAGATTGAAGATTTTGAAATTCGCCAAGGTGGAGATTTGTTGAAAAAATGGCTCTTTCAAAAGAAGAGCAAAGAATCCCACATAGGAAAACATTAGAAGTGATGGGCTCATTTGTTGTATAAAAGGAGCCCACCTCTTCACTTTGAAAAACATCCCAAATTGCCTAAGTCTTTTAGCAATTTCTTCTTTCTTCCTCTATAGTTTGTAATAGTTTCACTTTAGTCCTTTAGTGAAATATTTTGGTGGGGTCCGAGGACGTAGGCTAAATTAGCCGAACCTCGTTAAATTTGGTGTTCTTTATTTTGTGCTATTCTTCAAGTAGCCATTGTTAGTTATAGTTGTAGTGTTATATTGTGCTATTAAATTCGTCTAGTTAATTCTGTCTAGGAGGTTGGGTTTTAAGCGCGACCGTTGTGACGCCTCCAATCTTTCCTGGGAATTAAATCTAGTGTGGTTTTCTAGTACAATATTTCCCTCGCTATTTCTATATTTGGTGGAATATGACTCTGAGTTCCACAACAATACTAATGGATAATTGTCATCTTGGAGCGTAAATGTGTTTACAGTTACTCCCTGGGAATAGATATATATTCAACAAAAGTTAGAAATATAAATTAATTTACTCCCTTGTATCACAACAAGAACAAAATATATTAATAATAACACGACGAGTTATATGTGAAATAGTCACTAATTATATGTATTAGGAATAATACTTATTGTTTTGCCACAATAATAACTATCACTCTTGTAATAGCCTAAACTGGCAATTCAAATCTTCTGTTACTCAATTGTGCGACACTTTTTCTTACTCGCATAGATATACAACTATCGTATACACATCCTAACAATCCGTGTATACACTTATTGTGCTTTGTTCATGTAGCAGGAAGTGTCACATAAGATTTCGATGAAGAACTGGTGCTCAACTCGTAGGATATTGACAACTAACAACATATCCTAATGTATAGTTAATTAACCTACTTGACAATAAAAACTGCCATTAATTAGTGATTCGTGTAGTGTATATGTTTCAACTATTGATATTATGAACAAATTAAGCACAATTCTTGTTTACATTAGGCTTGTGATTTTTATTCTACTGTTACAGAATAAAACCTGTCATTCTATATATATATATAATTAGGGACAAGCGACAACTTTCACATTGTCAGTCACAAACTTAACATAAAAGCATCAGTAATATTCTTTTTCCTTTTAATGAATTACCTCATAAGTTTTGTTGTTTCCCAACTGTACCGTGGTGAGGAACTTCCTGTCTATTGTATTGGCAGCAACCGAGAGCGACCAAGGTGAAAAATTAGTAATCGATTCAGCGTCAGGTCCGGAATTACCAGCAGAATTCGACGTAAGCACTCCATTTTTCATGGCATGGAAAGCACCAATAGCAATGGGATCGTCAAAGTAATCTGAAGGAAAGAAGCCTCCAACTGATATGGATATTATGTCAACTCCATCCGCAATTGCATCATCAAATGCTGCTAGAATGTCAGCATCCGAACAACCATCAGACCAGCAGATTTTGTAGACTGCTAAGCGTGCTGAAGGCACCCCTCCACGAGCTGTTCCCAACCCGAGCCCATACAAGCTGGCATCGGCGACCAGCCCACCAGCTGCTGTGGATGCTGTGTGTGTTCCATGCCCTTCTGAGTCTCTAGGAGAGGCAAAATCTGGTGGATTGATAGTTCCTTCACTATGATAATACCTTGCTCCTATTATTTTGCTGCAAATTTAAAACATCCATTCTTTTGTCATCAGCGATATTCACTATTTAATTTTGATGAATGAAAATCGTTAGTTTGGTCAGGTACCTTGCACGTGATTACTGTTAAGTTTAACAGCACGTGTAATGCAGTTTGGTCGTGTAACACATGATTAGTACTAAGTTTAACGGCGCATGCATTACATGCACAAAATTCCATCCTTTCTTCTAACGATTAACACTAAAATTACAAAAACTTGCATCCTACGGGACTAGTGTTACAAGGATATAAATAATGAGGCTAAAATTGCAACCATTACTATATTTTGAGACCAATATTGTAATTTTTTCATCATTCATTGTACATATATTTAAAAAGTTCGGAGAATTGCTATATTTCACTTTGGACAGGGTCAGTTACAACTTCGGTCTCATTGTTTATAAATTTGTAAAATTAATTCCATAAGATGTAATGTTTTTCAATTTTGGTCTCATATCCATTAAACAACAATGGATAGAATTTCGTGCATGAAATGCGCGCGTTGTTAAATTTAGTATTGATCGCGTGCAAGGCACATGGTGGAATTAACGGTTTCTGAATTTTTTTAAGGCTGGACCGGGGTTGAAAATATAAAAAATTGCATCATATAAGACTAATTTTGCAAGTTTGTAAATATTGAGATTAAAATTGCATGGAGATATATGTAATCCTATTCCTATGAGTGTTGGAGGGCTTACTTGTTGCAAGTGAAGTTGGAAGATGATTGGCAAGTACCCTTCCATTTGGTTGGTGGTGCACTCAGACCTTCATCACTGAAACTGAGGGATTCAGGCCAAACACCAGTGTCCAGCATTCCAACAATAACATCACTCTCAGCAACACTTCTTTCGGATTTCACCGGAAACCCCATGAAGTCCCATGATCTTGTTGTATGCAATTGCTTTTTTGTACTAGGAAACACAGACACTACTCCTTCCAGACCTGAATCAATCATATAATACATATATCATTAATTCAGATTCCAGAAGATATATACATATAATACCAAAACAGATATATAAAATTAGAAAGGCATATATATATATATATATATATATTTCTGTAAAGAGAAATAATTAAATTGAATCACTGACTAGCAATTTTGTTTTTCTCTTCCTCGGTCAGCTTCGCAACGAAGCCATTGAAGCTTCTCTTGTAGCTGTGGAGCCATGACTCCGACGCTCTTTTGCTGAATCAACCACATTTCAAACCATTATATATACAATGTCCATTATATACATGAACTCAACACACCAACTGGTATTGCATAATATATAGCTATATGCATGTGATGAGTATATATATATAGGTGGTGGTAACAAACCTTCCAAGAGTTGCTTGTAGGATGCTCATGTGCTGTGCAGTTGCCGAGAATTCACCCGTCGGACGATCACCCATATAAACAACGTATACCTACACCAAATCAAAATATATACTTAATTAGTATCTTTTTGGTTCAAATGGTATAACTCTTGTCAATTTGGTTTTAAAAAAGTTGAAATATGAGGGGTCAAAACTATAATGTATTAAATACTTAATTATCCCATGCACAAAAAAAAAAAAAAGTGAAATATGGGACAGTATCCACTAAATAAAAAAAAGACAAAAAAATAGTTGAGAGTTTTTTGAGAAGAAAGAATTATGCCTTTTGATCAGATTTTTGTTTGCAGCTGATCAGAAGCAAAGAACAAAAGAGAGTGATCATCAAAAGTAGGCATGATGGAGAAATTCGAGTGGCCATTGCTAGTTGCTACTTGTGATGGGTTTGAGCTCTAGACTATATGTTATATTTTTCGTAATTTATAGAGCTAAGCCTTTGCTTTTGGCTTCTCAAATTTTACAATATTAATATTGTTAAACCCGCCTACAAATACAATTGTCCAAAGCCGGCACCTTAACCAAGTTACAATGATAATTTGAGGCTGGAAATTTGTCTTTTTTTTAGCATCAAACAAAATCTGGACACATTGTTTTAGATTAATGTAAGTGAATATCAAGTGCTATTGCGATTTTGTTAAACATGCATGGGGAAAATATTGCTACTTGCTTCCATATTTTCTTGTGGTAATCGGTCAAATCATTTAGTATTTCCACGATTGCTAATTATCTCCTACAGTAAACTTCGTTACCTATAAGTTCAATGTAGAAAAAAAAATTAATTGATTCTTTAAAAGAAATTATTTTACTAACATAAACAACAATTAATAAATGTTATAACTTGAAATCGTTATGATTAAAAAACTTGTCTCAAAAACTTGTCATATATAATTATTGGAAAATTTTCAATATTGGTCCAAGAAAAGGCCTACTGTAGTTCTGGTCTCATGTTTTCAAAGTTGTACCAATAGTCTCATAGAATTTTTATTTTTTTTTCTTTCTCTTTCTCTCTCTCTTTTCAACTCTGGTCCAAGCCGTTCAAAAAATGGATGGAACTTCACGCGTAGCATACACGCACAATCTTAAAAGAACTAGTAAAATTACCCACAATCTTAGAACAAAGCAAAAATTACTAACTTAACATACCCTAAAATAATTTTTTATATGCCAAAAAAAATAAATAGTGTGTATGTTGCCATTATAATGAAATCAATAAAAATTTATTGTACACGAAAATCATGGGTTATATCTATTTGTGTGGATCGGCTCCTCTCCAATCCTTCATTTCTCCAATAGTGCCCACTACATATTTAGATGAGTGACATGTAATAAAAAAAATTATCCAAAGATCTATTATATGACCTTAACCACACATGCACCCAACTCAAGTAAAATAATTTTTATTTTATATTAATATGTTTAATTTAAGAAAGATTACAACAATCGCTAAAATTTCTCTTTCCATTATTTCTCAAACATCATCTCTAGTCGATTAATCACTATTCATTATTTGTGGTGATATATCCTTCACCTTTTGTTTGTTTCAAATTCTGACCGTCCCCTCTCCTCTTCCTATAACTGTTCTTTAGAGAAATAATATGAATTTGAATTTTAAAGTAAGTCGATCTTAACAGTTCGTGAAGCCTTGCAAATGGATTTCCACATAAAACTGCAAATCGGTTAGTGCCACTACATGCTAAGTGAAATATTTAGTTTGTGGCTCAAATATTTTCTGTTAATTGTGATTTGTGACTATTGAATCAGAACTTTGGTTCAGTTCAATGGTTGTAGACTTGTAGCTTATCAAGAATAATGAACAAGAATGCTATTATATGTTTTATTTTGTTTTCAGATCATGAATTTGAGAAATATGATGGTTGAGAAATAATGGGAAGCGAGATTTTAGATATTATTGTAATCTTTCTTTAATTAAAAATAATAATAATTTAACTTGAGTTGGGTGTGTGGTTAACTATAATAGCTACCATTAGATCAAATCTTTTATTACATGTCACTTATCTAGAGGTGTATTTGACACAATCAGAGAGGTGGGGTATTGGAGAGGAGCCGGTCCTTGTTAACATATCAATGTTAAAAGTGATAGGAAGTTGATACCATATATAGGTCTAAAAATCAATCACCCATGAATGACCGATCGTTTAAATTCCTGTTATACCGCTTAATTTGTTTATCGTGTGATTGAGAACATTTTCTCCAAAACACCTTTTGTTGTCGGGTTTTCAGGAATTCTCTCTTTTCCCCTTCTCTTCTCTCGTTTGTTTTTTCTCTCTTCTCTTCTCTCTCTTTTGGGGACAAGTTAAGATGTATTTTTCAAATTAGCAATGATTAAACATACCAAGGTTGGTTAATTCGTGGTAAGTTCATTCATTTAAATAATGCAGTTCCCTCCTTAACAAAATATGTAGAGTCAACAATATCATGATCATAAAACAGAAATGCATTTGATCTGATTAATTGTCACCAAAAACTCATATAATAGAAATGATTTGTTTATGTTTATTGATTAATTGATAGTAATTAACCATATATCGAATTTGTTTGGTCTACGTACAGAGAGAAGAAAGTATTAATGGCGTATAAGGTGGATCACGAGTATGATTACTTATTCAAGATTGTGTTGATTGGAGACTCAGGTGTTGGAAAATCTAACATTTTGTCAAGATTTACGCGGAATGAATTCTGTCTAGAGTCGAAATCTACCATTGGTGTTGAATTTGCAACAAGGACTCTCCAGGTTAGTTTCAATACATTTTCTATACCTAAAAAGGAGGGAGAAAGAGATCTATAATCTTTATTCTTTTGAAAAATGAATGTTTAGACCATTTTCCAGTTTCAATTTGTGCATTTGCATTGGTTAATGGATGGTTTTTGTGTTTAAGACAGTAGAGGGATCGGTTTGATACAAGGTATCATTACAATAATATTTCTCTTAAAAGAACGAAAAATGTCTAATCTCAATTCATTTATCTTAGAAAATAAATGGCTTAAAGGGAAAGGAGCATGAACCATCTAGTTTCTTTGAGTTGATATCAATGCAAAAAAGAGAAATAGTTCTATTTTATTGAGTGACTTTATGTCTAAGTATTTAGAAATGAAGTGCATACGCGATGCGTGTGGATAATCAAAGTTAAATTTGAATTTTATACTTTTAAAATGCTGGTTTATTTTATATTTCATATTATATTTTAACATGTGAATATGTAAAAAATGATCAAAATTACATACCATTTTTATCAGTTTACATTTATTTGTATATTTTTTCCTACTTCTTTCCAACACATGAAATGAACATCCTATTTGAATGGACGCATGCTTAATCAACCTTATTTTGAGAAAAAGAAGAAAAAGGTCTAGCAGTTATTAAAACTGATCCGGCACAGCGAAAAATCTAATAAACAATTATTTTGATTTTATGAATAATAATTGACTTTATTGTGTGGAGTTCTTAGTCTTTTACTTTTGTGGGAACGACAATGAACTGTCATATTCTTATCAATAAGTGTATTAATTTACTCTCAATTGTAAGACTTTTACAGGAGTATTTTAGTTATCATCAAGTGTTAAAAATTATAAATATTTTATGATATTTGTACTTTTTCTTAATAGATTAGAATATAATATATATTATATATATCGATCGACTTATATGTAATTTTCCAATGTCCCTTGTCATAAAGGCAAAAGTTCTTGAACCAACCTAATTAACATTGTATTTTTCCTACATAGTAACTGAGGCTCTGTTTGGATATGTTTTCAATTTATTTTCAACCGTCATTTTAAAAAATATACGTGAGAATGAGTTTTTAAATTTTTGTGTGAGAAAAAGTGGAAAAAATAGCTGTATTTGATTGTGTTTTTTAAAATGGTTGAAATTGTTGGTTGTGATATGTGAAATGATTGAAAAGTAATGATTAGATGAATAGTATTGGATTAGATGAGAGAGAAAAGTGATAAAAAAAAAGTGAGAGAAAAGTGATAAGAAGAAAGTGAGAGAAAAGTGATTTGAAATGTAATTATAAAAAAATAATTGAAATTTATTGGGAACGTAAAAAGAAGAATGAAAATGATAATATTTTCAGTTAAAAATAGTGTAAAGTGTGTATTTGCATTTCCTGATGAAAATGAAAATGAAAAAAGTAAAATGAAATCGCAACTAAACACGGCCTGAATTTTTTGGCATGGACTACACATGTCATTAGGCTGCACAAATATAAATAACATATAGGGATAATTGCATAAAACGCCCTTGTAATATTTCGAAAATGTTAAAAACTCCCCTCTGTTAATGAAATAGGTTAATCACCCCATGTGCTCTTAAAAAGTATGCAAAAAAGACAAATTCTATTATAAAACGAGCGTATTTTTCATGTTTTTCACCTTTATTGACATGCTCATTTATCATTTATATACTTTTCATACTTTATAAAAGGTAGATAGTGTTAATTCACCAAAAAAAAAACACATTTTTTTCTATCATTTTAACAAAATTTGGTATTTTTTGCATACTTTTTAGGAACATAGAGAAGTGATTAGCCTATTTTGTTAACACAGAGGGATTTTTAGCATTTTCAAAATAATACAGGGAGTTTTATGCAATTATCCCTAACATATATTCACATGGAAGTTAGCAACCTGATTATTCTGTGTTTAAATCTTGGATTTCAGTAAAAGAAACACTAATAAAAATAATTTAGTTAATGCTAATGATTTAAAGTTTGTATTTTTTTTTCTTTTTGAACATCAAAAGCAGATCCTCATTATGGAATTAATATAGTTTAGTATAGAAACGGCCAGCCATTTGAACAAAGGATTCTCTAGTATTCATGTGTCACTACAATAAAAAGTAATAATAGTGATAAAATCTGAAGTGACAATGTTAAATTTGTCATTATACATACATAATGAGTGACAACAATCTTTGTTTTGTCATAATAAGAATTTTTAGTGGCAAGAGTTTTTTTAAAGTTGTCACTATTGACAATTAGTGACACATGTACAGTGACAACTATAATTGTTGTCACTAAATTATCACTAAAGGTGTGTCACTAATTATCAATAGTGACAACTTCCTTGTTAATAATTACCAAGAGTGACAACTTCTACGCAAATATTGTCACTATTAAATATGTAAAGCTTATTTGTGTGACAAAACAAAATTTCTTGTCACAAAAATCTTATAATTAATGACAACTTTAAAATTGTCATTTGACATTTTGTCACTAATATCATAATCTTTTGTAGTGTGTAGGGATTCTCACAAGAAGAATGAATTACTATCATAAAAGCAAAAGTATTAGTTATGTTGCACCCCTTGCCTGCCGGCGAGAACTTTTGGCTTTGTTTGGATGTGTTTTTATCTCATTTTAAACCGTCATTTTCTAAAATATATGGGAGAACGTGTTTTTTTATTTCCGTGTGAGAAAAGTGAAAAAAGCAGGTGTGTTTGGTTGTGTTTTTGAAAATGGTTGAAATTTGTGAGTGTGGTGTGTGAAATGATTGAAAAGTAATGGTTAGATGAATATTATTGGATTTGATGTTGAATATTGATGAAAGGGGAGAGAGAGAGAATGGTGATGGGTGGATGAGAGAGGATGGCGATGGGTGGATGAGAGAGAAAATGTAAGATAGGTGATATGAAATGTAATTTTAAATAAATGCTTGAAATTTATAAGGAACTTAAAAACAAAAATGAAAATGAGAATATTTTCACTTAAAAATAGTGTAAAGTGTGTATTTTCATTTTCAGATGAAAATGAAAATAGAAACAGTATAAGAAAACACAAACAAACAAAGTCTTTGTATTTTATTTTTACTGATTCTTTTTTCTTTCTTTTTATTTTTTTTTCTTCTTTTTTTTTTGGGTGTGGGGAGATGGGATGGTAAATTGGAGTTTCCTCGTGGGATATTTTTTCACAGCTCTTACCAAGCCAACAAACACTTCAACCCAAATAAGAACTCATGGCTTTGTGATTAATATGTTTAATGGATCTTAAAATATTTGTTGTATCGCAAGACGATGTGAGACATTGTATATGTCATAATTTTGTACATTTACAACCACAGCTTTAAATTGTCTTTATCTGCATCAACGACCAAAATTTTGACGCGCATATAAACGGGTGTATCATAATTTGTTATATGATTGTTTTTTGAAGTGTACTTCACAAATTAACTAATCGTTAGTGCAGGTACATATATCATGAGAACATCTGGCCCAAACCTAGTTCAACTGAACTTAATATATATAATAACTTGATTGCAATCAAATCACATGACTTTACTAATTATACTTGAATTCAACCAGATAGAGTATGAACATAACATTCCAACATTATATTTATTTGGACGCTAACTTGGGACAAAATTTCCTAGTTATGCCACCTACCTCCCATATTAACTACATTGATTAACTAGTTAGGGACTAATATAAATACGTTCATGGATGAATCTAGGGGCAGGTGGTGGCATCCTCCCTCAACTTTTAAAGAACAAAATTAGCATATAAATTTTTAAAACAGTACTGGTGCATGCTTGTAGGTAGAAGGTAAGACAGTGAAGGCGCAAATATGGGACACGGCGGGGCAAGAGCGGTATCGTGCGATCACAAGCGCCTACTACCGCGGGGCTGTTGGCGCCCTTCTGGTTTATGACATCACAAAGCGACAAACTTTCGAGAACATGCAGCGGTGGCTTAGGGAGCTTAGGGAGCATGCAGACTCGAATATAGTGATTATGCTCGCGGGAAATAAGTGTGATCTGAACCACCTCCGCGCAGTGGTCGAACATGATGCCCAACTTTTTGCTAAGAAGGAAGGCCTCTCTTTCCTTGAGACCTCTGCTCTAGAGGCACATAATGTTGAGAAGGCGTTTCAGACGATACTATTAGATATTTATCAGATCATTAGTCGAAAGGCGCTAGCAGCGCAGGAGGCCATTTTGCCCGTTCCCGGCCAGGGCACCACCATCAAGGTTGGCGAGTACTCCGAAACCAAGAAACCTGCATGTTGTTCTAATTAATTGGGCTACAAGAAGAAGTCATAGAACAATAACATATATATATATATATATATATATTAGTTAATCAATTATTAGATGCATGGTCAGTGTTAAACAAGATGAATGTTGTAAATTTATGCACGGGTGTTTATGTGAGAATGAAGTACGTCGGATTGGACTTTTTTTCTTGAAAGGTTAGCAAATTAAATATACATTGTAGTATTAAATTGTTTGTTCATAACTGATTAATGGATTACATCTAACAAATTAATGTTGCTTTTTTGTCTATATTTTTGGTCAATATTTATTTAAACTGATGAATGAATTTTCATTAATTGGTACAAAAAAATGTAAATAGTTCGTCAATATGTTTCTTATCAAGCACGGATACTGCTTTAGCTTGTGAAACAAATATGTACAAAACTAATAATTGTTTATTACCTGTAATTAAAAAAAGGTAAAATTACACCAACACTCACTGCTATAATAGCTAACTATACAAACTTACTCTTTTATAATTGAAATTACAAATATCTAACTCACTATAATTAAAAATTACATGTACTCTCCTGAGATCAGTTTATTCGCTTGTAGGGTGTGTTGGTAATTTCAAAAACAAGAGGGGTTTTTCAATAATTACACACTATAAGTAGGAGTAATGCCGTAACAAAAATATTATTCCAGCTTTTTTTTTTTTAGTTTTTTTAATAACTTAATTGAAGGGTAAAAATGTCATTTAGTATTGTTTGACCATTGACTGAGGGTTTCCAGGGGGTAAATGTAATTTTCAATTATAATGAGTTAGATATTTATAATTTCAATTATAAGAGGATAAATTTATATAATTACATGTTATAGTAATGGGTGTTGGTGTAATTTTTCCTTAAAAAATAAT
This sequence comes from Buddleja alternifolia, assembly GCA_019426215.1. Classification (NCBI taxonomy): domain Eukaryota; kingdom Viridiplantae; phylum Streptophyta; class Magnoliopsida; order Lamiales; family Scrophulariaceae; genus Buddleja; species Buddleja alternifolia. The sequence goes on along the minus strand of CM033395.1, from coordinate 24,935,139 downwards.
ATTATCTCAGTTGAATCTTGATTAGGCAAAAAAAATTAGGTTTGAAAAGTCAATTCCTTCTTTAAGTTCAATGTTTCCTTCTTTCATGTCAAGAATCTCCTTGAAAATTTTAGCCAAAAAAAAAAGAAGTTGAATGTTCCTTGTTTTCATGTCAAGATTTTCTCCTCGAAAAATTTCTCCTCCTATCCGTTTGTATTAACCTGTAAGGCTCTGATGCCCAAAAAAGTATTCATTGAATTACCAGCGGTCGTTGCACACTCGATGTTTATACCAAAAAGAAAAAATATGATAAAAGTGTTTTTTCAATAAACTAATTAAATAATACATATAATTTATATGGTATGATTGCGGTAGAATTTTTTATTTATTTTTTAATTCTAAGACTCTTCTGATTGAATAAATATACTTAGACTCACATACAAATATCATAAAAAAAAAAAAATAGTATTGTGCTTGATAATAAGGATCGTTCGACAAATTTCTTCTTGATGCACATCCGCAAGTTAATATGTCAAGAAAATCTCACAGATATACCATAACAAGATCTCTTGCACAAAAGAAAAAACTGTAAATTTATTTTTAAAATAAAAGATTGAAATTATTTATTTTATCTGGTGAAAAATTCTCAACCTTTTTCATTTGCAAATCATTGTGTAATCAGTTTCCATGGGTCAACCCTTTTTTTTTTAACAGGCATGACTCAACCTTTTCTTAATCTTAATCTTATCTTATCTTAATCTTAATGTTAATGATTTGGAATGATTTATATTTCTTAACTTTTTTGTTAAGACTAATCTTAATCTTAATGTTAATGATTTGGGATGATTTATATTTCTTAACTTTTTTGTTAAGACTAAAATAACCTTATAATAGTAATTACTACCCTCTAATAAATAATAATGCTAATTCCAATGAGCTTGTGTCTTAATATTTTAATTGTGCTCAAATTCCCATAATATAGATGCAAATTCAATGAATATGAAATTGAAAAGTTAAACTTAGTTCAATGAATGTTGATTGGAATTAAGTAGTTTACATGGATTCATGTCTTCAAGGCTTAAATTTTCATGAAACTTAATGACACGAGTCTTTGGGGCTATGATTTCATTCATAAAGAAAAGGGAAAATTACAAAAAACTCTCTAACTTATGGGCTAAATACAAGCACCTTCATCGAATTTGTGTAATTACTTCTACCTCCCTAAAATGAGGGTGTCCAATGTAAATTATAAAAAATTGATGAAATGTCCGTTTTGCCCTTAAGTAAAACAACAAAAAAAAGAAAAAAATTAAAAATTTACAAAAGACACTTTTACCCCTATGTGTAATAGAAAAAGGAAATAAAATTGAAAATAGAAAAAGAAATAAAATTGAAAAAAAAAAAGGAAATAAAACAATTATTGAGATCGTGATCTACTTTGCAGATTCACGATTTGGGTGTCGCTGGGGACCTGGGGTGTGGGAGGGACGCCGAGGGGGTGGGGGAGGAGGGGAAGAGGGGTGGTTGGCATGGCTCTATTCATTGTTTGATATTTTTTTCTTATTTTATATATATATTTATATAATTTGTGTTTGTATATATATATATATAAAAAAAAATTACTGTTCATCGTTTTCTTGGGGAAGACGATGAACATCAATTTATATATTTTTTTTCTTATTTAGTCAGAGAATGCAAGTGAGGGTGACAAGAAAGCAACAATAACTATATTCGGTTGATGGATTTATGAACTTACACGCATTCACTGATCAGATTTATGCGCCTTAGAGATGGAAATTTTTATGTTTTTAGTATACCGTTTTCTGCATCTTCATTGCAAAGTAATGAGATGCATTTATGCTAGAGTTAAGAGTTCAAGTTGGAAGAATTGTAATAAATTAGTTTCGTGGTATTATAAGCTATTTTTTGGTCTAAAAAAATATATAATATTGTTCATTGTCTTTGAGGAAGACGATGAACAGTACTTTTCTATTTTTTTATTTATTTTTATATATATATAATATTTATATATTTTTTGTATTTTATTAAACTAATTACAACAACCTCCCTAAATTTGAAAAAGATTGCATCCAGCTCCTCACATTTAAAGGGTAGGCTGGTCCAAAAAAAATAGTCAACAATCACAAATGTCAACCCCAGGGGCAAAATCGGTTTTTCAAAAAACAAAGGTGATGACGTCATCAAAATCCGTACAAAAATAACACGGAAGGACCTCAAATGTAAGTCGAACATTAAATTTAGGGAGGCGGAAGTAATTATTCAAATTCGGTGGAGGTGGAGGTGGCTGTATTTAGCCCATAAGTTAGGGTGTTTTTTATAATTATCCCTAAAGAAAATGAGCTTTAAGGATTATCTGTTTAATCCGACGACATTTGCAGCTGACAAAAGGGAAATGAGTAGGGTGAGCTTTCGGATCAAATTATTCTTATTCCTTTATTAATATTGACATACATAAGATATGTTTATCTTGAATTATATTGGTGAATTACTATCTCATGACAATATAGTTTCACGTATTTGCAGTTGAAAAGTTTGTATGATTATGAATTTGTTTATCCATGAACTTTGATATATTTCTCTTGTTTGGCAATGGTGTTTAATTTACAGAATTTTTATGTAACTCAACATAGAAAATTTCACTTTTGGTCCCATTGAAGTTTGACCAAAACTCTTTTAGTCCCATAAGAAGTTTTTTGACACTTTTAGTTACATTGGGGAAAATTTCACTTTTGATCCCATTGAAGTTCGACCAAAACACTTTTAGTCCCATAAAAAGTTTTTTGACACTTTGTCACATTGGAGTCAAAAATTTTTTAACACTTTTAGTCCCGTCAGTCAATTTTTGGACGGAAATGAGCGATTGAGTAACACTGACCATTAGTCTTAAAAATTCAAAAAAAAAAAATCAAAAATAAAATATAATCATTAAATAAAATTAAAAAAGAATAGAAAGGGAAAAATTGTGATGAAGAAGACAACTTCTTTATAACAAAACTCTAACCTCCATCCCCTAACCCAATCTTCCACACCAGCCACGGTTCTTTGGCCAAGGCAATGGAGATGCTCATGTTGGACATAAAAGTATACTTAGTGACCTCGATTCATTATGAGCTAAGCATATGGTCAAGTCCTCTGAGTTTGACTGAACCACCCTCGCCCCGTCGTGCACACACCGTAGCTGCCACCGCACCATCTTAGATGAAGGTGAGATGGAGGTGGGTATGGCGGTTTCTCGGGTTGGGCTTTCCGGTGGTAGACAGAGGTGATTGCTATGGGGGTTTTGTGGGCGGGGGAGTTGAAGTGGGGCGGTGGATGTAGAGGTATTGGGTAGTGGCGGTGGTGGTGCAATTGGGTGGTGGTGGGTGGTTTGATTGAAGAAGACGATTTGTCTTTTCTTCATTTTCCCATTTCTTTTTCCTTTTTTAAAAAATTTTATTTAATAATTATTTTTGACTATATGAATTTAATTTTGAATTTATATTTGTATGCTTATGAGATTTGACACCAAGTGGATATCACTCGTTTTTTTTTGTCCAAAAATTGACGGACAAGACTAAAAGTAAGTTCTCTACTTCAGTGGAACCAAAAGTGTCAAAAAAATTCCTATGAGACTAATAGCGTTTTAGTCGAACTCTAATGATACCAAAAGTGAATTTTTCCCTTATCACCTGCTAATTCCAATTTCAATATCGGTAAGTATACATGTGGGAAGCAAGATGATTTTGTTTGTTTTAATTTCTTATATGAAATATTATCAAATAAAGATATTTATAAATATACTAAAAATAAATTCACTAATGTCAGGCGTATATTCATTGTCCTATTACTGAAGGCACGGGAGAAAATCTATAAATATTAAATTTATTCCTAATTGAAAACTTAACCTACCGAAATGTCATTTTTCTCAATTAAAACAAAAAAAATTTTGTACAGAGAAACATGTTTATAGAATCAAAAGAGAATACACACGTTTGTACATGGGTGACCACTAGGCACAAGCCAGACAATATTTACAAGGTCTGTACGCACCAGCGTAGTCAAAAAATCCGGACATTAGTAGTAGTATACTGCCCGGTCAGGCTGGGAAGCTCTCGCCTTCACCAAATGGTCTGCAACCATATTTACATCACGATAGCAAAAGTGGATCTAGAGGTGCTGAAGCTTAGTCCAGGACATCCGGCAACTTTAGAGGAGAGTGGACATCATTGGGTCCTGTGCCATCCTGCAAGTCAAAACACGAAACAGAAGCATAGAGTCAGTGTTAATGATCAGATTTTGTAACTTTAGACTCGCTGCCAACTGTAACCCAATTTTTGCGGCCCATACTTCGGCAATGTTGTTAGTTGTAGTGCCAATATGGATAGAAAAACCCACAACAAAATCCCCCATGTGATCTCTGATGATACCCCCTATTCCTGCCGAACCCGGGTTACCTAAAGAAGAGCCATCAATGTTCAGCTTATACCAGTTAATTGGAGGAGGGTTCCATTTCAATGTTATTAACTGAGGGGAAGGTCTGGGAGGTTGACTACGATTGTGGTGAGAAATATGGTATAGAATATTACGATAGACTACCCAGTTATTGATGGGGGCATTTTGGAAAATAACCTTATTTCTAGCATTCCAGATACACCAAAAGGAGTATATTTTGATAATGTTTTGCACATTGGACGCTTCTGGTGCATGAACCTCGATTAGCAGGTTTGTAACGTTCGAATTTGTTCGAGCTGTAAGGTATTATGTATGGATGCAAACATAGGGCATTCAGCTAGAAGGTGATGAGCAGATTCTTCCAAGATACCACATAACGTGCATGCGGCTATAGGTAGGCTGTCATGAGCTAGGAGCCAGGCAAAGAAAAGGGCTTTAGGGGATAAATGAAGTCTCCATAGATTTGACCAGGGGAGGGTCGGAAGGGTGGGAGGATTAAATTTTGTACTAAGCCACTGATAGGCTATATTTAGATTGAAGATTCCATTTGAAGGCCAAGCCCAGATGGTGGTATCTGGCTATGGCGCGTCTGGAAGAGGGATAGCTTTTATGAGATAAGCCACAAAATTCCCAACTGTGTTTATGAGTCGGGGTACATCCCATGAAAGGCTTAAAGGATTTATAAAATCTAAAACTCTCTAGCTGGTGTCATGAGAAGGTGGATTAAGAACTTCGGCTAGAGTAAAGGGGCCCATCCATCTATCTGTCCAGAAGTGGACTGACCGTCCGTCCCAAATTTTACATCGAGTGGGTTTCTACACATGGGATCATGTGAGTGACATTGTGCCAGAACCAACTGCGATGGGCTTTTGGGACTGTATTGAGGAATGGTGTCTTCCGATGATATTTGGCTTTAAGCAGGTGACTAAGCAGACAGTAAGTATCTTGGTAAAGCCTCCATGCAATACGCAGGAGGAAAGCTTGGTTTAGAGTTTGAAGATGTCTGATTCTCAATCCTCCCAAGTGCTTCGGTTGGCAGACAGTGTTCCAGGAGACTATACCAGGCTTACGGCTGGATGAGTTAGCATTTCACAAAAAATGCTTACTTACTTTATTCAAATCATTAATGATAGCATTTGGTAAACGATAACTCATCATGGCATATACCGGAAGAGCGCTGAGAACATGTTTCAAGAGAACCACACGGCCGACATAAGATAGCAGTTTATTGTACCAGGTACTTATACGATTGGTGGTTCTGTCTATGATATCATGAAATGTTGAATGGGTGACCCGGCCTGTGACAATTGGAAGACCTAGATACTTTTCTTTTGGCCGATCAATTGCCAATTGGAGCTGGCGGACAATGTCCACTTTTCGATTTAAAAGAGTGTTCTTTGAGAAGAAAGTTGTAGTTTTCTGCCAATTGACCGTCTCGCTTGCTGCCCCGGAGAATTGCTTGAGAAGACCATGAACGTAGGTGATGTTATCCTCATTAGAGTTCAGGAAGAGAAGGTAGTCATCAACTAAACCTAGGATGGGGATGACAGGACTCTATTTATTAATACGAAAGGGGGAAAATAAATGACGGTCGCTGTCGCGGACGAGATGCTGAATAAAAATTTCCATGCAGAGAATGAAAAGGTATGGAGACAGAGGATCACCTTGACGAATACCTGCAGAAGGGGTCCGAGAAGGAAATACTTGGCCATTGATATTAAGAGAGATAATATGGGAGGCATGCCAAGGTGGAAAATTAAACTTGCGAAGAGCAAAGGAAAGAAATGGCCATGCTAGCTTGTCATACGCCTTTTCGAGATCAAGTTTTAGGGTCATGTACTGTGCTCGACCCCTCATCTTATTCATGGAGTGAAAGAGCTCATGAGCTAAGATAATGTTGTCAGAAATCTGGCGCTTAGGAATGAAAGCATTCTGAAGAGGACTGATGAGGGATGCTAGAAGGGCTCAATGCGGACGACTATTATATTGGAGATGATTTTATATATTACATTGCATAGGCTTATGGGTCGAAAGTGTGCGGGTACAGAAGGGTTTGGAATCTTTGGAATTAGGATAAGACGGGTTTGCTTAATATGGGGGGGGGGGGTGCATGAGACCAGAATGGAAAAACTCTTAAACCACTTGAGTTACAGAAACTTGAATTGTGGGCCAGAACTTTTTGAAAAAGAATGCGTTTAGGCCATCTGGGCCCGGAGCTTTGAGGTCCCCGATACTTATGACCGCCGCCCAGATCTCAGTCTGGGATGGCAGGCAACATAAATTGGGGTGCTCTTCCGCAGGAATAGTTGGAACTGGTACATCAAAGGGATCAAGAAAGTGAGAATTCATACCTTTTTGAAGAGATTGAAAGAAGTTCATAAAAAGTATTATTACACTGTATATGAGGCCTATAAGCTTTCAAGTTTGAATTGATACACATTCTTAGTAATAAATTCATTATTCTATTCTTGAATGCTTGTGACTTATGAGAACCTTGATCACGAAGATTTAAAGTTATTTTGAACTGAAAAGTTAAAGATTTATTTATTATTTTCTTAACATGCTATCTCAGTTGTAATTTAGTTTCCAAGTATTTACTATTTTTTAATAAATATCCTTTTTTCTCTAGACTTTATTTAGATATCAAATTCTATCATTCTTATTGATAATAATCTAAAATAATATTGGCACAAAACAAAATTACTGATAATATTTTCCACAACACATTTTATTAATAGAATGTATTAGTACTAATAAAAACTTTAACAGTCACTACAAAAAAATAATATATTAATGACAAAATATCAAGTCACAATGTCAAAATTATCATTAATTGCAAATGTTTAGTGACAAAAGTTTTTGTGATGTCACAAGAATATGTTTTACATGTTTAATAGTGATAAAATTTGTATAGAAGTTGTCACTTTTGATAGTTAGTGACAAGGAAATTGTTGTCACTATTGACAATTAGTGATACACTTTTACTGATAACTTAATGATAACAATTATAGTTTTCATTATATTTGTGTTGTCACTATACCTGTGTCACTAATTGTCAATAGTGACAACTTTAGAGAAACTTCTGTCACTAAATATTCTTATAATGGCAAAGCAAACTTTCTTGTCACTCATTCTTTATATCTAGTAATAATTTTAATATTGTCACTTTAAATTTTGTCACTAGTATTATTTTTTGTTGTAGTGAGTAAATATCTCTAACAAATAAACTTTAAAAACAAAAGATCCATATATGATATAATTTCATACTATTGACTTGGTTTTGGTACTACTAATTTATCACTTCCCCATTATTGCGATGATTTCAAGACAAAGCAGTAAATTTTAGAAAATTTTTGGATTACGAGAAAGTTTCTTCATATTACAATTCCTACCAAATATATAAAAGGAAAAATCGCATTTTTAGTCCCATAACTTTGACTTTTTTTATTTTGGTCCGATTCGTTACGGATTTTCACATTATATCTCATAACTTTCAATTTTTCTCAGATTTAGTCCCATAGAAGGATTCAGTCCAATATTTAACGGTCAACTCCATTAATCAACATTTTGACCAAAGTTCACAATTCGTGCATCAATGCACTCACACACGAATTATATTCAATATCACGGTATTTTTATTCAATATCACGTGCATTTATGCACAAAATGTGCCTTAAAACTTCGGTCAAAATGTTGACTAACGAAGTTGACCGTTCAATATTAGACGGAATCCTTCCATGGGATCAAATGTGAGAAAAAATGAAAGTTATGGGATATAATGTGAGAATCCATAATGAATGGGACCAAAATCGAAAAAGATCAAAGTTATGGGACCAAAAGTGCAATTTTCCCTATATAGAAAGATTAAAATAGATTACAGTCACTACATAAAAATAAGACATTGGTGAAAAAATGTCAAAGTGATAATATCAAAGTTGTCACTAATTATAAATTTTTTATGACAAGAACTTTTGTTTTGTCACTAAAATAGGTTTTACATGTTTAATAGTGACAAAATTTGTATAGAAGTTGTCACTCTTGATAATAACAAGAAAATTATTGTCACTGATTGACAATTGATGACACATTTTTAGTGACAACAATCATAATTGTTACTCTATTTGTATTGTCACTATACATGTGTTACTAATTGTTAATAATGACAACTATAAGAAAACTCTTGTCACTAAAAATTCTTATCGTGACAGACAAAAATTATTGTTACTCATTATGCATATCAAGTGACAATTTTAACATTATCACTTCAAATTTTGTCACAAATATTACTTTTTGTTACAATGTGTTCTAATCTAAATACAATTCGATGTTATTATATGATGATAGTACGCAATGTCAATGTTATTTGAATATATCATTGAGCTTCTATTTTAATTATTCTATTATCTATCTATATTTGTGTTTATAATTACTCAAAAAGTTTAATAAATATTTTGTGCGCCTATTGTGAGACCCTAAGGAGTATTTTATACTATATATTCATAACTAACTAATAATATAAAGCTAATAGACTCATTTGGGAGAGTGCAAATTTTAAAATTTGAGGTATTAACTTAAAATAGTGAAAAAACCTTTAAAAAAATTATAGTTTAAGGTTGGGGTTTAACTTAAGCTCTTTCTTAATTAAGAATGATGCCATAATCAAACAATTAATTAAGATTTACTAAAAGTTACTATTTACAATGCATAATTGTTATGATAAATTAATCATGTAAAATAAAATATTTGCATGCACTACAAAAAAATGAAAAATTTATGACAAAATGTCAAGTGATAATATTAAAGTTGTTATTAATTATATGTATCATTTGACAACAAAATTTGTTTTGTCACATAAGTTGTTTTCACACGTGCAATAGTGACAAGAATTATATACAAGTTGTCACAATTGATAATTGGTGACAAGAAAATTGTTGTCACTATTAACAATTAGTGACACATGTATAGTGACAACAAAAATTGAGTAACAACTTTATTTGTTGTCACTAAGTTTTCACTGTACATGTATCACTAATTGTCAATAGTGATAACTCAAAAAATACTCTCACACTAAATATTATTATTTGTAACAAATAAAATTATTGTCACTCATTATGTATATTTAATGACAATTTAGATAAGGAAAAATTGCACTTTTGGTCCCATAACTTTGATCTTTTTCGATTTTGGTCCTATTCGTTACGGATTCTCATATTATATCCCATAACTTTCAATTTTTCTCACATTTGATCCCAAGGAAGGATTCCGTCGAATATTGAACGGTCAACTCCGTTAGTCAACATTTTGACCGAAGTTTTCGTGCACAATTAGTGCATAAATACACGTGATATTGAATAAAAATATCATGATGTTGAATATAATTCGTGTGTGGGTGCATTCATGCACGAATTGTACCCCAAAACTTCGGTCAAAATATTGATTAACGGAGTTGACGGTTAAATATTGGATAAAATTCTTCCATGGGACCAAATGTGAGAAAAATTAAAAGTTATGGGATATAATGTGAGAATCCGTAACGAATGGGATCGAAATCGAAAAAGACCAAAGTTATGAGACCAAAAGTGTGATTTTCCCATTTAAATATTGTCACTTCAATTTTTTCCACTAATATTATATGTTGTTGTAGTGATGATTGCTCAAAATATTTTATATATCAAATTCATTTAAATTCGTTGAACCCATTACCTCTTTTATTTCAAAGTTTAGTTTTGTGAACTTTTGATAAGATTTCTAATATAGCTTCCAATATAATAGGGAAAATTGCATTTTTGTTCCCATAACTTTGGCTTTTTTTGATTTTGGTCCCATTCATTACCAGAATCTCACATTATATCTCATAACTTTCAATTTTTCTCACATTTGGTCCCATTGAAGGATTCCGTCCAATAGTTAACGGTCAACTACGTTAGTCAACATTTTGACCGAATTTTTTGGCCAGCAATCATGCATGAATGCACTCACACACGGATTATGTTCAATATCACGATGTTTCTATTCAATATCACGTGTCACTCACGCACAAAATCTCCATAAAAAAATCGGTCAAAATGTTGACTAATGGAGTTGACCGTTAAGTGTTGGACGGAATCCTTCAATGAGACCAAATGTGAGAAAAATTGAAAATTATGGGATATAATGTGAGAATCTCGTAATGAATAGGACCAAAATCAAAAAAGACCAAACATATGGGACCAAAAATGCAATTTCCCTAAACAATAGATGAGCCAATTTAGAAGAAACTTATTGTATTTTGCTGATGACTTCATTCAACTTTTCGCATTTTATTGATTATATAAGAAGAAACACAACGTCAACAACCAAATATTAAGCGAGTGGAAGAGACAATTCAAAACTTAAGATGAAAAACGCAAAAAAAAAAATCTTTTACACACACAAAAAAAAAAGTATGAGTTATCAAGACCAGAAAAGAAAGAAAAAGAACTAATACAACCATAAACTTGAAATAAATATAATTTGTTGCTTAAGAATTTATTTAGTTTTGATATTTCACAATTAAGCCCTTTAATTATTATCAAAATTTTCATATTTTATCGTATTCTAATATTCTAAGTCTTTATTAAATTAAATTTAACTTTGTAATGCTTCGAGAGTTCATATATTTTACCAATTTTATTTATGAAAATATATTATGAGTAGTACTAGAGGTACATATAATTCGAATATGGTGAAAACTAAGAATGCTAGCAATTGAAAACTAATATACAATGATAATAATATTCAAGTTAAGTAATAAAACAACTTTCTCCATTATATTCTTTTCTCTTGCGCAATAAAGTACATATGTTTTACTACTCCTTTTGAAGCCTTCTAAATGTTTATTCATCCATTAGGGTCAAAGATTTTCATGTGTGTAAGTATTCTTGTTTTAAAACTCAAAACAAGCATATTATTCACGCGCAACGCGCGTGCTCCTTACTAGTATTCTAAAAAGAATAATAGAATAATTCTATTATGTCGTCTCATTGAATAAATTTTTTTTTCGGGCTGAAACGCTGCAAAAGCAGCGTTTCCAACCCCCACCCCCAAAGCCATTTCTCCCTTCTCCATCTCTTCTTCCTCCACCATTAGCAAGATTTTTCATTCATTGACCATAAAATTAAGGTAAATTTCTTTTTTTTTGTTCATTTATACTTGTAATTTGTTAAATTTAGAGTTTGTATATTTTTTTTATTGTAATGGTATAATAATTTAGGGTTGAAAACTTGAATTTCTAGGATAAACTCGATGTGTTAGCTATAATTTTTGAATTATTTAGTATAATTTTCGAATATATTGGTATAATTTTTAAATTAATTGGTTAATTTTTTTTTATTTTTAGGTTCAATTTTGACTTTTAGGTATAAAGTCAATTTTTAGTGTTATATTTGAATTATTTGGTATAATATTGAAATTGGTTAGTATAATTTTTGAATTAATAGGTTGATTTTTAATTTTTAGGTTCAATTTTGACTTTTAGGTATAATGTTAATTTTTAGTGTTATTTTTGAATTATTTGGTATAATGTTGGAATTGGTTGGTATAATTTTTGAACTAATAGGTATAATTTGATTTTGTAGTGTTTAATTTTGAATTGTTAGGTTTGATTTCGAGTTGTTAGGTTTAATTTAGAATTGTTTGGTATAACTTTGAATTAATAGGCTTAATTTCGAGTAGTTAGATTTATTTTTGAATAGGTTGATATATTTTTGCAATTGTTTGGTATAATGTAGGAATGAGTTGGTATAATTTTCGAATTGTTCGGTATAACTTAAATTTATAGGTTTAATTTCGAATTCTTAGGTTTGATTTCTAGTTGTTAGGTTTAATTTTGAATTGTTCGGTATAAGTTAGAATTTATCGGACTTAATTTCAAGTAGTTAGCTTTAATTTTGAATTGGTTAGTATACTTTTGGAAATGTTTGATATAATGTTTGAATTAGTTGGTATAATTTTCGAAACGTTCGAATTAATAGGTTTAATTTGGAGTAGTTAGTTGTAAATTCGATTAGTAGTTTAAATTAGTATGTTTAAATTTGATTTTTTAAATTTGAATTAATATATTTTTTATTTTTCATTTCTAAGTCAAATCTCTAATTTTTAGATATCATCTCTAATTGTATGTTTAAATTTGATTTTTTAGGTATATTTTTTGAATTATTAGGTATAATCGCTAAATTTTAATTTGTATGTATAATTTGTAATTAGTAGGTTTAATTTCGAAGTAATAGCTACAATTTACTGATTAGTAAGTGTAATTTATACCGTAGAATGTAAATTAACATTCTTGTGGATATGTGAATGCAGGATGACTGAGCGTATTATATATGGTCCAGTAGACGGTAGTGTGTTGTATGATCAGAATAATCATGGATCTGAGGCGATTGCTGATGATCTAGACTGTACTTATCGTGTCCGGCGAGGTGATGCTGCATATATCGATTTTGTCCATAGATCTCCTCTACATCACCGTGTCAAGGCAAAGCTTGATCAGATGGGGTTCTATAGAGTATTTAGGTTACCTTATTTTAGAAACGATCTGGGCCTTGTGAAGGCTCTAATGGAGAGATGGTGCCCAGAGACCAACACATTTCATTTTAGAACCGGAGAGGCTACAATAACTCTCCAGGACATTGTTATTTTATATGGTCTACCAGTTGATGGTAGGCGCCTGTAGTTGCATATCGGCAGTTCGGACGATACGAAGATTACGTCGGATATGTATTGCAACAATTAGGACTGTACTTAACGTTGGACGATCTCGGGAGAGGTGGTAGAATAGCCCGTTGACGAGTGCGCCTACTCAAATAAATAATGAATCTGAAGAATTTAAAGTTGATCAGATAGCCCGTTGTTGGGGCCCTTTGATGCTCCGGGGTGTGATGTGTCCCGACACCATAGTAGATGTTATTTCTGTACTGTGGTTGGTGCTTTTTGAAGATATGAACCTAGTAGGAACATATAGTTGGGGTAGTGCGGTATTGGCGCATTTGTACCGAGAATTGTCGAGAGGTGCCAGGGTAGAGTGCAAAAATGTTGCAGGTTTCATGCCATTGTTACAAGTGAGAAAATTTATTATTTAGACGTTGTTATTTTTTCTGCTATAATAATTCGTGGTTATTCAATTAATATATTTCTCTTTTAACAGTTATGGACGTGAAGCAAGATTTTGATTTTAAGGCCTAGTAACCTACCTAGACTGATGGATGGAGATGATGTGGAGGGCATCGCCTGATCACCTTATGCTTCACGATAATTTAGCACTTGAATATTATGTTTAATTAATAAGTGTAATACATTTTTTTTAATTATTTTGAATGATTGTTGTTTGAAGTTGGTATCGATCTGCTTCAAATCCTGCTCCAGTCTGTCACAATATCCGGGCAATTAGAGATGGTCTTGATCAGATGTCGGATGGTCATGTGAGTCGGAAATTATTTCTTTTGAAATTATTATGAAATTATATCTATCTCCTACTAATATATTGTAAATAATTTTTTGTATTTCAGTTTGTTTGGACACCGTATAATCTGAATGATGCAGACATTGCCGAGTTGCCACCTCAATGCTTGAATGATAACGTATGGCGAGCATCGGTTCCAATGATATTCTTTGCCATCGTAGAGTATCATCGTCCTGAGTGTGTTCTTCGACAGTTCGGAATACGCCAATTTATTCCGAACACACCTGGATATGTTCGAAGGATGAACCAGAAGGGTAGGGCCATGAATAATTAGCTAACTAGACACGCTCTGGAAATTGAAGCGCGGAATAATCGGGAATTGTTGACTATGACTGGACAATATATTGAGGAGGGGGAAGATCAGACGGAAGAAGGATACGAAAAGTGGTATGACCGAATCACTTGTCGTTACATTTCCCCACGATTAACTAGGGGAGGCGCGGGACACCAGGCTGGGTCAGCCCCTCTATTGCATGATGTGGTTAGTATTTGGTATTGTATTCCATTGATACTTATTTTAATGCTATTTATTTAGGATCATTTTTTCGTTGATACTATTCCTTATTTGATCTTTTCAGTACCAACAAATTCAAGAGGCGCAAATTGCAATGGAACAAATCACTCCCACTAACAATCCCACAGCAATTAGGCAAGTGCGAACTCGTATGAGGAACATACGGGATATGGTCACATGTAGTGGGAATGATTTAGACATTGGTGCACAAGTAGAGGAGGATTAGGATGTGCAGGTGGGATATGGTCAATTCAATGTCAGAAGATCGAGTTCGGCTTATCCTGGTCAATTCAATGCCGGAGGATCGAGTTCGGCTTATCCTGGTCAATTCAATGCCGGAGGATCGAGTTCGGCTTATCCTCGTCAATTCAATGCCGGAGGATCGAGTTCAGCTTATCATCATGGGCAATTCAATGTCGGTGGATTGAGTTCGGTTCAACCTCGTCCGTACCCTGACGATGTTTACATTCCAACGTTCTCGGGCCGCCCACCACAGCATGATATGCCTAGTTATGATCATGATCAAGGACTAGGTTTCAATACGTCGACTACGTGGTCTCTTTCTGATCTCAGTATGGACCAGTTGAGTGATATACCTCAACCCATCTCCGCCTCCTTCACAATTTAATGTATCACCAGTGGCATATAATGATGATGTAGAAGAAGAAAATAGAAGACATCTTGCGAGGAAGAGACGGCCCCTAGATTGTGGGATGGGGGGACATCGTGGTTATCGGTCACATATATAGTTTATTTAGACGTTGGTTGTTGTGTATTTATATATCGGTCAAATATTCGGAGCTTACGTAATATTTTTCAACATACGAGGTCGGCCTAAGCCTTAATTCTGTACATAATTTCATTGCATGTGAGCACGGAATTCGATGAAGACTCCATTTTCCACAAGAGCAATATTTAGCTTTGATGTCGACCGCGTAATGATGATTACCGGACTCGATCTATCGGGGCGTTCTAACGGCACCCGTGTAATGCAACCAAGAATAAACTTCAGCCTTGTGATTTTGAGATTTTTTGGTCCACTCATTGAACATTTTAAGTGCATATGTCGTGAAAGGATGTGCCCTCATTGCCAAAGTCATTCGCACTCGATCAGCAAAATATTCAACAATACGATGAAATGTGCACTCCACAATTGATGCGGGTGGAAGATGTCGAGTACCTTTCAACACATTGTTTAAGCTTTCTCCCATGTTCGTCGTCATAATGCCTTCGCGCATCCCTCCATCATATGCCAGTGTCCACTTTTCTTGTGGGATAACTTTCAAATAATTCAACGTAACCGGATCCTTATTACCAATGAGTTCCATTGCTTGGTCAAACTTTCGGACGTTATGTGCCATACCCGCCGCATAACACAGTTTCTTCATTGCTTTACTTTTGAATTGAGCATTAAAGTTTGAAGTCACATGTCGCAGGCAGAATCTATGAGCTCCCAGGGGAGGGGAAAACGCGGGCATAAATCGAGTAGCATTTAATAAACCCTTATGAAGATTAGAAATAAGGCAAACATCTTCATCAGGCAACAAAAAATGTTTGCAGACCAATTGCAGAAACCATAACCAAGACTCGTTGGACTCATTATCAACGATAGCGAATGCTAGAGGCAAAACATTCTGATTTCCATCCAGAGTTGATGCGATCAACAACTTAGCCTTGTGTCGTGCGTACAAATCAGTCCTGTCAACGCATATGACTCTTCGACAATGTCGGAATCCATCTATACATGGCTTGAACGCCCAAAACATAAATTTCAGCATTTTCAGATTTTGATCCGGTATTTTGTGCCGCCATTCAACAACCGTCCCCGGATTCCACTTCTGGATTGCTCCCAAAAATTTAGGCAACCTTGTAACAGAATCCTCCCACGTCCCATATATAATCTCTTTTGCACGTCGCAAACTGTACCAAGTCTTCCCATATGAAATATCGAATTTCCATTTTTCCAAAATCGTTAGCATAATTAGACCGACCTTATATGAAGGATCCTTTCTAACTTCTGGTAGAATTTCATTGGCGATCATGTTTATGTCCAAGTTATAGTGGTTCTTCGAACAATCTTCGAAGAAACATTCGTGTGACCCTTCATACCTTGTAATTTTCCAAAAATTAGTACTCTTCTTTAAACTTCCCCGCAATTTAAAACGGCATCCATGTTTGCATTCTACAGCATACACTTTCGGATTACTAATTGTCACCTTAAACTCACGTCGTGCATGTTGCACGTGGTAGTCTTTCACCGCTGCTTGCAAGCTGAGTTTGTTGTCAAAAACTTGGCCCAAATGAAGATTACCTTTCGCATGATCATAAATTATTCTCCGGCTCAAACCTGAACTTTCTCGATGTAGTGAATCTCCTTCTACTTCTGGGTATGTGGTGGAATAGAATGGGAGCACTTCATGAAGTCTTTCTTCATGACTTGTGGGAGGGACATCTTCATTCATCGGTACATTAGTCTCATCATCTTCATCCTCATCCACCATTGCATTGTTGCGGTGTTCTTCCAAGTCGGGGTCTGTATGACAGTGGATCGAACAGTCAGAATGAGCACTGTCATCGTCACTCCCAATATCATCATTCTGAACATCTGCAATATCACTTGACCCAAAACTGGGATGCTCAAAGTCATGACGGCTTTGTGTAGACGGACCTGCAATTAAAGGTAAATATGATGATAGTATGTAAAAATAAGAATAACAAGTCACGAATAACAGGAATACAACAATTGAAGAAACTTATTAGAAGATTCATAATTACCTGCTTGCACGTCAGGAATTACAAAATCCAAAGGGGAATTTTGTACATTTTGAAAACGCCGAAATGAATGACCCGATGTAGAAGCACCTAAAAATGCAAATCACAAAAGGTTAACTCATTTTACAATTCTGCAAAGAAAAGAAAAATTATCTACACAAATATGAAATTTAAAAATAAACTACACAATGTAAATATAAAAATAAGCTACCTTGATGCACATCGTGAATTGTAGAACTCTCCAAACTACTTGAAAAAAAATCGTGATACTCACAAGTTTCCAACACATGTGATTGCGTTTGCGTATTTAAATCTGGTACTGTGGGCTGTGTAAAATACAGCATGAATTGGGATTGTGACTGCGTATTCAAATTGGGAATTGTGGGCTGTGTAAACTACGACATGAATTGGGGTGGCGTTAACGACGTCACTTGGGTTAACAACAAGCTGTATTGACCTCTATGTTGGATTGGTTCTTTCTCGATAAAGCTCCGCAAATTCATCAACAATGTTAGGATCCAAGAAAAACGCTAAAGTCTCATCATCTTTGATCTCCATTGTGCTCTCCCTCATCACATTTCTCTTTTCAAATTCAAACTTTATAATTAATTTTAATGAAAAATGATTTGGATCAGTTCTTGTTCTCGGATATAACTTCTCCAACAATTCAGCGTATGTGATCGTACGAGGTATTCTCATGTTAGTGCTTGGACGAGTGCTATATCTAACTGAATTTACGTCTTCAATAATTTGACCATCTGTGTATATTAAAACATTAATAGTGTTCGCCCTTGACATTTTCTGTATAATATCAAAATTCAAACCATAAATAAACACTAATTCAAAATATAGTCAAAAAATAAAATTATACCTACAAATTATACATAAAATTGAAAATTATATACCTACAAAATTAGAATTTATATATACAAATTATACTTATATTTTACAAATTAAACCTAAAAATTATAACTACTCATTCAAAATTATACATACTATGCAAACCTAAACATTTGAAATTTCATTTGCAACTTATATGAAAATTTAAACCCTAACAATAAAATCGAAATTATACCTCTGAAATTATACTTAAATTTCTACATAATAACAAACTAACACTTACATCAAATTTCAAACCATAAAAAACACACTAAACATTGACATTATCCCTAAATGTCAAAATTAAACCTAAAAGTCAAAATAAAACCTATTAATTCAATAATTACACCAACATATTCGAGAATTATACCAAATAACTCAAAAATTATATCTAACAAATCGAATTTATGCCTAAAAATTCAAGTTTTGAACCCACATTACAATAAAATAAAAATAATATACAAACTCAAAATTAAAAAAAATTAAAAGTATAATACATAAAATTACCTTAATTTTGTGGTTGAAGAACAAATTTTGAAGAATAAATCGTGTATCCAACAATGGTGGTAGAGAGAAAGAGAAGAGAAAGAGAAGAGGAAGGGAAGAGTTGCTGCTGCTGAAAACTATTATAAGGGGAAAACTATTATACGAAAACAGATAAAAAAAAAAAAAAAGGTAATTCACTCACTGAATTTTTATTAAAAAAAAAAAAGCAGCCTTGTGTCAGCGGTTGTTTTGACCGCTGACAATTAAAAAATATATATTTAATGAGACGCGACATATATTATTTCGTCTCTCATTAATTTATTTTTTTAAAAAGATAATAAGAGACGACATAGTGTATGTCGTCTCTTAGAAGAGACGACATACACTATGTCGTTTTATACCATTATCTGATTCCCCCCCTTTTTCAAACATTTTCTGATTTTTCTTTTTTTTTAATATTATTAATTTAATACTCCCCACTTCCCAACGATAATAGTAGGTCAGCGTTTCCAACAGCCCAATCATCATGTATTTTTACTTTATTCAATTTTCTTGTTTAATTAAAATGGTAACTACCATAAAAAAGAAAAAATAGAATTGATATGTTTAACTTCTCTTCTACACTTATTAGGATTAGCAACAAATATTTTTGTTTTGAACTTGTCTTTTAAACTTATTAATATTAGAATTAAAAAATACTTTTTTCTAAAACCTATATAAAGGATTGTTGGGAGAAACAAATACAAGACATCAAGAATTCTAAAGACAAAAAATTTTCATTATCGTTTAAATATTTAGAGTTTATCCACCACAAGGTACGAAATAATTATATTATATTACTATATAATGTTTTGAAAAAGTTTCATAATATTGACATATTGTTGAAATTTTTTGGTTGCATACACTTGATATGTGTATCAGAATTTAATATGTATCTTTATGTGTATTCATTTATTCAATCATATGATGAATTTTAATGACATGAAAGAATAGTGTGTACAAATTTGATAAGATTTTTGGAGAATTGTTTGTATATTCCAAACTACTAAATTTATTGAAAATAAGTCTTTTTTTTCTTTTTACACATGGTAGTTATTATTTTACTTAGCTATTAAAACAAAAATTAGTTTGACTATATAGTTATAATTAAATATTTTTTTTATTATTAATAGTACTTCGGACCCCAACAACTAATTCCTATATCCGTCCTTGGCGGGATTAGTTATCAACTTTTAGCGGAAGTCAGTTAAGCTTTATGAATTCAGGTACAGTTTTTGAAAAGAATGAAGGTTAGTTTTTGAAGATATGGATGAAAAGTGATGCATAACGTGGAGCTGTCAAATTCAGAGTTATTTTGATTTTTAAAATAAATAAAATTTAAATGAATGACAGACCAAATATTTTCCTATACAAAAATATATTTGACCCTCTTTAATAATTATGTAGTATATACGAATGCCTTTTTATTCACACACATTTTCAAAGTCTGCAAAATATTTTATAACACAATATATATATATATATATATAGACTTTTTTTTTGATAAGAATATATATATATATATATATATAGACTTTAATTAAAAATTGTAATTTATGAGAAAACTTCCAAAAGATGATTAGTCTATGATTCTTTTTTCCAAAAATGTGAGTCAAATACTTGAAACTTGATTTTGAATTGAATTTGTCACAGGCTTCTAGATTGCATAAGGAATCCATGAACTATATTGAAATCCGATATTTATTTTGAAACCAAGCACTTTGAAGCTTTGATACTTGAACAAGATGTAGAACGTTTGTGGTTGCAACACTTCGTTATAATATAGACTTGAAACTTGAAAGTTGAACTTGGAAGATTTTTGCCAATGAAGCCTGGACTAGTTGGTCAAGGTTGAGGCCCCATAACCAACAGGTTGTGAGTTCGACTCCCACTAGTGTATGTGGGTTGCTTTCTCTACCTATATGGTAGCTTGTAATAGTTTATTATAGAATTTGTTGATGATACTTACTTGTAATAGATATTCTTTTGCAATTGATGTTATCGCTCCGTTAAAAAGAACTTCGAAGATTTTTGCAGCACGATTGAAGGATTAGAAACCGCGTCTTGGTAGAAGTTGGAAGAATTTTTTATAGTACCTGATACTCGGGTAACATCTCCTTCTTAGAGTTGTGTTCTATGTATGGAATCTTATTATCTCTATTTATAGTGGCATAACCACTTACATAAATTAGATGTTATATCTTCAAGATATTTATATGCCAAAAGATAATATAAAATTAATATCTTGATTGAGTACACCTTTGGAGCGATTCTATCACTTACCATTGATCACTTTTTACACCTTATCTCCCTATATGTGTATCTCTAGTTTTTTTATAACACATTAAATTTGTTTTCTTCCTTTCTTTTCCTTCTATTTTGTATTCCTCTTATCTCATTTTTTTTATTTTAACTTAAGGGAAAAATACTTAACCCCACTAAAAAAAAATTGCAGCCAGATAACCAATCAAAATAAATTTAAATCTCAAAAACCCGTTCTACAAATTTTTTCTTCCAAAAAACTCAAAAGTTAGGATTAACAACTTTCTGGACTAAAATTACCCTTCATGTATTAAGTGAAGAAGTGATCAATGGATTTTTTCTATGAAAATTATTTTATTTTAAATTTTTTAAATTAATAAATCTTATAATACGGATTCTATTTTATAATAATACGGATTCTATTTTTTAATATTAAATATTTTTATATAATTTATTTTTTATTTTATTATAATAATTATCTAATTTTTTTTAACTTTTAAAAAGATTAAAAAAATTTAACAATTCAAGATTAAAATCATAATTAGTATGAATATTAATATAAAATTTAAAATAAATAAATTTTTACACAAAACTATAACTGATTAATTTTTAATTTAGAAGGCTAAGGGTGATTAATTACATAAATTTATTGACCCTAAATGTTCGGGTTTTTGGAATGAAAAATTGTTGGAATGAATTTTTTAGATTGAAAAATATTTTCATGAATTTTTGGATACTAAAATTTATTTTAGGGGAGTTTTAGTAATTTTTCCTTAAAACTTAAATTTTTTTCACAAAATACCATTTCGACTTTTATATGTTTGCATACACATAGAGTGTGCTTTTACCGACTAATAAAATTATAAAAGGAAAAATATTAAGAATAAGTAACAAATTCGAAAAGGAGAGAGTTTCTAAGTAGTAATTAGGGGTGTTCACAATTCGGTTATTCAAATTCTCCGTACATAGAAACTCTAAAGCTTCTCCCCCTTACCTCTTTCTAAACCCTAGTCTTCTTTTTTCTTCTATTTTTCTCTGTCGGCGATGGCTTGGTGAAGCAGTCGTCTACTTCACCACCGTTTCCATCACCATCGTCGACGGGTTGGGTTGGAGCAGCCTTTTTCAAGATGTACATCACATCTTCAAATCTGACGAGACGGATTTGGATCTAACGAGACAGAGACAAATCTGACGAGATGAAGACGGGTGATACATAAGTTTTTATATAGCGTTTTAGATTTTTGTTTAGTATTTTATTTTCTCTCTCGTATGAGAGTTTGTTTTCTCTCTCGAATGAGAGTTTCGTCCCTCCTTGAATAGGAGTTCCACAAGAATTTTCTTGTGTTCGTTTGTGAATTCTTAAGATTTGTTATCTTCAAGAAACTTGGTAGTTGGTGTTTCAGATGTTCTTACTACATCGTTTGAGTCGATATGAATTGTATTGTTGCAGACGTTGTAAACCTTCGATTGAATAATATATAAGACCGATTTTCTTCAAAAAAAAAAACAATTCGGTTATTCACCCGGACCGAACCCAACCAAAATATTCGGCTTTATTTTTTATATAGAAAAATTTGATTTTGGGTTTAGGTTTTGGTTTTGGTTTTCAGATTCGGTTAACCGAAACCAATTTTTTAATTTTTTTTACATAGTATAATACAGACCAAAAACCATAAAGAGTTTGTTTCCCAATGACAACTTATTGGAAAAGAAAGTAAATGAATTAAAATTAGTCCGAATTAAAATTTAAATTTGACCAAATTTTGTGTTTTTTATAGGAAATTTTGTTGGACTAAAAATCAAAGCAATCTGAACTTTTTCGGTTTGAAATTTTGATTGGACTTGAGACCGAAATTGAACCGAACCGATGAAGACGGTAGTAGTAATTATCAAGAATTAAGGGCATGGTCGGTTGGGTAAGAAGTTGACGATTACAATACAATATTGGTTTGTAGTTGTAGACGTCGTCGTCTAGCACGTTTTACATATCTTTGTGTTTGGAATTGATTACGCCAACAGCAAAGCGAAAGAAAACCACTAGCTGTTTACCATCAGAATCAGATAACACAACACAACACAACACAACACAACCTCCCCTCCAATTCATATTAATATTACCTTTTCTGATATTTTATGCTCTTTGTTTTAAAAGAAAAGGGCGGTGGTGAAATGCAGACGGAAGCGCGAGTGGGTGTGGTGGTGGAAGGAGGTGGACTGAATACGACGTCGTCGGTGGTGGTGGAGCCGCGGCGGCAGAGCCAAATCGGAACTGCTTCTCAGCTTCTCGCCGGTGGAGTCGCCGGAGCCGTCAGCAAGACATGTACGGCTCCCCTCGCCCGCCTCACAATTCTTTTCCAGGTTTCCTTCTTCCCATACCATACGATACGAGTCTCCTTTTCAGACTTCTCTTCAAAATGTGGAGAAACTGATTTTTACATTTTCCTTAATTTTCTACACTTACTGCGTCTTCTCTTCTCTTGGTTGTGTTCTTATCTATACCTTTATGATAGTGAAACAACTGAAATAATTTGTGGTGGTATTTGTTGTGTTGATCTATTTTGTGGTGGTTGTACTTTAATTAGGAAATGAATGAATATTTAAATTTCAGGACAGTGATGTACTTTCATATCGTTCGGAGGAGGGTATGACGGTAGTATTAAGCTGTACAACTCTTAGTGCTGCTATTTGCTACCCAACAATGAACTGGATTATACTCTCATCCTAATTCTGCAATGTTTCCTGTAGTGAAGCTTTTGAGTACCCAATTCTAAGCAAATAATCTCCGTAAATAGTGTGTTGAGATTTCTATTTGGTTTAAAATCACTTACAACATAGCTTCAAAATCATGTTTTAGTATCTCATGTAACAGCACGGGCATCCTAATGCTGCTGAGCGTTTCTTTGTTCAGAATTTAGTGATCGCAATTGCAACCAAGTTTTGTATTATTGATGCTTTTGAAAAGAACAGTCACAGGCATTTGCTACACACGTGCTTGATTTCTTATGTTCCAAGTCAGTGTTTGCTATTGGGACATAGAGGAACAAATGTTGCTTCTTTTCTGGGATTGTGAAATATACTCCTGAGTCGGAAATTTAAACATGATTTGAGCATTTAAACTCTTCAAATTGATCTAAATTGTTGGAATTCTCTACTATATGGTTTAATACAGAGCAGACTTTTAAGTTTGAAGATAGAAGCAAATAAAATCATTCTTGTACAACAAGATGTATAAGAATTTTCTACTGCTTAAGCAAGATCTGTTACATCAACATATTCAAGCAATATTGACGAAAACATCTACATGGACTTTCTCACTATTAAACATCTAATAGGTTTATGGTTCTAGAAAGCATTGCCAATTCGATATAGCTAGTATTTGTAAATTGTAAAAGTTATACTTGTGCTGTCTGATCAAGATTATGAAGAAGAATGCCTGCATGCTGAT
Organism: Buddleja alternifolia; assembly: GCA_019426215.1. NCBI lineage: Eukaryota > Viridiplantae > Streptophyta > Magnoliopsida > Lamiales > Scrophulariaceae > Buddleja > Buddleja alternifolia. The sequence goes on along the minus strand of CM033395.1, from coordinate 24,910,833 downwards.
CGTGGTTTCGATGTACTTACTACTGAGTTGTACTTTCTATCTTGCTTCCTAGGATAGTGATACAAACTAAGATTGAATTAATAGGTTTAAAAGGATTCCTTATTTTCTTGATCTTCCTTATTCATCAAAGGGAAAATTACACACGGACCCCCTCACTTATTGTGTAATTACCACAAACCCCCCCTCATTTATTTGAAATTACCAACACACTCCCTCATGTTAAGGATTTCTTACAATTACACCCCTTGTATGTTTAAAAATCCAATTTTATCCCCTGTAAATCTTATAAATAGACCCATTGAAGGTGTGTGTTAGTAATTTCTAATAAGTGAGGGGAGGTTTTAGTAATTACACAATAAGTTAGGGGTCTGTGTGTAATTTTCCCTTTATTAAACAATAATGTTAAGCATGAACCTGCTGTTTCTTATGCTCATTTATTAGGGGTGTTCAACCAAACCGTTAGACCCCTCCAACCCAAATTGCACCGCAAATAGCGGGTTGACGATTTGATGGGTCGGTCTCGGGTTAAGTCTAAATAAAACCGCATTTTTGCAATCCGGTTTGGTTGTGTTTTTATGAATCGCAAAGACCGCGCTCAACCGCAATATATATACTATTATTTTCATATATACTTATATATATAGTGTTAATTTATTAATGAAGTACCACTATGTAAATACCCCTCATTTCAAAATGATATATGATTTCTTATTTGCTCAAATATATTTGTGCTATATTATAATAAGTATGCACTTGCAGAATATGTCATGAATTACCAATCTAAAAGTTAGAACTAGATTATATTTGATAAAACACGATGATATTGCACATAGAAATAATTTTTATTGGTGGATAGAAACCAATAGATGAAAATCGATCTCAATGCATATGTTAAACTCCACTACATAGTTTATGTTATCCTTTTAATTATTCAAAGAAAGTTTTCATGAATATTTTATTTCTTATGAAATTGATCGTGTTGTTAATAAAAAAATTGTTCTTTTAAAAACATATTTTCTAGTGAAGTTTGTTGATGATTTTGCCAAAAAAAAGAAATCTAAAAACAAATCGACTGTTCTTAGTTATTAAAAAAAGAATGTGATATTTTGGTGAAATGAAAAAAATGCAATTTATAGCTTTTAATATAAAGTCTTAAAATGTATATAGTTAAATTATTTTCTTAAATACCGTATAACTAATAATTTAATATTACAAATTTACAGTAGTGTAAGTTTTGCTCATAAAACTTATAATTTTATAGCCATGAATTATTATGATAATTTAGCATTGTGTGACTACAGAGAAAAATAAACTTATGATACAAAATATTTTGAATCATGTCTTTATTAACAATGTTTTAAACTTGTACACGTTGGAATTATATTTGTTTTTGGTAAGTAATATCTTTTCATGTCATATTTTACATACTTCAATTATGTTTTACTATGTAAATTATAAAATATAATCATTGATGGAAATATAATAAATATACTACGAAGTTTTAAATAATACACAAGAAATTTAACATTTAATAAACAATTTAAGTAGAAAAAGTAAAAAAAAGAAGTACCAAACCGCAAAACCGCCCCAACCTGGTCCGACCCAAACGGACCACAAAGTTCAGTTTTGGTATTTGTCGGGTTGGACTTGGTTAGTAGCTTTCAAAATCGCAAAACATCGGGTCGGGCAGAAAAAATAGGAAAAACCGGCCCACCCGCACCACGTACACTCCTATCTTCTATTATGACGACAAACCCATAAATCTGGCAACTTGGATTATGATAGACTTTTGTTCTTAAGAATTAAGTATTCTCATGTTTACACATCTATACGACATGCTAATATTGAATAACTTCAAAATTAGGTTTTCAAGTGAAGGTGCTTCCTTTCTATCTTTAAATTTGTGAATGAAATAAAATGAATGGGTGCAAATTGTTTCTCCTTGTTCTGGCAACAATTAACTGAATTGATTTCTCCTCTGTTCTGACAACATTTAACTGAATTGATTTCTCCTATCTTCTTGCGTATGTGGTGATTCCATTTCCTATTCTGCATCTGTTATATCCCTTTTCTCTTTCTCTTAATTTTATTATACTCTTCATCCAATCACTGAAGCCACTGCTGTTAAATGTCAACACAAATGGATCAAAGAAACTACACTATGTTATCACCCATTCCACAAAAAATAATGTTTTCTGTATGCATTTTCACTGAATGGGTGGGCCAACATAGACAATTTTTTATTGCACCAATACAACTGGGTTGATTTACCTGACACCCTCAGTTTTGGTTGGTAGTTTAAGCTAATTAATTATTAACTAAGTGAGAAACTTTAGAGGAAATAGAGGTGAAAGGACAAGATTACTTTTCTTGGTGATATGAAATTGATGAGTTTGCAGGATGTTATCGTATCTCTGACCAGTTTAATTGAGTGGCATGGCAGTTTAGGGGAGAGGGGGGTTGGGGTTGGGGTTGATACGCGGACGCTTGCGCTGGTCAATAAGCCACTAAATTTGTACTGTGGGAATCTTATAAACAAAGAGTTAATGGTAAGACTTTTGAAATAGATTAGTGCTACAAGTTAGAGAGGTGAAAATCACAAGAACTTCATCCCTTGAACTCCCATTTCATTATTTGTTGACATTTTAGTCATTTAATAAATTTCAGATTGCATTCGTGACAAAACTAATTCCTTTCTTTAAAATAATAATGAGATTATGAGTTTCAAAAAATTTGATTTTACTTGCTAGAATAAAAGATATTTCATGATCAGTTGGATTGTTTCCACCGTTCTTCAAAAGTCACTTTTATGAGTTCCTATTTTTCTGATCTTTTTATGGATGTGGCCGGAGTGGGGTGATCAAACGATATAGTGCTTATTCTATGTTGTGATCCACTGATTAGCAGTTAAACCCTCAGCATGTAATACTTGGTGTCTCATTGTCACTAGGAAATACATTCAAATGTACCACTTTTAAAGATCCAAGAGATTTGGCAATCTTATGCAAGTACTTGTCTGAGAACCTATAAAGTGAATATTCCGAGGCAGCTTACAATTTTTATCAAACTTCCTCATCTGCTTCTCTATTCTAGAATTCAGGAGCCACTTTTAATAGTTCTGTTAGAACGTGTCTCTGTTGATTAATATATTCGTGGTTGATGAGGAAAATACTTTAGAAATTAGTATGTTTCTGCTTACTAATGGAAGAGTGATACAGTTTAAAGCTAAATAGAAAGTGAAAGTAATGTAAAACAAGAAGGGATAAGGTATCTTTGTGTTAATGTAATTAGATTGCCATCCCATTCCTGCTGCTGAGATATTGAATAATCGAAATTTTGTGATTATGTTCTCTTCTGACTGTGCATCTTATACAACTTCTCAGAAGTACTAAATGGTGTTGAATCTTTTTTCACCAACAAAGCACCTGTTATTGGAAAACTTCTACTCATTCTCTTCTAATAGACCGTGTGGGAGTAAAAGAAGGCTTTTTTGTTAATTAGATCCTTCTGGATTTTCCTCTGAGATCTTATCTTTATTGGCGATGTTTGAGTGTTGTTTGATGTTTTATGCAGGACTGTCTTGGATATATCATTTACTTTTGTTGTATATCTGTGGCACACATTATTATGAAGTTATTTTTTTTTTTTTGTAGCCAGTATTTTGTAAATTATAGAAGCTTGAAACATATTGAATTGTGATTTGGAGGTAGTTAGCGTAAATTCGCCACTGACCAACTCACTTTCTATCTTGATAGTTATGATAAGATATAGGTCTGGTCAATTTGTTTAGTGGGGTATCTCATTCTTGTTCATCTTTACTTTTTCACAATAATATATCACTTTAAAGTGCCATCTCATAGTGGTAACTTGGCTGTGAATCTAGTGATTAGTAAGTATTTTTTTTTTCTCAAGAATAAAGTGCTCTAATGTTGGACATCTATACCGCATGGTATATTTGAAATATCTACAATTTTTTTTTTTTTTTAACATTGGAAATTTGTAAATGTTTTCCCTCGCCGAAAGTAGAGTGGATACATTGTATATCTGCAGATCTGGCCACAATTAGCGGGATTAAATTCCATGCTTCTCATTTGTATTTCATTTACCTTTTTCCACCTTCTCTCCCGATCTTTCCTTGCTCGCCTATGCAGTGATGCTGCTATCTCCTCTCCTCCACCTCTGTTGTCTATTTTCTCTTTCTCCTAGTTTGAGTGCACTCTTGATCCAATCACTGTAATAACCCTATTACTCTCAGCACAAGTGGAGCTCACAATCCATCCATACGTTATCACAAACTCCGCAAAATCTGCTATTTTACACCTATTCATTTTCTAATGAGAACTGAATGTTCCTCAAAATGATAGGGTGTTGAAACACGGAAGCTTGGTTTTCATGTGATTAAATTTCCATCTCATACTTTGCCGCTCAATTTTGAATTATTGACAAATGTGTATTTATGCTATTGTGCAGCTATCCTTATTATGTATGTTTTCATATGAGTTAAATGATGTTATAGTCTTTTCTTACCAACAAAACACCTGGATTAAGATGATAAAATTTCCAGTCCACTCATTCTCTTCTAATGGCCCTGTGCGGGTGTAGATGAACGATTTTGTTTTGATGAGATACTTCTGGATTTTCCTCTGGATCTTATCTTTATAGACAGTAGGAGCTTCTAGGTTGTGAGTGTTCGTGTAATGTTTTGTATGGTGTTATGTTGGATTGTCTTGTAACAATCATATCTATTTTGCTATTGCAGTTTATGTTATTTTGAAATTACTTTAATTTTGCAGATCCAGGGAATGCACGCTGATGCTTCTAGCTTAGAAAAGGCTAGTATATGGCGTGAAGCATCAAAAATTGTTAGAGAAGAAGGAGTGATGGCATTTTGGAAGGGAAATTTGGTTACAATTGCCCATCGTCTTCCCTATTCATCCATTAGCTTTTACGCATTTGAACGCTACAAGAATGTTGGTACAATTGTTCTGTGAAGAACTACACTTCTCAATATCTTATATCAATTATTTTGGGTGTGTAATTCACTAAACTTTTCCATTTCTTGTCACAGCTGTTACAAGTATTTTTGGGTGTTGAAAGCCCAGGAGAGAATATCAGTGCAGATCTTTGCATACGACTTGTAGGTGGTGGTTTGGCTGGAATAACAGCCGCTTCTGTTACGTATCCCTTGGATCTTGTGAGGACACGCCTTGCCGCACAGGTAAATAAGCAGAAGTGTTTGCAAGGACCCTTTCATGCTAATTGTAATATTATATAGATACACCTTAAGTACAAATATATAATGGTTTTACTATATAATTTTGTTTCAATTCATTATATACTCAGTTAGAATTCGTCAATACTTTGGTGTTGTTCTTAAACACCGATCTTTCTGCGGCTGGGCGCGCAAAAACTCTAATTATGGTTTTCTAAATGAAAATTCTTTTCTTGCTTAGCCTTGTAAACTTGTTTGCTTTTCTCTCTCTTATCCTAACTTGTTATTTACTTGTGTCTGTGTGACTGGGGCTTCTCATGAAATAAAGGGTTCATAATGTCGGGGCAGAGGGGTTCAGAGCGCAGATCAAGTTGTTTAGGAGCTAACAACTAGCTTAAATAGTTTCATTCATCTAGCTTTTGGAGTACTTTTACAGCTGAGGTGGAGCAGATAGATTTTCTTTTTCTTTGACTTCTTTTAGATACCTGTTATATCTTGCTTATTATGCTTAAGATCAGGAATAAAAGAGCACATTACAAACTTTCTCTGGACAGGTTCCCCTTCAAAACAATCTCTTTGTTTAGATAGATACTACGTCTTCCAAGCTGACATAATCATGACTATTTTAGAACTGAAAAGCCTCTCAGTTTTCCACTTTACACCACTTTGATTAGATGGGAGGAGGGTGAACAAAGAAATTGCAGAGGGAGCCTTGTGTATAAAAGATGTGGAGACACAAATTAGGAGGAAGGGTACGATTTGAGAATGCCAAGGAAATTTTCTGTTCACTAATACCTGAATTACTAGTGTCTTAAGAATTTATTGTTTCTTTTTTCTTCATTTATGCAAGCATGTTGGGTAGCTATTCCTCCCTCCCCCCTCATTTCTTCCCTTTCTCTTTCTATTTTATGTAGCCTTTTTATGTTGTTCCGTCACTTCCCAACAAAGTTCTAGTTGTTAATTCTCTTGATAATTTGATTAGAAATTCTTTGCGTTGTGCAGAGAAATGTAATCTATTACAGAGGGATGTGTCATGCTTTGCATACCATTAGCAAGGAAAAAGGTTTTGTTGGCCTATATAAAGGACTTGGTGCAACTTTATTGGTATGATTTTATTTTCATTAACTTCCATATATTTGATGATTAATATTCACTTTAATTGTTTGCTTATTAATACTGGAGAACTAATGCAGGGTGTTGGCCCGAATTTGGCTATTAGCTTTTCAGTGTATGACACTGCAAGATCTTATTGGCATTTTCACAGGTAACCGCTATGTGGTTAGTGAATCTTTTTAGGGTGCTATGAAAATTCTATTACGAACAAAAGCTTAACCATTGTGTTCGTTTAAAGAAAACAACTCTCTGACAGGCCTTTACTTCTTGATTTCAGGCCTGAAGACTCAACTGTTCTAGTCAGCCTTGCATGTGGGAGTCTTTCAGGAATTGCATCGTCAACAGGTGAGTCATCTGATTACAATATCCCCTATAAACTTTGAAAATCTGTTATTGGATATTGTTTGCCAAAAGATCTCCAATTCCCTATGAATCAAAGTTGGGATAAAAGACGAAGTAAAATAGACATGTTTCCACCAAGATTTTTTTTTTGTGTGTGTGTGTGTGTTTGTGAATTTTAAAAGGGCTACACCCTGCATTTTGAAATTAACAATATGTTTGGAACAGTAGTCCTAACTCCTTGATTTGGAACTAATTATAAAAAGAAACTTTTTCACCTCCATGGAATTTAATCCTTTTCAGAGATGTTCTCGTACTTTATGTTAATGTCGGCACCCACCTTGTTAGCAGTTTGCATCTCCATATGTCCTATTTATGTGTACTGTTATGGTGCGTCTCCGGATGCTTTTGATCTTTATAGTGACAATGTATTCTGAACCTACCAAATGGGAAAATGGAATACACTATCAGCTAATTCATCTTCGACTATATCTAAGTATACTTTCTAATATATAATATAACAATAATGTACTATAGTGGAGGATCTGAATGCCTTTAGCTGTCTTCAATGCTTTTGATGCAGAGAGGCAGATTGAGGATGCGGGCTTCCCAGTAAGTATCTAACCAGATTGACCCCCTAGAGCCTGAGGTTCAGACAATTTAATCTTGCAATATGAGAAGTTTTTGTAAGAAGTTGAAAATGTGTTCTTTTCAATTGTTATTCACAAATAACCCATGTGTGTTAAAAAGGTTGATATTTGTGATAACTTGGCTCTCAGAATATGCAGTTGGCTCCAATATTGGGTGGCTAATTTCAGGTGAGCCAAGTTTTGCTGTTACCAAATTGTGAGAGGCGTCCTCTTTGAGGTATGCTTCTCAGTCAGGCTTCACCCAATTGCTCCCGACTATTATCTCATTCATAAGGTTTCACTGGTGCATTTATGACTACTTTTGATATATATTAGTATTATAGAAAGCATAAAGGAGATTGTCTTGCCACCTCCATCCCCATCCTCATCCTCTCCCGCCCTCAGAACAAAAAAAAAAGAGAAAATAGTAATATTTTGTGAAGAAAATTTGGGGAAGAAAGAAGAGGGAATACAGAAGACAAGTGAGAAAACCCATATGGTGACATTAAGTAATGCGGTAAAGATTTAAAAAAAAAAAGAAATTTACTGCACTTTTGGTGTGCTCATATGGCATTAAACGGATTTCATTCTGATTGACATTTGAATTTTTAGTTATGAATGTTATTTATGATTGCACACTCAAGTTCTGGTTTGGCTAATTAGCAAAAGGGAAAAAAAAAGGATTCTGGATTCCCTGTATTGTTATACCATATTATTAGTGCAAGTTCTTTTTGATGAGCTCAACTCAAGCATTGTGTTTTTCTAAAGACAATAGCAATGCATCATCTGTGATAATGGAACTTCCAAGTGTTCCAACCTTGAGTATATTTTAGCCAAGATCTGGAGTTGTTTTAATGTTTGAGGTTTAATATTTTAATATGATTTTTGCAGTAGCATATCCCTTGGATCTTGTGAGGCGGCGAATGCAGTTGGAAGGAGCTGGTGGTAGAGCTCGTGTTTATAAAACAGGTCTTATTGGTACATTCGGACATATCATAAAAACAGAAGGTTTGCGTGGTTTATATAGAGGGATTCTGCCTGAATATTACAAGGTCGTGCCAAGTGTTGGCATTGTCTTCATGACATATGAGAAATTGAAGCAGGTCCTATCCAGCATTCCTGAAAGTTGATAGAGTGACTGATGAAATGTGGGTGAATTAAAAAAGAAGGGTCTCTCTCTCTCAGTCATCAACTGGCGATAAATTTTTGATGGCTATGTATAGATGGGAGGAAAAATAATTGAGGTGTATCAAATCAAACATTATTGAGGTGTATCAAACATTGTTAATGTACAACATTTCAAACTCAAGCTCGAAGGCCCGACTACAAAGACAAGTGCCATTCCCCATGGACGTGAAGCCCCGGGACTACCTAAGAATTACACCGTCCTGTAGTTAAGTCACATTGTTTTCATACTTGTGTTCGCTTCAGCCTGGCTGTGTCCTACTTGGAATACGTTCTGTTCAAGCTGCTAAGATCAGCTCTGTACGAATTCTCAGTTACTGCCTTCCTGGTTTAATTACTGCATTGCTTGATGCTGGTCCATTTCTTTTCTTTTTCTTTTAATTTTGCATCGGAAGATTTAAGTTGCATTGTTTTTGCACTAAATTCTCACCGCATTTTCTTACTCCTTAAATTCTGCATTGTCACCTTTTCATTCACACTTTAGTGAAGGATGGAAGGAAAATACTTTCAAGTGATTTAAAGTAAGAACAAAGTGGAAATTTGAGTTTCTGTTTTTTTTTTTTTGAGAAATTTACCAAAAATTCGCCAGCGCATGGGTTAAATACGAGTATCTCCTCCCGAGTTTGGATAGTTAGGACTCCTCTCGAGTTTGGATAGTTACGACTTACGAACATCTCTCATGCCTTGCCATCTGTCTAATAAAACACCTCTTTGTTACCTTTAATGGGAAATGTTAATGTTATTCTTTAATTTTTGGGTTAATTATATTAATTACTCCTCTTATTTAGTCTAATTACAATTCAAACTGCTTATTTTCAACAAATAACAAATGACTCTTCTTATAATAAAACATTACAATCCCCCCCTCTCCCCCCATCAAAAAATTAATGGAATTTGTTGACATCATCAAAACATATTTTTTAAATTTCCTATTTGCCGGTGAGGGGTGAATGTAATTTTTCATTGAAGAGAATACAATTGTAACTATTAATTTTGTCTCAAATACATGATTTCATAAGGACTTGTTAACATCTTGATAATGAAGTGCAAATTCAATTTATGCCAATTCGGTCATTTTAAAAAAAATGGAAACGTATACCCAGTGTCGATTTATTCTAAGAGCAATATCACAATTCAATGCAAATAATTTAAATTAATAGGTTTCCAAAAAATATAAAATCAATAACTAAATTAAAAAAAAAAATTGAAAGAAGACAGAGGGAAAATTGCATTGCCCTCCCCCGAACTATAGGTATTTGGTATTCACACCCCCTTACGTTTGATATATTGACACGGACATCTCTTCTTCAACTTTTTCCTAAACTTTACAACTTAAATACTATTATACCCTTCACATTTTAGCAAAAAAAGTTTAATTGAATGAAAATTGTCTAAATATTATCAAATTACTTTGTAATTAAATATTTAAAATGAATTTCTTTTTTGAAATATCTGCAAAATCCCTAAACCTTAACTTATATATTTAAAAAGAATCTTTCCTAATTTCATGAATAATTTATCATAGACAAATATTTTTTGTTTTAATTGTGCTATTTTTATTTGTTACATCCGTTTTTATTTCTATTGCAATATTGACTCAGTTTGTCAAGTACTTTTTTTATATTGCATTTAGTATAATTTCATATTCAGAATTGAAGATTTATGGTGATATTTGGTCATTTCTTTTCATTTGAAGTGAAATTCATTAATATATATATATATATCTATATATATGTTTGCTACTTGTTGAGTTATAATTTTTCATTAATTTGTAGTTTATTTATATAATATTCATAAGTTAATTTTTCATTGTACGTTTTTTAAATTTCAACTTAAGAATAAAAGTATCTCGGATTTTTTTATTATTAATTTATGGTTCAAGAGTTTTAGAAATATATCTTTGACTTTTTTTTTTTTGATTATTATGTTTTATATTTTATTACAATGTCATCTAATGATACTTTGTAAAAAAAATTCCAACAAACTATCAAGTCTAATTCAACAATTTTAGCTCTAAAAATAAAGGGCATTTTAGTCTTTAATTAATAAGTTTAATTGAAAAATTGAAGGAAGGGAGGTTCATGCCAATATTGCAAAAATAAGGTGTGTGGACTCCAATTGTCCATAGTTCAGAGGAGGTTGATGCACTTATCCCGAAAAACAAATATAGATATAAGGTTATAATAAAAAAGAAATTTTAATTATTATGGAAAAATATAAAAAAAACTTAAAAAAATGAATGAAACAAAGTAGCGGAAGTTAGTCGTAAGGGGATGAATGTAAATTATTATAAGAGGGGTGTCTGTTATATGATCCAATAAAGCGGATTGCATTGTAATTACACAAAATAAAAAGGGGCATTAATGTAATTAACCATTAAATTTTTTTTTAAAAACAAGGGTAAGACATTTTTACATTTTCCATCACGTTTGACTAACGGCTGTTAGTGAGAGGGAATTAAACGTAAGGTTTTATAATAAGAGGGGGTGTTTGTTATAGGCCACAAATAAGTGGACTAGACTAGACTGTAATCACACCAATTAGGAGGGGTAGTAACTGTAATTAACCCTTTTTTAAACAAAAATGCGATACAATTAACTTTCACTATGTACCAAAAAGAAATATAACTAAATTTTCTTGCACTACTTTGCAACACCCTGTAGTTAATAATTAGTAGATATGTTTTCATATTTAAGATTGTGTTTGGGCTAAAAGAAAATAATTTGGCGGAATGAGACCGAATTGAATTATACTAACACTTGCTTTATTTTGAAAGAAGGAAAAATGGTTTTGTGGGAAAACTTCGAACTTGGGTATTGTCATCAGGTCAGAGTTTTGTGACCCAATATGGTCCGGCATCTAAAATGGCTTGGATAGATCACAAAATGGGAAAACGCACAAAGTAGTGTCTTTTGGTAGAGCCTGTAGACCACCGACTCAACCGGTTTTCAATTCTGCCTTGGGTACACCGTACACGAACTAATTGGTACGATTCGGATAATTCTACGTCAATCTCATATCATTGGTACCTCGACTTTTTACACACAAATTGGAGAGATACTATGGATGGCCAAATGATGCAGTACTCTTAAATTTATCTTTATCTGATGATGGTAAAAATCGTCAGACAGTGATTGTCACGTGATGGACCACGTGGAATAAGAGAACCGATCCAACTCACGATAAACTAGGTTAAGAGTTAATTAAGTTATAGAGTGCACTCGATTATTTCGAGCTGCCTACGTACCCAAGGTATGTGGGATCAAGTCAGTCGTAGTTGTTTTATGAGGTTACTCTCAATAGCGAGTGAATTTTTACTGGGGAAGTAGATAATGAGCCTCTCCCAATTCCTCTAAGGTATTTATAGAGAGTTGGTAGTGGGCTATGGGCTATGGGCCTGAATTAATTAACAACCCATCAGGGTTAGTCTTCTTGGTATTGTGGTCTCTTAGACTAATACTAAGACCCAATTATCTTTAGTGGGTCTTCCGTCCTATTTGGACTTATACAGCGGGTCCTCCACGGATTCCAGCCCGCGGGTGGTGACCCGACCTGTCTTGGGGACACAAACAATTACCATAATACCCTTGGGTACTTTTTGGTGCACATCATAATGCCCCCCACTCCCTGGTTTACTGAGTGGGATACCCGAGAGTGAATGTAATACCGCTTAGGTCATGCCACCTAATTCCGAATTCTAGTAGGCAATGAGTCATAAAGGCCCCTCATCTATTCTTGTATAAGTATGGAGGGGTAGTTGGGACTTAGCCACAACTTCCCATCACATCTCCACACTCACTCATCCCTTAAGGAAATTATCTCTCTAGGAGCTTCCCTCACTCTACCATGGACAAAAGCCAAGGTGACCAAGGTAAAGATAGTGTAATTTGCTATTGAATTCTTTTTGGGTGTGGTCATGTGATAATAGCTTTGAGATACTTGCTTGCTTTCCTTCTCCCTTTTTGATTGATCCAATCCATGTTCAGCCTACCCCAACAGAGGTCGTTTAGGAGTTGTCGGAGTCCAATCGGAAGAATTTCATAGGGCGGAGTCCTAATTGCCCCTCGGTGAGAGCCACGAGGCGTTACCTCGCAGTGGCGGCCGCGAGGCATTGCCTCGCGGCTCCTGACCGCGAGGCAGCATCACGGCTGCTGTAGCGGGGGGCTGTGTGACCTACTTTGGGTCCGGGTTTATCCCGTTGGTCGACTTTCAAATATGTTTTTGCAGTGTGTTCACTTCTTGCGTGCGTGTGCTATCTTATTTAGATAACCTCTGTTCAGAACTAGTTATTGACGGAGCCCTTTCTTTTCATAGGACCAGGGAGTTATTATCCCCCAGACATTGAGGTCCCAGTCTCCGAAGATGGCTTTGCATTTGACTCACGTGATTCCACTATCACTGAGGCCAAGCTTGTAGTTCTATTCGAGGAGACGGCGATGGACTTCAAGTTGCTCTTGCCCGTGTCGGGGTGTTGAATCCTAGATCCTCTAGAGGGGCATGTGACCTTATACTTGGAGTATTTTCTTTTGGGGCTTACCTTCACGTACCATAAACTCTTCGGGGAGATATTAGACCACTATGGCATATGCATCAGTCAATTGACCCCGACGTGTTTTGCCCTCTTCGAGGGCTTTATTTGTCGGTTTACTGAGCTAAGTCTTGACATTAACCTAGAGGCCTTTCAGGCCTTGTTCACAGTCGTGTCGTTTCACGCCATATGTATATTTTTTCTCCGGCTCCGACCGCTAGGTTCTTGGAAGGCAATGTTAAAACCAAGGGTGATCGGAAGCTAATTTTTTTCTATTTTCCCCTCACCAACTTGGTTATATCAACGCCTTTGCGTTGGAACAAGAACCTAGCTTCTCAGCAAGCCACCCCCGCACAAAGGCAACTTAGAGTTGACTTTGGCAAGGCGGGATTGTGTGATGGTAGATTTGATGTTAACCAGTTCTGTACTCCTGGTAGATGGTGCTCTTTATTTCTTTGCACTCTACGTTACAACTCTTTTTACATTGCGTTTTCACATGCTAACAATTGATAGCCCCTTTTTGTGCAGGCATGAGAATGCCCAAAGGCACCATATCCAAGGGTGCCAAGGTGACTTCCACCATCCCCCGCACTTCCAAAGTTTCACATGGTCGTGGCAAGGGGGCCGATAAGCCAGGTCCTTCGTCCCTCGCCCCTTCAAGTGTGCCCCTGGATCTTCCCTCTTTGGATCCGGCCTTGTTGGTTTAGGTGCCATGCACCCTAGATTTTGACTCCTTGATGGTGGATTTAGGTGCCAAGGGTCCTCAGGGCTCTAAGCTGGGCGCTGCTGCTAGCCCTCGAGGCACTGAGGTATTGGTGACGGGAGATGACGACAATACTGTTGAGCACTCTGCTCATTCGTCTCCGAAGAACAGCCGTGGGAAAGGGGTGGCCCCCAATGGGGGGCGCATGCCCTCTTATCCCTTGTCTCCACCTGTCCCTGCAACGAAGCGTGCTCGCGATGACACTCCGGGGAGTCCTAGTTCCGCCAGACCTAATAATGGATTGTTTAACTCTGGGGCAAACTTGGACCCCAGTGTTAATTCCTTTTGGGACACGACTGATCCCGTGATGCCTTGGTCAATGATGAGCATGGTCATGACTGACTATGACGTTACCCGCTTGTCATTACCGATCGAGCGTCTTGATCAGGAGATTTGCATCAGTGCTGGTCGGGTAAGCATTTACAAGTGTTGCCATCATTATTCTAAGGTTATGTATTCATGCCTCTAATATTTTCTTTCCACTCTTACCTTTTTTTGTCAGGCTGTTCAATTATCCCATTGCCTTTGCCACAAGTACGAGGAGGTGGAGAATGAGCATTAGGAGAGCCTCCAGCAGAACCGTCAGCTGCTATCGCGGTTCTGGGAAGCTAAGAACTCTTTTGAAAAATGGAAAGAGAAGTATAAGGAGGCTCATAAGAAGCTTGAGGGAGAGAAATCTGACGGTAGTTGCTTCCTTGCCTTAGATGACGGGAAAAAAACTTTCAGCGATGCCAAGAAATCGGCAGTAGAGAAGTTCCACAAGAGTGCCGCCTATATCGAGGAGTGCAACTAGCGGGCTTATAAGGTTACTAGGGATTTTATGACCAAGACGGTGCGTAAGTGCTGTAGGACTCTTCGCGAGAGCGGTCGATACCCAGATGATGATTTCACTTGGTTGTGCGAGAATGTCCCCGATACCAGTGACGGGGAGACTGATACTAGAGGCAGCGCTGCTAGCTGAGGTCTTCGTAGCTTCCCCAGCCGTGAAGCTCTTTTTATGTTGTCACCTTCGGGTTTTATGCTCTCGCACTGTTTTTAGGCTATTTTACTCTCTACAAGTAGTGACATTTATTCTTAATTGCCCATTGATGTGTCAATGTTAATTTAGCCATGTGAGGCTTGATGAATATTTATCCTCTTGGCCTGTTGCCTTATGAGGATTTTTTTTCTTATCATGGATCCTATCTTTAGTACTGCTGATCCTCAGCACTTGTAGTCATATCACTGATAGCGATTGATTTTCTTACTATTCTAACAGTTGGCTATTTGGCTATATTTTTCCCCGTATGGCTACTTGGCTATATTTCCCCCCATATGCCCCTCTAATCCTTAATTGTGCTAGTCAAATTTAGGAGTAAGTGACCATATAGTAAGGGAGTTGGAAAATATTTGTGATTTTCGCCATTTGGTCATTGTTTATTCCTATATTTTTAGAATGGATGGGTTGACTAATTATTCATGTGGCTACTTAGTAACCGGCTATTGACTGGTATCAATAGGTGGGTATTAGCCTGTGGCTGCCAAATTTCGTACTACTACTTCCTATTCTTCCCCTTGGCGGGTAGGTGTGTAAGTGATAGCAAGATAGTTGGCATGTGGTGCCTTGAGTATTTGGTTTAGTTAGCTATTAATTTCACGCATTGGGAACATGAAGTGATGTTGATTATTTATTTAGTTACCTCTATTTTTCTAACTCCTTGGTATTTGATAACAACGCTCGGAGTAGCGAGGTTTATTTAATTGAATGGGCGACACGGTTCATGATACCGAAAGTCACCACTTATTATGGGCTTGCCTACCTCTTATTTTGTTCACAATCTCAATCCGTAACCTTAATGGGAGTGGGGAGACCTTTTGTAGGTCCTCTACCTCTCTTGGCATTATCGGAGGGATTATGGGGTATAATCTCAATCCATAGCCTTAATGGGAGTAGGGAGACCTTTTGTAGGTCCTTAGCCTCTCTCGGTATTATGGAGGGACTATGGGGCATGATCTCATTCCATAGCCTTAATGGGAGTGAGGAGACCTTTTGTAGGTCCTCAACCTCTCTCAGTACTATGGAGGGATTATGGGGTCGCACATCCTCAGGAGAGTCATATATGGCTCGGGGGATTTTAGCAATGCCGCCCATGTTGACCTCGAATGGGGTCGCGAGTGATGTTTATAAAGCCTCCAGTGGGAGCTTGTTAGCTCCCAGGGGTCATATTAAAGTTTTCGTTCCTTCCCTTACGCGGGTGGAGCGGTTACTTGTTTATAGCTATCGGACAATTTAATAGCATCACAATGGTGACACAAGCATCTAAGTATATGTTTAGCTAGTGGCCTAAATTTATCAAGTGTCACTCACGATTATCATGGCAACTCATAGAATAGTAGAAATAAAGCTAAGTATTGGGACCTTGTAACGGCCTCAGTTGGAGTCACTGACTCTTTGATTGCTATTCGACCATGATTTGAAAATAACATCTAACATATGTTAGGGAAAAGGATGCTAATAAGCACTTAGTTAAATTATTCAATCGTTTATGCATGAAATAAAGAAAATAAGGGGGGATGCACGTAGGCACCTCAAAACAATGTTTGCGGGTGCACTTTGGCACCTCAAAACACAAAATAAACACTTGGCTCATGGCCAAGATGATATTGTCTTAAAGTCGGATATAGAATTGGTGGTAGTTGATTGTTTACCTTCAGAAGCCACTAGGGGTTCAGAACTCTGACGCTGCTGAGTCGGGGGAGTGATTCCCCTGGCTATTCATACCTTTCATGAGATTTTTAGTCAGCAAAGGGGCGCCTGAGAGTGACCCCCGGGCTATCTTACCTTCGAGCACTTCATTTCCGTGTAAAGAAGAATTCACCGAAGAGTTCATGGAGGTATATCCACGTTTAGGCTTTAAGTGTTGATTAATTGCTTAAATTTCAGTGTATCTTCCTTAGCCGTAGAGATATATTTTTATTTAGGCGTTTAAGTGTTGATTAAATTGCTTGAATATCAGTGTATCTTTTTTATTCTTCACATCAAGAAAGTTATTTGCAAGACTCGAACCACCATTAACTCATATAAGCAGGGGTTATTAGATAATTTTAGGTTGTGAATTATCACGGGACTTGGATCGAACATTTGAAATCCTCCCCTAGGTTTGTTTGTTCGAAAACACGAAACAACCCTCTAGAATATATCATCGAGGATTGTAGAATGTTTTTTAACCTCCCTTGGGAAATCAGCTTCATCCATACGCGCCGTGAGGGGAACATATGTGCTTATCATTTAGCGAAGTTGGGACACTCTCTGCCTCGGTGCAACAAGATCTGGGAACAACCTCCAGAGAGTCTCATTGAGTTACTGGAGAAGGACTCTACTTCAATGATCATGTAGTTTTCTTTTGAAGATGGTGTTTTTCTTTTTCTTTGTACGTTGATCTACCAAAACAAACAAAGTGTTGAATTGTTGACCCTGTCTCGCGTGTCCTCCTTGCACTCACAATTTTTTACACCTGTCCACTCTAGTCCACAACTTGTCTTGCAGTAGAGTATATAGCTACAGTAGTATCCGTATCCACACGCAATCATCTTCATCATCTTCATTTTATATTACTAATACTACTCCTCTACTTGAACACTTTTTGCTCCTTTCGCACTTCGCAGCAGCAATGGCGCCATCTTCCTCCTCAATGAGGAACCAGCTAATAACTAGTAAACCCAACCACTACATTTTCGAACCCTTCCACACCACCCCACGCCTCTTCGCGAACAACCCACCTACCCTTCTCCACACCTCCATACGCATCTCACAACCCGGGTTTTCAGGGCATGGTCTAATAATCAGTCTGGTGAAAAATGTTGGGGATAATTACACTCACACTCCCTCGCTTATTTTGTATTTGCTAATAACCCCCACCCCCTGAGGTTTAACCACAAGAAAGCAACGCATATCACAATGACTATGGAGTACATAGTAGTTATCATGCATCTTTGGCTAGGAAATGGTCGTAGTCCGTCTCCGAATCTACATCCCCTAATTTGGGTTTAGATTTGGAGAACTCTGGAGCTATCACATGGCTTGTAGCCATTCTCATAGGTATGATGATAATTATAGAAATTAAGCAGCGATTTCGTGGGGATGGCGACTCAAAAATTTGCTGCAAATGTATACTTGTTTTCATCACCATGGTGACGAAGGGTTTTAGCGCACTTGACTTTTAGAATGAAAATTATTTTTTAACAAGAGTTGTGGCTGCGGAAACTTAGCTGCGAGTTTCTTGATCTTAGCTTCAAACATTCTGTAGCCATTCTCATCAGGGTTACGGAATTTCAGTAGCAACTTTTATTACTATCAGAGAGATTTTATACCTTCTTCTGCGGTGATGATGATGAATGAGCCATAGCTGTATCAGTAGCAAGTCAGTTGTATTCAGCCCATTACCCCTATGCGTGGCAGTTGATGCCTAGTCTTTTTTCATTGTCTATTGATGGTATTTATGTGGCACTACCTCTTTGTATTGCACATATTGAGATTGAGAATGACTCGATGTTTCTGATTCACTATCTCAGCCGGAAGCAAAGGCTGGAGATGCAGTCGAGCCCGGCGTTTCTGATGCAGAACGAGCAAATGCCGAACAAGCAGCTGATGATCCCATTGTTTTTGGTTTGGCGTTTGATCAAGTACTGGATGCCGGACAAGCAGCTGCTGATCCCAATGCTTTTGGTTTAATGTTTCTGATGTAGAACAAGAAGCCGATGCATTTTTGGAAAAGCTTGAAGAAAGAAAAGTGAAAAATAAGCGAAAGGGTGTCGGCGAAACTTCAAACAGCCGTAACTTTTGATCCGCTTGGAGTTACGGGGCCACAATATACCAAATCGAAGCTCTTTTCGAGAGGAATCCAATCAAATTCGTAGGACCGTTTTACGGTAGCGGATCGACCCCAAATTCCATCGTTTAGGCCTTCGTTCGGTCCGTTTAGTGTTTTTTTCAAATTTTCAGCGTTTTTGTTTTATTTTTAATTAATTGTCTATTTGTCGGATGGGACCCAAATTTTGCCACGTGTCACCTGACGTGATATAGTATTTTTGAGCCAAATTTGATGAATTTTGGAGTCTTTTAGAATTCTGTCAGTTTTCGGAGTTGGATTAGGAGTAGGAATCCTATCTAATTAGAATAGGAGTCTTTGCATTGTTTTCTTTAAATTCCAGCAGTTTGTAGTTCTTGGGGGATGATTATTCATTCTTAATTATTAATAAAGTCTTTGCTTTTGCAATTCTTGAGTGCGCTCAAATTTATCCGTAAGTTTTGAAGACGTGATCTTCAAATTTTACACAATTAATTGCTTCCGCTCCGTCAGTTTCATCCAGTCCTGGACGCCGAAGAGGCAGCTGATGATCCCGATGTTTTTGGTTTGGCGTTTCATCCAGTCCTGGACACCGAAGAAGCAGCTGATGATCCCAATGTTTTTGGTTTGGCGTTTCATCCAGTACTGGATGCCGAATAAGCAGCTAGACTCGTTACTGCTGTTGCATCATATCGATAATGTCTTGGGACTATCTTTTTGCTACAGGGGAGTTACTGGAGCAGTTTCACGCTCGCCTAGTAGGCGTCCGCAGCAATTTTTGCCCTTAATGTATCCCCATCTGCTCCAACTTTTTTGACTTAGCTTTTGGTTTTTCGACATGGATCATAGTTTTGGTAAATATGTTCCTAAATCCTATAAACACTGTACTCCTCTGAAACAATATATAAGTCCTGTTTTCTGTGTGCAGCTGCAGCAGTTATACCACTTACTAGTCCATGGTCTAAAATGTTACAAGTTCAACAAAATGGCGTTTGTTCTTTGTTTTTATATTATCTTCATAGACAGTTTCGCTGTCGTTTATCGCCCTTTTTCTCACTTATTTTTCGTAGTATGTGAATGTGATTTGTTCAGTTATCAGAGAGGTCCTCATTGGACTCTATTCCCTGACCACCAAAAAGAACTCCACTAGGAAAGTTTGTTTGAGCTGAGGCCCTAAGCCACAACCCGTTTCCTTTGTTTGAGCTGAGGCCCTTAGCCACGACCCATAGGGGGTGCGGATACCTGGGTACTTCGACTTCGACCCAGACCCATGATAGAATATAAATTAATAGCACATTCATTAGCTAAACATAAATATAAAACGTTATTAGAATCCAAATAATTTAGAGATAAGAGCAAAACATCATTCCATCTTCGTTTTAGTTGTTCTCATTGAAACTATGAATACTTGCCAAAACTACGTCAAGTGGCTACTTGTGAAAGCTCAATACCTCAAAGGTCGCACGTACAATACCTCAAAGTCGGTAGCAAAAAATAAAAAATAAAAATCCCCAAACAAGATGGACGTAAAATCAAAGGAACACATGGAGTAAGTTTAGGTCACTAAACATCAAAGATTTCATTAAAATAAAAACGTTACAGATTGCAGAAAGGGTTTATAGAATCCTGACTATTCTTATTACAATTAAAAGACTCCAAAATCATACTAGTCAGAGTTTCTTGTATTTTTTTCCTTGAGCCAACACCACTGTCACTAAAAACCAAATTAATTTTGCATATATATATATATCCCCCCGACGCTAATCAAATCTTTTCATGATCGTTTCAGTCCTCTTGAGAAGCTCTTTTCATGGCCTCCAACAGGAAGAAAGCAGAGCTATGGTTAATTCTCCAGAACAATACTTAAGACTTTTTTCTAAATCCCACAAACACAAACTACTCTGGAAAAGTTCCCGTATAACGAATATGGTCCAATGTACTACGTAGGCCATACTTATTAACTGCAGCCATTGCAGCTCTATACCCTCCTCCGTAAGCTGGAGAAGCATCGTGTGCAATTTGATGCATGAAAAACTCCCCAAGCTTATTCTCAACGCTAGATTTACCACCTTTCTTAGAAGATGATGATGAAGAAGCTGTTGATGTGGACGGTCCATACGACCATGTGGACGATGATGAAGCTGTGGATGTAGATGGGATGTTTCTCGATCCGGGCATTACCTCTGATTCAAGCCACATCTGAGACAGTACTTGACAGATACCTTCCTCCACCTCAGGCCTCAGATTTCGAAAGCCTGCAACATGCATAAAATTTATTGAGGTAAATAAAACTAGGACTAGTTTTGAACTCTAAGCTCTGAATGAAACTATAATTTCAAAGATATCAGGCATCTAATTCTGTAGAATTTAAATTTCTTTGACACTTTTAAGCATCCAGCCGCGAGACAAATACAACTTTATGGTTTCTGGAAGGATGACATTATGATACTCTTTATTCATGAGAAATACTCGTGTTTTGGGATATCGACAAGTATGTATTACCATTAAGACGTAACCATCCGTGCATCAACTCGTGTGCAAGTATTGCTCCAGTCAGTAACCTGCACCAATAATCGACTCATCAAACCACTTATCAGATACTATAAACAGTTAAACACTGCCTCAAAACAATTTAGCTAGTGAAGTAAGCATTTCTTTCTTCAGAATCGTTCAACTAATCAGAATCGTTCAACTAATAAAAGGAAAATCTAAGATACAGACCAAACATCTAGTCAGACAAAGACCTTGTTGGAACAGAGAATAGTTGATAAAACAACAATGCCACCACCTTCTAAGACTCTTCTAATCACTTATCCTACGTATTACACAAGAAATAAAACGCTTTTACAGCAATGAGAGATGGCCCAAAGAGCTTTTCACTGTAATTTATACATGGAACTATGATCACAAGTTATACCTTGGGAGGCCATACAACACGAGAATGGCTGTAACCTCACATCTCCTAACCAGCTTCTGTGGTTGTGTCCTGATTCCCACTAACCCACGCCGTTCCATTCTTGGCCTCCTCAGTATCTGGACGGTAGTCGCAAGACATATAACTGTTAAAGATTTCGTGAAGTCGAACCTATACTACTTTCTAATAGTAACATTTATGAGGGGCAAAAGAGCCAAGAGATGGGGGCAGTGGTACATTAGGAAATCAATTAAACACTTGGATGATGTCATCATTTTCCGCCCAAGTCGGTAAATACATTATATCGTAGGGGTTTGTTATTGTAATTAATATTTAATTGTAAATAAAAACAAAATGGTGTGATACTGAAGATCTTACACTAGTAACAGTCTGTTCTTCAGAGAGGCATAAACCTCTTGTTTCAGGCATGTGATGGAAACCCTGGAAAAAAATTTATGCTTCAGCAAAACTTTTACAAGAACATAAAAAATGGGGGGAGAGAGATGGAGAGACGATGATTACATGTTTCTCCCCCTCAATAGCCTCGTTGAGCGCCTGTCTTTCAACAAGAAGCATAGGAATTTGCTGATCAATTCTCATATTCATTCCTTCATAGTAGTCTCTAATGGCATGGTACAATGGTTGACAATCACCAGTATCCATGATAGCTGATTCCATGCACTCTAAGCATAAACTCCGTCCATCCCCCAAGGATATATATCGAGTATTCAACGACTTGAAATACATACACAATTCAAAAAATACAAAAAAACAATAACATTTAGTTGAAGAATTTGATGCAATATCCTACTACCTCTGCCCCCAAATTATACCTCTCTTTGCTATGTCACGAGCCAAACAGTTAACTTTTTTGAACTAATACGCCATATTGGTTTTTAGAAAATTTTAACAATAGTATTTGATAGATTACATAATTATTAGATTAGATTGAATATAATATACTATTCGTGATTGCACTTAGAAAATTGTTAACTGTACTAATAGACACATAATTTTAGGACAGGTGGTGAAAAATTAGTTGCAGTGCAATGTTTCACACAACCTACTCTAAGAAAATCATACCTCCAAACGTTCACAACTACAGCATCGAGCCGTATTGTCATGTTCATGGGAAGGACAATACTTCTGAGACCAAAACGGGTGGCATCGGTACTCGATCAAACCAGCTCCATTAGTTGGGATCTGCGAATGCACAACAGAAGAACATTAATGTAACAGTAGATCATTGATTATAAAATGCACAATGTGGTCTTGGCAGAAAATTGAGGTTACTTACGAATTGATGACAGACTTCACATTTAGGATGAGTGAGCTCTTTAAAGCAGGACTTGTGGTATGTATCCGTCCCTGACAAAGAGAACTTGAATCAAAAAAGAAAACTAATAAGAACTCGATTGAAAGCGATCATGCAACATTTAACATGATGAAGAAAAGATTAGCTTTTGACAAAAAAGTTCTCCACATATGTTGGAGGTTGAGATGATCCTTTTTTTTTTTTCTTTTCGTTTTTTTAAGTGAAGCGAATAATTATATCATTAGATTATAATGTCAATAGATAATTCAATACAACTATCAATAACCAATTGATACTGTAAGACAAATGCTCACACATCTGGTGCAAAAGACCTCATTTACGTAATATATAATCAGACGACGCACCTCATGTTCAGTAATAGGGTGACCACATGCATGACAACGAAAGCATTCTGGATGGAAAAAGGTCCCCATGCATCCCAGATAATTCCCATACCCAATTTCACGTTTGCAACCGCCACATGTTCTGCAGACCAGAGGCAAAATTATACAACATATGTCATTTGTTGCTAAGCAAAAGCATTACACTTGGTTTCACATGATATGAGCATGTTGAGAGTGTCGTATGGCTTCCGAAACTATAAGCGGTCAATTCTAACTATTCTGACAAATCAAGGCTTTACATAAAGTTTATAGGCAAGTGAGATTAAAAGAATCATTCTTCAACCTTCAAAGGACTGGAATCAAGGTTGACGTTAAGCAAATGAACATTTTGTTCAAACATACTAAAATGAAGCTCAAATACCTATATCCCCTGGGAGAATATTCTCTAGGGGCGTACGAAGGGTATGGCGCTGAATTGAAATTATCACGAAGCGACCCTGCTAGATCTTCATCATTGCCTGTTCGCCATCTGTATCCTGCTGAATTAAAGTTTACAAGTCTCTGTCATAGTACTAATTAATGAACGGTCAACATCATCATGGCGCCTTTAGAGAAAAGTTACCATTTGGTCGTTTTAAATCTTCAGCCAGAGACAGCGCAATTGCACGATCTAGTTCCTCTTTTTCTTTACTGGCTCGAGACCGGTCATCCTGCAGAGGTTTTACACATTTTTTTATAACGAAATGAACGTTTGTATGTTTAAACAGCATAAGTTTAACAACTATTGATTCAACTCATGTTTGACTAGATCAAAGCGAACATCCGTTCTATCGATTTTGATATTGAACATGTTTTCTCTCATTTGTGCAAATAAGGAGAGAATGTTCACATATTCAAAAATAAGGATGCGTTCAGAAATGTTCCTTTTTACATGGATTTTCATCAAACATTTTTTGAAATGTGTTCAATTGAATTCCCTTACCCAAAAAAAAAAAAAAAAACTGAAATGATGAGTACAACTGTACATATTTTCAAATCTTCAAAAGGGCATTATCTCCATCACTTGCCAATTGCAGAGTTTATTCCAGAAAAGAAGAATAATAATATGATATCAAGCTGAATGTACCTATTGGTATACCCACGTCAGAAACCCACTGATACAAGCTTTATATATATACCCTATATATATTCCTCCTAGCGTCATACACAATCTAATTCTTTTCTAGAGTAAATTTAGAAAATAATCACCAAATTCAACAACTGATGGCACAAGTTGTAAAAGATTGCAATGTGAACCCAATCAAACTTCTCTAAAAAAAATAAAAAATAAGAAGAGTATCTTCTACTATTTTTCCATTTGAAATTATGAAAAATAAAGAAAACACATATTTTCATAAATTACAACAGTATATTTGAAATAGTTGGAATAGTTCACAATTTGCAAAAGGATTCTAAGCTTGTATGTAACCTTTTTTTCCCCTCTAAAGTTCTTTAAGGAACACATTGTACATACATGTGCATGCACATGCAAGTGACATAGTATAAACAAATTAATAACCAGCCACACAAAAATATGCTTTACAAGATCAACTTTATTCCCACAACAGTAGATTAAGTGTTTTCTTATCATGATATCCAAGGAAAACAGAATCAAAACTAAAGATGAGATATAATACATATATACATATATACCAAGGATCTAGTTGGAGCACGCCAAACCATATTTTCGTCTCCGATAAACTGCGGTTGCGGTTGAGGTTGAGGTTGAGGTTGTTGTTCACCTGTTGAAACTCCCCTTATACTATTATTGTTATTATTAGCCCCACCTTTGAAGAGCTTACTCAGCCATTTCATAAACCTTGATTTTCTCTCTGTGGATGAAGAAGAAACAATATGTCCTGCTTATAGTTATACCCCACAATTACAATCATCTCATATATATCATATATCAGCAATATATATGAGCATCAACTGAAACATATATACACATACTTAATTACAAGACAACCATTAAATATATAGAATGGAAAAAGAAACAATCTTCTTATATAATAAGTGAAACATGATCAATAAAGCATCTGGGGGCATAAACTGAAATGCCAAAAGACATTATCTTGACAAAAATAGAAACAAAAGCCCAATAACATTGCATCAACTAAAATTCGAAACGAAAAGACACAATCTTTATACTAAGAAATGTATATTATGAGGTGGGCATGAGTCCAAAAACTATACATGTATGAGTCGGACAAGTTAAAAAAAACATACCATAAATGCAAGGTTGAGAAAGGTGGTTGACGTTTGAAGAAGATGACATGGGGGTTGTATTTATAGAAGGAAGTTTTTCGGCGAAAAGGAGGTTGTGAAACGGTGAAAAGGACTAAGAGAGAGGAGAATGGGGAGAATGGACGAGGGAGAGAAAGAGAAGAAGAAGAAGAAGAAGAAGAGAAGAAGAATAATGGCATCATTGATTTGATAATAAAGCTAAGTATAGAGAGAGAGAAGAAGAAAGGTGGAAAGAAAAAAAGAAGGAATCTCTGAGGGGGAAGAGATTCTTGGCTTGGGGAAAGATAAATGAAGAAAGTGATGATCGAATGGGGAAGAGAATCTGATGATATGGATGTTTGTGTTAATGTTATGTTATGTTAAATGAGATGGAATAGGAAGAAAGTGGAAAAGCTAAAGGCTGCGGTTTGGACGGCTGAGTTTGAGTGAACAATACTATATTATGTCTATTATACCCCATAATACTATATTGCCATTGTCTATTGGTGAAAAGAAAGGTAAGTATCTCAAATACAAACACATTCCATTTGAGAGGAACATGATGGATGATGAACAGCTGAAAATTAACAAGACAAGTCATAGTTTATACCAAATGGTTGAGAGTAGCGGCCGAGATTTGTAGTCGGATATGTCTTCGGTCTTTATTGATTCGATAATATCAAACTATTATTTTTCGAGGTTACATGTATCATTAATAATATTTGCAAATATTGGATGATATCATCAATACAATGATATTATTAGTCGTATTGAGATAATATAGGACAATATCGGGCAATCTCAAATGTTATTTCTAATAATAAAATTTTATTTTATTATATGTTTTGTGATATAAATTACTGGAATGTATTTTAGTTGTTCAAATGTAATAACTATGCGTGTTACGAAAAGTGTTACATGAAAATATTATATAAAATTTGAACTGTCATTTTAGACAAACTGAACAAGTTATGGTTTATCATCATCTAATAGGAATCATTTTTTTTTTTTGAATGCATACAAAAGGAATCCACTTCCACAAAATTGCTTCTCATTTTTATGGGGAAAATCGCATTTTTAGTCCGGAAACTTTGCCCCATTTTACTTTTGGTCCTATTAGTTATGAGATTCTCACTTTACGTCCCATATCTTTCAAAAAATTCTCACTTTTGGTCCCAAACCCCTAATTCCGTCTATTTTTAACGTGAAATGGCACGTGAGTGGCCCGTTCGCCGTTAGCAAGCTAGGTTTGGAGGGAAATTGTTCGCTTTGATTGTTTAGGAGGCAAAATTGGCGGTAAAATTGAGAAAAATGAAGGGGAAGTAAGATTTTGGGGCAAAATTAGATAGGTTTTTCTCAATCTTGGTGCCAATTTTGCCTCCCAAACAGTTAAAGTGAACAATTTTCCTCCAAACCTAGCTGGCTAACGGCGCATGGGTCACTCACGTGCCATTTCACGTTAAAAATAAACGGAATCATGGGTTTGGGACCAAAAGTGAGAATTTTTTGAAAGATATAGGACGTAAAGTGAAAATCCCATAACTAATGGGACCAAAAGTGAAATGGGGCAAAGTTACGGGACTAAAAATGCAATTTTCCCCATTTTCATCTCTTTACTTTCAAACCAATAAATTTGGATTCCTTCTATTTCTGTGGAACTGCAGTAGTAATGTTTGTAGGGCACAATTTAGCGCATCAGATTTTTTATTGTAAAATGTAGTTGTATCTTGTATTGTATGTCATACTCGCACAATAAAGCATATATGATCCATATTAACTTTAAATTTAAAGAAATATTTTATACACATGACGTTCATATGTAAACTACAATAAAAAATTGTAACACAGTGATCCAAATTAACAATACAGGACACTGTTCATAATTATGGAGGAGGTATTTCTATGGAGTTGTGATGGCACTTGAGCATTTGTTAAATAATATTATGGTTCATCAAAGAATTGAGAAATTTATATAGTTAGCCCAGTAGAGTTTGAATGGTTTTGCTTAATTATCTGTGTTTTCAGAGCCGTATTTTCATTCTCATTTTCATTTTGAAATAAAAATATGTCGTTTATATAATTTTTAACTGAAAATAAATTTATTTTCATTTTCTACTTCCACATATTCTCCAATAATTACCTTTCACTTTATCAAATCACACTCACTTTCTTTTTTCTCTAGCATCACCTTCTAAAAAGTTGTAATTCCGTCAAAATTGTGGTCTATATTGGAATAAAGTATATAGTCTTAACCTTCATAGGCTTGTGCACATTTTAAAACTCATTTTAAATATTTTGGGATAATTGCATAAGATTCTCCTGTGATAAGCAAAACCTGCGCCAAACTACCCTGTGTTACGATTTTTGCGTAACACCTTTGTGTTCTATTTTATTCTGCATACTCTCCCTTTTTTTATTTTTTTTGGTGTTTTTTTTTATCATAAATGTTCTAGATCCAACCCAAATTAAATTATTTATCTATTTTAAACATGTAGGGGGCAAAAATGCATTCGGACTGACATTTATAATGAAAAAACAAAAACAAAAAAAACCAAAAAAGGGAGAGTATGCAGAATAAAATAGAACAGGAGATGACACTACGCAGAAAACGTAACACAGGGTAGTTTGGCGTAGGTTTCACTTATCACAGGGGGATCTTATGCAATTATCCCAAATATTTTTAGTGTTTTTTTAGTCAATTTATCACTTTTATTTATAAATATATTTAACTGATATAATATTCTCTATTATTTTATCTATAGTATTCACATAATTATTATTTTAACTAACTCAATTATTTTACATACTATTAAATCATCAACTACAATTATTTTCAGAAACACAACCAAACATGCTTAATATTTTCATAAAAAAATCAAAAAACTCATTTTCTCATACGTTTTAAAAAATGACGGTTGAATATGAAATAAAACATGTTCAAACAAAGTCACGCTTCTCTATCTTGCATTAATTGAGGAACCAAAAAAAAAAGATCCTTCATGTTCTAATATTAATTCCATAAAATTGGTTAGGAGCTTTCACTCATATAAACTATTCAAAAAAAATTTAAAAAATATTTTTCAGCCAGGAACGAAAGTATTCTTTCATTCCATTGACAATTTTTCTAAGAAAAAAGGTTAATAAATAAATAAAATTAGCCATAAAACAACAACTCGTACAAAAATAATTAAACAATTTGCACAATAATAATTACAATAAATTTTTTTTATTTTCTGTATCTTTGTTCATTTCTTTTTCAGAAGTCATACTTATTTTTAGAAAAAAAATTATAATAATTTAATTTCAACGATTTTACTCTTTATTTTTAGTTTCCTTCATCATATATATATCCTCAGTCCCACAGGACTGAAAAGAATGATCAAATGCAACGCCACTTGTCTTTTCCCTTTTTACTTGGAATAATAATAACGTCACGTCTCCATTTGTGCAACCTGAAAAAACTCAAGTGAGTTGACAAATGGAGGGGCCTCGAATAGATTTTAAGCAAAGTGCATTTTTGCACTTCATTTTATATAAGAATCCGAAAGAAGTATACAAGAGATTAAATGCCCCACTTTTGCATGGAACTTGTTAAAGAAGAGAGACAAAAGGGGGACGTATCATATCAGCAAATCCAAGAATATTAGATCTGTCGCTTCTTAATCATGTTTAACTAAAAGCTTCATTGAAACCCCACATAGCATTTTCTAGTTTTATTCTGATTTAGAGTGTCAAATTCATCAAATAAACCACAACATAGATTCATCACAATGTACACGTTGAGCAGTCGAGTCCAATAGGATTAATTCAGATAGAAATCAACATGTAATTCAATAAGAATTTGGTGCGAAAATTTTATGCTAGACCAAGTTTACTCATCTAAGTATATTATGTGCAGTCCTTACATACACTTTTATATAAAAGAGATAGATTCAGAATAAACACTCAAATTAAATTATTAGACTCAATCTGACTCAAAATTACCCGAACTTTGCGGGAGCCACACAGTTGCCATGGGAACTCAAATCTTAACAACAAGATTGCATGTTAGGGCCCAACTGAATGTGGACATCTTGTTTTATTTTACTTTTTGGGATGTTACACTAACTACCTCTCTTATTTAGTGTAATTGCAGTCCAATTCCTTTATTTTGAGCACATAACAAATAACCCATCTTATAATAAAACCTTACAATCGCCCTCTTTTGTTAGAAAACTAAAGAAATTTACTGACATCATCAAAGAATATTTTCTAAATTTTCTATTTTGCCCTTGAGGGGGTGAATGTAATTTTTCATATATTAAAGAGGATGTAATTGTAACTTTTAGTTTAGTTTTAAATAAATAATTTTGTTAAAAATCTGTTAACATCTTAATAATGAAGTACAAATTCGGATTATGTCAATTTGAATATTTTTTAGAAAATGAATATAAATACCGAGATTCGATTTATTTTAGAAGTAATATCATAATTCTGTGCAGATAAATGTAAATTAGTAAGTTGCAAAAAGATATCAAATCAATTAGTAAATTGAAATAAGTTGAAAGAAAATAAATATATACATATATATATATATATAATGTTATACTAAATAAAAGAAAGATTAAAAAGAAATATTATGGCAAAATATATATAACAAAAAGTAACAGAAGTTATTCGTAGGGGGTTGAATGTAAGGCTTTATTATAAGATGGAGGTGTCTATTATATTGATCTGATAAAGTGAACTGCATTATAATTACACTAAATAAAGACAATGTTAATGTAATAAACCATTATTTTTTATTTTTTGAAAACCCAGGGGTAAGATTGTCATTTTATACTTTCTGACAGGCTTGACTAATGGCCATTTAGTCAGAGAGGGTTCAATGTATGACTTTATTATAAGAGAGGGATGCTTGTTATGTGTCAACAATAAATTAACCAAATTGTGATTACACTAAATAAGAGGGGTAGGAAGTGTAATTAACCTAGGAAATATAGAAAAAGGAAGAGTTCCCGTTTGTTTCTCTCTCGGCGCACAATAGTTCCCAAGCAACTAGCGTACGCCGCTAGCCATGTCCAGGAAGAAACGAGGGCCGGCAACATCCCTGATTGCCATCGTGACTCCGCCGGCAACCCCCCCCCCCCTTGCTCAATCTCTGGAGCCGAGTCAAGAGTCACACCAGAATCAACAAAGCGTGCAGAACACAGAAATTAGGGTTTGATCTGTGGGCGAAATTAGGGATCGGACAGTGGGAGAAATTAGGGCAGAGGAGGATGCGAGATCTGAATCCCTGGAGAATCTACTACAACAAGCAAGGCTAAAAGTAATCAACACGGAGAATCTGGAGATTCTTCGTTCTGTGGAGCAGTGTCTTTCGGTGCTATTACCTGCACCTACATAGAAGGAGGCCGAAGCAGTGCCCAAGAAGAATGTCTGGAATTTTTTTGATATTTCTAAGTTGAGAGGTGCAGGATGCAAGTTGAGCTATTTGGAGCTCGAAGACATTAATGGCCAGAGTATTGGATGAGTTTCTACGGATGACATCCAAACTGAAATTGAGTATTGGAGCTCTACTGTAGTGTGCTGTGTGCTTTGAGCAAACCAGCCATACGAGGTTATAAATGGATTTATCAGATGCATCTGGGGAAACTTGAAATCAATAAGGTGCTAATGAAGCAGAATGGTATGTACTTAGTTAGATTTCATTCCATTGAAAGCAGGGACAGTGTGTTGCAGAGTGATATTACTCATTTTGATGGGATGCCATTAATCATCGCACCATGGATCGAGAACTGTAACTATGATAGGAGTGTAATCGATCGAGTTCCGATATAGATTAGATTAGAAAATCTTGATCTAAAATATTGGAGTAGCAAATCCTTGAGCAAAATTGCTAGTCTGGTAGGTACTCCTATAGTAGCAGATAAAATGACAATGGACAAAGACCGTATTCAATATGCTAGAATTCTGGTAGAGGTTAATACTAAGTATATGCCTGATCAGATTTGTTTTGTGAATGAAAATGGGCGTGTGATTGAACAAGCAGTTACGTATGAATGGAAAATTCTTTGTGCTTCTTGCAATAACTATGGCCATGAAACTCAAAAGTGTAAGCAAAAAGTGGGGAAGCAAGTGTGGGTGGCAAAGGCTGCAATTCCAAACTAGAAGGAGGCACTACCAAACAAGCCGACTGAGAATACAGAGAATACAGAAAAATCAAAAGAAACAAATACACAGCAGGCTGAATGGACAACAGTACTTAGAAGTGGTCACCAAGTGAGGGAGGAAGGGACTAGTATTAGCATTAATGAGCAAGGAAGGATGCATAGAGGTGAAGTCCAGTATAAGGTATCACCAGGATTGGTAACTGTTAATGTTACTGATTATGGCCAACCTAGCCACTTGGAATGTTAGAGGGCTGAATAGCCCTGGTAGACAGAAGGAAATACAGTCCTTCTGTAATAAATATGATATAGGAATCCTTGGTATCTTGGAGCATAAGATAAAAAAAGATAAGTATGAGTCAGTCTATAACACCCTAAAGGAAGGATTTGGATTATATGGATAAAAGAATATTTTGACATTACAGTGATACGATCTACCTCCCAGTCTATCCATTGTAAAGTACTACAAAAAGCAACACAGAAACACTTTGTGGCCTCCTTTGTTTATGCATTTAATCATCAACGTGAATGAATTTCTCTATGGGAGGAATCTTATTATATCTCCTTGGATCATTTTAGGGAACTTCAACACATTCTTGAAAGTGACAGACAGAATTGGAGGGGCTCCTGTCACTGTTCAAGAAACCATGGATTTTCAAGATTGTATTGACACATGTGAGATTGAAGAGATGAAATGGATTGGCCATAAATACACATGGAACAACTGCCATAAACCAGGGGCCAAAATATTCTCCAAAATAGACAGGGCGTTTGTAAATTTTGAGTGGTGTGTTAAATATCCCTCATTGTTTGCCAACTTTGTAGCTAGTGGATCATCCGATCACACTCCTATGATTGTGCAGCTTCAGGGGCATAGTAAGAAGAAAAGAATTCCCTTCAAATTTTTTAACATGTGGGCAGATGCCCCTCAATTTAGAAAAATGGTGACTGATGTGTGGGAGCATAGAATCAGAGGTATTGAAATGTATCAGATCACTCAAAGATTGAAGAGGCTTAAGAACAGGTTCAAGGACCTTAATAAGGTGCATTATAGTGACATTGAGCAGCAACTAATGGAAGCAAAAACCGAATTGAGTAGTATTCAGGACCAGCTACAAAATGATCCACTTAACATAGAAGTTCATAGGCAAGAAACTGAGGTAAGAAATCGAGTCCAGGAAATAACTCTTGTAGTGGGGATGTTCTATCACCAGAAGTCAAAGGCTGATTAGATTACACTAGGGGACCAAAACACACATTATTTTCACGTGTATGAAGAAGAGGCAGTATAGAAATAGGGTGGTAATTATTGAAGATGATTCAGGTAACACTATCAGCGATTATGCTAAAGTGGAGGACCATTTTAGAGAAGTGTATAAGTCTCAATTAGGAGAGAAGGGCCACAGAAAACCTTACGTTTCTACAATTTTTGGGAATGGGCCGAGATTAATAATTGAGCAACAACTAACTCTGATCCAACATTTTAGCAGAGCTGATGTAAAGAGGGCGCTTTTCAGTCTCAAAAGTACAAAAAGTCTTGGCCCTGATGGATTTGGCAGTGAATTCTATAAAAAAGCTTGGCCAGTTGTTGGCGAGGATGTTACCAATGTAGTGATGAACTTCTTTCAAAGTGGAAAAATACTGAAGCAGGTTAACAGTACCCTCATTGCCTTAGTTCCAAAGAATGAAAATCATGTGAAAGCAACCGAATATAGACCCATTGCCTGCTGCAATGTGATATATAAATGCATATCCAAGCTCCTCGCTAGTAAAATTGCAGCATTCTTGCCCCTGTTGATAAATGGAAATCAAAGTGCTTTTGTTAAGGATAGATCGGTGGTGGACAATATCCTTATCAGTCAAGAGCTTATAAGGCAATACAACAGGAAACAAATTTCGCCCAGATGCCTTATGATAATAGATTTAAGGAAAGCCTATGACTCAATTGAGTGGAATTTTCTTAAAGAGATGTTGGATGGGTTTCACTTTCCTCAGAAGTTCACTAGTTGGATTATGGAGTGTATCAGTACATTGAGCTATTCTCTGGCCATAAATGAGGAAACACATGGATACTTTCAAGGCAAGAGGGGGATTAGACAGGGGGATCCCATGTCCCCTTTGATTTTTGTCTTTGTAATGGAAGTTTTAACTAGAGGGCTACAATCAGCTGTAAAAAATAGCCAATTTAGATATCATCTTGGTTGTAAATCTTTGGTTCTGACTAGCATTTTCTTTGCGGACGACTTGATGATTTTTTTGCAAGCCAACTACACTGTCAGTTCAAATTTTGTGGGATCAGTTTGCAAAGTTTTCATCAACAACTGGTTTGAAAGCCAATCAAGCTAAATCTCACATCTTTATGAGAGGAGTATCTCAGGGGATTACAAACCAGATAAGGGAGATCACAGGATTTCAGGAGGGATCTTTTCCATTTAGATACTTGGGGGTACCTCTCTCCCTTACCAAGTGGTCTAAAATGGACTGCAAGATCATTATAGACAAGATGGCAGCAAGGTTAACAATGGTCCTCTATTTTTCTATTACCACAAGCAGTGGTGAAACAAAATAAGAAAAAATGCAGAGAGTTCCTCTGGGGAAAGAGAGAGGAAACACAGAAGAAGATGGCCTTATTAAGCTGGGATACTGTGTGTAATTCAAAGAAATGTGGAGGACTGAATATAAAGAACTGTAAAAATTGGAATGTGGCTGCAATAGGAAAGCAGGTGTGGGCTATTTGTCAGAAAAAAGATAGCATGTGGGTGAAATGGATAAGTAGTGTGTATTTAAAAAAATGTGGACTTCTGGGATTATTCCCCACCAATGGATAGTAGCTGGGCCTGAAAAAAGATACATTCACTTAAGGTGAAACTTGTAGCAGGGTGTGCACAGAATAGATGGCTTCCAAATACAAATGGATTATACACTGTCAGAAGTGCATACGAATGGCTTCAGAGGGACAGGGCTAAATTCTTAGGAACTCGGATTGTGTGGAATATGGTAAATATACCAAAACATTCTTTTATAGCTTGGCTTGCTTTACATAAAAGATTGCTAGCACGGGATAGATTAGGTAGACTCATCTTATTATCAGACTGTGGTTGTTTGCTTTGTGATAATTCTACTGAATCAGTGCCTCATCTGTTTTTTGGTTGTACCTGGGCTCAAATGCTACTGCAGAGCATCTTACAATGGGTTTAAGTGGATGGATGCCCCTTATTGTTTAATTGATGGACAATATGGTTGTTATTTGCATTTAAGAAAGAGAGATTCAAACAGAAACTCGTTACTGCAGCAGTGGTTGGTGTGATTTACAAGGTATGGGAGGAAAGGAATAACAAATATTTTACACAAAAAAGAAGAAATAGTGAGTGGGCAGTGGAGTCCTTAAAGAAGGATTTGAGTATAAGGTTGGCAGGATATAATAGGCAGAATTTGAAAGAAAAAGATAGTAGATATTTAGACAACATTCTTACAGGATAGTTTTTGGTTCTCACACATGAGCAGATATTTGTAAAGCCATGTGATGTTTTGTTGTAAATATTGTTTGTTTTGGTTAATGAAGTACTTACATTTATACCAAAAAAAAAAGTGTAATTAACCCTCTTTTTTCATTTTTTTTTTAGAAAACGTAAGAATTCTTTATAAGGACCAGAGAAATAATGTTAAAAGTGTGTTCAAATGAGTTTTTTTAAGTGAAAAAAGTGTGATGGTGACTTTTAATGTGATGGGTTTTTTTGTAAGAAAAGTTCTTTAGTGAGAAGTTGGTATGAATGAGTTTTTATTTTATAAGAAATTCTAGACATATTTAAGTTCAACTCATCGATTGAAGCAATCAAAAATAGGCAAAGTGAATTTTATTTCGCATATTGCTTCATTTTGAATTTTATATATGTGATTATTTTAACGTCGATACTGAGATATTAGATAATACAGGTATTTTAGTTGTTGGGTGAACTCATGAATAATAAAAAATAGGATTTTCAAAGAAAAATATATAGGAATACCAATCAAACCTATTTCAAGAATATTTGAGATTTTTTTAGGGAATATCAAATGTAGCATTTCTTTGGAAGATAATTCAGGAGATGCTAAACAAATGTAATTTTAACAAAAAAAAAAAAATCTATGCAAAATGAGATCTTGAATGGGATTCAATTACCTTAAAAAAAATAAAAATGGGATTCAATTTGGCCAGGACGATGGTGTGTATTGCTTTGTCAGTTGGATGTACAAATCATGGGCCAACAACTCTAGTAATTAAGCAATTGGAGCAGTTTATTTACTTGATTTAATTCACCAAGAATTGATTTATCACTTAATGTACATAGGATTAAATCCACTAACTTACTTTTTGTTAAGTTAAGTGTGTGACCTTTTATGTTCATTAATGTGCTAGTAATAGGTCGACTTTACATGTGGCAAGACAAAACCAATTTGTCCAAATTAATTACTGTTTTGAGTAATTAATTAGGTCTTGAATTAATCACCAAGATTAATTCAACACATTGATTGATCATGATTCGATGTCTAGTAATGTCGTCATGAAGACCTAGACATTAAACATCACTAACAAACATATCCTAATTATGATCTTGACGTGAGTAGAATCTTTACATCACTTCTCCCATCTAAGTCTAGTGATATGTGCAAATCAAGAAGAAAGAAAATGTAATACAAAAAGGGGAATTTATAAGTGAAGAAGAGCAGCTTTGACCAAGAGCTTTGACTGTAATTAGAGGGTAGAATTGTAATTAGTTGGCAAGTAACTAACTTGCCACCTGTTTTAGTTCTTAAACAGAATTTTGGGTATTTTCCTTTCAGCGTTCAATTCAAGCAATAGGGTTGTATAAAAGAAAAGAAATCAAGGGAATAAAATCAGATTACTGTTGGTGAAATTGTAATTCTCTCTCTTAATTCTCTGTTCACTGAAATTGGGTAAATCTTCTAGGATCAACTATTATCTTGATCCTCAAGCTTTATCTGTGTGGATTCTTCCCATTAATTTGTGGATTCAACAAGTGGTATCAGCTTCGGTCCATCCTTGGCTGTTCTTGACAAATCCAGCAATGGTGGAAACTACGCGTAGCAATTCTGAATTACGCAAAGAAGTGGATACTTTTCGAGACTCCATGGATAATTGAAGACTTTAATGGAGACGGTGATTTTGAATCAGAATCAACAAACCCAGAATCATCAGAATGCTATTAATGGCGCGGGACATTCAGGCGACAATGGGGCGAATCACTCAGAGGAGGGGGACATTCGAATTCGGGTTATCAGATTCCGACAAAGGTATCTCGCATTGAATTTCCTCACTTCAATGGTGATGATTTGCGTGGATGGTTATACAAGTGCGAAATTTTTTTTGAGGTCGATAATACACTTGCAATGGCGAAGGTGAAATTGGCATCGGTGCATTTGGAGAGAAAAGCCTTACAGTGGCACCAAATGTACATAAAAGGGAGATTAACTCGCGAAATCCCTAATTGGGAGGAGTACATTAGGGCATTAAATGATCGATTTGGAACCTTGGTGTATGATGACCCAATGTCTGAATTGGTGAACCTCAAACAGGTGGGTAGTATACAGCAATATCTTGATAGATTTGATGAGATTGTTAATTGCTTAGAATTGCCAGTTTCTTATATTTTAAGTTGTTTTTTGGGGGGATTGAAGAGTGAAATCTCAGTGAATGTCAGGATGTTTAGGCCTAAATCCTTGCAAGAAGCCATCAGTCTTGCTAAACTACAAGAATAAGCTATTTCCTTAAGTCACAAAAAACACACCATCCCTTATAGCAGACCACCCCACACTGGCAAAAAATTCTTCCCTACCAATACATTCACTAAATCCAATGTTTCTCCACTTTTACCTAGACCACCAGTTCCATCACATGCACATTCTAAGCCTTTTTCTAACCAACAAAGAAGATTGAATTCTCACAAGATTGATGAAAAGAGGAGTAAGGGTTTATGTTTTAGGTGTTATGAGAAATTTAGTAGGGAGCACATCTGTAAAAATAGGAGACAAATATATTTGATGGAGGGTTCTCTAGAAGTTGAGAGTGATGACTCTGGTGAAGAGGATGAACAAGGAGAGTTGGAGGAGGAGGATTCTGGAATTCCAGGAATATCATATATCAATGCATGCTAGGATTGGCATACATGATTTCAAAAAAATGAGAGTCACAGGGGTCAATAAGGGCAAAACAATTAATTGACACAGGGAGTACACATAATTTCATTGATTTAGGGGCTGCTAAACGACTGGGGTGTCAATTAGAACCTATGACTCCTTTTGCTGTTTCAGTTGTAGATGGTAACAAAATTCACAGTTCATTCATTTGTAGAAGCTTTGGTTGGAAGATGCAAGGGGTAAAATTCACCACTGACCTTATGACAATTCCTTTGGGGGGATGTGACATGGTGTTGGGGATCCAGTGGTTAATCACACTGGGGGATATCAACTGGAACTTTAGTCAGTTGAAGATGAGCTTTACTGTTGGAAACAAACAAATTATTCTCAGGGCCATGCAACCTTCATCTGTGAGACTCATGAGTAGGAACAAAATTAACAAAATGATTCACAAGTCTTCTCAAATCTCTATGTTACATATAGGAGTAGTGCAGGAAAGAGTAGAACAACAAAACCAACTCTTTCACATGAAACATAATTCTGGACAGGGCAAGGAGGAGTTGCACTCCTTATTAGCTGAATTTGATGATTTGTTTCAGGAGCAAGTTTCACTTCCACCTCAGAGAGAGCAAGACCATAGGATCATTTTAAAAGAGGGGACTGATCCTATAAGTCTTAGACCATACAGATACCCTACTAAGCAAAAAGATGAGATTGAAAAAATGTTGAGGTCCTTACTTGATAGTGGGGTTATTAGGCCTAGTTCTAGCCCTTTTTCCAGCCCTATAGTGATGGTGAAGAAGAAGGATGGAACATGGAGAATGTGTGTGGACTACAGAGCAGTTAATAAAGCTACTGTTAAAAATAAATTCCCAATACCAGTTATTGAAGAATTATTGGATGAGCTCAATGGGGCTAAGTTGTTCAGTAAATTGGACTTGAGATCTGGCTATCATCAAATCAGAATGGCAGAGAGTGATATATGCAAAACTACTTTCAGGACACACCATGGCCACTTTGAATTCTTAGTCATGCCTTTTGGATTGACTAATGCACCATCAACATTTCAATGTCTTATGAACAAGGTATTCTCTCCATACCTTAGAAAATTTATATTGGTGTTTTTTGATGATATTTTGATATATAGTAAGACTTGGCAAGAACATATGGATCATCTTAGGAGTACCTTTCAGTTATTAAGGACTCATCAGCTTTTTGTTAAAAAGAGTAAATGTGACTTTGCTAGTGTAAGGGTGGAATACTTGGGTCATGTAGTGTCTGTGGAGGGGGTTTCTACTGATCCCAATAAAATAAAAGTAATGGGGGATTGGCCAGTACCTAAGAATATCAAGGAGCTGAGGGGATTCTTAGGCATAAAAGGCTATTATAGAAGGTTTATTAAGGGCTATGTCATGATAGCCAAACCTTTAACTGACTTATTAAAGAAGGATGCATTTAACTGGAGTGAATTAGCTACTGAAGCTTTTGTACAGCTCAAAGATGCCATGACCAGAGCTCCAATATTGGCCATGCCAGATTTTAATGAAGAGTTTACTATAGAAGCTGATGCATGTGGGAAGGGAATTGGGGCTGTTTTAATGCAGAAGGGTAGGCCTCTTGCCTTTATGAGTAAGTCACTTTGTTAGAAAAACTTAGCTCTATCTGTGTATGATAAGGAGATGATGGCCATTGTTATAGCGGTACAGAGGTGGAGACCTAACTTAATAGGGAGACATTTCATTATTAAGACAAATCATAAGAGCCTGAAACACCTAATGGAACAAAGAATTACAACACCAAGCCAGGAAAAATGTTAGTGAAACTCTTGGGATATGATTTCACCATTCAATACAAGAGTGGCCAAGACAATATTGTAGCAGATGCTTTGTCTAGAAAAGTTCATGACAATCAAGGAGAGTTAGCAAGTATTTCTTCTGTTAATCCAGACCTTTTACAACAAATAATAGACAGTTGGGCTCAAGATGATAAGGTGCAACAGATTATTGTTGAATTGGTGCACAATACTGGAAAGAGGAGGAGGTATAAGTGGTCTTCTGGATTACTGACCAGGAAGGACAAATTAGTAGTGGGAGCAGACGTAGAGTTGAGAAAGAAAATATTTGCAATTTATCACAGCAGCGGGATAGGGGGCCACTCAGGGATGCATGTTACCATGAAAAAGATCAAACACTTATTCTACTGGAAGAAAATAAAGGTGGATATTTGTCAGTATATAAGAGAGTGTGATGTGTATC
The DNA here is from genome assembly GCA_019426215.1 of Buddleja alternifolia. Classification (NCBI taxonomy): domain Eukaryota; kingdom Viridiplantae; phylum Streptophyta; class Magnoliopsida; order Lamiales; family Scrophulariaceae; genus Buddleja; species Buddleja alternifolia. The sequence continues at coordinate 24,870,861 of CM033395.1, read as the reverse complement.
AAAGGTGTAAAGGAGAAAATGTGGCTTCACCTGGACTGCTACAACCTCTCCCTATTCCAGATCAGATTTGGCATGATGTTTCAATGGATTTTATTGAGGGGCTACCAGAATCTAATGGGAAGAACATCATCTTGGTGGTAGTAGATAGATTGAGTAAATATGCCCATTTTCTTCCTCTCAAACATCCATATTCAGTAATTGTTGTAGCTCAAGTGTTTATGGATCAGATTTTTAGATTACATGTAATGCCAAAGACTATTGTGAGTGACAGAGATGCTGTCTTTATGAGCAAGTTCTGGCAGGAGTTTTTCAAACTACAACAAGTGAAACTACACTCTTCAACTGCTTACCATCCGCAATCTGATGGCCAAACTGAAGTGGTAAATAGATGTGTGGAGTCTTATCTCAGATATATGTGCAGTGAGAGACCTAAGGAATGGAATAAGTGGCTACCTCTTGCAAAATGGTGGTATAATACATCCTACCACTCAACTATCAAGCAGATACCTTATGAGATTGTGTATGGTCAGAAATCTCACATACACCATCCTTATTGTTAGGAAATTTCATGTTAGATGTTTTGATGATGACAAGATAGGATTTTATGTTAGACCCCAAAAATGTAAGTTCCTGCTTTCATAGAAATATTGTATAAGCGTTTGAAAGTTTACTTATTTTGTTACGCTTGTAATTCTTATCTTTATAGATTTTAGACTAAGTATTTAATACCAAGTCACTGATAGAATCTTGAGCGAGTCTATCATGGATGAAGTTGAAGATCAGCTTCTGAAGTCAAGAGAAGATAAAGATTTTCTTCGAGCGTCTGATTCAAGTTGGTTCAAGCGCTCAGCATGAGCTGGTTCAAGCGTCTGATTCAAGTTGGTTCAAGCGCTCAGCATGTGCTGGTTCAAGCATCTGATTCAAGTTGGTTCAAGCGCTCTGCATGAGCTGGTTCAAGCGTCTGATTCAAGCGTCCGAGCGATTCAAGCGTCTAGTTTTCAGATTCACCTGAAGGATTAAACCCAAGTTATCAAGGACTTAAATGCAATCACCACGGACATTTATTTCCAACGGGAAATAAATTCAAAATGCATTAAATGCTTGATAAGTGCATTAAATGTAAACAAGATAGTATGACTTGTGGACAAGCCACCTTTTGACTAGACTGTCAGCTTTTCAGAGTTCAAATCTGCTCCTGTCCAATCGGAACCAGCAGAATATCAGGAATGTCAGAAAGGGACTATTTGACGCGCTGCGTGAGAGAAGCGAGCCTGATTGTGTCCAACGGACAAATCCCAAGAATCTCTATAAATAGTACCCTCCAGCAAAACCTTAAAGAGTGTGCAGAGAGAGAAACTTTGCTGAAATAATTTGAGAAAAAAACTTGCAAATTCCATAGCTAAAATCCATCAAGCTTCTCAAATACATTCCAGACAGTCACCAGATATCTCAAACCTCTTCCAAAGAAGAAACCTAAATTCTTATTGAGATATCCCAAGTTGTTTGAACTTCCCAACATCAAACAAACCTGTTACAATAAACCCTCAACACCTTTCATCTGAGTGAGAAAGATTGTTGACTTCCACAGACAGTATTTTTGAGTAAGAGAAGCTTGTTGAAGAAAGGTCTTTATTGGAGCTGAAGTCTGTGTGATCAAGGAGCTCAAGGCCTTCTTGGAGAAGATCTTTATTGGAGCTGAAATCTGTGTTATCAAGGAGCTCGAGATCGTCTTCACCTCTCTCCCTAATTTGTAGAAGATTCTGTGTGATTCTTTGAGAATAATTTTAGTGGATTGCCTCCAAGTGTTCAAGGAGAAGAAGGACGTAGTTGAGATTACACCACCCAACGAACCCCTTACAAATATTGCCACATGTGCGTCGTTTACTTTACATTCGTAGTTTTTGCTATACGCCTTCTTGTATCACCACTTTCCACGTCATAAAGAGGCTGGATCACAATGTAGAACTTGTGTTAGCTTCAAATCAATCATCGCTGGAAAAGCGAAGGATACATTGCATTTAATTTCAGCATTCCTAATTAGGCGTGTGACGCCAATAGATCTCATTTGAAATGAGAAGACTACAAAGATCTACTTTAGCCGCTAGTGCTACTACCCTGATGAGCACAATGGAACACATCTGAACTGAATGATCTTAAACCTGGAGATCAAGAGCAAAGATCCATCATCAATCAATTGAGGGAGTTTTAATTATTTGTTTACATGTTTATTTCCATAGTATGTATATGTTTGTATTAGATTTTCTTAAGGCTTTGATGAGAGGCAATATTGTAGAACTAAGGCCATGAAGGCCAAATTTATGAATCAATATATGTGAAGTTGCTCTTTGTATTAATTCTCCTTATTCTATGCTTTTATTCCAATCATGTATTTGATCACCATATGCTTGCTATTTGCCTAATCTAGTTGTTCGAAACAAGAGAATTAACTTAAACAAATGCCCTAAAATAGCGTTTACATTTTCAATTTTTGATTAGATTCTCGGATAGACATATTTAGAGAACCGTCAATTAATCATAGGATTATTATGTGCCGAGACATCCACCAAAGCAAATCTAATTTTACGACGAAAAGCACTTTGTCAAAAAGGAAAATCCTAGAATTCAAGTCCTTGTGGTTCGACAACCCGGACTTTTTGTCCACTTATTACTACACACGTCTAGTGCACTTGCTATCATAGCACGTTAGCTTTTAGCGTGTTTTTCAACCCCCCCAACCACATTCAGTTTTCATATTATCATATCATAAACTGATCAAGTAGAACTTAATTAAACGCTATTAATACCTACGAAAATCACTTGGGACCAACACAAAAAAGTTAACTCCAGGCCAAGCGTTTACAGCGTGGTGGATGTCTATTCAACCCCTCCTTTAGACCCTTTCGTATGCCACTTGGGACCAACACTTATATCCAGTATGAAGCTGCTGTGGATGTAAATCTAATTCAACATGTTTAGTACGTTGGTGTTGCACATGATTGGAAGAGAGATAGACAGAGCTAATGTTATCGCAGTAAACAATAGATGCCTAGGAAAGACGAAAATGAAGCTTAAGAAGAAGATTATGAAGCCAAGCAGTTTCAGCAACTGCATTGGCAACACCACGATATTCAGCTTCAGCACTGGATCTAGACACAACGGGTTGACATTTAGAAGACCAGGAGATGAGATTATTACCAAGGAAAACACAATAGCCAGATGTGGAATGACGAGTGTCAGGGCAGCCAACCCAGTCAGCGTCAGAATAGGAGACGAGCTGAGAGGTAGAAGAGGGAGTAAGAGTAAGGCCAAGAGAAAGAGTACCTCGAAGATACCTAAGAACACGTTTGAGAGCAATCATATGACTGTCACGAGAATCATGCATAAAGAGACAGAGCTGCTGAACAGCGAAAGAGATGTCAGGATGAGTGAAAGTAAGATATTGGAGAGCACCCGTGAGACTACGATAGAGAGTGGGGTCAGAAAATGAGGGACTAGATGAAGAAGAGGAGAGTTTGGCTTGAGAATCAGCAGGAGTGGAAACAGGATTACAGGAGGACATGTTGGCCCGATTGAGAATTTTGCGAGCAAATTTTTCTTGAGAGAGAAATAGACCAGAAGGAGTGTGGGCAACAGAAATGCCCAGGAAGTAATGAAGAAGACCAAGATCAGTCATAGCGAATTCCCCAGAGAGAAGATAAGTGAGATGGGTAAGAAGCGAGAAGGAAGAGGCAGTGAGGACAATGTCATTAACATAAAGAAGAAGATAGGTAGTGGAGGAATGCCGACGAAAAATGAAGAGAGAGGCATCGGCACGACTATTGACAAAGCCAATAGAAGACAGATATAAAGCAAAGCGATGATGCCAAGCACGAGGAGCTTGTTTGAGGCCGTACAACGCTTTCTTGAGAAGACAGAAGTGATCAGGAAATTGAGGATCAGAAAAACCAGGTGGTTGCTTCGTATATACAGTTTCGGTGAGAAGACCATTAAGGAAGGCATTCTTGACATCAAGCTGATGAAGAGGCCAAGAATGGGAGAGAGCAAAACTAAGAACGGTTCGAACGGTAGCGGGTTTGACAACGGGACTAAAAGTATCCTCATAATCGATGCCGGGCTGCTGCGTGAAACCCTGAGCAACGAGATGAGCCATATAGCGTTCGAGGGAGCCGTCGAAACGAAATTTTTGGCTAAAAATCCATTTGGACCCAACAATGTTAACATGAGGAGGGCAAGGAACAAGATCCCACGTGTGATTAGAGCGAAGAGCATGAAGCTCATCCTACATAGCAGAGGTCCATTTGAGATCACGAAGGGCTTAGGAGTAAGAACGAGGAATAGGAGAAAGAGAAGGAGAAGAAGCAGAGAGATTGAGAAGTTGGCAAGGTGTTAACCCCAGCTTTGGAACGAGTGACCATAGGATGGGTATTTATGGGGGGTGAGTGGTGTTGGGAGGAAAACGGAACCACGGAAGGAGGAGTGGGAGAGGATAGCGGAAGAGACGTGGAAGTCAGGGAAAACTGAGGCGGACCACCTGCAGAAGCTCGGGCTGGCGATGCAGTGGTGAGATGGCGAAGCAGGGAAGGCTCCTCGTTGTCGGAGGGAGGATCAAGAAATTGATAGGAGGGAGGTTCGAGAGAGGAAGAGCGAGAGGAGAAGGGAAAAACTGATTCATCAAATATGACATGCCAAGAGATTATGATTTTGTTTGTGTCAAGATCGAGACAGCGATAACCGCGGTGATCAAAAGGAAAACCTAAGAAAATACAAGCCGACGAGCGAGGGGATAATTTATGAGGAGCAGTGGCAGAGAGATTTGGATAACACAGACAACCGAAAACACAGAGATGATCATAATAGGGAGAAACGTGATATAGAACTTCAAAGGGTGTGCGAAAAGAGAGAGTGGAAGTGGGTAGAATATTAAGAAGATGGACAGCCATGTAAATGGCTTCGGCCCAAAAAGTAGGAAGAAGAGAGGCTTCAAAAAGGAGAGAACGCACAACATTGTTTATGATTTGAAGGGTTCGTTCGGCTTTACCATTTTGTTGAGAAGTGTGAGGACAAGAAAAACGAAAGTGGACACCATGTGTAGCAAAAAAAGTTTTAAAAGAATGATTGTCAAAGTCACCACCATGGTCACATTGCAAAATTTTAATTTTGAAGTTAAATTGATTTTGTACATAATTAAAAAAATTGACAAAAATGTTAAAGGTTTCCGATTTATTGCATAAAGGAAAAATTCACAAAAAAATGGGAAAAATCATCTAAGAAAATTAAATAATAACGAAAACCACCTAAACTAGGAACTAGAGATGTCCAAATATCAGAATGAATACTATCAAATAAATTTTGGCTAGAAGAAGTAGAACTAAAAAATGGTAAATGTTTGTGCTTGCCTAATTGACAAGCATGACAAAGAGAACGAGAAAACTCCTTATTACAAGAAATAAAACGACGACTAGAAAGAAAATTAAAAATAGCAACTCCGGGTTGACCGAGACGACGATGCCAGGTGGAAGATGATGGAGCCACAGAAGAGAGGAGAGCCGTGGAGGATGGATTGAAAGGATAGAGATCGCCATCGCTATTTTGCCGAAGAAGTAATGAACCAGTCCTAAGATCCTTTACAGAAAAACCAAAAGCGTCAAACTCGATGGAGCATTGATTATCACGCGTAAATTTATGAACAGAAATAAGATTTTTAATTGATGATGGAGAAATAAGAATATTATTCAGAGAAAGAGAACGAGAAGGGGTGGGATGAGACGAGTGACCAATTGAAGTGACTGGGAGTGCAGCACCATTACCAACAATTATTGAATTTAAATTATTACTAGGTGCAATATTAAAAAAAGTACCTTGATGAGAGGACATGTGAGAACTCGCACCTGTATCCAAATACCATTGTTCGTCGGGTTGTTTGAGTGTCATTGTTTGATACAGAGTAGATAAATCCGTGGCAGTGAAAGAAGGCTGCTGGCACTGAATTGAGGGCCATTGGAAGAAGCTGCTGGAGCGATTTGTGGTGGGTCAGGAGGTGTTGGGCCATGAGCAGGAGAAGGCCCATGTGGGGCTGGGCCTAAAAGGCCAGGCGAGTTGGACGCTAGACCAATTAAAGGAGGAGGGGAGATTGGGCTGCTCGCTGAATTGGGCCCAGAAGCAGCGGAACTAAACCAAGCGGAATGAATGGGCGGATATGTGGAGCCCAGTTCACTGAATTGCTGGAAAAAGGCACAATTGGGCTGCTGGAGGGGTTGAACGGTGCATGAATTGGACCGAGAAGTTGTGGGCCGTGTGGAGTATATTGCACAAGCTGGTATGAGTATCCTGAAGTTGGGCCGACTGATTTTTGTGGGCTGGAGCGGTAGCCCATATTTTGATATCCTGATCGACCACCTCGGTTAGAATTTCGACCACCACCTCGTCCTCGATTATTTCCAAAAATCGATAATTATTTCGGTTTTGAGTGGGAGAAGGAGTTTGAGAAAAAAGAGCATAAGCAGAGTCGGAAGGTTGGGAAGTAAAATGAGTTTCTCGGGATTCATGGATAAGAAGCAAATTACGGACTTCAGAGAAAGAGGGAAGGGGGGGTTTGGCAGTTATGACGGTAACGAGAGGGAGGTATGACTCGGGGAGACCATTTAAAAGCTGAAGAATTAATGCGGTATCAGATATGGGGGTGTCAAGATCTGTGAGATTGTCAGCCAGAAATTTCATCTCCTGACAGTACTGGGAAATAGAAAGTGTTCCTTTACGAAGATTGTGAAATCGTTCATTAAGTTGCATGGAGCGGGATGCTTTATTATTGCGAAAATTAGACTCGATAGCATACCAAATATCGTGAGATGTAGCATATTCAAGATCAAGATTTGTTAGTAATTTAATGTCGACCGAAGAATAAAACCACCTTTTGATAGTAGAGTCGAGGGAAAACCAAGTTTCATCAGTTTTAGAAATAGGTTTTGATGTACCAGTGAGATGATCAAAAACGGAGTAGCTACGGCAGAGGTCCATAAACATACCACGCCATAATTTGTAATTTGAATCATTTTCCGTTAATTTAAAACCAAAAAATGAGTGAACGTTGTCGGCGGCTAAAGCGGGGTGGATGGGTGGCGGTTTAGGGGAATTTTCATGAATTTGGGTTTCGGTGGCGGAGGAGTTGGATTGAGACATGAAGGTTTATAACCGAAATAATTATAAAAAATTAGAAAATAATCACTTGTAAGGAGAATAATCGAAACAATTACCTGGAGAGATCGTCGGAATAACACAAAGAGAGGCCGGTAATGGAGGCTTTTATGAAGTGAAATATGGCGCGTTGAGGGGAGCAACGACTTAAAGGGGTAGGAAAAATATAGGGAGAAGAAGGAAGAAGATTAGAGGCGCTGGTTATGGCTGTCTGGAGAGAGACTAGGAAACGAGGGTTATAGGCTGATACCATGTTAAGATAAATTCCTCTTAAGGATTGCATTAATAATCAAAGGTATATATAGAGTTTACAATAGAGACATAATATAAAAAGTAACTAACAAACTAACAATAAAGGTAAACCTAATCTAATAAGGAAACTACTAATGTATCAATAATAATAATAATAATACTCTAACAGATAGAAGTCTAACTCACAGGGAGAGTACAATTAGGATGCTGAAACATCAAATCTCCATAACACATGCTAAAATGAAGCAACAAGTTGATAAGGGAAGAAGTGAGAGAGTTTTAGAGATTGGAGACCTTGTCTATGTCAAATTGAAGCCTTATAGACAAATTTCAGTAAGGAAGCAGGTGTACAATAAGCTTTCTCCAAAGTATTTTGGACCTTTCAGAGTTTTGCAGAAAATTGGGACAGTAGCATACCAATTGGAGTTGCCAGATGATGCTAAGATCCATTCCACTTTTCATGTGTCCCAATTGAAGAAGAAGATTGGTCAAGCTCCTACAGTCAGTCTCACATCTCATGGGTACTTAGTTATGGATGGAGCCAGAAGCTATGATTGATAGAGGAATAGTCCAGAGGCACAATAAACCAGCTACACACACTACCACAAAAAAGTCCTATTACAGCGCACCTATGACAGCGGTTTTGAAAACTGCTGTAATAGGGGGCACTCGGTTCGGACCGTCATAGGTGTCAAAAAAAAAAAATTGGACTTTTGGCAGCGGTTCAGCCGAACCGCTGCCACAAAGTTCACTTTTGGCAGCGGTTCGGGCCGAACCGCTGCCACAAAGTGAACTTTGTGGCACAATAAACCAGCTACAATGGTTAATCAAATGGTTTAACTCACACATGGAAGATAGCACTTGGGAGTTCTTACATGACTTGAGACAAAGGTTTCCTTCTTTTAATCCTTAAGGACAAGGATTGTTAAAAAGGAAGGTATTTGATATGTGCAAATCAAGAAGAAAGAAAACGTAATACAAAAAGGCGACTTTATAAGTGAAGAAGAGCAGCTTTGACCAAGAGCTTTGACTGTAATTAGAGGGTAGAATTGTAATTAGCTGGCAAGTAACTAACTTGCCAGCTGTTTTAGTTCTTAAACAGAATTTTGGATATTTTCCTTTCAGCGTTCAATTCAAGCAATAGGGTTGTATAAAAGAAAAGAAATTAAAGGAATAAAATCAGATTACTATTGGTATAATTGTAATTTTCTCTCCTAATTCTCTGTTCATTGAAATTGGGTAAATCTTCCAGGATCAACTATTATCTTGATCCTCAAGCTTTATCTGTGTGGATTCTTCCCATTAATTTGTGAATTCAACATCTAGGGTTTGATTACCAGTTGAATCCATACTACTCAGAAATCATAGTGACCTTGCCAACTAAGCAGAGTCCGCCAAACCCCCTTACTGATATTGCTCTGACCAAAGACTTTCTCGATCATCTATGTTTCAATAGCGCATGGGATTATCGGTATCATATCGCGAAGAGATCCCACAATGTTGTCACATGCTCTGTCATACAGCCAAACTGCACCCCAAAAAAAAAAAAAAAGACATTTCACTTAATGATTATCCTGGAATCGTGTGAAAAATCAAAATGCAGTGGGTTGTACACATTTCAGGCGTGATATCCTGAGATCAATTGGGACTAATCTCACACCTAACCATAGGATTCCAAGTTTGACATTGTACGAACATGGAATCCTTGGGGGGTGTTCAGTCTCACACCTCCAAGTGTGTACCTCAATGCATGCATTGATCCTCGATCAATGCCAATAGAATAATGTATTCTCCTTAAGAGAGCGTCACACATGAACAAATGTTGGCAAGATATGATATCTTATTTTCTCATAGTGTCTATGGTTTGGAACAGGTTTAGGATCACAGCTTTGGATGCCGTTCCACAGTTGTCACAAATGTGCGTGAGCATTCCCTTAGCTTTTAAGATCCAATGGACTTTATCTAATGGAAGAAAGAATAAGATAAAGACAAGCAACCACTCTATAGATATATAAAAAACAAGAGTGTTTACATAATCTTAATTACATTTTAGCTACGCTATTAATTGACTCGTTGAGTACATAATTACCACTATGCCGGAGATGATAGAATTTTAACAAATCGATTGTCTGCATATGTCAACGTTAACAATCAAGAGGCTAGATGGAGGACTCTTACTTACACAAAGCTCATGATAATTGAAAACGTTTGCGTAAACCATCCATGTCTAAATCTTCTGGCGAAGTTCTAGATACCGACGATGATGTGTAGGCATCTTGAAACTAATGGGATTAATATCAAGATCGGTTCATTAATTGGAGTTTTAATCAATCACGATAGCTTAGTTGTCATTGTCAATGGATTTGAGCTTATTACTAGCACGAGTGTACCTATATAACTCTCGAACAAGCTTACTATATTGTATTGCTATGGAGTAAATTCCAATGATTGGATTAAAAAAATTAATTAGGGGCTTAATTAATTAGGATTTTTATTGGGGTGTTAAATTAACTAATTCGTGAAAAATTAATTAGTCTGATGAGATTAGACAAAAATGTTAAAAATGGTAACATTAGAGTATGAAAAAAATAAACAAGAAATGACAAGAAGTGTATAAGATGGAAACGAGGAATTTAACGTGGTTCGACAAACTGCTTACATCCACGAGCCAACACTAGATCTACATCTTTATTTCTAAGTGAATCGAGTGAATCAAATAATTACAAATTGAATTCTACTATTTATAATAGTAAGATTTGATACTCAAGGAAACTAAAACCTAATCTAAATAGGAAGCACAATCATATTCTTAGAAAATTAGGAAAAATGATGTTAATATAAGTCAACTGCCAAATCCCAAGTTAAAACCAAGTAGGAATCACAATCCCACGTATTAGTCCGTCTCCACAAACCTATCAATCTCCCACTTAGAAAATGGTCCAAACCCGAACTTAACTTGAACAATCCCTCCACTTATCCCATGTGAATCTCGATCTAGTTGGTACTGTGAACAACAAATTGTTAAATGTCTGCAATATAATCAAACAAGAAAAACAGTTACACAAATAAATTTTATTGAATTGAAATAAAAAGAAAGTGGTTACAATCTCTAATTAATTCCTCTAATTCTTCACTTCAAACAATTTGATCTTTGGTGTGGAATCCTTTAAAGGAATTTTAGCACTTTGATCTTCTCTCAAATTTGACTTGATTTTTGAATAACGTTAATTTAAGAGGTTTGTGCCTAAATCTCGAATTAATAGTTATTATTTGAATACTTTGTTGGTGGATTCGACTCTACGATTTCCTCCAAATTTGACTTGAATTTGAATAACGTTGATTTAAGAGATTTGTGCCTAAATCTCGAATTAATCGTTATTATTGAGTATTTTGTTGGTGGATTCGACTCTTCGATTTCCTCCAAATTGACTTGAATTTGAATAATTTTAATTTAAGAGATTTGTGTCTAAATCTCGAATTAATCGTTATTATTTGAATATTTTGTTGGTGGATTCGACTCTTCGATCTCCTCCAAATTTGACTTGAATTTTAGCAACGTTAATTCGTGGGTTTAGCACCTTAATCACGAATTAAACGCTATTATTTGATGAGTTTCGCTAAGAACACTTTGAATGTCGTCTTGAACTTCTTGAAGGTCGCCAAGAATGCCTTGAATATCGCCTTGAACTTCTTTGATGATCGCCAAGAACGCCTTGAATACCACCTTGATTGACACCAAATCGCCTTGATTGCCGCCTTGATTGACACCAAATTGCCTTGATTGCTACCAAACCGTCCTGAACCTTCTTGGATTTGAGTAGAGAGAACTTTCAATACATTTCTTAATATCTCTCTCTTTCTCAAATTTTTGGTATGTTGAATGAATAAATTTGAACATCTATTTATAGTTGTAGGATGAGGACTATGCCGTAATTATTATTGAGCTATCATGATTTGATTAGTCCTCAATAACTTGATTGGCAATTTATTTTCTTTATTTGAAAATATGATTTAAATTGCAATAGAATATGATTTGATTTGCAATCTAATTCAAGAAAAGGAAATATTTATATAATATATATATATATATATATATATATATATATTAAACTATCAAAGTGGCGTGTACAGCCACTTTGTTACTATATATATAGTAACATTATATTAAACTATCGAAGTGGCGTGTACAGCCACTTTGTTACTATATATATAGTAACATTATATATATATATATATATATATATATATATATATTATATTAAATTAACAAAGTGGCGTGTACAGCCACTTTATTACTATATATATATATATAAATATATATTATATAACATTATATATTATATTAAACTAACAAAGTGGCGTGTACAGCCACTTTATTACCAAATATATAACATTATATAGATTTTCTCATGCATAAGGAATTAAATTTCATAGAATGTTTTAAAAGGTTACAACCCTAGATTTGACTTGCCATAATATATTATTTGAATTTTCATAATATATAGGATCAAGGCCTTTTTGGTTTTCTAGAAATATATATATATATATATATATATATATATATCAATTATTTGACTATTCAATTTAGGAATTAGAATTTGATTAAATTCCTAAAATATAAATACTATAATTTAAAGGAATAAATGCAAAAAAAAAAAAAAAGCTCTGTGTTAATGCGAAATTGCAAGAAAACACCTGTGTTGTGTTCTTAAAAAGTCTGCAAATAGTGGATTTTTGGAAAGAAAAAAAAGGAGCATGTTTTTCGTGTTTTTCACCTTTAATGACGTGCTTCTTTGTTTGAAGAGTGTAAAAATGACAAAAAAACATGTCATTAAAAGTGAAAAACAAGCTCTTTTTTTTTTCAAAAATCCACTATTTGCAGACTTTTTAAGAACACATGGGTGTTTTTTTGTAATTTCGCATTAACACATGATTTTTTTTTTTGCATTAATCCCTAATTTAAATTGATATCTAATATTATTTTTCATATGTCGTCATTTCATTTGCTACAAATTAATTTGTCTACAGGTACATCACTAAATTCAATGGAGATCAAACCCACAATATCTCCACACCTAATCAATTCATCCGCCCTCAGTGTCTCCCACTTGACGGACTCTCTTCTTTTCTCATTTTGTACAATGCTTCCCTCTTTAAACCCCTCGCCTACCCTATTTTGTTTTAGTGATCAGCCAACTCTTGAATACCGTGTCATATCCTTCTCGGTCCAACTGACCCTTAGATATAGTTACTCTCAAGAAATCCTGAACATGTCTCACAACCCAAAAATGTCTAGGTCAACCTGTTTGCCGATATTCTTAACATGTCTCACAACCCAAAACCGTCTAGGTCAGCCTGTTTGCCGATATTCTTACTCCACGGACTTTTATAATGGCATTTTTGGATCCCTCACATATTTGCTCTCTCCTACCTGCATGAACTATGTCTGATATACCCACCAACATTCTTGATTTAAAGATATGAGCTATGCCTTAGTTTTTCAATGGCCAACTCGAGTAACTTACATATCTACTCAGTGCTCTCACTGCACGAATCATGTCACATCCCTTTACCAATAAACCTTAGCTCTGTGAATCTACCAAATTGGTTTCGCATCCTACCTCCACATCTGACCTCCTGGCATCATGCCTCTTTCTCATGGTTCCTCTCTACGTGGATTTGCCTCCACCACCCTACTCTCTAGTCTCTCGACTATATGGCTCTCCTCTCTTGACTACTGACACTGACACTGTCACTCTAACATCTGGCTCCGTGGATTTGCTTTCTGAAACCGTATCTGCCCCTCTGATCTCAAGCAACTCAGTCAGCTCTCTCGGTAACACGGATCTGCCCTCTGACCTCGGGCTCTACAGATCAGCCATCAGCACCACATCTGCTCTCACTGGCTTTGTGTTCTGTCCACCTGGCAACATGAATCTGCCTCTACTACTGCGAATCTGCCTATCTGCTGGCACCATAATTTTCCAATGTTTTCTTGTTAATGTTAAATGGGATTGCTCTTTTTTGGCTGGCGATCTCATTGATCCCATCTTACTCTGTTATCTTCTCCAGCTTCACCACGGCTTCAATTCGTGCTACCTGCAATGAAAATGTCGAGCTTGATGTTTTCTCCTACCATCGTTTCCACGATAAAATCCACGTTAACCACAACACTTCCCCATAGATCTAGATGTAAGACGTCTCCTAAATCTATAACGTATGACTCTGATATCAGCTATTAGAAATTGTTGCATCAAAGCATGAAGAAAATAAAAACTAAGTAACAAGAAGTGTATAAGATGCACACGAGGAATTTAACGTGGATCGAAAAACTGCCTACATCCACGAGTCAACACTAGATCTACATCTTTATTTCTGAGTGAATCGAGTGAATCAAATAATTACAAGCTGAGTTACTATTTATAATAGTAGGAGAATTGATACTCAAGTAAACTAAAACCTAATCTAAATAGGAAACGCAATCATATTATAGGCAATTAAGAAAACTAATTCTAATATTAGTCAACTGTCAAATCTCAAGTCAAAACCAAGTAGGAAACACAATCCCACGTGTTACTCAGTCTCCACAAATCTATCAAAAAGTCAATTGAAAAATTCACTAATCTGAACTAATTGAAACTGACGGAAATTAATCACATAACACGTGCAATTTTAACATATAAACACTTACAAAATGGGGATCTTCATTTGGTTGTTTCATAGCCTCTTTCACACGTTTTTATGCTCCAATTCGTCCACAAACTCAATCAAAGTGAGAGAGTTGAATTTCACGATCCAAGTACTTCAAACCGGTGAATTTCCTTTGTTAAATTACACCAAAATATAACTTTTATGCTTTTACATTTTACCCCTCATTTTTGCCGCAGATTTTCTCACTTTCAAGTGTTTGTTATCTTATTTTGAATATAAGATTAATAGGGAGAGAGGGAAAGGGAGTTGGAGTAACCACTCCCTCCATTTTCACTCATTCAAATGAATATGGGTAGGGTCAAGCCCTCATGGGCAACCCATAACCCATTTTCTATTTCCAACATCTCCCACTCCCATATGAGGGCTAGACATACATCTGGTGTAACCATATCGACATAGTCACAATTTCATACAAGCAAATGGATCATGTGACTAGCGAGCATATATGATGAGCTTCGAGCTATACACCGGTTAAGGGTATATAGCAACTCAGTATCGAATATTATGAGGACAACATCTTGCTATACCCCAGACATATTTTTACTACACAAGTCACTGTATCTCTTATCCCTCAAACAATATTCAAGAGCATACTTGACTTCTATATAATTCCATGTATTCACCATTATGTTTAAAACACTAAGTTTGACATAATTGGCTGGCCTGTGAATACAAAATACGTGTCAGACAAAGATAGTCTTCCTTTCCCACTAGAATCTCCTAACTATATTGTAGCTACTTTTCTAAACATATACCGCATTGCCGAATCGTTCATGGCTATTGGTAATATGCGAAAGTAGCAACACTAAAATAAAGTTTTAAGAAACAATTGAAAGTCATAAGAGTATAGTTTAGGTTACATAAATCTCTGAGTCTTACACAATGAGAAAGCAGGGATTTTTCTCATTACTCCAACAGTCATATAAGCACACGCGGTATGAAACACGTGCTACAGTATTTTTTTTCCTAGTTGGAAGTGTATGTCATGATTTAAATCAAATACACTGCACAGATCTTAGTTCACGTGTATCTCAACACTTAACTAGAGTTTTCTTCTTGTTCGTCCTCTATCAATAACAACCTCAAGAAAACTCACATCTGGCTACTAGATAAGTCAACGAATGTTAGGAATCCATTTTGATTACATAAATTCATAACAGTAATATCATCTTGATTATGAATCAAGGCGACATCATCTCTGGGTATGATTTCGTGTGCCACAAAATCAAAAATGTCTCATCTCTACACATTACTCAATGTTAGAGGCGATTGCTCGTGTGAAAGAGCCAATCCCAACTTATCAGACATACTTTTAGACATCGAGTGCATATCATCACAAATATGCTTAGAAATCACTCAAATGTAAAACACTTATGGGCATAAAACTCTATGAACATCCTTTAGTTCAAAAGAGATCACATTCTACCAATTCTAGAGATCTAACTTGACTAATAAATACATCTCTAGGTCAAGGCTAAACAAAAACTTTAGCCACTTCCAAATGTGTATACACTTATTGTAATACTACTCATTGATTTACAATGATATCTCTCACAAAATTATATTTTGTATCTATTTTCGATTTTACAGCAATAGGTCAATAATAAGACCTTTATGTACGCATTAGCTGGCTGTTTATACATATATATAATCCCAGCTCCCACATAGCTGCTTACAATTCCCCACATACTATAAAACAAATTCAACCAAACATTATTCAACACTGCAAATATATATGCCACAAATTATATTTTATTTGTGCACAATGTTACACAAATTTGTTTCCTACTTCTTGAGTCAGCATTGTAATAGAAGCAAATTCAGAGGCAGACTCACACTTATCCAAATCCCCTTCTTAAATCCACATATGTGTACTCTTTCGATAATTTTCCTCCATACTAAGGAAATCATCTACAGTGTTTACTAGCTATTGTCCGATACATCATGCTAGAATTGGACAATACCTTATGACCCATGGCATAACAAGTGTTGGAGCGACTACAAGTCACATTGTACTTCAAGATCCAAAAACAAACAACTATTGGAATATGATGATATAGACATTTTTATTTGGACTCTCTGGACACATTTCGAGGCTACAACTCTATACTGTAGGAGTATTAATGAGCATATAAATATCCATTATGAAATCAAATATCTCTATACTGTAGGAGTATTAATGAGCATATAAATATCTCGGCACTAAGCAAGATTCATCTTTAACAATTTACATAGATTTTAACATGAAATCAAATACTTTACTCATCATGTCCTCTACTTCATAAGTTAAAGGAAAACCATTCTCAATGACTTAATATACTCCTTCTCATCTTGGCTCATAAGAAATTACCAATAAAGAGATAAAATTTCAAGCACCTTAATGGACTTACGGACAACAAAATAATGGTCTACATCTATGAAGATAAAAACACATGTATAAAATCATGTGTTCATAAAATCTCATACTCCATTATTTTGAAGACAAATTCTGGCCACCAAGGTTATAAGTTCACAGACTTTACTTGCTGATCTTTGTCTCTGAAATCCTCAAGGCATTCCCATGTATATCTTTTCAATTACATCTCTATCAAGAAATGCAATCTCGTGTCCATTTATACATAATTCTAAATTCCATATGTCCATAATAAGCAAGAAAATATAATGAACAAAAAAGTATCACCACTAGCAAATGAGTTTGTCTCAAGATATATACACACACATATATATATACCATTTACAACTGGGTGAGTTTTGTACCTCAAAATCTAAATATCAACATCTTAGTAGATTTTCGAGAACACATAAATTTCTCAATATCCTCACATCTAATGTTGAACTAGAAGCCAAACTTGGTTTGATTATATGCAATTGGGTGACTACAACATACACATAACACTATAACTAATAGAAACTATGCATTTCAGATCTTTAAACCATGTGAAAGTCGAAATACCACATTTTGGCTATGACCTTACCACGAAGGCAATTGCTGCCACACAGACAACTATCCCATCCTCAACAATTGCCACGAGTTATTGGCGCCACACATGTTTACAGATAATAGACTCGATCTAATCTTCTGGAGAATATTTTATGTTTGCACAAAATTTGGATTCAACTAACTTGATCACTACGATAAATTTGCTCCCACTCAAATTTGGAAACACGATTCTAATAAATGATATATAAGGCACATAGCCACCCAAAATCGGGAACACAATTCTCTTACGTGATCTTTAAGACACAAAGCCACTATACAAATCAGTAAATTTTAATCAAATGTCACAAATTTATGATTCGACTCTTAGTTTGATCACTTTGACATATTTGCTCCCACTCAAAATCAGGAACACAATTCTCTTACGTGATCTATAAGGGCACAAAGCTACTATACGAATCACTAAATCTAACTGGAGGTTTAGCAATTTCACGATTCTTCATTCCTAAAAAAAATTCTCTGGACATTCTGTGATTTACTAATTTTACACATCATGATTTTCACGTAGAACACGTACTCCTTAGATCATTTGCGTATCTCCGAGATATAGATACATTGTCCCTTTGAATTTAACCTCTTAAAAAAAATTCATGAATTTGATTCTCTCATAATTGCTAAACAAATATTCTAACGTTTTATATTAGGAGAAATCAAAACATGCAAGATCAATGTACATAAAGGAGTAATGGGATACGAGGTTAAATTTCCAACCTCCATATTAATTAAATCATAGAAGTCTAACCGAATTAACTACAATGAAAGATCAACTTATTCATTTCCGAATTGTCACATGTGATTTACCACAGGTTGACAACTAACTACGAAGGTTATTTAGAGAGTTTATCTTACTAGCTTAGTGTCTTAATTCATTGTGACTTAACCAAGTATGCAAAAAGTGCATACATAGTTGTTCATATTACTTAATGAACACATATTGTTTATGATCGAATAATCAATGTGCCTTGGTCACAATTCACCCTCAAACCATTCAAGAAGAAAAATCTAGCACCACTTTGTGTATCTATTCTATAGAACCTAACGAAGTCAAAACTCAAATCCAAGAGTAATACAATCTTAGGAGAACAATCCAAAAGATTGGTTTCTAATGATCCTTTTAAAATTTCAGACGCCTTTTTTTTTAATTATTTCACGTAACTATAAACCTAAATCCACATAGGATAAGATTTAGTATCATAGTGCTTAATGTGTAAGATGCACTATATAAGTGTCTGTAAGTGCTATGTTTTCAACTCAGTGCATACACGAGTAAAATTGACCAATCGTATGTCAATTGTTTCACCTCATGGTTTACACGAGTAAAATGACCAATCGTATATTAATATAACACTTTTACCTTTTGTCCACTTCTATTCACATTAGTGGTTAAGTTTGTTCACCCTAGATTCATCATATGTCTCTTTCACGACTTTCCCTTTGTTCTAATCTCATTTACTGTAAGAGTCTTAAGCTCCCTTTAAAACAGATCAGCCACAAAGTACTAAGTCATTATCATAGAAGCAATAAGCCTCTTATGTACAAAACAAAAAATTTTAACTATGAGAGTCTTTTTCACAAATAAAAGACTTGATCTTTAGATGTCTTCATTATTAGAAAGAGACTGTACAAACTTGAACTCACTTCTTAAAGAGAAGTTGTTGTTTGTTGACTTTAATTTCTAATAGTATGTGGTATTACCTTAAAAAAAAGTAACTCATTGTTCTCTTATTCAGGCTGTGCTTTTAATCATCAACTACTAAAGCCAACATTCTCAATCCAGTTCAGTTTTAAGGATGTATTACTCATTTGGTCCACTTATAGATCAATAGTATGATTTCTCATTCGCATATGAGATCATATATCATACAATTAACAAAGCCATCATAAGCAGTGGACATTGCTTTCCAATTCTAGGAAACTCATTGATGTTTTATATTGAGTAGGAAAACTCACTATAAGTCTTACATGACTTGGTCACTGCCCTCTAGAGCATCAAATTCAATTTTACATAGTTCAAAATATTATGACACGGCGTATCACAATCTCTACTAATCTAGTACTATTCTAAAATCTCAATACTCATATGAGATTTTGGTTTTCAAGGTCATAGTAGAGATATCATACATGCCCATCTATACAACATTGATTTTGTACTGAGCAAATTAACATTTATGACAATTCACCATAATGTACAGATTCGAAAGGACACATAGTGCCCACTCATCATCCGTGTCAAAATGTTAATTATCACAAATTTGATTTCCTAGTAAAAAATCTCATAAAGTTCTTGGTAAATATCACTTGAACCTGTTAGGATTATGCCCTCAGATGCCATATAGGATAGGATGATAGGGCAACTATCTTGTAATTGACTTATTTCGATATTATTAATAAAGGCGTTATTTAGTTTTCACTTAAATCTTATCTACGTCTATAAGTAGTGTAAAACGTTTTGTCCGTGCTTTCAGTGCGATCCCTTTACTTCTTTTGGGATAGGAAGATTGGCACTAGAGAGATCGATCTTGATTACTAAAAATAATTTTGCAAGTGAAGTATTTAATGGACAAATAAAGACTTAGAACACTTGTACGATTTTATCTCTGACATGGGAGTGCCTGTCTGGTACCATGGGATGGTAGGAGATTAAGACTGTAAGCAAATCAGTGGAACTGATATGCTCGAACATGACTCGCATCTGTTCTGTCACATGGCTTTTCACTCTGTGACTGTCAATGACGGAACTGATTATGCGTAATAGGTGTAAGTGAACCTTTGACCTGAAATACCATGTTGAAGATGCATTTTTGATGTCAAGTATTTCATTAGAGTAGTTAGACCCAATTCACCCGTTGTTGGGGTCGACCTTGAAATACGGCTTGATAGGCAAATGGTAGTCTTAGCTGATATCTAAATGGGATTTGTTGTCTCATAAGTGAGTGAGAAAGTACCCTATGTGATTATAGATAAAAAGAGATCAAAGTCTTTGGTCAAAGCATAAAGAGACGATTGTGCTAGGCACTAAATCAATCTAAATGATCTCGTATTATTATAAATAATACATATGGTCAAGTCCAGTGAGTTTGATATAGCCATGAATTTCACTTGATTGGGGTACACGAACAAAGGATTTATACTTACACAACATTTATGATTCGAAAGTTGCGGAATGATCCTATCATTCGTTTTCGTTTGGGCTACGAAGTGGGCCACCTGACTGGCTAGGTGTTACCCACTTCTTTTAGCTTCCTCTCATTGCCAAACGAAACGAATATAAAGAGTCGCACTAAAGGATTGATAAAGAAAAATAAAAAAGGATTTTCTATTTTTCTTCTCGGAGTTTTAATTTATTGGATAAATTAAATAATTAATTATTCATTAGATGAAATAATTAATTATTCATTAGATGAAATAATTAATTATTCATTAGATGAAATAATTAATTAATTTCCTAAGAAAATATATTAATAAATTAATTTATCTATTTAATTTGGTTATTTAATTAATTTATTTATTTATTGGATATAATAAATTATTAATTGAATAAGAAATTAATTAAAATAAAAAGAATCCCGAGGCTCAAAATAGCGTCCAAATAGACGCCTATTAAGGCCTTATTGGGCGTCCAAGAGGAGCTCAATTTTAGGGCTCTTTTGTTTGGACTTGTTCAATAAGTCATGAAGTATATAAATACTCTTTGACTTGGAACAAATAAAATAACTTTCATAACTCTCCTAGAAAGAAAGAAGAAAAATATTTCTCCCCTTTCTAAACCCTAGCCGTCGCCCCTTAGAGATTCAAGTGGGAATTTTTTTCGTTTGTTGATCCGTGCGTGACAATTTAGAGACGACGTATTTTTGTTGTTCGGACCAAGTTCAAGATTTGAAGATCAACCAAAGAATTAAGATTTGGAAGCTTCAAATTTTCGACTACTTGGAGGAAGAAGAAATTCTCCATCAACTTCATTTTAATGATTAAGTTTTATTCGTTAAATATATTGTTAAATTTGAATATGTGACACGCTAATAGCTAACGTGCTTGGATAACAAGTGCACTAGTTGTGTGTAGTAATAAAAGTGGACTAAAAGTCCGGGTTGTCGAACCACAAAGACTAGGTATTTTAGTTTATGATTAATGGAAATGGACAAAAGTAAATTGCAATAAAACGAGTAAGCAAGCGAAGAACAAAAGAGAAACGGACTATAGATTAAATCTCAAGAGTGATAAAACGACTAAGGCACATGCTACAACCTAATCTACTCATCAACATATGTGAGTTACTCTTCGAATTATTAGACTCCTATTGCTTTGGTGGAAAAATCCATAATTAACTATTACCCAATGTCTCAGCTCATAATAATCTTATGATTAATTGACAGTTCTCTAAATATGTCTATCCGAGAATCCAATCAATAACCACGCATTAATGTTCTAGATTTTTCCCGGATAAATCTGGCTAACAGGACTCGAAAATCTTTACCTATTTCTAAGGCAATTCCACATTAGTTTCGGATGATGCGTTGATTCTTGTTGCACCCTAACCTATGTTCTTTCGAATGGATAGAATAGGCACAATAGCAAGCATATGGTGATCAAGCATATGATTGTGATAAAAGCACAAAATCGACACACAAAGCAATAAGAGAATTAATACGAAAATTCACTTCACATATATTGATTTCTAAAATAGGCCTTCACATGGCCTTAGTACTACAATTTAGCCTCTCATCAAGGCTTTAAGAAAATCTAATACAAACATATACATACTCATGGAAATAAACATGTAAATGCAAACAATTAAAACTAAATCAATAGCTTGATGATGAATCCTTGCTTTAGAACTTCAATCCTTAGCTCCTATATCTTTCTTGTCTTTCCAATTGATGATAAAATGGCCAAAAAACCCAGAAATATGCCTTCAATCCCCAGGAATTCGAACCCTCCAAATGAGCTAAAAATTTCCTTTTATAGCTTCCAAAAAAGGTTACAGTGGTGCCCAGGTGCGGTTGGATCGGCACCTAGGCGCTGCCTACGTGGCAGGAGTTTCTTGGGGGAAAAGTCGGGCGGTGCCCAGGCGCGACATAGGTAGCGCTCGGGCGCGCGAGGTATCGCGCCTAGGCACGAAAAGCGTGGCGCCTAGGCGTCTTACTGCATGGGCTGCCTCTTCTTCTCTTCGACTAGCGCCTGGGCGCGGTTTGTGCACACTTACTACTTCTCTTCATTTTCTGGCGCTAGGGTGCGAGTAATGTGGCGCCTAGGCGCCAGAGTGCGAACCTTTCTCTAGAGTTCGTTTGCAATGCCGTCTTTTGCCCTTTTCTTTGTGTATTGTCACTTAATACCTGAATTTACTTAACACACTTATTACAAGTACGAGTAGCACAATTCACGCTATTAATGGACCTAAATCGTCAATAAAAGGGCTAAAAGCACGTGCAAAAATGACTCCTATCAACCCCCCCAAACTTATCAATTGTTCGTCCTCGAGCAATAAAAGTTATAGGATAGGAAAAACATCATCAAACATGGGAGAAACAAAAAGAAAAACTAGCTAACTCACTTTCGTGGAGTACACGGTTGCATTTAGCGAATGCAACAAGCCTTTGAACCCTTGAATTACCTCAAAGGACGAGTTATAGTCTCGTGAGGGTTTGCATACGATATACCCACAAAATCGTAAGATTTTCAACCCCAATCAATCAACGCAAATCAATATGATTGAAAAAATATACAATGGCATGAATTCATCTGTTTAAGCTCAAATTTACATTTATATACACGTCACACACTTGCTCATGTTACGCCTTAACATCGAAAAGACCATCCTAAGGGTGTAGTGTAATAAATCTCAAGCATTATAGTCGAGTGGCATTCTTACCACTTTTCAAGCAGTAATCCCGTATCTATCAATTTTCGATTAGTTACATGGCACGAGAATTGAAGAGAACTTCATAGCCATTTAAAATTCATCACTTAATCCACTTTAGGTGTTAACTTATGCAACTTTCAACTCAAAACATTAAAGGCTAGACCATGTGCAATGTTCGGTTCTCTTAGGCTTTCTATGACACGCTTGTAACGAGCTTAAGGCCAATAACTCCCAAACCGGACGGCTTTAGGGTATTACCTGTAGAGACACTCCTAAGGGCTTAATCACTCGAGTGTCAAAGGCCACAAAACAAAACTAGGTCCTTGTTCACGTCACACTTGCATTGGCTTGAGCTTAGCTCAAATTAGCATAATAGTACAGTATTTAGGCATGGTGCTCTTCACCCCCAGTATCTATTAAGCCTGACTTTTGCAGTCATACCAATGTTCAACCTCTTTTATTCTTGTTAAGCATACAAAGTTAACATTCTCAGCTCATAACACATGTGAATATTCTACATTGATATTTCCGGGATCAAGCTTTTAAGTGTTTCAAAATGGATATCCACTCAACTCCTCTACCCTCGACTTATGTACATATGTGAATCATCTTGAGGTCAATCTAGTCTAGTTTAGGGTCCCACAAGTAAGGATAAGGAAACAATGTGTATAGTCATTAAAATCCACATTGATAGAGAAAACATGCCATGTATTCAAATTAACCATTCTCAATGCATCGAGTGAAGGGTTGAAATTCTATCCAAAATTTTTCAAAATTGCACAAGTTTCACATGTAGATGTACCACCCCCCCCCCCAAACTTGGACCGAAATATATAAAATATGGATAAACACGACTATAATGGATCTAGTATGCTCCTCCCTCCCAACTTAACCTGAACATTGTCCCCAATGTTCGAGAAAGAGAAGGGCAAAGTACACATCACCATAGGGTTGCTAAAAAGCAAACCCGAGTCCTCGAATGCAAATGTATCCAAGAGTGGCAACAGCGGTGGGAGCAAGGAAAGCAACAATTACACACAAAACAATGCTAGCCAGACAAAGCGTTAAGAATGGATAGAAGCGAGAAACAAAAAACACCAAACAACAAAACACAAGATAACAGAAAAAAACATGCTTCTACTAAAAACAACAGATGGAATCTAACATAACAAGATCGATATCCGAAATATCCGAAAAAACAAATATCAACAGAATCTAACAGCTAAACAAGATCGATATCCAACAAAAGAAAACAGGAAAAGACTAAATAGACATGCTAATCATCCTCATTGACAAAACGGTCCACAAAATCATCATCTCTCGTCTCATGGCCACCCTCATCCTCGTCTCCGCCCATAATATCAGCTGATGAACATTAGCACATCCCTCACTCATCATGGCATGCATATCAGTCCTCAACTGATGCAGATCAGTCCGATGGGTCTCCACATCAGACTATGTTGTGTGGCTGGATCCGATGACACGAGACGGATGAGCTCTCGGGGGAATAGGTGGATGGGCTGAAGCTCGGGCATCCGAGAAGGGAAAAGGTATACCGACAGGGTCTGTAGTCTCTCTCGGAAAAGTTCTAACACCGCCGGTCAAGCACAAGACCAAAATGAGAGACGGGAAAATATACGGGTTCTTCTTTGGATTGGCTGACTCCCCACGTTTTCTCTTGACCTGTGTCGGGTCAACCACTGGAGTGAACTCAATGCCCATCCTCTTGATATGCCCCAATAAAGTCCGGTGGATCAACCCCACGAAGTTAACTTATCGCTCAATCATGATGGCGTAGATAAGCAAGGCTCGGTCCTTGTTCAACTCAGATCTGTTAGAGCTCGGGATGAGGTTGAAGCGGATGAATTCGAGCCAAAATGCGGCCTCGGGTAGCAAGATACGATAGGATAAGTGTGACTCCCCTTCGAGCCACGCCATACCAGCAATGGCAATGACCCCAAGGATCTCGTCAAGTGAAACAGTGTATGTCCCGTCTACCTTGTAGAGAGCTAGATACCCGCAATTCTGGGGGATCGCCATCCCGAGGCACTCACTAAGAGTAATAGCATCAAAATTGACCCTGCGATCCCGAACCTCAATCGTGTGTGCCCTCCAACCCGATTTGTCTGTGATGGAAAAGTATGCCCCGGTACTATAAAATTCCTGAGTCTAGGGAAGGCGAATAGCCTCTAAGGGGCCACAAAAGTAGTCCAAACCGTGGAACTCAATGCGGGCTTTCACGACAGTCTTAGCACTGGGAGCAAAAGGCCTTTCCTTGATAATATTCTGACTGTATAACCCGTTAAAAATGATTTTGGCTTTGGAGTGTAAAGAACGGGGAAGCATAGTCGGTGATATTGTGTCATGTGGGGGCTCGGGATTGGTGGAGGACCCTTCCCTGACCTTCTTCTTGCTCTTAGATTGTTTCGAGGTTTGCTTAGGCATTTTGTATAGAATTTCAGCAGCGTAACAGTAGCAAACAACAACCCAAAATCATACAATCGAATCCAACAATGGCCCACACTGAATAGAAGCAGCAATCGCAACACAACAACTCAAAATTGAATGCACGGCTAACCCACAACTAACCCAAACAATCAATCCTTAAAGGCTGAAACGATACTGTATAGCCCAAAATTCAGAACCCAACAACACCAGAAGCCTCAACTTGAGCCCCACCAACAAATTTCAAAGAATCAAACAGCTCCTACCAATCAACCACAATTCGAACACAAAATTGAATAACAAATCCGCATACAACTACCCCTTAGCCGAAATTACATTGTTGGAAACGAAATATTGCAAAGAATGCTCAAAAACTCACTGTAAATCCTAACACAACAGCAAATTGACACCCCCAATGCAACCAATCGATAATGCATTAACAAATCTGGCTGAAAACCGCAAAAATCGACGAGCTCATACCTTATTCGGCTCAGATATTCAAAAATGTGAAAGAAGATTAGCCAATCACTCACCTTATTGCTCAATTTGGCCGAAAATCGGACGGAAAATAGCGGATGTTCGCCGGAGATGAGAACCCACAGCGTGGCGGAGGCGAAGGTGGATTAACACATCACAAAAGAGACGGAGTTGTGATGAGAGGAGGAGGGGTCGCGGCGAATACAGTGTAGAGAGAGAGATGATGATTGAGAACTAAATTTTGTGACTGAATTTTTAAATAAATTCTTGATCGGCGCCTAGGCACTATCCTGCGAAACAAAATGAGCCTGTTGGGCTTCAGTTAACGCCCGGGCATGGGGTACTTGATGCTTGAGCGTGGTTCAAGTGGCGCCCAAGCGTGGATGTGGTGGCGCTCAGGTGCCATGATGCGAAGTAAGGGTGACTTCTAGGCTCCTTTCGCGCTTGGGCGTGGGATACTGGCGCCTAGGCGTGGTGTGTTGCGGCACCCAGGCATGAAGTGTATGGCTCCTGGGCGTGGCTCTGTGAACCAAAATGTCAACTGAGGTTGATCGGCGCCTAGGCGCGGTATACGTGGCGCCCAGGCGTGGGTGTGACATGTTGAAATTTTAGTCCATTTCCTGCAAAAATAAAAAAAGACAACAATCAACACAACGATAAACTCAACTTAAACAAAGATTAAGCACAAGAAAACAAAGCAAACTAAACTAAACTAAAAATACAAAAAACGAGCAAGAAAAGAGAGCTTGGGTTGCCTCATAAGAAGCACTAGTTTATAGTCGGTAGATCGACTTAAGATATGGGGTCATGGAAGATCCCTGAGGGTAATGGACACTTTGTCCCATGGCTCGTCAATGCCCATATAGTGCTTTAGCCGTTGAGCGTTTGTCATGAAGGTTTGTCTCGTATCTGTTGTGAGTTCAATGGCACCCGAGGGGTATACGCGAGATACAAGAAATGGTCCCGACCATCTTGACTTGAGCTTCCCGGGAAAGAGTCGAAGGCGAGAGTTGTATAGGAGAACCCTCTCGCCCACGTGAAACTCACGGGGAAGAATGTGCTTGTCATGCCACGTTTTGTTCGTTCCTTGTAAAATTTAGCATTCTCATAAGCTTGGTGGCGCCATTCCTCAAGCTCATTCAATTGGAGCAATCGATTTGTACCTACAAGAGTAGAGTCAAATTTTAGAAATTTAATAGCCCAAAAGGCACAATGCTCAATCTCAACCGGTAGGTGACATGCTTTTCCAAAAATGAGGCGATACGGGGACATGCCAATTGGGATTTTAAACGCGGTCCTATAAGCCCATAAGACGTCATCCAGCTTAAGAGACCAATCCTGCCTAGATGCATTGACCGTTTTTCAAGACTGCGTTTAATCTTCCTATTAGACACCTCCACTTGCCCACTCGTTTGAGGGTGGTAAGGGGTTGAAATTTCATGCCTTACCCCATACTTGTTCAATAAGTGTTTGAATTGCTTGTTGCAAAAATGTGTGCCCCGGTCACTAACGATAGCTCTAGGGGTTCCAAAACAAGTGAAAAAAATTTTCCTTAAAAATCGAGTAACCACCCGAGCATTGTTAGTGGGCAAAGCCTCGGCTTCAACCCATTTTGAGACATAGTCAACCGAAACAAGAATATACTTATTGGAACAAGAACTAGAAAAAGGTCCCATTAAATCAATACCCCAAACGTCAAATAATTCACACTCAAACATGCTATTCAAGGGCATTTCATGTCTTTTAGAGATATTACCTGTTCTTTGACACCTATCACAAGATTGGACATACAAAAATGCATCTTTAGAGAGTGTGGGCCAAAAGAAACCTGATTGAAGCACCTTAGCCACTATTTTAGAAGGCCCAAAATGGCCACCTACCGACATATCATGGCAATAAGATAAAACCGATGCTATCTCCTCCTCAGGGACACATCTTCGAATGAGGCCATCTGCACAAATCTTAAATAGATATGGTTCGTCGCACAAATATTGCTTCACATCAAATAAGAATTTCTTCTTTTGATGGAAAGTAAAATCCGGGGGAAGAACTCTCTTGACAAGATAATTAGCAAAAATTGCATACCGAGGAGTTAGGTCATCACATATAGCAAATAAGTGTTCATCGGGAAACTCTTCTCTAATTGGTGTATCATGCAAGTGTTCGGGACTAGGGGTCTCTATCCTAGACAAATGATTGGCGACTACATTCTCTACTCCTTTGTTATTTTTGATTTCGAGGTCAAATTCTTGAAGTAGTATAATCCACCTAAGGAGTCTAGGTTTAGCATCTTTTTGGTATGCAAGTACTTTAGTGCGGAGTGATCGGTGTATACAATTACTTTGTTCAAAATGAGATAGGCATGGAGTTTGTCAAACGCAAATACTATAGCTAGTAACTCTTTTTCCATGGTTGCATAATTCAATTGTGCATCATTTGGAGTCTTACTAACATAATAGATGGTTCGAAATACCTTTTCCTTCCATTGGCCAAGTACCGCACCAATCGCGGTGTCACTTGCATCACACATCAACTCGAAGGGTAAGCTCTAATCGGGAGGTGTCATGATGGGGGCAGATATCAATCGCTCCTTCAAAGTGAGGAATGCCTGCATACAAGTAGAGTCAAAATCAAACGGTGCATCTTTAACAAGCAAGTTAGACAATGGTTTCGCAATTTTAGAAAAATTCAAGATAAACCGCCTATAGAAACCGGCATGCCCAAGGAAACTTTTAACGGCTTTGACCAATGTAGGAGGGGGAAGCTTCTCAATGACCTCAATCTTGGCTTGGTCCACTTCAATCCCTCTGAGAGACTTTGTAACCAAGCACAATCTCTTCCCGGACCATGAAATGACACTTCTCCCAATTTAAAACAAGATTGGTTTCCTCACAACGCTTTAGGACACAAGTCAAATGATCAAGATATGTATCGAAAGATGTTCCAAAAACTGAAAAATCGTCCATAAAAATCTAAAGAAATTCCTCAACCACGTTATGAAAAATTGCCATCATCCATCGTTGAAATGTGGCCGGGGTTTTGCACAATCCAAATGGCATCCTTTTATAAGAAAATGTGCCATAAGGACACGTGAAAGTGGTTTTCTCTTGGTCCTCGTGGTCTATGGCAATTTGATTATAGCCGGAGTATCCATCTAGAAAATAATGAAAATTGTGCCCTGCTAACCTTTCTAGCATTTGGTCAATGAAAGGGAGGGAGAAGTGGTCCTTACGGGTGGCATCATTTAACTTACGATGATCTATGCACACTCGCCACCCGGTAAGCATACGTGTAGGAATCAATTCATCATTTGTATTCTTAATCACAGTTATGCCCCCTTTCTTGGAACAACATGAGTAGGACTTATCCATGCATTATCAGAGATAGGGTAGATTATACCTGCGTCGAGTAATTTAATAACCTTATTCTTTACTACCTCTTGTATTTTTGGATTAGACCTCCTTTGTGGTTGACGTGTAGGCTTGGCGGAGTCCTCCATAAGTATTTTGTGCATGCATATAGCCGGGCTAATGCCTTTAATGTCCACAATTGTCCACCCGAAAGCTTTCTTGTTGGCCCTCAACACCCCCATAAGTTGTTCCTCTTGTTCCCCCTGTCAAAGAAGATGAGACAATTAAGGGCAATATTTTATTGTCATTTAAGAAAACATATTTTAAGTGCAAAGGCAACGGTTTAAGCTCAAGGGTAGGAGCCTCTTTAATGGAACGGCGAGGAGGAGCTGAGAATTATCTTTCTAGCTTTTCAACCCTCAAGACACGATAAGGAGGGGGTTGCTCTAATCTAAGTACGGTTGCCAAGTGCCCCTCACTTGCCGAATCAACATCCATGGATTGCCAAAGGCACGTCTCGAGTGGGTCATCTACCATATGTGCCTGAAAAGTCTCACTAATCAAAGAGTCAAAGGTATCAACACGTAAACAAGAGTCATAATCAAGTGGATGTTTGAGAACTTTATAAACATCAAACGTGACCTTTTCATCTCCCACATTTAAGGTTAACTTACCATTGGCAATGTCAATTACCACCTTACCGGTGGCTAGGAATGGTCTTCCTAGGATCAAGGGCACCTCAACATTTTCCTCCATATCAAGGACCACGAAGTCGATCGGAAAATAGAATTTGTCGACTTGGACAATAACATCTTCTATTATCCCCTTCGGCCTCTTGATTAATCTATCGGCAAGTTGGAGGCTCATTGATGTCGGCTTGGGATTGCCTAGCCCTAACTTCTTAAAAAGAGAATACGGGAGGAGATTGATACTATCGCCCGAGTCACATAGAACCTTCTTGAATGATAAGGGCCCAATGGTGCACGGAATTGTGAGACTCCTGGGATCTTGAAGCTTTGTTGGCAATTTGTTGAGTAAGACGGTGGAGCATTCCTCGGTAAGACAAACAGTTTCATTTTCCTCCCATTTTTGCTTGTTAGATAGAATATCCTTGAAGAAATTAACATAGTTTGGCATTTGCAAAATAGCGTCCACAAAAGGAATATTTATCCTTACCTCACGAAGAATAGACATAATACGGAGGAAACTCGGATCCATCTCCTTCTTTTTCTTCTTTTGTGCATTTGGGAAGGGAAGACGGATCTCAATGGGAGGAGGAGGCGTTAGAGTCGAAGAACTAGGGTCGAAAGAAATAGGAGGCGGCACCTGGGTACTGATGTCGGCTGATAAGAGGTGTTTTTACGTGTTTTTAAGACCGTAATTCTTATGATTTGGATTCACTTATTACTTAAATCATGTCACATTTGCATTTAATAAGTGTGTTAAGTGAATACAGGTAATAAATGAGAATACATGAAGAAAAGGGAAGAAAAACGATGTACAAAACAAGTTCAAACATGTTTTTCAACACTTAGGCGGTTTATGCATCTCCTACCACATTCGAGCGATAATTCTGTATATTTCGAGACCGAATTGGACAACATTTCCTTCTACAAAGTTGTAGATCTATGTCTTAGCGTCAAATGAGAACTTGAATCATCCAAATCGGAGGTCTATAGAGATAATTATGAATAAAATACTATTGTTGCGCCGAACAGAGAAGTATATGCGCCAGGACACGCCCTAGCGCCTTCCTAGTCACGCCTAGGCGTGGACAGTCCGAATCTTACTTCTTTTCAGCCTAAATTCCAGCTCTTGATGATGGGAAGGAATCACTTGTAGCCATAATTCAGCACATGTGTTGAGGGGGAGTGTCATAAGTGTGTTTCTTGGTAGATTTACTTTATGGAATTTTATACTACACACTTTAGAGTAATGGAGGACACAAGAGAGGAACAACACATGGGAGGAAGAAGAATCTACACCTATAAAGCTAATCATCTCTTGCATTCATGGTGATGAAGAGAAAGAGGGGAGGAAGGGACCGATCCATTAGAGAGAAAGGAGAAGGAAAAGGATTCTTGGGATTCATTATCATCATTGGAGAAAGAATATTCACTTGGAGTTCTATCATCATTTACTTAGAGGGAGTTTTTATAGTCTTTTCATTTTCATTCATGTCTATGAATATGTGTATTTACTCATTATTATTTTTCATATTATCTATTATGAACTAATTTCATAAGACTAAGGCCATGTAAGGTCAAATTGTGATATATGCTTATAATAGATGATTGTTGAGGTTGTTCTTATATTGTTATGTGATGTGAATTGTGTTTTTGTCTATCTTGCATATACTTGATCACTATATGTTAGAATCTTATGCCTAGGTTAATATTTCGGGAGAAAATTGACTTAGGATGCAAGAAATTCACATCATGACCCGCAACTAATGAGGAATTGCCCTAGACATAGGTAAAGATTCCCGGGTGAAGTCGTTCGATTCAAATCGAGTGAACTCTAGTACATTAATGCATGTTTAGTGGTTAGATTTCCGGATAGGGATATTTGGGAAATCACGATCTAAGTATAGGAGTTTATACGCGAGACATCGGTTATTCTCTACCTTAGGAGTTTTCACCATAACAATATAAGAGTAATTCTACAACAAGAGCCTTTATAAGTATATTTGATCAATTTGGACCTAGCATGTGCCTTAGTCTCTCTTTACATATTTGTTTAAAAATCATTTGTGCAACCTTGTTCTTATCTTACGCATTTCACACTCATTTTACCTTTATTGTTTTGATCTTTGTTGTTATAAAATCTTAAACTAGAATTCAAGTCCTTGTGGTTCGACAATCCGGACTTACCGTCCATTTATTACTACACACGACTAGTGCACTTGCTATCATAGCACGTTAGCTTTTAGCGTGTCATCGGCGCCTAAGTGCGGTGTGGTCGGCACCTAGGTGCGATGTGGTCGACGCCTCGGCGCTGTCAAGATGGCGCTCGGGCGCGGATATGCGAACCCATTCTTCCTATTATGTCATGTCTAGCGCCTAGGCATCGTCTAAGCCACGCCTAGGCGCGGGTGTGCGTAACAATTTGTCAGTGCTAAGTGTCACTGGCGCCTAGGCGTGAGGAACTTCGCGCTTGGGCGCGGACATGCAAACAGGATCACTTTTAACATGTTTCCCACTTCTCAAAGCAATGGCATAGCATTGTTCTTTTAAGTTCTTTTCCGTGTGACTTAGTAGAGTCCTCGGGGCTCTCCCACTTACCGCAGAGGATATTTGACCCATTTGTGTCCTCATATCCTTCAACTCCATGAACATATCTTTCATCATATTGCGGAGTTCATTGATCGACGTATCCGATTTTTTTATATGATCATCAAGTTGCTCGTCGATTGTGGGAGGTCGTACTTGCCCTTGCTCTTGTACATTGAGATTTCCTTGCCTCGGAGGTGGGTTGTTGAAAGGAGGCCTCGGGGGTTGATTGTTGAAAGGAGTCCTCGGAGGTTGGTAAATGCCCGGTTGTGCGTTTTGTGCAGGGTTTGGTCTCTTTGGGAAGTTTTCTGGTACGTGAAAGTTCAACCCTTGTCGATTATGATTCCCAACAAAATTTACATCTACAACCTCCGGTTCCGGGGCAACCACTTCCTCTAATTCTTGAACACAAGCAACCCTTCGATTTGGTGGAGGAAGCTCATCATCATCTTCGGGGAAAGGTTCATCCTCCCTAGCCATTTGCTCAAGCTTAATCCACACAGTCCTACTATCAAGGGCCAAAAGGTCACCACTGGCTCCCACATTGAGTCGGTGTTGAATCCGAGATCGGACTCCATTATAGAAATGTTGCACTTGTTTGTCTCGTGTATAATTGTGATCGGGGCACTTCCATAGCATACCCTTGTACCTTGCCCATGCGGATGCTAAAGACTCATTCCTTGCCTATTTGAACCCTTTGATCTCACTTCTAAGCTCATTGACTTTTGATGGAGGAAAGAATTTGTTGAGAGACTCATCTACTAGATCATCCCATGTTCCAATTGATTGTGGGGGCAACGACTTGTACCAAAGCGTCGCCTCATCCTTCAAGGAGAAATGAAATAATCGGAGGTGGGTGGCATCAAGATCTCGGAGGTTGAATTGCATAGTAAAGATCACATTCTCAAAGTGATCTAAGTGGTCATGAGGTGAGTCTCTCGAGTCACCATAAAACGGCTCCGCTTGAACCATCCCGAACATATGAGAAAGAATGTGGAAATGTGGAGTAGAAAAGTCCGGGAAGATAACGGGTCCCAGTGTAGTGTGTACTCGGGGTGGTTAATTACCACGAACTGATGGAGGAGGCAGTGGAGGTGCTGGTTGCATAGCTTAGAGTATATTTTGCAACCATTCCCTATTTTCCGGGAGATTCATATCGGGAAAGTTCCCATTCAGATTTGGATTGAAATTGTGGGCCATTTCTCGAGTTCGTCTACTAGTTCGAAGAACACTCTCTATCTCGGGCTCAAAATCGTATAGGGGTGTTAGTCCCACAATGGCATACGAAAGGGTCTAGAAGGGGGGGGGGGTTGAATAGACCCTGTAGTCTTTTTCGACTTCAAAAAGTTTCGTATTAAAATCTCTTTTGAACGCTTAAGGATAGTAATCGCTTGACTAGTCGCTTACAAGTGTAAGCGCTTGACTAGTCGCTTACTTGAAGACTGGTTTGATAAAGTTAACTTAGACTTAGTGATTTCAACTATTACCAAAGTAGGGTAATGTCTCAGTCGCTTAATCAGGGTTAGCACTGCGGAAGTATTTTAAAGTCTTCTCTTGAAAATGTTTTAGCGTTACAAAAGTTTTTCTTTAGTTGCTTTCCTTTTAGATCGTTTTGAACGCTTAGAAGTGCTCAGCGCTTTGTCAAACGCTGAAGCTTATTTTGAAAGCTTAGCGTTCTCTTTTTCACCAAGATAGTCGCTTAACTGTTTTAAAGCCTTTTTCAAGATAATATGCAAATGTAGAGCAAAGTATTAAAACAGTAAAGTGACACAAGATATTTGTAAGGTTCACTTGGTGGTGTAATCCGAGCTACGTCCTTCTTCTCCTTTGCACTCGGAGGCAATCCACTAAATTGATTCTCGAAGAGTCACACAGAGACTTCTACAAAATAGGGAAACTGGAAGAGATGAATGTGAATGACTGGAGCTCCTTGGTCACACAGATTTCTGCTACAAGCCACTTCAATCCTCTACTTCTGGAAAGACGATCTCGAGCTCCTTGATCACACAGATTTCAGCTCCAATAAAGATCTTCTCCAAGATGGCCTTGAGCTCCTTGATCACACAGACTTCAGCTCCAATAAAGACCTTCTTCAACAAGCTTCTCTTACTCAAAAATACTGCTTGTGAAAGTCAACAATCTTTCTCACTAAGATGAAAGGTGTTGAGGGTTTATTGTAACAGGTTTGTTTGATGTTGGGAAGTTCAAACAACTTGGGATATCTCAATAATAGTTTAGGGTTCTTCTTGGAAGATGTTTGAGATATCGGGTGACTGTCTGGAATATATTTGAGAAGCTTTAAAGGATATTGGAGCTTCAAGAAAGATCTTCTTCAACAAGTTTCTCTTACACAAAAATACTGCTTGTTGAAAGAATTAACTTTCTTGAAATCCAATTGGCTATGGAGTTTGGAAGCTTTTTCTCTCAAATTATTTCAGCAAAGTTTTGGCTCTTCGCATCTTCTCTCTCTTTCTGAATTTTGTTGAGGGGAACTATTTATAGGGTTTCTTGGAAATTGTCCGTTGGACACAAGTCAGGCTCATGTACCTCACGCGGAGCTTCAAATAGTCCCTTTTCTAACATTCCTTAATTTCAGCTGATTCCTATTGGACAGGAGCAGGTTGAAAAGCTGACAGTCTAGTCAACAAAGGTGGTTTGTCCACAAGTCATACTGTCTTGTTTGCATTTAATGCACTTTGAATTTATTTCCGTTGGAAATAAATGACCGTTGACAACTTGAGGATATATTTCAGGTGAATCTGAAAGCTGGACGCTTGAGTCGCTGACTTGAGTCGCTGAGCGCTTGAGTCGCTGATCGCTTGAGTCGCTGAGTGCTTGAGTCGCTGCGATCAGTCACTGAGATCAGTTGCTGAGATCAGTCACTGATATCAGTCACTGAGATCAGTCGCTGAGCGCTTGAATCAACACTCCTTGGATAGTCCTTTAGCGTTAGCTGGGTGCTAAGAACATTCTCTTGAACGCTTGATTCATAACTCCTGAAATAGACTCTTAAGCGCTTGACGAACGCTTAAGACAAATCTTCATCTTCTTCTGACTTCAGACGCTGATCTTCAACTTCATCTCTAATAGACTCATCTAGAATTCTATTAGCGACATAGTATCTATCACTTAGTCTAAAATCTACAAAGATAAAAATTACAAGCCAAACAAACTAACAAACTTTCAAACGGTTATACATATATTCTATGAAAGTGTAAACTTACATTCTTTTGGGGTCTAACATGAAATCCTATCTTGTCATCATCAAAACATCTAACATGAAATTCCTAACAAGGGGCTCATTGGATGAGTGGGTCATGCACCACAAGTCAAACCTTTCAATTAAGCACAAGAAGCAAAATTAGACTAATAATAAAATAAAGGAAAAGCAGAAATAAACGAAAATTAAGAATTATGAAAACGTAAACAAAAAAATCAAAAACTAAAAATAAACAAATCCCCGGCAAAGGCGCCAAAAACTTGACACGCTAATAGTTAACGTGCTTGGATAGCAAATGCACTAGTCGTGTGTAGCAATAAAAGTGGACTAAAAGTCCGGGTTGTCAAACCACAAGGACTAGGTATTTTAGTTTATGATTAATGGAAATGGACAAAAGTAAATTGCAATAAGCAAGCGAAGAACAAAAGAGATACGGACTATAGATTAAATCTCAAGAGTGATAAAATGACTAAGGCACATGCTACAACCTAATCTACTCATCAACATATGTGAGTTACTCTTCGAATTATTAGGCTCCTATTACTTTGGTGGAAAAATCCTTAACTAACTATTACGCAATCTCTCGGCTCATAATAATCCTATGATTAATTGACGGTTCTCTAAATGTGTCTATCCGAGAATCCAATCAATAACCACGCATTAACGTTCTAGATTTTTCCCGGATAAATCCAGCTAACAGCACCCAAAAATCTTTACCTATTTCTAGGGCAATTCCACATTAGTTTCGGATGATGCGTTGATTCTTGTTGCACCCTAACCTATGTTCTTTCAAATGGATAGAATAGGCACAATAGCAAGCATATGGTGATCAAGCAAATGATTGTGATAAAAGCACAAAATCAACACACAAAGCAATAAGAGAATTAATACAAAAATTCACTTCACATATATTGATTTCTAAAATAGGCCTTCACATGGCCTTAGTACTACAATTTAGCCTCTCATCAAGGCTTTAAGAAAATTTAATACAAACATATACATACTCATGGAAATAAACATGTAAATGCAAACAATTAAAACTCCCTCAATAGCTCGATGATGAATCCTTGCTTTAGAACTTCAATCCTTAGCTCCAATATCTTTCTTGTCTTTCCAATTGATGATAAAATGGCCAAAAAACCCAGAAATATGTCTTCAATCCCCAGGAATTCGAACCCTCCAAATGAGCTGAAAATTTCCTTTTATAGCTTCCAAAAAAGGTTACAGTGGTGCCCAGGTGCGGTTGGATCGGCACCTAGGCGCCGTCTACGTGGCAGGAGTTTCTTGGGGAAAAGTCGGGCGGTGCCCAGGCGCAACATAGGTAGCGCTCGGGCGCGCGAGGTATCGCGCCTAGGCACGAAAAGCGTGGCGCCTAGGCGTCTTACTGCATGGGCTGCCTCTTCTTCTCTTCGGCTGGTGCCTGGGCACGGAATGGTCGACGCCCGGGCGTGGGTCTGCACACACTAACTACTTCTCTTCATTTTCTGGCGCCAACGTGCGAACGTTTCTCTAGAGTTTGTTTGAAATGCCGTCTTTTGCCCTTTTCTTCGTGTATCGTCGCTTAATACCTAAATTCACTTAACACACATATTACAAGTACGAGTGGCACAATTCATGCTATTAATGGACCTAAATCGTCAATAAAAGGGCTAAAAGCAGGTGCAAAAACGACTCCTATCAATATGCGATCATTGAATTCAACTTTGGGTTTTTAAAATAAATTTTTTGAAACCTTCTACTGCGTTTATGTTATTTTTCGCGAAACCCAACAGAACCAACCTTAGAACTCCCACTTAATTTCATGATCAAAGCATATCATGATATATAAGGGAAAACACATCTTATCATACGCATGTAAGTCGTCAAAGCTCAACGTCATAAAGAAAACAACATATATATTTCATAAACATATGCACATGAGCTACATGTCAACAACTTTTCAAAAACAAAGAATGTATATACATGTGATTCACTAACATAATGAGCTCTAAGTATTTCTATACATACGAGAAACCATATTAACCATCCCATTCGAGAGTCCATCTCCAAGAACGAATTTCAAAAGACATCGAGAACCATTATTCATCCTCAAAGATAATAATTTCCTCACCTTGAATTTCAGCTCTCTTTTTTTTTCACTCTTTAATCAATAAAAACTTCAAGAGACGTAGATCTCTGTCTTTATTTTCAATGTAAATCCTATCAAATTCACCTCTCTAAAACCCAGTTAGAGAATTTCTCCATAATTCTCTCTCTCAGTTCGGACTACTGAAATAATGACCCAAATGAAATAACTCCTTGTACTTCATTATCATTATCTTAAAATGTTCGTGCAAAGAATGCTCTAGGCGTATTCTATAGCACCTCTACAAATCTAACTTTGTCAAACGCACACGAGTACTTCTCGCTCTAACTCCCCTACGGAGGATACTAGAAGTAAATTGGGATCTCGCCATATATGAAAATGAAAATATTGGTATTAGTTTGGGCACGAAGCCAATCATAATATATTATCTAATACGAAGATTTTAACACTTGACAAAAAATTAATAATTATGCTCCAACAATTTTAACTTAGGAAAAAACAATTCCAAATGCATTTAACAAAAAAAATGAGCATAATATTAAAAGTGTTCAAAACTCTTCATCTTGGTAGCCAAGGCATGAAAAATAATTTCACAAAAGTAATCAGAATTTTTGCCCAAAAAATATTTTTTCTATGATTATCTCTCGTTATGCCCTTCAATAAATAGAGGAAAAATATTTTTGATCTCCAAAGAATATATTTTAAATATCCAAAATATCACAAAATAAATTTATGACTGTACAAAAAGATTTTCCTCCAAAAATGGCCCCGGGAAGGCGCTGCACGCGCCACCTAGGCGTGTGGGTGCGTGAGGAGGTTGCGGCACGTGGGACACATGCGTAGCCTTCCAGTCGTTTTCTGGATTCGAAATTTTGGCTACCCCCACATTTTCGACTATGGCGAATCCACTGGTGGTCTCCGTTTATTTTTTTGAGCACTTTAAAATAGAGAGTGGATCTCACTCTCCATACGCGCGAGTGGGATTGGTCATCGGCTACTATTCATTGTCGTCTTGGCATTTTTCCAGAATTTGCAGAAAATTAAGAACCCAGCCCAATCTTTGAGAGGCCATATCTCTCTCAATTCTAATCAGTTTTGAACATATGATATATGGTTGGAAAGCCTTTCAAGGATTCTAACCATATAGAATTTACATAATAATATCAACAAAGTGGGGTTCAAAATTGCGTCTAAATTCCCTGGAAAAATTACCATAAAAATTCAATTTCTCAAGAAATTTTGAGCATTGATGAATGTGACTTCATACAACATTTATACATGATTTAGGCATGCTACATTTAGAAAATTAAGGCATAATATGAACATTTGACAAAATCACCATGAATGAACCCATATCTTACGTAAAAACGAAAAACATGGTAAAGCATCATTTCAAGGCATGCAATCATCATATTTTCATGTGAAACCAAGTCTGGAACATAACCAAACACACTCTAATACCAATGACAGAAATTAATCACATAACACAGGCAATTTCAACATATAAACACTTACAAAATACGGATCTTCGTTTGGTTGTTTCACAGCCTCTTTCACACGTTTTTTATGCTTCAATTCATCCACAAACTCAATCAAAGTGAGATAGTTATTTTTCACAATCCAAGTACTTCAAACAGGTGAATTTTCTTTGTCAAACTACACCAAAATATGACTTTTATGCCTTTACATTTTACCCCTCATTTTTGCTGCGGATTTTCTCACTTTCAAGTGTTTGTTATCTTATTTTGAATATAAGATTAATAGGGAGAGAGGGAAAGGGATTGGAGTAACCACTCCCTCCATCTTCACTCATTCAAATTAATATGGGTAGGGTCAAGCCCTCATGATCAACCCATGACCCATATTTTCAATTTCCAACGGAAACTTTAATCAAACTTGTATAGTGGAGTAATTATTAGTAAACATTAGTTAAGCACGAATATTTTAATACAGGGTTAAGCCCGAATAATTAATAAAGAGAAAAGAACAGAATTCAGGAAAACTTTCAATTTATTTGGGTTGATAAGAAACCTAGAAGGAAAATAAATGTCATATATACAAATATCTTTAGCTTAAAAGATTAACAATTGTGTTAATTAAAACTATCCAAAATTTTAATTGGAACTCCCATCTATGTCTACAAGTTTTCATGATTATTGTAAAATCAAAATGTAACTTTTGATATCCTCTATTGTTTTTATAAATTTGAAGGTTCGAAATTCTACTTTGATATCAATATTTATTACATAACATTCATGATATTAAATCAAGTTTGGACTCACTAATCGTATGATCACATAACATCATGTGACGAAACCAGGCGACAACTTCATTATCACAAGTTCTTTTGCACCACAATTGTTTCAGAATTAGAATGTCAATCATTTCGAGCCTCAAGCCCGATTGAATTAAATATGAACATAATGAGTTTGGACAAAATGAGCCCGATGAACTTTTGAGATGAGCATGAACATGACAAGACTCTGTCCACGTTAGCCTTGGATCAATTAAAGTGAAGACTAGGCATCCTAATGGTAATTGTAGCCTGTAGGGTTTCTTGGGATATTTCTATACTGCATACCTACTGCGACGCATCACGTGCCAATGTTACAAAGCAAGATTGTTTTATGAAATGTAAAATTACAAAGAACTAGGACTACTTGTAATTTTCATACTAATTTTTTTTTTTGGTTACAAAGGGGAATGAAACAGATCATTCTTCTAATCTAAGGAGTTCCAACACGAGATCCGGGGGAGAGTCCCAGATTCGAGCTCCTTGCACAATCGAGTGGCCGAGCTTGGCCAGCGTGACTGCACATGCATTCCCTTCACGCAAGATGTGGTGGAACGTGCAATCCCAAGGCTTGGCAAGTAGCCTCCGGCAATCTTCAATAACGTGGCCCAAGGGGTGTTCTCTCACGTCTCCCCCTTTGATGAGTTTCAGGATGGTTTCCAAGTCAACCTCGACTTCAATTTTTTTTACTCGTTGATTCCAAGCGAGGGAGAGCCCCATTCGGAGTGCTAACAGCTCCGCTTCATTAATAGTGAGTTCACCCAATCTCCCGCTGAAGCCGCCTCGCCAATGACCCTGGTCGTCCCGTAAGAGCCCCCCCTGCGGCTGCCCGCTTGGTTGAGGCAAAGTAACCCCATCGGTATTGAGTTTCCACCACCCCTCAGTTGGTTTGGCTCATTTGGTATGGATGCGAGCTGGATTCTTAGTTTTTTCCTTATCGGGAAATGCACGAGTGAGGTCGAGCGCCATGCTCTTGGTGCTATGGATTAACTCGAAAAGGGTTGCATGTTTGCTTTCGAAGATGAAGGTATTGCGTGCTTTCCAGAGAGTCCAGATTGCCGCCATGAAGATCCAATGCCAGTTGATATGACTTAGTTCAATGTGAGGGAAGTCTCTTGAAACGTTTTGGCAGATCCATTTTGAATCCAGAAGGGAGAAAAATTCAGACCAGTAGGAGGGGGTTATAAGGTGTTCCCACAGCCGTTTTGAGTGTTGACAGTCCCGCACCGCATGAATGGTGTTTTCCGGGGCACGACCACATCTAGTACAAAGATCTGATGTTGTTAAACCTCTCCTAAACCGAATTGTATGTGTAACTAACCCTTTATGGAGGAAAAGCCAAAAAAAGAATTTGAGTTTAGAAGGTCCCTTAGCCTGCCAAATCCAAGCCCATTTGTTGTCATCCACCGGGGGTTGGCTTGGGTCATCAAGAGAAGATAGAGCTTGATAAACAGATTTGCTCGTGAATTTGCCATTGGGGCTCCCGGACCAAATGAGTCGGTCTGCCGTTTCATTGGTGGATGAGGTGAGAATATCTCTAATTCGGTTGAGTATCTCGTCCGGAATGGGGGTTTGGAGGCATGGTTCAAAGTCGCGGTATCGGTGATAATATCGGGGGGTGATGTTCCACATCGGTCGCGGCGTATCGGGATATTATCGGGCGATACGATACAAAAGCATTATAAAATGCTCCAAAAATTCTAAAAAAATTTGTAAAATTAGAGTCAAATATAAATGACACAAATTGCTATTTTTTAATACATATTAAAAATATTGGTTACATCAACCATCAATGAAACTAAATATATCATTCTAGTTTGTCAAGAAATTAATTCATAGAAATAAGACATGAGATTACTTAATCCTTTAAAGCAACAAAAGGCGTGAGATTCTTCCAACACCTAAACAAAACCTTCACAAATACTTGATGCCAACCGGAAATTGGAAATTATGGAAGATTAGGGTCCAAACCTAAGTCACATAAAGCGGGAGTGAGAACAGGAGCTCGAGAGCGGCGAAAATAAAAAAATTTGTGAGTGCGAGAGCGCCTAAGAGCGTTGAATAAAATATATATATATATATATATAATATTAAAATAGAGATTAGATAAAAAGTCAAAAACTGCCTACATTACAATTACAAAGAAAATGCCTACTTTTTATTGGAAAAAAAAAACTCACTAATTAAGTGCTAACTTGTAGCTTGGCCCATCACCCAACTCAAACCCAATAGCATTAGGAAATCAAAAGCCATATCCATTTATTAACCCAACGTTGTCTCGTGGGCCGGGCTCACTAATGAATTAGTCGAAATGTCTTTATTATTGAGAAAATGAATTGATATCGTCTTCCCCAGAAACTCATCGTCTTCCACCTCCAATCCCCTGTAATTGGTATGCTCTTCTATTTTCTTTTTCTTTTTTTTCCGTTTATGTTATTTTCTTCTCTTTTCATCCCTCTTCTTCGATATTACTTCTAGTTCTTCAATTTTCATCAAGTTTCACTCCCCCTCTTTGAGAATCGCTCGTCGGTGGCTCCACCTTCAACAACCATTACCCAACCTCTGCAACTAAGCAAAAAAATCCGATATCATGATAATATCGCCGATATTATCGGCCGATATCCGATAATATCGGCGATACCATACACAGCCGGTAACAAGCGTATCGTCGGAATTTATCGGATCGGACCCCTCCGATCCGGTTACGTATCGGCCGATATCATCGGATATCGGCCGATACTTTGAACCATGTTTGGAGGTCGTCCAGTTACCAAGATCCATCGGTTGCCAGAAAGTCCGCGACTGAGGCTCCCTTTTCACTTTCAACGATATCGGAGGTCAAGAGTTCATGAAGACTTGACCCTCCCAACCATGTATCATGCCAAAAAGAGATGCTCCGTCCGTTCCCTAATGAAACATCTGTTGTCTAACCTTCGAGTGCCAACGTTTCAGAGCAAGACTAATGTATCAAATATAACATGATAAAGGATTAGAAATTTTGGGAATTGAAATAGTGCCCTTTGAATTTATGTCAATTGTTGAAAATATTTGTAGAAGTTAAAATGGAAGAAGACATATCATTATTTGGTATCATTTTCAGTCAGGGAAATTTGATACTTCAAGTTAGGTCGATATAAGCTCGAAATTTTTACGAAGCTGTGAATTGAGTTTGAATCGAGCTAAATAACAATATATGCAAATTCCGAGAGTATTTCATCAAGAACAAGTTAGGCAATGTTTGGTTATGTTTTGGACTCATTTTGGCCCAAATTTCTGACCAAATAGAGTTTGGTTAGCATGATTTTGGGCCAAAATATTGGACCAAAAACCGTTTTGGCCCCTTTTCCTTTCTCTCTCCTGCTAATCACTGCAACAACAGTATTTTGTCCCCCACTTTTTTCTCTTAACACTCTCTCTCTCTCCACCCCTCATCTCTTTCTTTGCCTGTGATTTATTCTCTGCTCTGTCAAGGTAATGGAGCCATTTTTATGTGAAAGTTGTGGTGAAGTTGGCCATTCACCTACGCCCCATTCTCTGCTACTTTTTACCCCCAATCGAAATTCTCCAAGTCCCCACTCTCTGCAATAACCCACTATTCTTACATTTTCTCATGAAAAATAAAATTATTACATAATACTTTGTTGAATTTCAAACTCTAAAACCTTTATCCCTTCTGGGTCTTACGATTTTTACAAAAAAAATTTACAGATTTTATTACGACCTTTTATTAATTTTTTTTTTATAATTAGTAAATTGTGGATTTGATTAGCTTTACCGCCTCCACTTGCGTTTCGGAAGCCGCCAGCAGCAGACGGTGGCGCTGAGGGTGCCGTGGCTGTGCTAACACTGTGAAATGCTTGTTTTCGCGTTGGGTTTCTTACAATTTTTTATGGATATCTTATTTGTGTGTGTTGTATTGGTGTCTGTGGGGCTCGTGCGTGTGTCAAGGCTTTATTAATGTTGTGTGTGTTGTTCGTGTGAAGCCTTTAAGAAGGCAAAGGAAGTTCACAATTATTCTCATTTAATATGTGTGTACATATATATATATATATATATATATATATGTATATATTATATGTATATATGTATATATTATATGTATATATGTATATATTATATGTATTTATCTTGTCTGTTGTGACTTGTGACTAGTAATAAGTTA
The DNA here is from genome assembly GCA_019426215.1 of Buddleja alternifolia. Taxonomy (NCBI): domain Eukaryota; kingdom Viridiplantae; phylum Streptophyta; class Magnoliopsida; order Lamiales; family Scrophulariaceae; genus Buddleja; species Buddleja alternifolia. The sequence goes on along the minus strand of CM033395.1, from coordinate 24,826,544 downwards.
TTTTAAATATATATATATATATATATGTTCTAAATATTTATAGATGTAATATATATCCAATAATTATTTTTTATATATTTCATAAAAATAATAAAACATATATATATATATATCAACCACTATTATTTATATTCATCTATATAATAATTATTACAATCTCAATATTATATTATAATTTTTAATCATTAACAGACAAAAATTTTAGTGATTTGACTGCTACAGTAATTTTTGTTCCCTTTGAAAACAGAACCAAATACTATCTTACCAAAAAAACCACCTAAAAATCAACTTTCAAAACAAAACCAAACATTATCTCACCAATTATACACGTGTCCCAAAAAATTTCTCTCCAATAATTCTCACCAAAATACAACTCCAAAACATAACCAAACATAGCCTTAATGTTTGAGCTTGAATTAGTAAAAGGTTGGTTCATAATTAATATATACTCTCTCCGTCCCCAAAAAAATGTCCACTTTTTAATTTTGTATGTCCCAAAATGTTTGTCCCTTATGATAAAAGTATATATTTATTGTTTAATTTGATTATATTAAAGACCGTCTCCAACCCACGCCATTTTGGGTTGGAGATGACCATTGCCAATTTGGTGCAAATGAACAGTAACACACCATATTTGGCGTATACTTATTCATTTGCACCAAATTTGATGCAAGGCCTTCATTTTTTTAATTTGTGAAATAGGGATTATAATATAAAATTAGGTGTAAAAAAGAATATTCTAGAGAACATTCTTTTTTGTGTTAAAAATAAAGTTGTAGGTTGGAATGAATTTACTGTATATCACTAAAATAGTGCAAAAGTTACACCATTTTTGTGTCTATGGGTTGGAGATGCCCTTATGCTCTATATATTTTAATTGAAGAAAATATAATTAATTCATTTTTACTATAAAACTGTAATCACATTTACGCTCTATTTGGTTCAAAAAAATTGCTAGGGAAAGGGGGAAAAAATACAAGGAAACCATTTCTTCCATTGTTTTGTTACTAGAGAAAATGAAAAGAAAAAAAAATAGAAGAAAAAATCTAATACTTGTTTGAGACAATTCTTCTTCCAGTTTCCTCACCATTTGGTGAGGAAAATGATGAGAAAAGGAAAATGGTTTTCTTTGTGTTTTCTTTTCATTTCCCTAACAATTTCATTGAACCAAACAGAGTGTTAAGGAAATATAATTCTATGCATGGATAATAGACAACAATCATAAATTAAATTAAAATCATGACATGTTTTAAAAGGTAATATTTTGGGAGTTGTTAAAGACACTCCAACTTTTGTTATTGGCACTCCAACTTCCATTTTAATTTGCCAAAAAGACAAAAAAAAGCCCTTCATTTTGTAAAAAAAAAAAAAGTTCTTGAAAAAAAATATATGTTGTTCTTGTTGAATTTGTTTTGTGTAAATATATTAAAGTCAATTCAACCTACAATATCTAGAAATACGTTTAGAGTTAATATGAAAAATATTATTGACATTTACATTGTGACCTCACAAATAAGAAATAATCTCATCCTACATTATTTAGAAATTGAATAGAATAAAATAAAAACTTTTATATTTACTTTATTACCTAATATATATGAAATAATTTTATTCATTATCATTTTAATTGAATACTCTACAAATCACGTATGAACACAGAAAAATAATATTGAAAATGATAAAAAAAGGGTTAAAATCAACTAAAATAATTCATCAAGCAAAATATTAAACAAAAGTCCTAACTTTTGTTTCCAATAGATGTCTAAAATGCAAATAAAAATGACTGAAGAAGTATGACGAAACAAAATTACCAATTTTATTATTAATGAGCTGATTAGTACTTGATAATATTCTAAGATGTTCTCGAAACTTGTAGCATTAAAAAGCTCTAATATTTCACCCAACTCCTCTAAATCATTTTCATTGCTTGATTTTTAATTAATTTTTTGTTGCAACTACAATTTTTATTAATGTAATTTCAAACGCAAACAATAACCAAAATTTATGCAGCAATTAATGGATAGATATTTTATCATAGAAAGTTGGGGAAAAAAAGAATTATTTCTTTACAAAACATTTGAATGGCTTTATGTTTTTTCCTAATTTTTTTTTTTGGACAAAGCTTTTCAAGGTTCAACATTTTTTATTTTGGAGTCCACGTGTGTTTCTGATAGTACAAGGTGCAATTGTGTCGTACACTAATTTATGTTTTTTTAGCATTAAGGATAATTTTGTCCTTTTGAAAAAATAAAATGAAATATGGAGTGCCAATAACAAAAGTTGGAATGCATTTAACAACTCTCAATGTTATTTGTTGCACTTTATTTATTGTAAGGGTATTTTTGAGAAATAATAGACTTTTTATAATTCCTAAAAATAGTCAAAAGGGGGCATTTTTTTTAGAACGGATGAAGTACTCGATTAACAACCTGTTCATAACTATAACTCATCTGAGTCAATAATTTGCTTGCTTTTAGTCACACGATATGTGAATTCTACTTCGGATTTTCAGTTCTAATTTGATTTTTCGTTATGTATTCATTTCTCATGATATGCATGCCAAAGCCCAAATATATGAAATATTTATTTATATGTACTTCATATACACCAAAACAAAACACTACTTATAAGAACAAATAATTCTTTCTTTTTTTTCTGTTTTTTTTTCATTCGATTAACCCTAATAAGTTACCAAACTACCCCTAGGCCCCTTGTCTAAGAGAAAATAGGGGTTGCGGGCTACTTGAATGGAGATTTGAGATGGCATCAAGCTGAACCAAAAGAATATGGACTGCACCAAAGAGAGTTGGTTGAGGTGGTACATGCCTCAATTCCCTTAACCAGGAGTCTCAAGTTCAAGCCCTGGTTATGAAAAAAATTCTCCTTGGGAGAGTTAGCCTCACACTTCCTGTGGATGTTCCTAGCTCGAACAGCATTAGTCTGTCTGTCTCAAAGGGTTAGGACAGCCGTGGGAAACCAAAAAAAAAAAGAATATGGACTGCTAGTAAGGAGGACTGTGAAACGTTCTAGCATAAGTAAAGGGTTAGGACAGCTGTGGGAAACCAAAAAAAAAAAGAATATGGACTGCTAGTAAGGAGGACTGTGAAGCGTTCTAGCATATGTGATGCCTTCCCAAGCTCTGGTCTCTTCAGTAATGCGGGCTTTGAGAGTTTTGAGTAGAAGGGGCTTCCTCATCTACCGGGATAACACCACTTAGAATGCCAATGTAGTACCTCACACTTGTATCTACTCCTAACCTACCACAACAATTTAGAGCTTCGGGAGATCGCCCTGCCTAGTTCTCCTTCAAGAATTGTTAGGATGGATAATGCCAATGTAGTACCTCACACTTGTGTCTACTCCTAACCTACCACAACAATTTAGAGCTTCGGGAGATCGCCCTGCCTAGTTCTCCTTCAGGAATTGTTAGGCCATCCATCCTCAATAAATGGAATTTTAGGTTGGTATGCCAGATGGGGCGGGAAAGGAATGAATATTTTCAAGTTCATTTCTAAATCTATGATTGGTCTGTTTTAACGTTAAGAATGCCCATTATTTCGGAAATCCGTATTCCCAATAATATGGATTATTCATTCCTTCCCTCATATAAATTTAGCCCTTTTTAATCCATCATGAATCAACTTACATTTCTTTGAACAAATTACCATCCCCAACCAAATAAAAGAGTCTTAATAAATGGGTACAAAAGTTACATTTTGTCTCCAACATATAATGATTAATAGTATCAAATTACTTTATATATAATATAAATAACAAATTTTCCGATATAAAAATAGGAAAATATAGTAAAATGTGAGGAAAATAGGATAAATATGAATTCAATTGTAAATGTGAGGAAAATAGGATAAATATGGGGGAAATACTAAAATGCATTGAAAAAATTGGGGAATAATATTTTGTGTTAGACAAATAATATTTCATCTTTACACTATGTCACCAATAATAAAACTAGAAGGGGATTATCGAGTATAATCAATATTTATTGTCAACTCTCTCAATCATCATGAACTGTATTTCTTCGTATCTTACTTTCTCTCTCCTTGTCTTCATATGGTCTCGTGGTTCCTTTAATTTTCTAATCAAAAATCTAAAATCTTAGGCCACTTAGTAATGAAATAGAAGTAAATTAGATATGGAATTATGAGTTTGTGATGTAATACAAAGTTGATAATAAACAAAATAAATTTTTTGAATAATTATAAAAATGAAAGTATAATCCATTAATTTCAGGAAACACTGATATTTCTAGGATAATCTTTTAACTAGTAATAAAATTGCAAAATGTGCTTTAGGATTGATATCACCAATAATAGTATAAGTTTAAAGTAAGAAAAAAATATCAATGTGATATAGTCATCCTTCTTTAACTGAAACTATAACATATTTGGGCTAATAAACCGTAATTCATCCGAACTTTTTTGCATTTTTACACTTTTTATATAAAGTTTTTTTCGTTATACTTTTTTATCTGAACTACACTCGTTTCTAAATATTTCTATAAAACTTAATTTTGTTTACACTTTCTTATCTAAACTACTCGAGTTTTTACAAAATTTTATACTTTTAGCATTTTCCGGTGGAACAGCATTACATACATTGCATGTGACCCTTTTAAGCGTAAAAATAAATTTATGTTCCTTGTGATTCACTATATTTACCCTTTTAAATTAAAATGACATTTTGAATTGTACAATTCAAAACGGTGAAACCACAAGAAAATGTCGTTGCAACTAATAAAATGTCATTGTTACCCTTAAAGTGGTCACATGTGATGCATGTGAAGGAATCCCGTCAAAATGTTCCATCTATTCCATCAGAAAGTGCAAAACTATAAAATGTATGCAAACATTATTGTAGTTTAGATAACAAAGTGTAAATGAAAAAGGGTTATATAAAAAAGTGTAAAAACGCAAAAAATTTAGAAGGGCTACTGTATTTACCCAATATATTTTAAGTTTTTTATCTAAATGGTAATTCGATCTGTGAAAATATTTCATTCTATTGTATATTCATATCTTGTTGCCAATCTTGAGATTGAAATCAACCAACGACTGACAATTTCATTCCTTGAGCATATCAAACGCATGTCTTTCTAATATCATTCCTTTCTCATCTTGATTTCGTTCCTTTCTATTAGTTTCATTCTCATCTAATTCCGTTCCTACGTTCCAGTTGGCCCTAAACTTGTAACATATCCTCCTGGCATGTGAACACTAGCATTAGCATACTTCATTTCATCTAAATTGTAAATGAAATAATTGAACCAACGGTTTGAAGTTGGGTGGTGGAAGTTATCACTGGAATCTGATGAAGGTAGCTAAAGACGGCAAAAATGACTAGGACTAGGAGTTGACGCTTAAAGGTGGCGATCATCATTTAGCTTTACTGACTTCTTTTTATCTTTTAAAGTATCTCCAGCTAAAATGTGCTCACAAGCTAGATAGATTACTTATTAGTTGTGCATTACTAAACTACTTTTCTTTTCCCTTTATGCTTCTCAGTATAAATTCCTTTCATTTAATTGAAAATCAATAATATTCTTTCATCGATGGAACTAGCATATTCATTTTGCTCCGCCAGGAATCACGCGTTAACGTGATTAGGGTGCTTAATTAAAAGAGAAGGATTCCAAAGAAAAGAAGTACAAGAAAAATTATTTTCATTTTGTATTGCCTTAAATTAATATTAGATTTCTTATCATTTTTTTTATTTTTTATTTTTTTTGTCATTTTTTCTGAGTAACTAAACAATGTAAAATCATTTTTCTTGTGTTCTTTTTTCCTCGATCCCTGATAATTTCCTTGAACCAACCAGAGTTAGTGAGGAAAATGACGAAAAACAAAGAACTCTCCCCACTCCATACATCCAACTTCTATCTTCTTAATCTTATTTATTAATGTTTAATGACATCTGCAAAATCATTTTTTTTTTTGAAAACATTTGACATCAATTAATAGTTTAGTTCCATAGTTGTTTCTTTCTTTTGTTGTCACTTTTCATGGAAGTTTTCACGAGTTTTCTTTAAACAACCAAATAAACTTTAAAATTTTGCATTTCTTTGATGTTTTTTTCCTTTACCTATCATTTTCTTTTCTTCACAAAATCCTTGAATCAAACAAATTGTTAGTCTCTCGCTTTCCAAACTTTCTCCTCTATTCTAGCTATTATACCTTTTCATCTCGAAGATTTCTATTTGGTTACATTGCATTGTTTTTTTGGTACACCAAGGAAGCGCATACATTTTGTTCATACCTAAAAGTGACATATCAGCAATTTGAGTATGTTCTAGTGTAAAACAAATAACAATTTGAGTACAAGTTTCACTAGAATATTCAATTTTTGCTTGTAAAAGTTAAGTGCACTACGTGTGACTTATTTAATTTTGGATTTTGTATACGGAGGGAAAACTTCCTACATCATATCCAAATATGGAGGGAGTGCATCTTATTAAATGAGAGAAAAAGTCAAAATTACTCTCAATTCCCATGTTAAAAGAAAGTCGACTTTCAATTTTGGAGATCTTTTTCATGTGGAGTGAAAATTGATTTTCAATTTGGTGATTAATCTGAAATTCGATTGCAATTAATAACATTGTCAATGAACTGCAAAAAATTTTAATAATGACATATGGACAAAATGGTGGGAAAAGTCTCATCTGTTAATTTTTTTATAACTAGCAAAAAGCACGTGCGTTGCACGTGAAAACATGTGATATATGAGAAGATTGGAACCAAAATGACATAAAAAAGTGATTAGAATGAAAAATACTTTTTTATAATTTGATGATCATAAATTTAATAGATAGAGCATGATGGATATTCATTTTTTAATTTTATATTAGTATATTTAATAGGGTTAAATACAAAATGTCAACCTGAACTATCCCTAATGTCGCATATACCCTCTTAAATTTTAAAAGGTACCAAAATGGTCTTTCATGAAAATTCATGAGTTATCCAAATGCTCTCATCCAAACACAATCTTGCAATATTAAGCACTATATTAACTTAACCGATGATTCCTTCATTTTTTTTAAATGAATTTATCAAATTAAGTCTTCAAAATTAACAAATCATTTGAATCTTGTAATCTCTTAATTAAAGAATTATGAAGAATTATTATAATTATTTAAATATTCTTTAATTAAATCTTATCAACTAACAAATCATTTAAATCTTCTAATCTATAAATTTATAATTTATAAATTAACAAAATATTTAATTTAAATTAATCAAATAAACAAATTATCAATTAACAAATTGTAGATTTAAACTACGAAGATTTGTGTTTTCTAATTGTATCATATTCAGTTATAAGTTATTTAATTGTATCAACCATCAAATCCTATTTAAATCTATTTGCATTTTCTTACAAATCATATAAGTTCAATGAAAAAAGAATTAACCAAGTTTATTTGATGCTTAAATATTGTAAGGTTATGTTTGGGCTGAAGTATTTGGAATTGCTTAAAAATTTCCACGAGGGACTATTTTGGTACCTTTTAAAGTTTAGGGGGGTATATGCGACAGTAAGAATAGTTCAAGGGGGCATTTTGTATTTATCCCTATTTAATATACTAATATACCATGATGATCTTCATATGGTAATGAAGTTCATACTATTATGTTGTTTATTCACAGCTTTAATAAATCCACGGATTCAGCATATATGATGGATATTCAGTTTTCATTTTATATTAGTATATTTAATATTATATTTGAACATTATGTATCTACAAGTATGCAAATGTGTTTAATACATAATGAATTTCTATTATTAGCGTAGACTTCTATGATTTGAATGAGCCATCAACAATTTTTAGTCCAAATTCCAATGAATCAAGTCCTGCTATCATAAGGTCAAATAACGTGAGAAAGAGTCACTGAGTTAAACACAAGTTCCTTTTAGTGTTCCTCTTCCTCCTTCAACTGAATTGTTCTATTTATCTGTGCCTTACCACAAATAGAAGTTCTTGAATTATGTGAAAGTGTTTACAAGCTAAATATATATCTGAAAGCTCGGATAGATTATGTGAATGGTGGTGTTCCTAGAAGGTTCCTGCATGTGGTAATTGGGCCAGATGGTGCTTGTCATGTCAAGAAATTTGTGTTGGGAACCCTACCTCACCCGAGTGAAAGCCCAAGGGGGTTTGACACCTGACTCTCCAAACCAACTGGTTAGAGATGATCGGCAATTACTCGTTAAAAGGGTTGTGTAGTCGGTTTATTGTTGACATTGCACGGGTTATAGGGATTAACTCTTGGGATTGAATAACGATAATCGAATTCCTTGGAGTTGATGTTTGTTTGAAAGGATTCTTTGTTTGCTTTTTCGAGACAAGGTAGTACGATCTTTGGTTGTAAGTAAGTTTTTTTTCTGAGTTTTAATGCAAGTTCTTTTGTTTAAAAAAAGAAAAAAGAAAAAAATTTGTGTTGGGACTACCATTTGAAAAAAACAAAAGGATTAATATATAAGTTAGTTTATGAAAATATGGCATAGCTAGGTTATGTACTGGACTATCTCACAGTCTAAGGAAGCATTACATCAGAGCGGATCCTCTATCCCACAATGGTGTACCACAATGGTCTCACATCATTGTGAGATTGACAAGTGTCCATTTAATTTAAATTATTATTAGCAGTTTTTTAAAAATAAATAAGTGTCAATCCCACAATGATGTGACACCATTGTGTGATAGAAGATCTGTTCCGGCATTAAATAGTTGAGAAACTTTGTGAGTTTGAGTATTTGAACCAGCTATAATATTCATCTCCTGATCCAAAATTCCAACCTTTATCTCCACTTCACAATGGTTCTGTAGGAAGACTGAAATATTCTTCACCATTTCTTGTACACCACACCTCTAATCTTTTCTTTTCACTCTACTCCATTAGCCCCATTGCTATATGATCCTAAGCTTTTACATCAAGAGATTAGCCCCATCTGCTCATGTGAGCACGTACAACTCTCCCATCTCAAAACTTGTTTGTCCAACATTTAATTCTGATTTGTATTTTAGTTCATACTCGAGTATCAATTGAAAACAAAAACTTAAATATCAACTAAATAAATGGCAAAACTTGATTATCGATTAAAGCATTCTTAAAAATTCAACTCAATTGACAATAACGGCACAACTCATTCTTTTACCTCATTTTATTAAGCTTAGAGGAAGTTGCAAAGTTTTTAGGGCCAATTACAGAAAACTTACCCGAGGTTCTTACAAATATAGGTTGACCTCCTATAATTTTATTTTCCTTTTATAAAATTACATCCACATCTCTTAACATTAACAATCATCAGAGAATCCTAACTTTTGTATAAAAATTACTATTTTCCTTTTATCAAAAATTATAACGACGTTCCTAGATGTTTGTCCAAAGTAGAGGGACCTCCCCTATAGTTTGTCAAATTACAATTACATTCCTTGATTTTTTATTTTATTTGTTTTCTTTTTCCATGTATGCTTTATCTACACGTAGATTTGGACTTTTTTTTTTCTCTTCATTGCTTTCTAGTATCATTCTCGTTATCAAGATTAAAAACTTCAATTAATCTTCAAAAGTGGGGTTCTTAAACATATATATATATATAGCTAGTCGATTGATTATTCATGTAATTTTGGCAACATCACAATGGTGTTCGCCCTCGATAAACTTAACATGTAGAAGACAAAGTGATAGAAAAAATAAAATAAATGGCATGAGGAATTACTTTTAAAAAATAGTATTATGTTAAAACAATTTAGGATATACTTATTTATATTATGAAATTGCGGCAAAAATGCCTTTTGGCCATAGTTTCATTGGTAAATTGAGAAAATATAGAAATAAAAAAAGCTAACCATTCTTGAACTCAATATAGAAACAAAAACGACCGTTGAGTCTTCAAGCTTCCCAAAAGAAGTTGCAAATTGGACATGGATATCAAACTTTCATAGGTGTTTAGTCATGTTAAAAAAGAAAAGTAACCCCACCCATATATATGCAAATAACTATGTTCAATGACCCAATTTTTCTTAGCATAAATGGCTGCGACCTTAAAACTTAAGATCTTATAACAAGTTATGTTTTTTATTGAGAAAAGATACAAGATTTTTATTAAATGTGTCATGAATAGCTAAAGAAGGTGGAAAGTTTTTGAAAGGTGGGATTATCTTTTTTATGACTCATTAATTTTTTAGAAAAGTGGTGAATTTAATATGTACTAAATTATACTTATCTCAATAAATAGTTGGGGAGATGAAGAGTTCAACACATGTTGTAAAATATATGAAACGGTTGAAAGGTGTAATATTTGGATTAATGACATTCATTTTCCATTAATTAATTTGTAGGAAGGTGGGGGTGACTTTATTATTCATTAACATTGTAGTCATTAACATTGTAGTAAAGTTGAGGAATTTCATCTAGTAAATATTATTTATTCTCTCAATCATAATTGTAATAGTAAGGGTAGAAGTGTAAAATCACAATTGGAACAAACACCTAAGTTATCCACACTTTTAGTATAGTATAGATAGATATAGATTGGTTCTTCTAATGTTTTCTTGTAATTTTTTTTTAATTTTTTTTGAACTTATTTCATTGAACAAACAAAACCATACAACTACACCCGACATTCTCGGGCATCATCGCCATCACGCAAATTTACACATTATCATATACCAGATTCTCTTTACAATTGTATCTATATTATTACAATTAACATGAAACACTCTATTGTTCCTTTCAATCCACAAGGCATAGACAATTGTAGCAAACAAGGCTCTTTTCTTGCAACTTAGGGCAGTCCGCCCTTTGCTTATTTGAAGCATCCATGTGACATTATCTTCCCATGTTAACTTTGTGCATCTAATCCCAAGTCTGTTCCAGCATTTCATAACCACATTTTGAGAAAATTCGCATGGAAAGAATAGGTGATTGCGACTCTCATCCTCTCGGTTACATAAGACACAACTACTTTTCTTGTAATTTCTATTATAACTTGCTCTAATTTTCTCGTGTAATCTTTTTCTTATTACATGTGTTTTTTTCTTATTATTTTGTGAAATCAGGAATTGAAGTTAGATTTCAGAAAAATTCCCAAATTAAAATTTATGTGTTGCGGACATTATAAAAATTCATTAGAAAAAAATTACAAAAAGAAACTACAAGAAGAAATTATAAAACACATGACAACAAAAAAATCATAAATTTAGATAAACAACTTACAAGAAAAAATAAGAAATAAATTATAATAAAAATAAATCGAAAGTCAATTTTCCCTCTATGTAAATAAAAAATCTAAATTACAAATCAGTTTTCCCTCTACATGGAAAAAAAAACCCCAACTTGAAGGTCAATTTTTCGGAAAAATAACTCATTCCAGCCAAAATTTGCATTTCTTAAACAAAAATTGTGTTCGGAATACCATTATTTTACATTGGACGTACTCAAATTGCCAATATACCACTTGTAAGTATAAAAAAATATACACGCATTTCCAATGTAAAAAAAGAAAAAGACAATTTAGCCTATACCTATTTTTAGGCTACCTAATTGGGTCTAGATATCTCCATGACTTGTTTCATTTTGGAAATCACTCTACAAGGCCCAACGAAATGATCCAATAAATTATTGGGTCTTGGAATAGGAGGAGCAAACAAAATATAATGCGCTTCCATAGCAACTGGACTATGTTCTCAATATATAGGATAAACGAGTATTTGCCCCGCGCCTTGCACACGAACAATTATTATTCATAAAATTAATTAGATGTTATAATTCCAAATTTAATTATATTATTGATTATATTTTTTCTGAAAAAATTCATATAGTAGAATACAGTACCATGTGTAGAATGTATCTTTTAATTTTTATTTTCTCATTTTTGTCAATAGGGTTACAGGCTAAAAGCTCTTTCCATTTTATCCACTTCGTCATCAATATTCTATATTGAGAACTTAATAAGTCGTGTATAATATTCTATATTGAGAACTTAATAAGTCGTGTATAATATTCTTCTTCCTCCTCCTCCTCCTCTTCTTCTTCTTCTTCTTATAATCAGAGACATTCTTTAAGGGATAACAAAAGAATTTATAAGAAAATTTATTTTATTCACAAAATAATAATTGATTAATAGTAAAATATGCATTACAAAACACCCAACAAAGTAGTAATACAATGGAATAAGATAAAATGTCAAAGATTAGTGTTCAGAAGAACTTCACCAAATTGTATCATCAATAAAAAACAAATACATATAAAAATATAAATAATATGATGAACAATAGAAAAAACATAAGAAGAAATCAACTATATTAAATTAGAAATATAATCCAGTAATAATATAATATGAACTTAAAAATATTTCCAATAATAACTTATTACGAACTTGACCTCCAAATTTATCTTGTATATTATACCTCTTCACGACAAAAAAAAGGTTAAACATGTTACATAAATATTAAACACTACAAAAGACATCTTTAAGAAGAAAATAAATTTATCAATCACCAATAGAACAATAGCATATGACATTAATAGTGCAAGACATAAGCAGTGGTAAATGTTGCTTATATATGAGGTGTGTTTTTACGTGGGCATGTGTGTGATTCTTAAAAAGAAAATCGATAAAAGAGCAAGAAATAGAGGCTTCTTTTTGTGAGCAAGAAACAAAGGCTTCTTTTTCTAACCAAGAAACAAGGGCTTAGTAGTTGTGCATTGCTTGGCTTGTTCGTAATAAGTGCATAATGATAAAAAGAATTATTTTTTTATTCAACAATTTTCTTTTTTTTTTTTTTTGGGAAACCGTAAGCTTGTATTATAAACTCGAAACCATATATACATGTTCTCCGGGCATACCCGGGTATCAGCTCCTCTCAAATTTACATTTAACTACTCTCCATAAACTCTCAACAATTTGGCTAACATCCTTACAACCTATCAAAAACAAGTCTCCTATTTCTCTCCAACCAAATAAAGTAAACAATGGCAGCAAAGAGAGCCCTTTTCTTATAGCTTAAAAGTGATTTACCTTTACTAAGTTTGCTCACCCATGCAATAGTTTCTGCCCAGGTGCCAACTTTGCATTTTAACTTCAATTTGTCCCAGCTTCTTTGTAGAATTTCCTTTGTAAACCTGCATTTAAACAAAAGATGATGTACATAACAAGCAGTTATCATTATCCAGTGCCTTCCAAATGCTAACGTTATCCCTAGTTTTCAGTTTATTGAGCATGGCTAACCAAACTATAAATCTATGTCGTGCAATAGGTCCCTTACCCCATACTATTTTCCTCTAGCTCACTTCATCTGAGTGCTCCATAGCATGCTCATAAGCCTGATTTATTGTGAATTTTTTATTACTCCACTGATTTTGGACTACATCCAACGCATCTAAGAAATTGTTTCTTATCACCAGTAGTCTCTGTTGGTTGACTAATCCCCGGGATGGCTAAGCACAGTGGAAATAAAAAAATTTAATACATGTCATCCCGAAATAGGATTTTCAGTTGGCTCAATCGAAAACGTATAAGAGGGAAGAAACTAAAACTGACCAACAACGCTATTTTAGTTTTGGTTGAATTTGATCTTTTGATCAACCTATCGATCACTCCAAGCAATCCATCGTCTCGGCTCCAAGCCTTATTTTGTATCTCCCGGTTGTAGCGATCCATGTATCTCGCCTCTAACGGTATCCATACCTCGTTTTGATTTTCCAATTGATTGTTCTTGGTGCTAGCCAACTAATCAATTCTTTAGTCAAAGGCTTATTAGTAAAAGGTATGGGAATATTTAGTGAGTAATTAATCTCAACACATTAAAAAAATTACATCTTGAAGTAATGCCTATGGGACGTTTTTCTTGAAGAAGAAAAGATGAGGATTTTTCTTCTTCTTCCTTGTTCTAGGCGTGTAAGATGGAAGACAAAAATTAATCTTCTAATTTTCTTATCTCTTATATTTATAGAGATACTTTATAAACCTAATTATAATAGAATCAATAATCCTGGACTATACCTCCATATAAATTAGATCCAAATTCTAGTCAAACTATGATAAGGAAAGAACTCCAAGTAAACCTCTTTCTTCCTTATCTAACTTTGACTTTTCATGATTTTACAAATCAAGACTTGGAATCACACGCCTATTACATGTTCCATGCAACACTTGGAGACGAAGAAATTCATCCTACTTGATTTATTTCTTGTCCCAAGTTTAATTAATTTATTGGACTATCTAATTAATTAATTACTTAATTAAATTCCAACTCTAATTAAATAAGCCCATAACTTACTTTATTTATTTGATCAAGCCTGGCCCAACTAAATAAAATACTTGGACTTATTAAGGTCTATTAATTAACTAATCCACCATAATTAAATAGTCCAATTAATTAATTTTTATTAATTAATTCATATTCCCAATTAGGAAAGTACTATACTTTCCTAATTTCCTCGATTTCTCCAATAATCGATTAATTACATAATTAAGTAGAGAATCTACTCCAAGTTATGTGTGTGACTTCTTAGAATCGTTTATGTGCTAGTAGTAAGTACACTTTCTTAAGGTGCCAATGTACTTTCCAAAAATGGAAAGTACTAGATTAAATCATACTTGATTTAATCAGACCTTGAATTAATCACCATATTATTTCAATATACCTACAAATCATGGTTACCGTCTAGCAACGGGTCATAAAGACCTTGACATAAACGACATATAAAGATACATCCTTTCATAGTCACGATCCTCGTGTAAGTAAGATCCCTCCATCTAATCTCCCGAATCGAGTCTAGGGTAAAGGTTTAGTCGAAACCCTAATAAATTGATTAACTATGTTTCCCATTACGAGTGACATCAACTTTGATTATCTAAATGAGGAAACACTCCGCCTCTTTAGATATCTTGCTCTAGCCAGACTCCTAAGTTGATGTACTATGTAAACATAGGAGATTGATTGACTTGCTAAAGTCAAAGATGGATCCCTTCTTGGTCTCTCATGTATCTTCGTACATAATCAGACCATACGCGAAATATCCCATATGACGATCCAATAAATGATCATGAGATAAATCAAAGCATGGTGGACCATGCACAAGATAACCTATGGAACCTCATGCCCATAAGGATTAATCTTACATCTACGTGATTATAGGAAGTTCCAGATTCAATTAGGATTCCAATTAAGAAACTTCCATGGGGTAGCTTAGTTTACTCATTTCCCCAATGAGAACCCTCATATACATATAGGCTTTCACCGTACCAATACCTATGGAACGAGGTACATCCTCTAAGGACATATGTGTACAAGCAAGTCTCTTAGCTTCATCAATATCCCTCATCTTAATGAACCCTTTCACGACTTGGAACAGTTTTAAAGATCACAGCCTTGGAGACATATTCCATCATCACCATACCCAATGCGCGATGATGTCTCACAGCTATGTGTGATCCTCGAGACTTTATTCTAAGCATATTTAAGAATAAAGAATGCCGATAATATTTTGGACTTTATTTACCATAATATTGTCATGGAGTTATCTCAAGAATGGCGCTCAAATAATTGGCTTCCAGAACCATGATGCTGAGCTCTTAACTTGGACAGTCCAGACGCTCTCATTCTTTATGTAATAGGCATGAATCCACTTGATCCATAGAGAGTCATTTTTATGAGCTATGTCCCACACTTTCTTGAACAACGTTGCCATATTCCACATTCCCATATTTATAATCCCCAAGCCCCCTTCTGCTTTAGGCAAACACATATCCGCCTACTTGACAGAAGCTTGATATTTGCTACTAGCCTTACCACTCCACAGGAAGGCTCTACACATTTTTTCAATCTCATGAACCACAATAATTGGCAAAGGGAAGATTTGGCTCCAACACATTTGGAATCCAAATAGAACTGCCTTTATCAAAAGCACCCTCCCTGCAAAAGTTAAGAATTTGGCTGTCCAATTGGAAATCCTAGCCATTATTTTCTCAATCAGAGGTTTACAAGAATGGACAAAAAGCCTTGTTGAGATCAAAGGAACTCTCAAATGCCTCATCGGCATCTCTCCCTCAACAAACCCAGTGTGCTCTAAAATCTGCTGTTTACTCATGTCATTAACCCCTCCAAAAATCACCTGACTCTTATCCAGGATTGCCACTAGGCCTAAAGCTTCTGAGAATTTTTGAAAACAAGTCTGGACTTTGTTGATTGACTGCAAATCCCCTTTGCAGAATATCATCAAGTCATAAGCAAAACACAAGTTTATTAAGCCCACTTTTTTGCATTTTGGGTGGAATTTGGATTCCTTGTCTTTGTGGATGCCTTTAAAACTTCTAGTTAAGTAATCCATCACAAAGACAAAGAAATAGGGAGACATGGGATCCCCTTGTTTCAAACCCCTCTTTCCATGGAAATAACCAAACGTAGCACCATTCAACATTATGGAATAGCTTGCAGTTGACACACAAAGTAGGATCATAGTTCTGAAATCAGAAGGAAATCCATATGCTTTAAGAATATGATCTAAAAATTCTCAATTGACCGAGTCATACGCCTTTTTGATATCCACCTTTATCACCACTCGAGATGAAAGCCTTTTTTCCTGTACCTCTTGATTAGTTCATGACACATCACTACATTATCAACAATGGATCTTCCTTCAAAGAAAGCACCCTGTGCTTGATCTACAATCTTAGGCAACAGTAGTTTCAGCCTGTTACATATGATTTTGGAAATAGTTTTATACGCTACAAAACAACATACTATTGGTCTGAAGTCACTAACAGTGGCAGGGACTTGGCACTTAGGGATCAAATGCAATAAGGTATGATTAATTCCTTAAGCATTCTTTTTTTTTTCAAAGCAATCCAGTACTGCACTAGTTACCTCCTCTCCCACAATATGCCATGACCGTCTATAAAAACATGAAGTGAAACCATCAAGGACAGGGCTCTTGTCTTCTGGGAATGAGAAGACTATTTCCTTGACTTCATCTCTACTAATTGGAGTATTTAAAAGATCCATGTCGTCCCCAGTCAGTCTATACCCATATTAATTATCTCCTATTGGATTTCATTACTGGTTGGACTACTGGACCCCATCAGATTCTTGTAAAATTGAAGAATTTCCTCCTTAATACCCTCTGGATCTATTATGTTGTCCCCATTCAATGTCAGAAGCTGTAAAATTTTACCCTGGATCTGCATTCTTGCAAAAAAGTATTTTGTGCATTCATCGCCCTTCTGATAAAATTCAACCTTTGCTCATTGTCTCATAAATTCCATCCCCATTGAAATCAATCTCCTTAACTAGGCGTATGTGTTCTTTTCATGTCGAATCAAGTCATCATCAAACGATTTTTCTGTTAAACCTCTCCTCACGTCTTGCAAACTCTCTCTTAGAATTCTACAATGTTCAAATATGTTAGCATAGTGCTCCCTCTGAAGTGATTTTAGTCTTTCTTTGATCCATTTACATTTCTGAACCACTCTGTACATTTTATAGCCATTAATGTTCTTTCCCCATTCTTCTTTAATGATCTCAAAAAAGCTCGGGTGGTGTCTCCACCCATTTAGGAATTTAAAAGGGGGTTTTCCCAACCTTAGCTCATGAATAATTAAATATTCTAGGAATATTTAATTCCAATTAATCCTATTGGGCTCGATTTTATCAAACCCAAGTTACCATCCTTTTGGTCTACTTGGATTTAATTTGATTGGGCTCAAATTAATTAATTCAGAAAAATATGCACACTTTATTAATTTCTGTTGGACTATTTTTAATTAAAGTCCAAATCACCCATCCAATGGGCCCATTTGGAATTAATTATATTAAGCCCAAACTAATTAATAAGTCGAGATTAATTAAATTTCTTGTTGGGCTTAATTAAATTATATCGGGTCATCATCCTTTTGACCCACCCGAATAATTAAATTTACCCAAACCCAAATTTCAATTTTGACCCAACACAAAGCCCATTTACCGACCCGGATCCCGGACCCAAATCAGCGAATCGGGTGTCGAAACACACGACCCGTCGGGCTGAGCACACGACTCGACTGGCCGTGTGTAGGTGGCCAGGCCATATGGCCTAGTCGTGTGCACGATGCGCAGCAGCAACGATTCTCGGGGCTCGATTCGTTTTTGATTTTTTACATGCATCACAAATATACCCAGATATACAATAAATACAAAAAATCAAAATCCATGCTTTAAACCATAAAAATGCAGATTTAATTAACACATAATCGCATGCTTCAAAAACACATATTATGCATATCATAAATCACATAAACTTAATTAAATATGTGAATCAGAGATTGACTTTGATACCACTGTTGAGTTTCGCGAAAAATAACATAAACGCAACGGAATGATTTCAAAATTTTTATTTTAAAACCCAAAGTTGAATTCAATGATCGCATATTCAAATTGCACGATAAACTTAACGAATAAAACATACTCGTTAAAACGAAGTTGTTGGAGAATCCAATTCTTCTTCAAAACTTTGAATTGATGAATTTCTTGAATTCTTGAATCCTCATATTTTTCAAGTCTTGATTTCTTGAAGTTTCTTGAAAATTAATCCAAACAACGAAGCATGTTGTCTCTAAATTATCACGCACGAATTGATGATGAAAAAAAATCCCACTTCTTTCTCTATAGGGGGTGACGGCTAGCTTGTGTATAGAGGGGGAGGATATTTTTCCTTTTTCTTTTCTTGGAAAGTTACAATGAAATTGTTGTTCTGTCTAGGTTAAAGTCAAAACAAGTCTTTTATACCTCAATGACTTATTGACCAAGACAACAAAAGAGACCAAATTGATCATCCAACCTAGCCCTAATGGGTGTCCTATATGGGGCCCGGAATTTCTTTTGCTTTGGTTAATTCATTCTTTATTCAATTAATAATTTATTATATCCAATAAATTAATTAATTAATCAAACAATAAAATTAATTCATTAATATATTTCTCTAAGCAATTAATTAATAATTAATTTTATCTTTTTAATTAATTATCTTATCCAATAAGTAATTAATTAATTATTTAATTTATCCAATAAATTAAATCTCTCCAAAAATAAAATAGAAAATCCTTTTTCAATTTTTCTTCATCAATTCTTTAGCGTGACTCTTTAGGTTTGTTTCATTTGGCAATGAGAGAAAACCAAAAAAAGTGGGTAACACCTAGCCAGTCACGTGGCCCACTTCGTAGCCCAAATGAAAAACAAATGAATGGATCATTCCACAACCTTCCAATCGTAAATACCGTATAAGGATAAACCTTTTGTTTGTGTACCCTAGTCAAGTGAGAGTCATGTCTATGTCAAACTCACTGGACTTGACCATATGTATTAATTATAATAATATGAGATCGATTTAGTGCCTAGCACAATCGATTGTTTATGCTTTGGCCAAAGACTTTGATCTCTATTTATCTATAATTACATAGGGTATTTTCTCATTCACTTATGAGAGAACAAATCCCACCTAGATATCAACTAAGACTAACATTTGCCCATCAAGCCGTATTTCGAGGTCGACCCGACCAACGGGTGAATTGGGTCTAACTACTCTAATGAAATACTTGACATCACAAATGCATCTTCAGCATGATGTTTCAGATCAAAGGTTCACTTATACCTATTACGCATAATCAGTTCTGGCATTGACAGTCACAGAGTAAAAACCCATGTGACAGAACCGATGCGAGTCGTGTTCGAGCATATCAGGTCCACTGATGTGCCTACAATCTTAATCTCCCACCATCCCATGGTACCAGACAGGCACTCCCATGTCAAAGATAAGATTGTACAAGTATACTAAGTTTTTATCTGTCCATTAAAGACTTCACTTTACTTGCAAACATGTTTTTAGTAATCAAGATCGAACTCCCTAGTGCCAATCTTCCTATCCCATAGGAAGTAGAGGGATTGCACTGAAAATACGGACAAAAGTGTTTTACACTACTTATAGATGCAGATTAGATTTAAGTGAAAACTAAATAATGCCTTTATTAATAATATGAAGATAAGTTAATTACAAGATAGATGCCCTATCATTCTATCCTCTATGGCATCTGAGGGCAAAATCCTAACACACTAGTTACTTCCTCTCCCACAATATGCCATGTCCGTCTATAAAAGCATGAAGTGAAACCATCAAGGCCAGGGCTCTTGTCTTCTGGGAATGAGAAGACTACTTCCTTGACTTCCTCTCTACTAATTGGAGTATTTAAAAGATCCATGTCGTCCCCTGTCAGCCTATACCCCATATCAATTATCTCCTGTTGGATTTCATTACTGGCTGGACTATTGGACCCCATCAGATTCTTGTAAATTGAAGAATTTCCTCCTTAATACCCTCTGGATCTGTTATGCTGTCCCCATTCAGTGTTTGAAGCCGTAAAATTTTACCTTGGATTTTCCTATCCTGCATTCTTGCAAAAAAGTATTTTGTGCATTCATCGCCCTTCTGATAAAATTCAACATTTGCTCATTGTCTCATAAATTCCATCTCCATTGAAACCAATCTCCTCAACTAGGCGTATGTGTTCTTTTCATGTCAAATCAATTCATCATCAAATGGTTTTTCTGTTAAACCTCTCCTCACGTCTTGCAAACTCTCTCTTAGAATTCTACACTGTTCAAATATGTTAGCATATTGCTCCCTCTGAAGTGATTTTAGTCTTTCTTTGATCCCTTTACATTTCTGAACCACTCTGTACATTTTACAGCCATTAATGTTCTTTCCCCATTCTTCTTTAGTGATCTCAAAAAAGCTCGGGTGGTGTCTCCACCCATTTAGGAATTTAAAAGGGGGTTTTCCCAACCTTAGCTCATGAATACTTAACACCATTGACCTATGATCAGAAAGGTCCTGATCCTTGAAACACACAGAGCTCCCTTCCATCTTAAGAAACCACTCTCTATTTGCCACTATCCTATCCAGCTTACAATAGGTTCTAGTGGTAGAATCATGGTGATTGCTCCATATGTACATAGCACCTGTATAAGGTATATCCGCCATTCCTAACACTTCAAAACACCTCCTCATAGCTGCATTACCCCATGCAAAGCTACCATCACTAAGTAGCTTCTCATTCTGATGAAGAGTGGCATTCCAGTCCTTTATTAGCACCCAAGGATCCTGGATTGCCAAACTTTCCATTCTCTGCCATAAAGCCTCCCTTCCCACTCATTATTATTCCCGTAGATTACTGACAAAACAAACTTACATTCCCCAAGAACCACTCTGCAAGTGATCATCTGCCTTGTAACATCAATTACCTTGCAAGTAACAATGGATTTTCTCCGGAATAACCAAATCCTACCATTAGTTGCTGCAATGTAGTTATTTACCACCTCCCATTCATCCCCAAAAACTTTCCTGACTTTCTGGTAATTGTGTGGTTTTACTCTTGTTTCCACAATCCTGCACATATCCAACTTATTTACTATCATCATCTTCCTCACAGAATTTGTCAACTGTGTTCATGCCTCTGATATTCCAAGCCCCTATGTTCATGACTCAGGTGGTCTAACTTGTTCCAGATGCTAAGTCAAGTCGGCAATAAGTGGGGAAGAAGGCTCAAGGCATATAGCACCTGGAACTATGCCGGAAATGGAGGAGACTAAGGGTGATGAACAAAAGGCTCCGTAATTGAATCCAAAATTAAAAACGTGGAGTGAATTGTTTGCTAGAAATCGGGAAGGGAGCAATGGACTCACTCTGCAGAAAGTGCTAAGTGAGGGTGATGAAGCTTGCGTTACTAGTGAGGATGTTGACCCTGAAATGGCATACTGGAGATACTCATTAGCAACTTATGTCCTGGGGTAGGAGCTCCCTTACAGTGTGATGGTCAATTTTTTGCGAAGTCGATGGAGGGGACTAGAGTTACCACGAGTTGCAAAGCATGGCAGGCAGTTCATCCTTCAGTTTGAAACAGAGGAGGCGATGAATGGGGCACTGGCAAAAGGTATCCAGTTTTTCTACTCTAAACCATTAATACTCAAACATTGGAAGGAGGGGAGGGAACAGGGGGATGATATCTCTTCTGTTCCAGTGTGGATTCAACTACCAAACCTACCGTTAGGCTGGTGGGGAGCTTCTAGTCTTAGTAAAATTGCTAGTAAAGTAGGCGAGCTTATGTACACAGATGAGCTGACAGGGAAGAAACTTAAATTGGAATTTGCACGAATCTTGGTCAATGTGAACATAAGCAATGAATTACCTATTGAGATACCAATTAGAAATGCAGTGACTGGGTTGGTGTTTAAGAAGGAAGTGAAATATGAGTGGACTCTTCTCTATTGTAAGAAATGCTCAAAATGGGGGTATAAAGAGGAAGGGTGTAAAAAACCTTGTATCTAGCAGTGGCAAGTGAAGAAGGGAGGTGAGGTGAAAGTTGATATCAATCAACAGAAGCAAGTACAGGAGCCTATCCAGATCCTTAAACGGCCCGCGGGGGAGAAAGGACAAAACCACGTAGTTAAGGGGACTGAGGCAGGGACTAGCACACAATTGATACAGAGAGATACACCAATCCTTACTCACTCAAAAGATAAAGGGATCATACAGGACTGGACAGAGGTAAGAGGCGAGAATGAAGAAGGGGAACACATGGGCAGATAAAGCAACAAATGTGGTGACTCAACAAATTTGATTAGAGACATAAATCAAAAATTAAATGCTTACAAAATTCTAGGAATGGCATAAATCACTAACCCATAATTTTGGCTCCAACCAAATAATCATGTGGTATATATATATATATATATAATATCACGTATTATGACAGCTTAAAATTGAAAACTGATGCAATGTATTGATGATCATTAGGCTAGCTTAAATTAGTAATATATACAATC
This sequence comes from Buddleja alternifolia, assembly GCA_019426215.1. Classification (NCBI taxonomy): domain Eukaryota; kingdom Viridiplantae; phylum Streptophyta; class Magnoliopsida; order Lamiales; family Scrophulariaceae; genus Buddleja; species Buddleja alternifolia. The sequence continues at coordinate 24,803,671 of CM033395.1, read as the reverse complement.
ATGTGGATACAATTATATATACGTATACATACAGACATATATACATACTTATAAGGGATAATGACAGACACCCCCCTCAATTATGAGGTGATGTGCACTTTGCCCCTAACTTATTGAAATGTGCACTTTGCCCCTAACTTATTGAAATGTGCACTTTGCCCCCTCACTTATCATAAAATGTGCACTTCACTCCCTCGGGCAGCTCGGGCAGGGGCAAAGTGCTACAAAACACATAAGTGAGGGGGCAAAATGCTACAAAAACACATAAGTCAGGGGGCAAAGTGCTACAAAGACACATAAGTCAGGGGGCAAAAGTCCAATTTTTATGATAAGTGTGGTGTTTGAATCTGCCCGAATTGCTTGGGGGGGGGGGTGAAGAGCATATTTTATGATAAGTGAGAGGGCAAAATGTACATTTCAATAAATTAGGGGACAAAGTGCACATCACCCTATAACTGAGGGGGTGTCTGCTATTATCCCTACTTATAATAATCCTTATTATTATAGCTTAATTTTGTGAACTGACGGAAATGTAAGGGTAGCATTAAATAATAATATCTTGACCTTATAAAATGTAGTGGGAAACAATGATATATATATGTATATACACACATATAATATTACATCATATATTTCGACATAATTAAAAATATTAATCTATTAATTCTTAACCTATGAAATCAAGGATAAATTAGTCAAAAAATTGATAATGTTAAAAGTTGTTTTTTTTTTTTATCAAAAGTTGATAGAATCAATATTTTAGAACCTATAACCTCTTTAAAACATCTCCTTATAAGGTGTTTCAGAGTTTATAAGCTCTTATAAAGTGTGTGGTAACTTTTTTGGTGAAACAACTTATAAGCTTTTAAAATAAGATGTTAGGAGTTTATAAGTTCTTAAAAAATAAGTAAGGAATCCCAACTTATTTTTTAAGATCTTATAAGCTCCAAAAATATCTTATAAGTACTAATAGCTTATCAATCCGAATTCTTTACTGCAAATGATATTGCATCTCTTATTGTATTGTCTTCTATACATGACAAGTGTACAAAATTCAAATCACTTGTATTTATACACTTGTCATGTATAGAAATAAATGCAATAAGAGATGCAACACCATTTTGCAATAAAGGATCTTGTGTGATAGCTTATAAGTTTTTTAAAATAAATTTAGCCAAACACTTTTATGAGTTTTCTAAATCTAAAAATCTACTTTAGATCGCTTTTAGTAATTTTTCCTTTTAATATCACACATCCCTCTAATAATATTTTCTATGTTATTTCAAATTCCATTTTCTATAGCTTAGTAAATCTCAACATATATACGTTCAAATTACCGAATTTCTTTCTAAACTTGAAGGCGCCCTCGTTTTAAGCCCAAATCTTTTTTGAATCTCCTCTCTCTCTCTCTCTCTCTCTCTCTCTCATACACACACTGAAAAAAGCAGCAAAATCATTTCCACTTTCCACTCACCCCAATTATCTCCATTTCTGAAACCCCTAAATATTTCTCAAATTCTTAATATATAAGCATATATATATATATATAAATCATATCATTTCTGAAACCCCCAATCCTGTCATTGAGTTATGAATTCGTCGGAATCAGCAAAACTGGTGCTCGCAGCGAGCGGCGGCGACACCGTAAAGCTGTTTGACATCTCACTAGAGCCTCATAACCGCTGCCTTCTCACCTACTCTCCATCACCTGGATCACGTGTGAATTCCGTCAAGTGGAATCACAACAGTGAGTGCCTATCGCTTCATCTTTTCGTAATCCTATTTCTGTTTTATCAGTCAAATATTGTTTGGGTAAGTTTTCTTTTTCCAAATTGTATTAGCTTATTTACTCTGTAATGCGTTTTCGTGTTCTTTTTGTGGTTTTGTTAGATTTGGTATTGGCGAGTGCCGGCGAAGATGGTAGAATTTCATTATGGAGGAAAAATGGGCAAAGCTTGTGGACAGTGCCTGCCAAAAATGCCAGGGGGGAAATCGTCGAGGTACATTATCTAAATCAGGAGTCTTTTTGTTTGTCAGTTAGGGATTCGCGTAAATTATAATTGAAGGATATTTCTTGTGGATGCTATGATGTTTTGATGTGTTATGCTTGCATTGAGTTCTATTACTTAAAATGAGTAAGATAGTATCAATTCTAGAAGAAGTTATGGTCGGCTATTGTTCGGGTTGTATGATTTTCTGGATTGGGATGTGTGGCAATAAGTATGTGGAATCCAGTGTTGTCATTATTTATCAGCGGAACCAAATCAATTGACGCGAACACAAAATCCATTTAAACGCGTGATCTTGAGAAATTATGTTATTTGCCTTTTCGAGTTGATAGCATGTATATAGTTTGGATGCCAAAAAGCTTCCCAACATTAACTGTTTATATTATTTTAATGGGCAGTTGATTTGAGGATTGAGAGCTGTAATACTTATTTGGTTTTGATGCAAAGAAGTTTCCCATCAATAAACATTAATATTACATAATGAGGCAGTTGAACTGAGATTTGAGAGCTGTTATGCAGAACGAATAAGAGAATTAGCTGATTATTAAATGTTACTCTACTGGCTACAAGATAAAGAAATTTGGGATGAGTTCTTTATTACAGATGTGATTTGAAATCTTTTACATTTACTGCATTGTGATGTATTTTTTTGACCTGAACTAAAATTGTTTCTCATGAAATTTGAGCTAAGCTATCTACTTGATGTTGTTTCCACCTTTCTTTATCCTTTTTCAAACATGTAAGCCTTCAGAGTCTATATCAACTATCAGCTTCAGCAACAAAGGATCTCGATATCTTTGCTCTGGTGGAACAGATAAAGTTGTACGGATATGGGATTTGCAGAACAAGCGTTGTGTCAAATTGTTGAAAGGTCACAGCGATGCGATAACAGGTGTAATGTACAACTGCAAAGATGAGCATATAGCTTCTGTCAGTCAGAAAGGCGATCTTATACTTCACAACCTTGCTTCTGGCACGAAAGCTGATCTTAGGGATCCTAATGGACAGGTTGCTTATATTGTTCTAGTTGCTGATCTTACAAAACCCTTTGGAGTTATGTTCTTTTCTTTAATGTATGTGTTTTTTAATTTTGTTTGTAAAATTACAAGATCAGGTTTTGGGGGCACTTGATTATTCTCGGATGAGCAGGCACCTATTGGTTACGGCTGGAGATGATGGTTCCATTCACCTGTGGGATACAACTAGTCGCAGCCCAAAGGTTTGTGTCATAACAATGTGTTGTATTTTAATGAGAATACATGACTATGTAATAACGTGTTTTTGGGAGGATTGTGAGTTTCTTTTTTCGGATGATCGTCTATTTGTCAGAAAAATATGAAAGTTTGATCGTTTTTCAGTAAAATATGAATTAGTTTTGTCTCTTTCCTGTTCTTCTGCATGACACCAAAAATTAAACAACTTTCTGGCTTTCTTAATATATAATTTGTTGATTTAGGAATTTGCCTTAGTTTCTTTCCAACAAAATGAGATTCTCAAGGTTATTGGATTTCTTTCGCCATAACTATTTGTGAACTGTTAAAATACATCTTACATCCATATACCTTAAAAGAGTGCATATTAAACGAAGTATTTTGCTTAACTAATCAACAAAGAAGGATGCATCATTTCAGTATATATAGATCCGACATTGCATCAAAAAAAAAAAAAAAACACTTTTAAAAAGAACTCCAACCCGTTATTCAACGAGACTTGCACGCGTTAGGTCTGATTAGTAATTGCATTTCTTGGCTCTCAGCACTGATTCATACTGGATCAACATCACAATATACTTTCCCTTGGCAGCCTTATCAGTTATCATCTCTTGTTTGTTCAACACCTCATGCTTCAAACTCATAGGGTCTTCAAATGCTTCTTCTATTGCATGTGCTACCCTGGTACTTTTCTTGTATAATCAGTATATGTGCTTTTTTAGAACTTGCCCGGCACTTGACTCTTTTACGGTATTGTACTTGCACCTTCATTCTGTAGATCCATGAATACTCTATACTATTGGCGGTGCTGGTGATCCTTCTTAACATAGGCAATATGATTAGCCTTTGGATTTTCTATGGATTCCCTAATGTAAGAGTCCTGTCAGTTTATCATAAGGACTCTTCTAAACTTTCCAATCATGTAAGAAAACATGCAACTCAATCTGTGTGGCTGTTCTACCTCATTGATGTCATCTTTTTACTTCAGAAATTTATCTTTAGTTTCTTTCTGCTTTTAGTTTTTGTTATGAAGTGGATTTTGAAGAATTAGTTAATTACATTATATCATTTTATTTCCTAGTTTCAGTCTTGTTAGTTTAGGAGTTTAATTACTTGTTGATTAAGTTTTTTAGTTGCTTAGGGGTCAAGTTATTTTCTTTCTACTAGGAGTCAGTAGCTTGCATAGCAAGTTAACTTATGCATATAAATAGGGGTCTTCAGTGTTTATTTGGATTATTCAGTTTTTGAATCAATAAAGAGTCAAGCTTGGGTTTGTTGGGCAAGATTTATTCTTGTAGGACTTTCGAGTTATCGAAAGTATTTCTTTTATCGTTATTTATTCTGTTTCTATTGATTTATAAAAATCTGCACCCATCAATTTGGTCCGACCTGGATCTTCCACCCGACGAAAACATGGTTGAAATAAGTACTGGAGCCAGCGATACTCGATCTTTAGGCACCACCATGGCTCGTTCCACTTTCGACAAATCTCTCATAATGGCGATGGTTTCGCGCTTGAAATCTGCCATGGCCCATATGGATAACATCATGACCCATATGGATAACATGGATAACTGTATTGCCGACATGAAGGTGGAGATCACTGCCCTCAAATCCGATGCCCTCAATATTCAGACTGCTCCAACGACCGTCCATGAAAATTCCCCGCCGCCAGCCGCCCACACACCACCAGTAATTGCCACCGCCGCATCAGCTCCATCAGCCGAAAACAGCACCCCTTGCATCACCGCTGAAATTACACCATCCTCAAGTTTTACCCCACAATCTACCACATCCGCACCAAACCATCTCGGTCACACCACCACCCTTAACTTCCAACCAACAGAAACTAATATGGCCACCGTCTACCGAATTCCTCAAACCTCCCCACAACAAACACTCAACCACATCACTCCCACACTCCCTATTTTTAACGGAATTGACCCTTTTGCCTGGTTCACCCGGACTGAATCTTCCGAAATTCCAAAGGCTGCGTTAAACACCCACAATAGGCACTATGGGTTTTTAGTCATGCCTTTCGACTTGAAGAATGCATCGGCGATGTCTCACGCAACGATGAAATTTCCCAAGTTCAGCCTTGGGGACAAGGCTGTTTTTAAGGGTGGAGGAATTGTTATGAAGTGGATTTTGAAGAATTAGTTAATTACATTATATCATTTTATTTCCTAGTTTCAGTCTTGTTAGTTTAGGAGTTTAATTACTTGTTGATTAAGTTTTCTAGTTGCTTAGGGGTCAAGTTATTTTCTTTCTACTTGGAGTTAGTAGCTTGCATAGCAAGTTAACTTATGCATATAAATAGGGGTCTTCAGTGTTTATTTGGATTATTCAGTTTTTGAATCAATAAAGAGTCAAGCTTGGGTTTGTTGGGCAAGATTTATTCTTGTAGGACTTTCGAGTTATCGAAAGTATTTCTTTTATCGTTATTTATTCTGTTTCTATCGATTTATAAAAATCTGCACCCATCAGTTTTTGACATGGAATAAGCTTGTCCGAGCTTTATTTAGGACCCTAGGGTCATGGACCACCAATGTGGCTAGAATACTCATCCTTGGTCGGACAAACCATTTTCTAAAATGATTAATCATGATGCTCCTATGCAATCAACCATTATCATCAAGTTTGATCGATTAGTAGCTCCATTGCTTTTACTTTGACTGCATTACATTGCTAACTTAGCATTAATATGACCAGATACTGATGTTCATGTATGTTATTCATTTACATTTTTTGGCAAACAACTCCATATTTTTCTGTTCACTCAATGTCCTTTCTTTATCTAGATACCATCCATCATCAGATCCTTTAATACGTACTTGAACTGCTCAGTTTATTGGCTCTACCTTATAATATTTTTAATTGGCCCTTGATGCATTCCACTGTGGAGTTGTTTCTTGTTTGTACATCACTAGCAATCCTTCTGCACTTCACAGGTTTCTTGGCTGAAGCAGCATTCTGCTCCGACTTCTGGTGTTAGTTTTTCTCCATCCAATGATAAGGTCTCTTCTTTATCATAATGGCTCAGTATGTCCTCGTAGGCATTTATATTATATTGAAAGTTCAAAAATAAACTTTTTGCCGTGACTCACATGTGATGCATTCAATTTTATTGTTTCCTCTCATGGATTTGGCAGATTATTGCTAGTGTTGGTCTAGATATGAAGTTATACACTTTTGACTCGGGGTCGAGAAGGCCATCTTCCTGCATTCCTTATGATGTGCCTTTTTCTTCACTGGCATTCACTGATGATGGATTAACCTTGGCAGCTGGCACAAGCACTGGTCGGGTTGTATTCTATGACATACGTGGTAAACCACAACCAATCACGGTGCCCCTTGAATATGGGAATTCTGAGGTGATTTTCACTTTTGAGTATTATTTGAACCTTTCCTTGTTTGATGATTCTGTTTGATGCATGACTTCATACCATGATCTTGTTATTTATTTTGAGTGCTTCAGCACTTATCAATAAACCCAATTTGTCTGGCTGTTGAAATTTCCAGTTTACTATGTTAATTGATAGCCAGTAATGGGCTAGATCAGTGGCTCACTCGCCACTATGTAACCTGTTTATGTCACTATGATCTGACTGAAATGTTCATTCCCTCTAGTTTGTATGCAAATCAAGAACTTAATGATATCGATTCCTTTACGTTCTTTTAATCACAGAAGCAGAGTGAAAAAAACCAATAACCTGACATACTCGATAGTTTATTGAGTGAAAGGTAGCTAGTGCTTAGCCCTAGCAGAAAGTCTTTAGTAGAAACAGTAATTACTGGAGTAGATAAACAGATACTACTTTGCACTGTCTGTGTAATATCCGGGTTCATTTAAATAGTTAACTCTCTTTACTATTATTGTTCTGTTACTGTATTGTGCCATGATAGATTTCAAAGACATGATTTCTGTTTATCAGGCCGTCACAAATCTATGCTGGCAGAGATTAAAACCTGTAGTGGTCAATGAAAATAACTGCACAAATGAAACTGTTCTTTTGTCCGGCGATGTAGGCGATTCGGTCCTTATGCCTGATCCACTGCCTTCTAGGGCATCCTCAATGCCCTTAGCGGTGTCCGGATCTCGAAATCTTAACCGTTCGGGTACCTCTGGAGATTTAGTTTCTTTCCCTGCAGGATCTACATCAAGTTCTCTCAGTTTACCTGCTTCAGAGGAAACTCCATTTAGAAGCAATTCATTGACTGGTGGAAATCTTAGGTTGCATCCAAATAGAAATTATAACTACAAGGATGATATGGAGGTGTTTTCTCCCCTTGTGGAAGTTCAACCAATGACACCCTCTCTTGATAAATTGTGGGATGATCATGATGGTCCAAAGAAAGATGTAGACAAAAAACCATCTTTTCTGTTGCCTCCTAGGAGGTTTGGGATTTCAGAGGATGGGGCTAACAGTAACCATCCTATTTTTGACTGGAGATCTAACTCATCCTCCAAGCAGGTAATTTCTTGCCCAATCTCCATGATGTCTCTTCTTTTAATCTTTTTTATTAGTGTATAATAAAGTTATTTTGCATCTTACTTTAGAATATAATTGATCAGTAACCATCCAAAATAAGGGTCATCTTAAATCTAACACTCTGAGTAGCTTGATTTATGGTTTGGTATGGTGTTTTGCAATCACTCTAGTAGCAAGTACATAATTTTTTTTTTTAAAGCTATCTATTTGGTATACGAACAGTGATGTACTTTTTATCATCATCTCTTTTCATAGCTTCAAATTCTTTCGATGATAACATATTCCAGTACTTGTCTGCAGCAAAATGAATTATATGATCAAGAAACGTGAAATAGTATATTTAGAATTGGCATGGAACTACCTGAAACTTGTTGAACCCAAAGGTGGATTTGAATTTAAATAATGGGAAATTTAAACTGCAAGGCGACAAGCCATTTGCTGGTTTGAATTAAATAGTACTAATGCAGCTATAGTGGAGCCCTGAAGGCATTTTTGGCATTTATTGAAGGGTGATCATTGATTTACCATCTCCATGTTTTGAAATTTTTTGGTTCAGAAACATTATTCTCTTCATTGCAGTGTGATTATAGTTGCTTACACTGTCTTGTGGTATTTTCTAAAGATACTCATCTCAACAACTATGCTCAACAAAGCTTTATTACAACGTACATGCTTCTTGTTAGTTACTTTCCTTAGCTTTTAGGTGGATGATAATTGCATGGTCTAGCTGAAATTCCTTTGGTGGAAGAATTAGTGGATTTGCATTAAACATTTTGATGCATTTGGACCGATTGCAGGATGACACCCATTCTACTACGTTCTCTCAGTTGACATCTACCCCAGCCACCTCACACACTGATGACTCTTCCTCCATCACTCCACCAGAAGCCTGGGGTGGCGAGAGATACATTCCCCACCGCCAAGCATCTATCAACATGCTTTCTCGCTTTTCAACATTGACATCCACTAGTTCATCTTCAGGGTTGATGTTGTCTGGATTACAAGATAGTCAGAGTACAAGCAGTTTAACATCATCAGGCCTGAGCCTGGCCAATTTGCGTAGCAGAGAAACCCTTAATCAAGAAACTCCATTAGGATTTCCAGATGCAGTTTCTTCTCCGGTAGGTGCAAAAAGCATTACAGGACTGGATAATCTCGGTCCAGCTTTGTCTCATCCAAGAAGATTCTCGAGTTATGCTGAGAGAATAAGTGCCACCCCTTCCTTCACTGATGCATCAGTGGGGTCACCAAAATCTAAGAAAACAGGAGCAGAAACTAGGGAAGAACTTCTCAGATTGTCAAGGTCCGAGATGCCATCTGTCACTGGAACCAGTGTCCTTCCTACTACAAATGTATGAAACAATCAAATTTCACCGTCGTTCTATTTTTTGGATTGTGGAGATTAGGAATGCACAAGAGTCGAGCTCGACCCGAGCCTGACCAAATTGCTCGACTCGGAGCTCGAGCAAAGATTTTTTTGCTCGACTCGGAGCTTGAGCAAAGATTTTTGAGCTCGAGCTTGAGCCTATGTTAGGCCAAGCCGAGCTCGAACATTATAAAAAATTTATAGTATTAACTCTTTGTTAATATATATTATTAATTTTTTATTAATATACATATATTTTATCTTAATAAAAAATAAATTTTTATTAATAATATATATTATCAAATATAATCATGATAAATTTTAAATATATCATTGTTGATATATTTATAATATTATAAAATATTAAAGAAATAAAATATTATTTTTTTGTACCAGCTTGTGTGCCTGCACATAATATAATTGAGCTTAACTCAAACCATCTCGCGAGCCGGCTCGACTCGATGTCCACCCCTAGTGGAGATGTAGTTGATGGATCATTACAAAACATTAGTGTCATTTCCCAAATTATTCTTTTTTTTTTATATATAATTCAGGGTGGAGCAACACAATTGCAGAAGACTCCATTGCAATCGGATTCACAGCAGGGAACTTCTTTTACACTTCAACTTTTCCAGCGTACTCTTGAAGAAACTCTTGGTTCATTTCAGAAATCTATTCATGAAGAAATGCGTAATCTTCACATAGAAATATTAAGGCAATTCGATATGCAGGAGGTATACATCTAATAATGTGTGAATTTGGTCCTTTAAGTCATCATGATTTCCCCTAATATTCCGAATTAATGTGCAGAGGGAGATGTCTAGTGTAATGGGATCGATCTTGGAAAATCAGAGAGAGATTATGAAAGAACTTCAATCACTTCGAGTGGAAACACAGCAGATCCGTCGGTCACTATGAATGTTTTTCACGAAGGTTCTATCTGTTAACTACTGCTGCTTGATATATTATTTGTAGGAAAGAAAGGAATTTTTAGTGTGAGTTTCATTGGTGGTTTTGTTAGCAGTTCAATGGGAGCTCATCTTTATTTTCTTTATGCTGCGAGGGTGAGGGATTAGGGTGAGGGATTGATTTATCACGAACGAGGTTGAGAGCCTTAATTCTGACAAGCTGAAATCCCGTTCTAATGTTATCAATGTCCTCACGGTGATGCCATACTTGTGTGCTTATATTTTTTTATATATACTAGCATAAAATATTTGCGTTGCACGTGGACATTTAATTCTCATAATATTATTTCAAAATTAAATGTTGGAGTCGATATCTCTTTTTGAGGAAATAAAATTAAATGATAGAAAGATGAAATTATAATTGGAAAAATTACGCCTTAAACTATGAACATTTGACATCTACACTCCTCATGTTTAATAGATTGGTACGGATAACTCCTCATTTAACTTTTTAATTGAATTTATACTTATTGAACACTAGCTAAGGTTCCTTAAATTTTAAGTTAAAAAGCCTAAACTACATTAAGTAATCTAATGGGAATAAAAAAATTCTCAAAATATCACCAAATGTCATTGCAATAATAAAGTTAAAAAACATTTAATAGAAACTTGCAAAATTTTAAAAATAATTATCATATAATTCTAAAACCCAAGCCTAGACTAATCAAAAAACATTCCCCTGTATTATTTTGAATTCTCTGTGATCGTAATATTATTTAAAAACTTAGTTTAGCATACTTCAAAAATTACCTTAGAAGAACATGAAAAAGATCCTACTTCTATAAAACACTTTCTTTATTTTTCCTCAAATCATAAGGATTGATGTAGGAACCCCATAGGCCATAAATACGAATTCCTCTCTATTCAGAATTGCTAATGCAAAAAAAATAAAAAAATAAATCTAAGCACCTTTTGTGAAAATTTCTAATTTAACATAATATTTAGCATAAAGGAATGTTGTCAACAACATAATTATGTTGATCATGCGTCTCAAAAATCAAGGATCCAAATTTCATGTATCACCAATTATTTATTTCCGTACAAACCTCTCAATTACGATAAGAATTAACACACAGCGTCTGAACAATTCTGTACTTGCTAACAAAATTCCAAATCAAACAATTTGAATTTTAGCACAATCTCTGGCGGCTACAATGTAAAAAGATTATCTCGATCTCTTCATCATCATGAAAACAAAAGTTTTCCATATGTAATAGTTACACTAAGAAAAAAAGAAGAGTTTTGGCGCCCTCAACGATGATCTTCATCACTAAATACATGAAAGGATTCTTATGCAACTCTGAAAGACATATTTTATAATTATATATACACGGTCTTTTTTAATAGTCATCATCATGGAAATGACCTTCAATGTTTTCTCTGACCTTTTTGTATCCCAGGCGTTTTACATTACAACATATAAATATCTAATATTTATTACAACATATAAAAATCTTTCACTTCACTGAATAACGAACGAATAGTCAAGGCAACCCATTTCTTTTCCAAATTAATGAATAATAAATCCTTTAGAATAAAGTTAAAAAAACAAAAAAAAAAGATTACACCTTTCAACTTCCCGATATGTGCAAAATTCTTTTGCTAAATGGCCTTTGACATACTACACCTAATAAAAGAAAAAAAACCATTGGCCTTTTAATTTCCAACTTGTGTACAACTTTTCATAACACATATTTCATAAGAATGCCCCGTTTTTCAACTTCCTACATGTGAATGTTTCTTCTACCAATTGGTTCCATGAGCTAACTCAATTCAAGAAGATATGATTAGTGGAAAAAAACATTAAGCTTCAAAACACTTATAGGCCTCTCTCAAATTTGAAATTTCGGAGATTATCGAAATTAAGAGATTATTATATTTTTTATGCTTAATAATAGTAACCATAGGTAGTTTAAAAGACATAACCATATTTATCATACAATAATAGTAAAAATTACTCACTTATTAATCAATAGTTAAGTATCGAGGGTAAATGTGTCTTTTTACAATTAGAAGAAACACTTTGAAGATCCATACTTTGTACGTGCGTTGCACGTGAATGCACACTTCTTCCAATATAAATGGGGAATTTAGTATTATAATTATATTGATTTTCTATGTGATTAAATTGTGAATGTGAAAAATGTAAAGTTAGAACTTTAGTTAGTTCTAAATGAAATTTAATTCAAATCACTATAGTGCCGAAGAATATTTACCAAAAACATAATGTCAAGTTCATATATCACATTGTTTTTTAAATATGTTTAGCTTATAAAACAAATAATACTCCTCGCAATTAGAACTATTAGTTTTGAATATAGTAAAATGTCTATTGAGAAAAACTCGAGTGCACTGTTAAAGAGAATAACCAAGTGGGTTGACGTAGTGGTTCAGCACTTCGTCCCTTAAGCAAGTGGTTGGGAGTTCGAATCCCAACTCTTGTGAATGGAAAAAACTCCTTGACCAGCCTCCTACCGCTTAGTGCGCTGACAGGGGGCGAGAGATTAATCTCACGGTGGTCGGCTGTGGGGATACCTTCGGAAACCACAAAAAACAAAAAAAAAAGAAGAAGAAAAAACTGTTAAAGAGAATGCCCTTCAAGTTTTTCCCTTTTTGATCTTTTCCTATGTTTTTTCTATTATTCGCTTGTCCTTTTTGCTTTTTATCTTAGGCAATGTTGAATGTTAATTGACATCTTTTCGATATTGTCTCCAATATGTTTGTCACCATAATTGGTCTACCTATCACCATTGTTTTATATTGGAATTTTAATGCGGCTTAAAGTCTCTTTCTCCTCTTTCAAAAAAATAAATAAATTGATACTTGAGAAATTTATTAATAATGTCAAATTGGTTCATAAGTTTCTAAAAATGCTCTAATTGACATCCAAGTTCTACCGTAGTATCTTAATATATATATATATATATATATATATATATGAAATGGACTTCGATTCTCCATCTATAGTGTTTTATGAACATGTATAGAATTTCAAACCCCACTCTAATTACAAGATTCCATTTTAATTTCCATAATATATTCGGATGACTAATAAATTCTATAATCAAATTAGTATGAATATAAATTAGATAACAATAAAATCATGATAGAAGTAAGACAAATTGTTTGATAAGAAAGCTTTAGATATTCAAGATATAGGAGCTTGAAGTTGAAGTTTAAGAAGAAAAATATCAGAGTTGAGGCATAAGATGAAAATAAAAAATGTAAAAAAAGCAAAGCCAATTATTATATTATCTCTGCTCTTTTTCTTAAATCTCTTGAATATTAAATTTCTTAGTTTTCATCCTAGAAAATTTTATTTTGAAAATTGCTGCTGCATACATAAGTGCATTTTAATTTTTAACTTCCATTTTGAACTATTAATAATATTTATAACACTCAACTTTATATTTGTTATCAAGATAATGGAACCTATATAATGCAAACGTATAGTAAATGAGAAATTTAACGGATACCTGAAACTAAAGACTTTTGATCCTAAAGCGGATGAGGGAATCTTTCTAGGCTATGCCAAGAATGGAAAGAGTTTTCGCATCTTAAATAAGATCAAATCAAAGGTTGAAGAATCCATTCATGTTGTGTTTGATGATGCTAACCAAGAACCGAGTAAGGTTAATCCAGATGATGTAGGAATTGAAGATCTTGCCCAACAAGCGTCACAAACTAATCTTGATGATAATAGTGATAATGAGGATGATGAGATCTTTGTGCCTATTCCTAAGGTTACTCGTGAGGTTACAAATGATGATAAAGTCAGAATCGCTGATGATCATGAAGAGAATGATCATCAAGAGCAAATTGGAACTGTGAATGATGAAGCGACTGCGCAAGAGACAAACATGAATCAAGCAATTGATGACCAAAAGTCTCTCAACCCTTTTCAACTAGACCGTAAATGGCCTAGAGATCATCCACCAGAGCTAATAATTGGAGACATGGAAGCACCTGTTAGAACTAGGTAAGCTACAATTAATGAGGCCATGTTCGCAAATTTCTTATCTCTGATGGAACCAAAGAAAGTGGATGAAGCGCTCAGTGATTCAAGTTGGGTTGAAGCAATGCAAGAAGAGCTTAATCAATTCGAGAGAAGCAAGGTTTGGACGCTAGTACCAAGGCCAACTCATCAAGGAGTTATTGGGACTAGATGGGTTTTTAGGAACAAGATGGATGAAGATGGCATTGTTATAAGAAACAAAGTCAGATTAGTCGCTCAGGGTTATTGGCAAGAAGAGGGTATTGATTTTGATGAGATGTACGCCCCAGTAGCCCGTCTTGAAGCAATTAGGATGTTTCTAGCGTTTGCCGCATTCAAAAAATTCACGGTATACCAAATGGACGTGAAGAGTGCATTCTTGAATGGTAAACTCCAAGAAGAAGTCTATGTGAAGCAACCTCTAGGATTCATCAACTACCATGGCAAAAGTATGGTCTACAAATTGGATAAGGCACTCTATGGCCTTAAACAAGCACCAAGAGCATGGTATGACACTCTCTCTATCTTTCTTATAGGTAAAGACTTTTCAAAAGGCAGCGTTGATACAACGCTATTTAAAATTACCCATAATGAAGATATTCTCTTAGTCCAAATTTATGTTGATGATATTATATTTGGTTCTACTAATAAGCGATTGTGTGAGAAATTTTCGAAAATGATGCAAGATCAATTTGAAATGAGCATGATGGGTGAATTAACTTTCTTCTTAGGATTACAAGTTAAACAACTCCCTAATGGAATATTTATAAACCAAGTTAAATATACAAAAGATATGATTAAGAAATTTGGTATGGAAAATGCATCATCTTCAAAAATCTCAATGAGCCAAACGCTTAAGTTAGATAAAGATGAAAGTGGGAAGAAAATTGATATCACTAACTATAGAGGTATCATTGGATCACTTCTTTATCTTACCGCTAGTAGACCGGATATTATGTTTTCGTTATGCATGTGTGAACGCTTTCAAGCTGATCATAGAGAATCACACTTAAATGCTGCCAAGAGAATCCTTAAATACCTAAAAGGCACACAAAATGTGGGCTTCTGGTATCCACGAGACTCTCCTTTTGAACTAATTGGTTATTCAGACGCAGATTTTGCAGGATGCAAAATAGATAGAAAAAATACGAGTGGTACATGTCAATTTCTAGGTGATAGACTAGTTTCGTGGCATAGTAAGAAACAACAATCCATAGCGACTTCTACCGCTGAAGCAGAATATGTAGCCGCTGGGAGTTGTTGTGCACAAATCCTTTGGATAAGGCAACAGCTTAAAGATTATGGAATAATGTTAGGTCCTACCCCAATCCATTGTGATAACCAAAGCGCTTTAGCTATGACCCAAAATCATGTCCTTCATTCTAGAACTAAACACATTGACATTAGATACCATTTCTTGCGTGACCATGTTCAAAAGAAAGATATCTCCATGCACTTCATTTGAACTGACAAACAATTGGCAGATATCTTCACCAAAGTGCTCAACGAACAACGCTTTCTCACTTTGAGAAGTGAATTAGGTATGATCGATTTAAACGCTTAAATCATACGAGCACCATTCCTTTCATAGGCATACGCTTTAGGGGGAATCCACTCTATATATACATCTAAAGCGTCTTTCAAATTGAAACGAGTTATCAATTTTAGGGGGAACTTTAAAATTGTACTTATAACAATTTATAAGCGACTGTGATAAAAAATGACTTTAAAAAAAATAAAAAAATGCACTGATCACTAGCGCGCTTATCTCTATGCATGACAAAGTCAATCTCTATAAAAAAAAATATATGTCATTTATAAAATTAAGCGATTGACTTTATCTCAAACTTTACAAAATTAAATTTTGTTCTCCAAAAGTCTTAAGCGTTAAAGAGACTCCCACGTTAACGCTAAGAAAATTATTTTAAAAATCATGCATAGTTTTCATCGTTAAAGAAACGTGTGGATAAGTACAAAAGATTAGATTTGATACTGTTCACACGTGTCTATCAAATCAAACTGACGGTTAATGACCTTTATCTAAAATCGAGATAGTTCAGTGTCTGCACGAGTCTGATTATGTGTCAATGTACAATCAGGCGCGTGTATTTCACGCTGAAAATTTCAAATCTTTTCAAACGTTTTTCAATTAATTTGGTAACTGCGGATCCCAAAATTTCGCTCTTTTTGGTAACTGATAAACTATTTTACCGCACTTTTTGCATCCATATTTTCCTAAAACGTATCAGATTTGAATTCCTTCAAAACTCAAACTCTTTGACTGTCCACGTGTCAAAATCGTAGCCATTGAGAAGTTACTTTTTGCCTCTATTTAAACCCTACAAGGTTTTTACAGTCAGACTTTATTACTTTCCAAATTCTCTCTACTGTAAAATTCTTCATCTCTCTCAAGGCAAATACTTTTCTCTCTCAAAAGGCTTTCAAACTTTCAGAAATGGCACCCAAAGCTTCAAAATCTTCCAAATCATCCAAGTCTGCTACCGGAAAAACTTCCCGTGCTGAAAAACCAGTCACGATTAACGTTGGATTTCTGGTTAACTGGGACTATCTGTTTAATAACCAGAACATTCCTCTTCGAACGATTCTTCCACTCGTTCAAGAATCTGGTCTGAGAGATATGATCACTACTATCTTCAACTACTTTGAAGACGAATCACTCTATTTTTTCAACAATGCCCAGATTTCTGAAGACGGAAATTCCATATCCTGCGTCTTCCCTTTTGCTAAAGAGACTTTCGTTCTTACCCCTTCCTTGATTTCTTCATTGTTGGTTCTACCCAATGATGGCACTGAGGTGGAACACGTCACTCTCGGAGATGCTACAAAAGTCTGGGAATTGGTCAAGAAAGAAGATGTTGATACTGCGTATGAGCCGAACTTCAAGAAGAACGATATGAAGGGCGAATACGTTATTCTCGCAAATATATGCTCAAAGATGATCGAATGCAGAAAAGGGACATTCGATAAAGTTACAAACATTCAGTACAAGATGATGGTGGCCATTCTGACCAAATTAAAAGTAAATTGGTCTCTCTACGTTTTTGATCGCTTCAAGGCAGCGATGGCCAAGTCGGTGAATCCCAAGCCTTATGGGATTGTGTTAAATCGTATTCTTAGCGCTTGCGGTTATACAAACTCTTTTGGCAAAAAGATTCCAGTGACAAAATTCTACGGAAAGAAAATGATCAGTGAGCGGCAAAAGCTAAGGAAGATAGGTGGTGCAGCTGTTCCAAAAGAAGAGCGTGAGAGACTTCGTGCTTTAGGAGTTGTTCGTAGTGATGATGAAGATCAAGCGTCTTCCTCTTCATCATCATCCTCTTCATCCGAAGAAGAAGTGGTGGTCAAGCGACCTAAGAGAAAGATAGCTCTCAAAGTCGCTGAGCCATCCAAGCCAGCAAAGAAACAAAAGCCTGAACCCAAGAAGAAGAAGCCGGAGCCCAAAAAGAAGCAAAAGTTTCCTTCTCCTTCTCCCTCTCCTAAATCTCCATCACCTCCTCCAGCGTTTATCTTTTCTGTTCCCGAGGAAGAGGAAGTAGTAGAAGAAAAAGTACCGCATGCACGAGGACGTACTCCTCTTTCTACTCCCGCAGCCTCCTCTAGCGCTTCAGCGAAACAAGCGCTTAGAGAGTCAGTAAGCGTTCCTCCCTCTGACGCTGTTCCTGAAATCAGCTTAGATCCTCAAGTCGCTACTCAATCTGAGAGGCTTTCTAATGTTCAGGGTAAGTATTTGCTAAGCAAATTAGTCTATCCTTTCCTCGTTAGTTTCTAACGCTAGGATAAAAACTCTTTCAGCGCAATGTCAAGAAGATATTCAATATGTTCTCAACACCCTTGAAGAATTAAATATTCCCATTCGTGCTGATCCTATAACTTCTTTTCTCGACTTAGATCCAGAAGAAGTTGTCCCAGAACCTGAGGAACCTGTCCAAGAAACAGATCAAGAGATTGATATAGTCAATGATATTCCTCAGGGTAAGCGATTTAGTCTTTTCTTTTCTTTTCTCTCTACTTAGTGGAAATTTTGCTTGCTTTTCTCAATTGCTTACATGTATCAGCTCAAGATGTACCTCAAGAGGAACCAATCACTGATGCCCCTCTTTCATCCGAGATTCCAGTTGAAGTAGATGTGGATATGGCAACTGTTGTGGATATCGCTAAGGAAGCATCTCAAGCCCTTCCTGACGCTGAAACATCATCAGCCAGTGAAGCGACTTTAAACGGTGAGCGGTCGATAGAACTGGCCCCCATCCCAACAGAAGCGATTGCCATTGTTCCCACGCCAACGGGACCTCCTCCTCGTGTCATCGATTTCTTCCCGCGCGGATATACTCCAGATGTTGAATTCTATTATGCCGCCAGAGAACGAGACACTCAAACGCTTGCCGAGTTGGAAATACAATTTCAAACAACTCTCCATCGGCCCGATATGTCCAACTCTCACAAGTTTGAAGTTTTTGAGCGTATTGCCGATCTAGTACTATATAACTTGGAGCGTCTTCAATCCCGCTCTGAGTATATTCGTCGTCCAGTTTTAACAGAGCTGACTTTGATCATCAGCGTTTCAATTCAAACGGTCGCTCAGATGAGTCCTTTTATCCTCTGCGCCAAAGCAAGATTGTTTTCAAGAACCCGCACATGGGTGATTGGAACAAAAATCCAGATGAGGAAGATCTCAACAAGATAGGCTATTCGGCTCTACCCTCCGTTGTCAAGTCTCCCCAGAACGCTCTCTCTCCTAATCCACTTAAGTTATGGAAAGGTAAAGGACCGCTTGTTGCGGAGCGCCCAAATCCGGTCAACTCGTGGATAGAAGATGAGGCTCGTGAATATCTAGCCAGATTATGGGCTGATGATTATGATGAAGAGACGAAACGTTTTGAGAAGTTCCTTGCCGCTAATAAAGAGCAAAAGAAAGCGGACAAACTTGGAAAACGTTGGATGATAAATACAGCCAGGTGGGCTGAAGAATTTGTTCTTCACTTTTACACCATTGAAGAACTGATCAGATATCCCTTTTTGTTCGAATTCGGAATAGAGTACAGACGCCGAGGTTATGCAACCTTTTTGCTTTAACAGCGTCAGTTTATTGCAGGGAATGTTAGCGCTTTGCCATGATATCGACAACCAATCGAAAGCTACATTCGCTAGCAACTTGCTTTATGCAGCCAAGGCGGACGCTACGTTTTGCATCCTCATGCAGGGTTTGTTCAACGAGTCTTTCCTGACCTAAATGAAGACGCTTCATCAAGTAAACGACCACTACTTCCAGGCCAGCGTCAGATTCATGTGGATGTTTCAAATGAACACGCTGAGTTCGCTGAGTTCCACAGAGCAATGAGAGTAGTGTTTGAAAATGCCCAAGCGCTGGACATCAGTTTCAATCACTATTTCGGGTGTTGCAATTTCAGAGGATATACTCTTCACCCTGTGCTCTTTAGTGAATCAAATATTCAAGTGGCCAAGATGATCTCGCTGATTAGGCCAGTGGACCAAGAAGCAGCTCAAGCGCTCATGTCTTTGATTTTGGACTTCTTCAACTGCTATACTTCAGGGAATGCTTTACCGGAAGGTGTGCAACTTGCACTAAGTACCGAAGAGCGAGAAGACGCTATATTCTTTATCCCGCAATCTAGCCTGATCAGTCCAAGGTATGTGATGGAAGCCCTTGGCCCCCTCTGGGTCATTGGTCTTAGAGAACCTTCTCCTCCAATCCAACTTATAGAAGATGACATTGCTCCTACTGCGGAAGTCGCTCAACATCCTGAGGCTTCTTTGCCAGATTCTTCTAGCGCCCCGGTAGTCGAGCCCCCAGCAATTGCAGATCCTATCATGGAACAAGCGATTGAAGAAGTGCACGCTGAAATTGCTCAAGAGCCTGGAGAACCTTTTATCAGAGATAAATCCAAAGGTAAGGCTACAGTTTCAAGTTTTAACGGACCTCTCCCGTCCCCAGTGCGTCCTTCTTTTGGTTCAGATTCCTAGAGCGATTCAGAAGCCAGAGACTTCAGACAGGCAGTTCGGAACTCGCTTACCAACATTGAGGGTTCCTGCTCCAAGATCTTTGAGGCTGCTGATAGGCATATCAGCATAGTGTCGGATACGCGGAGTCGTGATATTGGAAATGCTGCAAATAAAAGCACTATTGCTATCATACAGAGCATATCCCCTCTTATTGCTGAGCTCTCATCTGAATTCAACCTTCACTTAGCTCAAAGCGCATTGGACGATACTGAAAGACACGCTTCATCCGATGCCGCCGCTCAGAGTGTCGCTCAACAAGTTGCTCTTCTCGTCGAAGAAGTTAGACTCTTGCGCCGAGATGTCGCTGAACTCAAAACCTCCCTTGATAATGTCAAGAAGAGGGAAGATAAAGAAAAGTCCAAAGCGATTTCCAAGACCGATAATAAACAGTGGCATTCATTATTCGAAGAATTAGTAAGCATTAAGAAAATGCTACCCAAGAAAAGAAAGCCAAGATATTATCTCGGAAAGTACGCCTTTCCAGAGTTGGATCCCGAGTTCTTAGAAAGTATGGGATTTCCTGCATATGCCGGACCGCTATAACGACCTATCAATTGGAGACCATCAAATGATCGATAAAGAGATATCTATCATGATTTAATTCGTGAACTTGGTATTCCACCAAGGGACTAGACGGAAAGGTTGTTAGAGCTAAATGAAAGCGCCAGACTTCGTAGGCATGATTATGATGAAGTTCAACATACAACAATGATCGATATTGATCGTCCCTAGTTGGACTTAGCGTTAGAAGTTCTACAAGGCGAAGAAAGAGCGAAGCGACAGAAAAAGTGACTTGATTCCTTTTATGTTTTTCTTTTTTTTTACTTATGATTTTCCTTCAGTGTAAAACATGTATGCTTTAATTCTTTCAATGAATGAATGTTTTAACGCTGAAACATCTTGTTGAAGCTAATCTAACTTTAGCTAAATTTACTAACTTTTCAAACGCTAACTTATATTCCTTTGGGCCTTTTCTTTTAAGTATCTCTTAAATTATAAAAGAGTTATAAGAGTTAAAAGTCTTGACATCATCAAAAAGGGGGAAATTGTTAGGAAATTTCATGTTAGATGTTTTGATGATGACAAGATAGGATTTAATGTTAGACCCCAAAAAAATACAATGTAAGTTTCCGTTTTTCATAGATTGATGTATAAGCATTTGAAAGTTTGTAATTATTATAGGCTTGTAATTTTTATCTTTGTAGATTTTAGACTAAGAATTAGATACTGAGTCGCTAATAGAATTCTAGGTGAGTCTATTAGAGAAGCGGTTGAAGATCAGCGTCTGAAGTCAACTAGAGATGAAGATTTGTTACTTAGCGTCCGTCAAACGCTAAAGGACATCATTTCAGGATTTATGAATCAAGCGCTCAAAGCACTTAAGCGACCAATGTCAGATTCACCTGAAATAAATCCTCAAGTCATGAAGGACTTAAATGCAATCATTCAACGGGCATTTATTTCCAACGAGAATTAAATTCAAAATGCATTAAATGCCTGATAAGAGCATTAAATGTGATAAGCTAATGTGACTTGTGGACAAGCCATCTTTTGACCAGACTGTCAGAAAATTCAGAGTTTCAGCTGCTCCCGTCCAATCGGCTTCAGCGAATTTTCAGGAATGTCAGACTTTAGGTAAACTCACGTGCTGTGTGAAAGACACACTCCTACATGTGTCCAACGCAAGAAATTGCCTATAAATACCTTACCCCAGAAAACCCTAAATAATAGAGATACAACACAAGAAGATACGTACGAAAAGAGAAATTATCACCAAAAATTTTACGTACATTTTCTGGGAAAAAGCTTAGAAACTCCATAGCCAAATATCTCAACCTTTTTATCCACATTCCAGACAATCACAAATATCTCAAACATCTTTCAAAGAAGAAACCCAAATTCCAACTGAGATATTCCAAGTTGTTTGATCTTTTCAAAAACAAACAAAACCCTAGTGACAAACCTCAACCTTTCATCTGAGTGAGAAAAGTTGTTGAACCCTTTCAGGCAGTATTTCTGAGTGAGAGAAGCTTGAAAAAGACGATCTTCATTGGTGCTGAAGTCTATGTGATCAAGGAGCCCAAGATCATTTTCACCTTTTACTATTGTGTAGAAGATTCTGTGTGATTCTTTGAAAATCATTCTAGTAAATTCCTCCAAGTGAAAAAGGAGAAGAAGGACGTAGCTGGGATTACACCACCTAGTGAACCTTATACATCTTGTGTTATTTATCTTTACTGTCTTATCATTTTCATTATTACATCATTTATCTTTGAAAGAGACAAGTTAAAGTGCAAAGTGATCAAATTAACTAAAAGAACGCTAAAACTGATTTCCGCTGTGCTAACCCTGATTAAGCGATCTAAGCGTTGCCCTACTTTGGTAAACTGCTAAAATCACTAAGTCTAAGTTAACTTTTCTGAAGCGTCTGACCCAAGCGCTCAGCTATCCAAGCGTTCAAACCTTTAAAGTGATACAAAA
The DNA here is from genome assembly GCA_019426215.1 of Buddleja alternifolia. Classification (NCBI taxonomy): domain Eukaryota; kingdom Viridiplantae; phylum Streptophyta; class Magnoliopsida; order Lamiales; family Scrophulariaceae; genus Buddleja; species Buddleja alternifolia. The sequence continues at coordinate 24,781,107 of CM033395.1, read as the reverse complement.
TTTTTGAAGTCGAAAAAGACTTCAGGGTCTATTCAACACCCCCCCCCTTTTACACCCTTTCGTATACCACTTGGGACCACCACCTGTTGTCAAGCCCGCCACCATTCACACTGTTCTAAGCCTTGCTCTCTCTAGCTATTGGCCTATTCATTAGTTGGATGTAAAGAATGCCTTTTTGCATGACCATCTAAATGAAGTTGTATTTATGAAACAACCCCCCGGCTTTATCGATTCCACTTTTCCTACTCATGTGTGTCATCTCAAGAAGGCACTCTATAGTCTCAAACAAGCACCTCGTGCTTGGTATCATTGTTTTGTTTTTTTCTACTCCTTAGGATTTGTTAGTAGTAAAGCGGACACTTCTCTTTTCATCTTTTGCCGTGGTACCTCCACTGCCTATCTTCTTCTTTATGTGGATGACATTGTTCTTACTGCGTCGTCTTCCTTTCTTCTTTCTCATATCACTCAGCTTCTCTCTTCGAAATTTTCTATGACCGATCTCGATTCTTACATTATTTTTTAGGTATTAATGTGTCTCGTTCTTCTTCTGGTCTCATTCTTTCTCAATCTAAGCTTGCTATGGATATCTTAGAATGGGCCAACATGGCTTCCGGTAACCCGTGCAAAACTCCAGCTGACACTAGTGAGAAATTATCTTTGTCGGGTCCTCTTGTTTCCGACCCCACTCATTATCGCAGTTTAGCTGGGGCTCTGCAGTATCTCACCATCACTCGTCCTGATCTCGCTTATGCTGTTCATCAAATCTGTCCCTTCATGCATGATCCTCGTGAACCACATATGAATGCCTTGAAGCATATTCTTCGCTATGTTCGTGGTACTCTTGTTTACTGTTGATCCCAAGTGGCATACGAAAGGGTCTAGAAGGGGAGGTTGAATAGACCCTGAAGTATTTTTCGACTTCAAAAAGATTCGTATTAAAATTGGTTTGAACGCTTGAAAATGTGGGCGCTTAGCTGAGCGTCTATTCGAAGACTGTTTTATAAAGTTCACTTTAACTTCAAGATTTGAATACTATAACCAGTTAGGTTTAAGCGATCAGTTCTTTAATCAGTGTTAGCACATCAGAATGATTTTAGAGTCTTCTCTTGAAAGGTTTTAGCGTCACATTAGTGGATTAGCGTTTGATTGTGTTTACTTAACAGATTTATGCAATGATATGATAGTAATGAAATTGACTGTAAAGTAAAGAACATAATATTTGTAAGGTTCGTTAGGTGGTGTAATCCCAACTACGTCCTTCTTCTCCTCGAACACTCGGAGGCAATCCACTAAAATGATTCTCAAATAATCACACATAATGTTTTACAAATTAGGAAGAGATGGATGTCGATGACTTGAGCTCCTTGGTCACACAGATTTTAGCTCCAAGACACTTCTATCCCCTTGCTTCTTTCACCCAGAAATGTTGCAAGTATCCAACTTCGACTTCACACAGATCGCGAGGCTTGGATGGGGTTTTTCTAACGGTTTGTTTGATTTTGATAAAGTTCAAACAACTTGGAATATCTCAATAGTAATGTAGATTTCTTCGAAAAGAATGTTTGAGATATTGGTTGACTGTCTCCAGAATCGAAGAAAAGCAAAGAGAATGTTTGCTTGAATATTCTGGCTTTTCTGAAAGTTTGAGTACTTGAGACTTCAATGCAACAGCAATTTGGCTTGTAATACGATGGTTGTTTTGGCTTGTTGTTGAAGTCTTATTTATTGGAATTCTTGGAAAAAGTGTCTGTTTGACACATGTACAGGTGCGTGTCTCTCACTTTCGCGAGTGAACAACTTTTGTCCTTTTTCTTGAAAATCTGCTGCACAAAAGTGGGTGGTGCAGTCTCTGAGTAGTTGACAGTCCAATAGGGAGGCTTCTCCGTACGTCCTAGGGTGCTTATCAGATTTAATGCTCTTATCAGTATTTAGTGCATTTGAATTAAATGACCGTTGGCAATTAATGAACTGAGAATATTTGCATTAAACTCCTTCTGGACATAGAAATAAATTTAGGTGAAATCTGTCATTGATAGACGTTCATTCATCCTTGAATTACTTCTGTCCTAGAATCAACACTTGATATAGCTTGACGCTTGGACGCTTGGAAACTTCACCTTCATTCAGACTTCAGAAGCTTGAGTCTTCAAACTTAACTACTGATAAGCTCACTTAGAAATTATCAGACGCTCAGTCTAAGACTACTTAGCCAAACAGTCCAGAATAAAAATAAAACAAAGCCTATAAAGCCTATTTCAAATCTAACGCTCAAAGCCTATACATGATTTCTAATAAAATCAAACTTAAATATTTTTGAGTCTAACATAGAATCCTACTTGTCATCATCAAAACATCTAACAATAAATTTCCTGACATTCACGATCTCCACTTTCACCCTTCCTGCATTTCTCAACTCGTCGCTTACTCGGATGTGGATTGGGCGGGGTGCCCGGATACTTGTCGTTCTACCTCTGGTTATTGTGTTTTCTTAGGTGATAATCTTATTTCCTGGTCTTCAAAACATCAAAAGGTTGTTTCTAAATCCAGTGCATGAGCCGAATACAGAGGTGTTGCTAATGCTGTCGCCGAATCTTCTTGGCTTCGCAATTTACTTCTTGAATTACACTGTCCTCTTACTTCTTCCACTATCGTTTATTGTGATAACATCAGCTCCATTTACCTTTGTTCTAACTTCATACAGCACCAACGTACTAAACATATTGAAATAGATATTCATTTTGTACGAGAAAAAGTTGCACTTGGTGAAGTTCGTGTGTTGCGTGTGCCTTCGACTCATCAGTTTGTCGACATCTTCACAAAGGGATTATATTCACCTTTATTTCTCGATTTCAAATCCAGTCTCAATGTTCGGGAACCTCCTGTTTCCACTGCGGGGGAGTGTTAAATATTATTTTCCATATTTATAGTTTAGGGTTTTCTATTGCTAGCTCGTACATATCCTTGTATATTTTTATTTCCTTGTTTGTAGCTTAGGGCTTGATATTCTTTTGTTCCTATATATACTTCTTAATGATAGAATGATATTTACGGGGTTTAGAATTTTAACAGATTTTACATTATCATATTACTTAGATTTTAAAGAAACATGTCATTAAGACAAAATTTATTTTTAATTTCAGAAATTTCTATTATCTCTTTATATATTTTTTAAAGTTCTTTAAAAAAATTAATGGCACATGATCATTGCTTTATACATTACCTAAACCAATTAAGTTCCACCATTATTATGTTGTTGTCGGTGGTTTCTCATTATAATATAAAATTAACAAATTTATGAATGCAATTTTTTAAAGTATGAAAATTTAAATTTTCACTCCTCTCTCTCCCCATCTCTCTCTAAACCCTAGCCTTTTTTTTCTTCTATATTCCTCCACCGGCGATGGCTTGGTGAAGCAGTCGTCTTCTTCACCATTGTTACCACCACCATCGTCGGCGGGTTGGGTTGGAGCACCCTTCTTCAACTTGTACATCACATCTTCAAATCTTACGAGACGACTATGGATCTAACGAGACAGAGACAGATCTGACGAGATAAAGACGAGTGATGCATAAGTTTTTACATAGCGTTTTAGATTTTTTGGCTTAGTATTTTACTTTCTCTCTCGTATGAGAGTTTGTTTTCTCTCTCGAATGAGAGTTTTATCTCTCCTTGAATAGGAGTTGCACAAGAATTTTCTTATGTTCGGTTGTGAGTTCGTAAGATTTGTTATCTTCAAGAACTTGATAGTTAGTATTTAAGATGTTCTTACTACATCGTTCGAGTCGATATGAATTGTATTTTTCCAAGCGTTGTAAACTTTCGATTGAATGATATATAATACTGATTTTTCTTCAAAAAAACAGTATGAAAATTTAAAAATTTCAGAAATTGATTTTAATTTGAATTGTTTGAAAATTTCTGTTTTCTTCCAATTGGACTTCACCCATTTCGTATTTAGTCCAATTCAAATTTAAATTGCAGATTTGGCCTCATTTGACTTAAAAAATTGCATTTTTTATCAAAGCCGTCAAAAAATGAATGGAAACATGCGTGTCATACACACCCCTCCTTTTTTTAACAGATGGTACCAAAAGTGCAATTACGACAATAATATGAATAAAGGTTATAATTTAATTCATACATCGGAGCGAAAATTTGAATCACAATAGTATGAGATATTACTTAAACCAATATAGATCCACCATTATTATGTTGTTGTCGATGGTGGATCTTTCATATAAAAGTAACAAATTTATGGAATGTAATTTTTGGAATTATGAAAATTAATAAATTTCAGGATTTGACTTTAATATTCAATTGTGTGAAAATTTCATGCAATTGAAATTTAAGTTTCAATTTTGGTTCCATTTTACTTTAAAAAAATTTAACTTTTGATCAAAGTCGTCCAAAAATGAATGGAAACATGCGAGTGTCATACACACCTTTCATTTTTTTTAATGTTTGGGACCAAGAGTGCATTTTTTTAAGTCCCAAGGGATCAAAAGTACAACTTAAATTTCAATGACACAAAATCTAAAATGCGTGATATTGTATGGGATCAAAATTTAAATTATCCATTTAATTGTTAAGGATGACTACAACAGAGTAGTCATCCTATTCCATATATATTTCTTGTGTGGCTTGTTTTGCTTGCTATCAACGAAAGTGCACTAATACCTTCATAAGAGTTGTTTCAGAGCTATTTGATTCCTTATTAGGCTTTGTAAGAGATTAATTTGATATTTATATTGTATGGATCTCCATTTTTATGTCTAACAATTAATATAACCGAAAAATAAGATGTTTGAGAATAGAGTTGTTTGCATATATGATTTCGTGTAAACTGCATTATGTTAGTTGCAAAATGCTGACAAATTTTCTAGTACATACTGCTTCATGTAGTGAGAGTGAAAATTATTTCACTCTATGAAATTTGAAGTTGTGCTTAGCCATCAGCCATTGTTATTGAATTCAGTATGTGAAACCTAATCTTGATATTCCTCCATCTCCATTTTTAGGGCTCTTTCGATAGAGTCCAAATTCCTAATGACAAAAGGCAGATGAAGAATTGCTGATCATGTTCTTGGCATTTGGAATAAAGCATCACTCAATTAATGTAACCACTAAGAAAAATAAATGGATTGAATTTTTTAAAAAAATCAATAGTATATATCAAATATATATTATCTACTCATTCTGTCTTCTAACATAACAAATGATTTATATATATATTTATACAGTCTTATCACTTATGTAAATGACTATTGTACCGAAAAAACAAATAATATAACTAATGTATTGAATTTTTGAACCAAACAAGGGACCAAGGAGAAAAAAATGAATGAACCGAATGAGAGAGTTCATGTATAGTTATTACCTCTGGCTTTGTTGATGATTATAGTCAAGTCTCAATTTCATATTGATATGAAACCCAAGTTTACCATAAAGATTCAGTCAACAAATGATTTGGTAGAGATGACTCTGATGTCCATTGGAATGTTTTTCAAACGGCCATTAAGAGTGCTAAAAATAATTAATTACAAGTGCATGCATGATAACAATAATGTATCTTGTTTTTGATATTTTATTTAATACTAGCAAAATGCACGCGAGTTGCGCGTGGCCTATTAATTTTATCTGGATTTTTAGTATGAAATTTTGCGTTATACTGTAATAGATTATAAGCATATATAAATAAACAAACCCAATAGTAATAAGATAAAATTTTTAATTTTTAATTATTAATATATTAATAGAACATTTAACTTGATAGTAATCGACAACCAAGCATAATACTAAAATGCGCACTATTTTAATCTATATTTTTAATTTAATTTGATCAATTGATAATTTTTAGTTTAGTCTATTCATTAATATAGATATTTAACTTTTATTTTCTGTTTTTACGCATTATTAAACAATAAAGGACACGAATCAAACATAACATTGAAAAAAGATTAAAACATGGTTCATATCTAATATTTATTAGAAAATTGCATAATCCAATCAAAACTGCTTATACCTAATGTTATTTGCATAATAATATTTCTTGAGTTTGTAACTCCATTATCTATTTTATGTGATAAAAAAATCCAAGCGAGAAAAAAAGAAGAAATAATTAGTTTTACCAGTAATTTTTTTCTTAATAATTGAAACAACTATTTGCATTTCAATTTTTGTCATGTTTTAATGGATTTTCTTCCTAACTATTCATTGTCGTTAATTTTGCAGTTTAAATAGTAAACTTTAGTCTCGCTTGTAAGGTTTCATTGTTCTGTTTCTTAACTTTTATTATAATCACAAAAGTATTTCTTGTAATTAAGTAAATATAAAATTACTAAATATCATATATTTGTATAGTAAAAATGAGTTACATTTAACTTTTGCTTTATTATCAAACGTTAAAATAAATGATAATGTCCACCTCATCTGTCATTTAATATCACTATGTAAACATTTCATAGTTCGTATTCATTCACATGAAAAAATAATTGAACATAAACATGTTTTTTGAATTGTCATCCTCCTAAAACTTTGTAAGGAAGGCATTTAGTGAAGTTCAATTTCTCAGTTATTAAGTGATTATTTTCTTCATTTGGAGCTTGATTAAGAATTTAGTCCCCATAATATATTTAAGTCAAGAGGAACATAGAGAAAATTGGGAAATCGATGCTACCCTTGAGGATAGTACCCTTAGGGGTAGCCCAGCCATTGGCAGACACGTGTTAGCCTGCCAGTTTTTTTTTTGGAGAACCAAAAAATTCAAATTCAAATTTTTTATCCAACATTACTCCAAAAATGTAGAAGAAAAAAAAAATTCGTCGCCCGCCGATCATCGCCAGTACCCTGCTCCAGCAAAATACAAAGTCTATTCTTATTTGAAATTTAAAAGTCAATGAACCAAAAATAAAAAATTTATTTTTTAAAAAAGAAAAGCAAAGTAAATTGTTTTTCAAAAAAGAATATTTCTCCTTAATAGCTAGGTCACTAACAATCATGTCTTTTATTTTTCAAATTTAATTTTTCTTTTTTTTGTTTTATAAAACTCATGTGGAGTACACATCGGCATTTATGACATACAGTTTATATTATTTGTAGTCTATTCAAAATTTATGTGGCTCATTACACAATAACTAATTATTTATTCTAAAAAATTGTGTGGTGGAAGACATAAATTTACGTACTTACTACTATGTGAAATTATATATATCAATCATTTTCACAAAAGTATAAACTAATACCCAATTAGGAAAGTAGATACCAAATTACCTAGGATATACAATGAACTTGGTAACTCATTTATTATAGTATTTACAATTAACACATGAGCAATTCATTTTAGGAGGCTGGATCAAATTAATTATTTAATATAATCAATTAACCTTACTTTTTCCCTATCATTAAAACATTAGTCAATGAACTTAAAATAATTATAAAAAGGGTAAATGTCACTAATAGTCACTGAAGTTTTACATTTGTATCACTTTAGTTCTTAACGTACCAAATGTTATGCTATCGTCTCTAAGGTTTACTTTTTGTTTCATTTTCATCCTTTTCGCCATCTTCCAATGGATTTAAGGGAAACTGTGAGGTACATATGTTATTGTTGTTACACCTCAAGTGCCCTCTCAAGGGCATGCAATGTGCATATATTATTGTGTTACACATGTGAGCTACATGTTTAATCCATTCAAAATCTAGGAAAATGGACAAAAGGACGAAAGTGAAACAAAAATTAAATTTTAGAGAATGTAGTGTAATATTTGATACTTTATGAATCAAAATGATATAAATGTGAAACTTCATGTGCTAATAGTGACATTTACCCTTAAAAAAATATATTTTTAAAAGTAATATATACATAATGAGATAGGTCACCAACAATCACGTCTTTCTTTCCTCAAATTTGTTTTATCAAATTTTCTTATTATACTCATGTGTATGCATCGGAATTTGTGATCGGAATACTTATTTTGCTCAATAGACAATAAGGAATTATTTATTCTCAAAAAATATGTGATGAAATATCATTACAAGAAATTTCACTTCTAGTAAGGAAAAAAATCGTTACTATATATTGCTTTTGCATCACTAGAACTTTTGGTAACGATAATCTTCGTTACACTTTTTTTCTATAAAGCCCGACGCTAGAAGTTCTTGCGACAAATATTTATAGTCGTTACTAATGTATTAGTGACGAAGATTGTTTCCTCACCATATCATTGGTTTTAGTAAGGATTGTTTCATCACAAAATCTAGTCTTCTACGTTACAAAAGAAAGCTTTTGTTACCAGAAGTGGGTTTTCTTATTTTGTTTAAAATTAATTTCATAATATTGACATTGTTACAAATAGTTTTCGTGACAAGATATTGTCCTTACCAAAAATCAAGATTATTGAAATCATTAATATATATATTTTTCAATGCATTGTTACCAAAAGTAAAAGTGACAATAACAGCTTCCTCACTAATTCTTTTTGGTAATATTTTTGTATTTAAAAAAGAGAATTATTTTTATTTCTAGAGAGTCTTGTAGACTTGTATTCACAACCTAACTTGTAAGCCATATATACAATATATTCATCCCATAATTAACATTTCATATGAAATGGATAAATTCGACGCATGAAATTTCATACTAAATGGTAATAACTTGAGTACACCTATAAGAACAACCCAAATTAAGCGATCAATCAAGTTGGTACAAAAGAATATTAGAGATAACTTCTAATATAGTAGCTCCAATGAGACAAAAGGTAACAAAATATGATACAAAATATCGTAGTACGTTTCAAAGAACATCATTGAAGCTTCACCGAGTGATCAAAATACAAGTAAATTTCTGAATTTGAATTGCATGCTCAACATTGGGTCATTTACTCCAAAAACCTACAAATAAAATGAGAACATTATTGCATCAAAAAATAAATAAAAATGAGAACATTCAAAAATGTCAAAATGGACCTAAAATTTCCTGATTTGCTTAATCAAGAAGCACCAACTATAAAACTTGAAAATAATCTAATATGCTACTATTCACTAGTGATTTTTTGGTTACATCAATTTCACTCTCTCTGGGCACTACTCAATAGCATTAGAAATTGAAAAAACAAACATCTTCAAAAATACATATTGACCAAATCTTCTTCCTAACAAATGATAGGAACTGCAAATCATTTCAGCATCTTCAAAAGTACATATTCACCAAATCTAAATCATAAGAGTTGGAGGCTCAAAATTTAACGAACTATAAATACTAAAAACTGTAAAAAGAACTATAAATGATTTTCCCAACTTATCTCACTAATCCATGCATAAGAGACCATGAGAAGAACATGGAAAGGAATAAGAAAATGAACTTGAAAAAGAATTTTAGAAAGTACTTGTTTATGGGATAAGACTTTCTCTTCACTTTCTCCTATTCCTAATTCACTTTGTTATCTCCTGCTCGGACATAAGGTAATAGGACATTTTCAATTTCACAAGAAAATATACATGCACATATCAAGAAGTAATCAAATCATTTCACTTAATATATAGTGGATGAATAGTTATCAAGCAAAGCAGAATCCAGTTATAACATAACGTGAATAAATTGGCCAGGAGGTTACTTACAAGGTTGATCCAGGTTGTTTTTTTGCATAATAGTTAGCATCATTTTCTTCAATTCATCTTGTGACACTCGTAGACTTGCAATTTCTTCATCTTGTCTTTGACACCGTTCATTATAGTTGTTAATAATTTCTACCTGAGATTTAATGCGAGAAGTGGCATCTTGTAGTTCTTCCTCTGCGCTACTTAATTTTTCCTTAAGTGCCTCGATCTGTGAAGACTCACATGTAGTTCTCTTAGTACATTTAGAAGGCACCACTCCATATCCCAAGCCTTTTTCATATCATGAACGTTTACCAAGTGACTGCCTAACAATTTCCCTCTCCGAAACAGGACTTCCTCCTGAATCTTTTACTTGATTCCTTTTGTTTTCCATCTCAGCCTGTCATTCATTCATACATTCAACAGTAAGATATTATGTTATTAATAATAAACATATATAGACGAAAATGTAATTGTATATAATTGAACATACATGTACTTTTGCAGCCTTTTCATTTATGAAAATACCATTTTTCATATGAGTGTTTGCGAAATTATCCACATCGCTTTGCTTTTCCTTTAAAATTGCATAAAAGAAACATTAGTAGTGAACATTATCAAAGCTATAAAAAGAGGCAGTTATAAAAATTACAATCATCATTCATGGAAGACAAATAAACAATATGTTTTCCTAACCATATATTTAAAATATTATAGGAAAAAAAAACTTTTAAAGATTTATCATGTCATTTCTTGAAAGTCATATTGCATAGTGAAATCATAGTCTAATTGGAATCATGTATCAAATAAAATTCTATGATTTATTACAAATTTCTAATGAATATAATTAATATAACTCATAAACCACGAGTAAATAAAGCTTACATCCAACATAGTTAGCATATAAGTATACCTTTCTTGACAGATCCTTGACACCCACTTTGGAATTGATAAATTGTTATTCTGTAATAAACTCTGCAAAAATAAAACTTGTAAGTTATAGAAGAAAAGTTGTCGAAAACCATAAAGATTTCTTAATCCAAAACTAAACCAATAAATTAAAAACTCTTTCTACAATTGCATCTATCAAATATTTTACTTCTCAATTGTAACCTATATATAACAGAAATTATAAAAAGGACTAATCGAGAAAAAATATGCTTCAAGATTATAATTTTCAATGCGTCATTAACTTCACATCTCTATAACATTTCTTTTACACAAGTCACAAAATATATTGCAATCTGTTCCATAACACTTCATTAATATATGATTGTCTCATATGGATCTTAATCTAAGACATATAATAATGTAGCTTCCATTAAGTTGAAGAATAAAGCAAACTTACAATCACATGATCGCTGCTTTCCACACAAGCTTTGTGAAAGTCTTTAGTTTAATATAGCTCGGAACCATGAGCCAAATCAGCCAAATTAAGTGCTTATATTTTCATAATATAGCTTCTAATGTAAAGTCAATTTGCTTACTTATATCATGAAATGTGTTCCATTTATTAGTTTAAGATATTTGAACTTCTTATAATCAGAGATTCCACTTATACCCCCGTTCTACCTTTTTTGTTCTTCTTTCTTTATAAACATTTCCACAATATAGATACTAGCATTTGAAAGGCTGAAATTAGGATGTTGATACTAAACCATAACAAGGAATTCCAAATTGTACTTTCAATTTGATCAAAAATGCATTTTGTATCAAGATTACTTTATTAACAGAGTTTCTCTTTGATCTCATAAAACAATTAAGAAGAACTAACTGAAAAGTTACAAATTTTCAAGTTTTCTAAGTTCAGATTAAAGAGTTAAAACTTTACAGTCAAAGGATGAAGACTTCAGGAAAAGTTTTTCACAATCACACTGTGCAAAAACGGACTAACATATTATATAGCAGAAATAGGAAGATGCAAGAAGCCAAGCCAAGTTAACTAAGAAAAATTAATCAAAAAACTCATGAGAAATCGAGAACGAATATATATGGCTTAATCACTTCAATGGTCCTCATATCTAGTTTTCGTCCCACTTTAGTCTCTCATCTCTCAAATGTGCCAATTTAATCCCTCATCTCTCAAGATCATCTCACCATCGTCTCTTACAACTATCTTCCTTTAGCATTTGACGATATCTCACACAAGGTAGATGGAATGTTTCCCTAAACAAGGACAAAAATGATAAAGTACTATAGTTTGCCTAATTCACCTTCCTCATTCAATTGAGAAAGGAAAACTAGCCAATTTTTGAAATTATCAACCCATAATCTCCATGGTACTTGTTTACTCAAGAGAAAAAAAAATGGGAGTTTCTTAGAACAGGTTTGATTTCTAAAACCTGTTGTATTATGGAGATTTATTAGAACAAGTTTCATAGAAAACCTGTTAATGGGAATTTCTTAGAACATGTTTGATTTCTTAAAACATGTGCTATGCGTCTTTTTCTAAAACCTGTTGTAAGAAATCAAACCCATTTTTTTCTATGAAATTCCCATTAACATTAGAAATCAAGTCATTAACATAATCACAAGGTAATTGTGCTATCAGATAATTCCCATTAACATAGTCACACAGTTTTTTTAATATGCATAGCACCTGTTTGTTTTAAAAAATATATGTTAATGGAGATATACTACACATTTTATAGAAACAAAATTCATGTTCCAAAAACTCCATTACAGCTTCTCTCTAATGGGCATTCTACATTGATGGGTTAATTTTGTATTTTTCTTTATTAAATAGAGAAATACAAAAAAGGGGTTTTATTTACCTATTAAAGCCAAAGCTTTCCAGAAATCTGCAAAATTGAAAACAAAATTAAGGCCAAAGATTCTTGAATAGTGTAGGAATGGGGGAGGGGAGGTGGGGTGGGATGAGTTGGAGAAGAGAACTCACCTTCATCCTGGGAAGAAAAGGAAACGGGTCTCTGCACTGAAATGGAAACTAAATGGAGAGTTAGTAAAAGGCTTAGCAAAGAAATAAAGGGAAGAGAGAGAGAGAGAGAGTGATGGAAATTAAAAGACCCAGCAAAAAATTTATGTCATAAAAATTGTTTAGCAAAGAGACACGTATTATACAAAATATTATCATTAAAAGAAATTAGAAAAACCTAAGACATATTGGTCTAATAGCATTCATCTCTCATTTTATGTGAGAGGTCTTAGGTTCGAATCCAAGCGGCCACAAGTTGTGGCTCTTCCCTCCTTTATGAATTTAGATAGAGTCTTTAAGACTCAGGATTATAACTATCAACCCCAGTTTATCGGGTTAGATATGTAAGGTATCCCCTTCTCGTGAATTAAAAAAAAAATTAGAAAAAAAAATTTATATTGGCGCCCATTTTTACCGCCAAAAATGTATAAATAATTCCCTAAATTATCTATATTTCTTGTAAGGAAACTTAGTTGTTACTAATGAATTTTGTGTAACGATCCCAAAATTTGTTACAAGAAGATTAATAAGTTGTCACAATTGAATATAATTGCAATAAATCTTTTCTTTGCGTGACTACAAGTTAGTTAAGGTAACGATATAATTGCGTCGTTACTAAAAAAACAATCTTTTATGACAAGATTTTACTTTAGGTAACGAACTAGTATAATTGTTACCAAAAAGAATTTTTTTTCGTAACAATTAATAGATTTTGTTACGAGAAACTAGTTCTGGCGACAAAAAATAGGTTCGTTACAATTGTTTTTGTCATAAGAAGTGCATTTTTTTGTAGTGTAAAAAATCAACTTACTACTATGTGAACATATATATATATATATATGTATGTATCAATTTCCAAAAATATATAAACAATATCCAATTTAAAAAAGTAGATAAAAATTACTTACGGGTAAAATGAACCTATCGCTTATTTATTATAGCAGTATGTACAATGAACAAAAGATTAATATTTTTAAGATGCTAGATTAATTTATAATTTATTTAGAGTCCATTCAAAATCATATTTTGCTCATTTGACAACAAAGGATGACTTATTCAAAAAATGTGGTGAAATACATAAATTTACTTACTACTATGTGAACCTTATATATATCTCATCATTTTCAAAAAATAAAATAAAATAATATCAAATTAAAAGAAGTAGATATAAAATTACATACAAGTATACAATGAGCATAATAACTAATTTATTATAGTAGTGTGTACAATGAAAAAAGAATAATTTTTCTAGGAGGCTAGATTAAAACAATCAGAGATAATTACTACAACGCCCTTCAAAAAAAACTTATATACAGAAAACCTATGAAAATATTCCTCAATATCCAAAACTCATTCTACAAACTTTTCATTTGAAAAAATCCAAAAGTTAAGATTAAACAACTTCTTGAACTAAATTACCTTTCAATTCTTAAGTCAATAAAAGATTAATTAACTTTAAAATTAATCTCTTTGTTTTAAAATTTTAAACTGATATTATATAATATAAGTTTTATTTTTTGATATAAAATATTTTAAATGTTTTTATGTAATTTATTTTTGACTTTACCCTGGTCATATCTAAAAACATACCATTTTTTTAAATTTTAAAAAAGGTTACAAATCTAAAAAGTTAAAATTAAAATCATAATTAATTTCCATTATCAATATAAAAGTTTTGTATAAATAAATTTCTATATAAAAGTACAATTGATTAATTTTTAAATTAGAAGGTTAAGCGCAATTATGACCATAATTTCTTTAACACTAAACGTTGGGTTTTTTGGATTGAAAAATATTATCATGGATTTTTTTAGATATAAAAATTAAATTTTGAGGAGTTTTCAGTAATTTTCCCAATTCATTATTAATACAATTATTTTATTTATGAAATTAACCCATAGTTTTTTTTGTAGCATAATATATTCATAGGGATATTTTAGTTTTCAAAAAAAGTTTAAAAATATAAATCATTGCCTATCATTCATACTTTTATAATAGAATATATATAGATATAGATTTATCTTATATTTTTTTCCATCCATATTCCCCTTAATCCTAATCCTTTATCTAAGCATTTTGATGTCTTTAATTTAGACTGCATGCGTGTATGTATCATCTAAACTTATATATTTATGAAAAATATGTCTAGTCTATACTATTATATAAAGAAAGAGGATCTTAGAGAAACCACCTTTGGACTGTCGAGTTTTGGTGGAACCTTAATTTTTTTTAAAGACTAAAATGAAAAAAAGAGAACCGAACGTTTAACGTTCCATCCAACACCCCCACATTCTTAACTGATACAAATGGCGTTAACATTAGGGTCAAACATGAGAATATCATAAATTGTAGTCGGTTTCCATGGCTTCTCTGTCATACTCAAGCAAATCATGCAAAATGCTCATGTTCCTCTCTATATGTTCTTTATTATATTTATGTTACTTTAATACATGGGCGGTGATGGTTTAAGTCATAAGGAAGGCAATTTATATTTCACTTGAAGGCAACTTAATTATATTTTCACTCTATTTATTTCACCCTTTTTTCCCTATTGTCCAATGGTTCCATATTGTTCTTTTGCTGCTTACTTGATTGTTGATGGAGTTGTGAATTTATCATTACTTTTCTGTCCTTTTTTGAAAGAGCAATGACGAAGTTTTTGGTATATTCACTTTATTTCACTACTTTTTATTAGTTCACTACTTATATCACTACATTTTATTATTCAACAATGTTTCTCCGTTTGTAAACATTCAATTAAAATGTTAATTAATTAAATTTTACAACTGATCACAATGGGTCATCCTTATCTAATCCATTTTCTTCCATATAACATAATAAGTTTTTAATTGATATAATTAATATTTAACTTTTTTTGCACACTGCACACGCATCGAGTTTGCTCCAGCCGCTAGTCCTGATAGACATTATTTATTAGTTTTAATATAGTTCATATATATATATATATATGTGTGTGTGTGTGTATATATATATATATACCCATATCATATCATATATATATATGTGTATATATGTATTTTAGTTTATTCAATTACTATTCATTGCATCAAAAAAGAATATGTACATGGATTGTAATAAGAAAGCATATAGCCATGAATACCAAGAGTCTAAGTGAAAAGGAAGAGAAGCAGCCTAATGGGTTTTCATCTTTCTTTGTTTCATTGTATTCCGTTATATTAAATTTATAGAAATTTACTTAGGAAAGAAAAAGAAATAAAAAAAAGGGAAGAGAAGCAAAGTAACTTCATCAAAGTTAATTAGACAAAATAGGTGACCATTCTTCCCTTTCTATGCTTTTTTCCTTGTTTACGTATATTTTTTCAAATTTCCAAAAGCAGCTTGCCCAGGAGAATTTCATAGTAGTAACTATCTTTTGTTTATTCGACTAACAAATATGAAAACAGGATGAAACGATAACAAAAAGCTGGAAAAAATAGATTGATCAAGTAATTATAAATTCAGAGTTAATATTGCAGAGAGTCAGTGAGAGGATAAGAGAAGGGTTACTATATAGGGAAAACAAAAAGGTAAGAATTATATATATGAATAATATAAAATTTTGTATATCATATTTCTAATTCTACATAAAATGGTTGGAAAATATGTATGTGATCTTGATGTTTGTAGAAGACATACGTTAGAGTAAAAATAATATGTAAATGAAAAATACTAAACATCAACAAATTTTTTAAGCAAACTGGTTGTTAGTGGAAAAAAAAGACTAATTATGTTTAACAAATAACCATTGAGAAGCATAACATGAAGGTCCCTATACGGAACTTGAGATATACTGACAAATTACATGTGAATCGCAATAGAAGGCTTGATCGAACTATAAAATATCGATTATTAAAATCAAATGCCTAATTAAGTCAAATCAAGTGTAATACAAAAACTTGACACGAGAAGCATTTAAACAAGATCAAGACACAAAGCAACAATAGAATTAATATAAAAAATACAATTTATAACTCAAATATCATAATTTAGCCTCAACATGGCCTCAGTTCGAAAAATCTAATTCATCATAAAAGATAAAAGATAGAAACTTAAATTAAGATTCATATTCATAGACAAAAATAAATCTAAATCTAAGAAACTCCCTCGTATTTTTGATGGTTGAACTTTGATCTTCATCTCTTCCATGCTTCTTGATTTCTTCACCTTCAAGGATTCTTGAAAATCTTCATGAATATGTAAAAACTATGTCTAAACCCCATTAGGGCTCTATTCTATGTGTATTTCGTGTCGTTTACCCTAGATAACTGATCTGCAATATATAAGGGTGGAAGGGGAAGACTCCAACTTGAATTAAAATTGGAAATTTCCAAAAATCTGCTATTTTTCCCGTCAGATGCGACGTTCGAATGTCCAAAAGCTCACGTTCGAACGTTAGGAGCAATAACATTTTGCCTTCCGCGCAGAGATCTTGTTTCTTTCATAACTTTCTCCTCAGACCTCCAATTTGGGTGATTCAAGTTGTAACGTGAAGATAAGACAGAGATATACAACTTTGTAGAACAAATATTTGTCAAATTCCATCTCTAAATACTCTGAAATTCTGCATTTCCGTCCTATTTTTCTCAATTGCAATGATTTCTTACCTTTACTCAATAAACACACAAATTACAAGCATATGTGGCATAAATCATGCATAAAATAATATAAAGCACATGAATATGAGGTTCTAAAACATGTAAATTCACACCCTATCAACACCCCCAAACTTAACTCTTGATCGTCCTAGATCAAGTAAACAAAAAAAAAACTAAGACTAAAGAGACATCAAGATAAGGGATAAAACAATAACGAAAGATAGCTCACTTTCGTAGAGAGCACGATTGCATTTAGCGTATGCAACAAGCCATTAAACTTCAATTTTACCAAAAGAGGACGAGTTTTGTCTCGTGAGGGTTTTTAGTAAATATACCCACAAAATTTTTCAATCCTTGCAAAGAACTAATTTCCACAATTCAACAATCAACTATGCAATAATGGCATGAAATTGGCATAATTAAGCTCACAAAAGATTACATACAATTAAGACCTTGCTCATGTTAACAACAAAACTTGAAATTAATCCACGTAGGGTGTAACTGTGTATAATCTAAGGCACTATAGTCTATGGCATCTTTACCACAGTAGTTCAAATTTCCATCTCTATCAACTTATGAGCATCCATAAAATACCAAGAAGGCTTAGGATTTCTAGCCATCCAATCACAAGAGAATCATTCAATTAGATTAGGCTTTACATTACAATTTTCACTTTTAAATTCATCAAGTCAAACAAATTAAGGACCATGTGTAATGTTCATTCCCTTAGGCTTTCTATGTCACCCATGTAACGAGCTTTGGGCCTATATCTCCCAAACTAGACAGTTTTAGGGTACTAGGTGTAAAGACACCCTAAGGACTTACTTGCTCGAATGACAAAGGCCACAAAATAAACTAGGTCCATTAAGCATTACAAAACATAATTGGCTCGAGTACTACTCAAGAGCTTGACCATTGGGTGAACACCAATTTCGCTTCAACTTTCAAAATTTAAATAATTTTCAAGCATGTAAAATCAACCAAGTTCTCGATACATTTTGGTTGTCTAAGTTTATATGCCCTCAAATCATTCCTAGTGTGTTCGGATGGTGGTCCTTTCAACTCCTATGCCTACAATTTCGTGCTCGGTGTCATCTAAGTGAATCAATTTTAACGTATGGTCAACATGCATGTATGTGCAAATTAAAGTTCAAGTTAAATCATCAAAAACATGTCATTACTCAAGTCCATCAAATCAAATTGTATCAACTAGGTGGCAAAAGATCAACAAAAGCAAAAATATTTTTTCAAAATTTTCAAAATTTTCAATTTTTTTTTTAAAGATAAAAATTTATGCTCAACTCATTGATCAATCAAAGCACATAAAACATGTAAAGAACACAAACTCCCCCAAACTTGAACTTGTGCACATTATAAGATCTTCAACAAACAAACAACAAGTATACTCAAGCGATGCCATTATGCAAACACATGGTGATCAAGCATATGAAGGAGATAAAAGCATATAGACCACCCCCAAACTTAAAACTTAACATTGTCCTAAATGATATAGACATTTCTTACACAAGAAGGGTGGAAGTATACTTAACCTCTTAGGTTGCTGAAAAGCAAGCCTAATCTCAATGCATTCAAATTCAAAGTTTAGCTCAAAAATTTCTCATTTGTTTTCCAAAGATTGCATCCTCACATGCATATGCACTCAACAAGCAAAAACATGAAGCATAATATATATATATATAAAGAAAAACAAAAGCATAAAAGAAACAAAAACAAAAACCTTGAGTTGCCTCCGAAGATGCGCTCTTTTAAAGTCACTAGCTTGACTTTACCGAGTTATTTCAAGACGGTTTCCGAATGAATGCCTTGTTAATTCTCCAAGTAAGGATGAAATTTGGCCCTGTGTTAGTAGAAAATATGATTAGTAGTGACCAAGCAATCATCCACTCAAATATTTTCTCATAGTCGATCACCACTTCCATCACTCTTTCTTCCCATTGTGCTGAGTGATGATTTGGACTATTCTCCAAGTTATAAGTAGATGCTCTTTTTTCTTTACCCATCAAAGTGGAATTCTTGGAACTGATGTTGTAGGACTTAAGGAGACTATTGGTTCTTTTAACCTGAGAAAGCTTAATACTAAAAGGATCAAAAACATCAATGCGTAAAGACAAATCAGAATCAAACGGATGCTTAAAAACCTCATAGCTGTCACAAATAACCATATTAACTCCTATATTTAATAACAACTCACCATCATTGGAATCAATTACCTCCTTACATGTGGAGAGGACAGAGGGTGGAGAATCTTCAACCGATTGAGAAGCTGTAGGAATGGAAGGCTCGGCAGTGGGAGTTTCTGGTTCTGCACGTTCAAGTTTGCCATATAGTAATGCTTCCATATAGTAATTTTTTTAACTCCTCGTCCTCCCTCACAGTTGCCTCACCACTCCTCGAAGTCATACCACCATTTGGTGCTTGTTGCAAAGCTTGAATGACGTCGAACACCAATTGCATATTTTTCGGACAATCCAAATCCTCGAGAGTGAGTTGCATAGCCTAAATGAGTCATAGAACCCATTCTCGTTGCTCCGGGGTCAGAAACGAAAGATTTCCTGCCATTTATTGGAATTAGAATTAAGACAACAAAACTAAAGCAAAAATAAATATAAATTTTTTTTATAAAAACTTGCAATAAAAACAAAAACTTAAAAAAACAAGTCCCCGGCAACGGCGCCAAAAACTTGACACGAGAAATCCTCACGTGTTTGCACAACAAGTGGACTGGTCGTGTGTAGTAATAAAGTGGACAATAAGTCCGGATTGTCGATCCCACATAGACTTGTATTTTAAACTTCTTGAATTTAAAGCAAACAATAATTAAACTAAAACTAAAGATTTTAAAAGCAATAAAATAAACTAAAACAAGAATTAACTAAAATATTATGGAAGCAAGATACAAGAAACAAGATGTCGAAATCAAGATAGCTATTGAAGAGAGCAACTAAGACACATGTGTTGGCATAAATTAATTAATTCTGGTTAAAATCACGTTTTCATATTATTAGACAAATGTTGCTGTGGTGGAAATTCCTTAATTAATTACTATCCAATGTCTCGGCTGTAATAATCCTATAACTAATTGACGGTTCTCTAAAATATGCCTATCCGAGAATCTAACCAACAATCATGCATTCAAGTTTTAGAATGTTTTCGGATAAATCCGGCTAATAGCACCGGGGAATCTCTACCTATCTCTAGGGGCAGTTCCCTATTTTTTCCAGATGATGTGATGATCCTTTTTGCACCTTAAATTACCTACTCTCGAATGAATAATTTAAACAATAAATCATGCATATGGTAGCTAAGCATATGAAGCATTCAAACAAGATCAAGACACAAAGCAACAATAGAATTAATATGAAAAATACAATTTATAACTCAAATGTCATAATTTAGTCTCAACATGGTCTTAGTTCGAAGAATCTAATTCATCATAAAAGATAAAAGATAGAAACTTAAATTAAGATTCATATACATAGGCAAAAATAAATCTAAATCTAACAAACTCCCTCGTATTTTTGATGGTTGAACTTCGATCTTCATCTCTTCCATACTTCTTGATTTCTTCACCTTTAAGGGTTCTTGAAAATCTTCATGAATATGTAAAAACTATGTCTAAACCCCATTAGGGTTCTATTCTATGTGTATTTCGTGTCTTTTACCCTAGATAACTAATCTAGTATATATAAGGGTGGAAGGGGAAAACTCCAACTTGAATTAAAATTGGAAATTTCCAAAAATCTGCTATTTTTCCCGTCAGATGTGATGCTCGAACGTTAGGAGCAATAACACTTTGCCTTCTGTGCAGCTATCTTGTTTCCTCCATAAGTTTCTCCACAAACCTCTTATTTGGGTGATTCAAGTTCCAACGTGAAGATAAGACAGATATATACAACTTTTTAGAATAAATATTCATCAAATTCCGTCTCGAAATACTCTGAAATTCTGCATTTCAGTCCCATTTTTTTCAATTGCAATGATTTCTCACTTTTACTCAATAATCACACAAATTAGAAGCATATGTGGCATAAATCATGCATAAAACAATATAAAGCACATGAATATGAGGCTCTAAAACATGTAAATTCACACCCTATCAACACCCCAAACTTAACTCTTGATTGTCCTCGATCAAGTAAACAAAAGAAAACTAAGAACAAAGAAACATCAAGATAAGGGATAAAACAATAACAAAAGATAGCTCACTTTCGTAGAGAGCACGATTGCATTTAGCGTACGCAACAAGCCATTAAACCTTAACTTTACCAAAAGAGGACGAGTTTTATCTCGTGAGGGTTTGCAGTAAATATACCCATAAAATTTTTCAATCCTTGCTGTTGGTTCCAAGTGGCATACGAAAGGGTCTAGAAGGGGAGGGGTTGAATAGACCCAGAACTCTTTTTCGACTTCAAAAATTCGTATCACTTTTAAAGATTAGAATGCTTAGTGAGCTGAGCGCTTGGGTCAGGCGCTACAGTAAAGATAACTTAGACTTAGTGATTTTAGCAATTTACCAAAGTAGGGTATTGCTTAGATCGCTTAATCAGGGTTAGCACAGCTGAAATGATTTTTAAAGCTTTAGCGTTGGTTTTGTTCAAATAGTCACTTAGTCAATTTTCTTGTCCTTTTCATAATAGATTATGTAATGTAAAGCAAGACAATAAAATGGTAAATAACATGAGAATTTGTAAGGTTCACTGGGTGGTGTAATCCCAGCTACGTCCTTCTTCTCCTTGAACACTTGGAGGAATTCCACTAGGTTGATTATCGAAGGATCACACAGAGGCTTCTACAAAGTAAAGGAGGGGATGATGATCTTGGGCTTCTTGATCACACAGACTTCAGCACCAATGAAAATCTTCACCAACAAGCTTCTCTCACTCAAAAATACTGCTTGTAGAGTCAACAACTTTTTCACATAGACAGAGGATGCTGAGGGTTTTGGTCACGGGTTTGTTTGATTTTAGAAAGTTCAAACAACTTAGGATATCTCAATAATAGTGTATGGTTCTTCTTTGAATATGTTTGAGATATCTATGACTGTCTGGAATGTATGTAAAAAGCTTGGAAGAATTTTGGCTATGGAGTTTCGGGGGTAGTTGATATATGTTATTTTTACACTAGTTTTCCCCCGTTTATCGACTTGGTTTTGATTGTTTTCTTGATAATTTGATGACATATGATGCTTGGACCCTTGTTTTCTCATATTTTCTAGAATAACATATCATTTGGAGGAAAAACAAGGATTGAAGGTAAATCATGCAAAAAGATACAACACAAGGTAAAATGCTATCTGCGCAGTGCTGGAGTTTTTGGAATCAATTTCTCTAACCATGTCCAAATTACACACTTGGTTTACCAATGGAAAGATAAGAGGCAAAGGTACATTTCTTATGTTGAAGACAAAGATCACATATGTAGGGAAGGAGGTGAAAAAGTCATCGGACGAGACGTCTTACGATGGAGTTTTCTCATGCAGTGACTTGTGAGATATTTTTATCATCTTTAACAACAGATTTGGACCATGATGTCTTCTTGAGAGTTGTATATATTTGTTTTGGGATTCTACAGCAACTTGAATCAGTGTATTCCGACATCGGAAGAGAACATTATGCATATTTTACCAAAACTGGATGGAGCAGCAGGGGAACACCCCGGCGTTCACCACTCAACGCCGCGGCGATGATAAGCAGAATGGAATGCCGCGGCGTTAAACAAGCAAACGCCGCAGCGTTCGAGGCAGCGGGTTGGTCTATAAATACCCTTTTTAGCCATTTTTTACCCTAACTCACCTTGGATAGCAGCTGCCACACGAAAATAGAGAGAGAGGGAGCTTAGAAGAGAAGATTGAAGGTCAAAACATGGAGAATTCAACAAGGAATCCACATCTCTACAAGAATTAGGGAGTTTTTACATATTTGTTTCTCGAATTTGTTCAAATCTCCTATGACTTGTATGATTTATATTTGCACTTTTGACATGAATATGAGCTAAACTTGTTTGATTGAGGCCATGGATAGGCCATTTATGTTATTTTGATTGTTGTTTTGTTGGTGTTTATTGGATTAATTTTGGTTTTAGCTATGTATTCAATATTTGATCTCAATGCTACATTTGCTTGATCATCAAGTGTTTGATAAAATGCCTAGGTTAGAGATCGAGAGATAATAACCTAGGGAAGATATAAACATTGAATACCCTATAGTTAAACCGACTAGAGATAGACTCGGTTTCTTTAGGTGGCTTTCCATTCACGTGGGGAATTCCTAGACCCTAAATGCATCCTCGTTAATCGGGTTTTCATATAGAGATATATAGGAAATCGTTACCAAGGGTAGGGTTGCTATGCCAAGAGATTGGGTAGTACGTACGTTAGGGAATTTCGCCTTAGCTAAATCAATCTAATAATCCAATAGAACCTAAATCACAATCGAAATGCATAATTGGTTGAACCATGTGCCTTGATCGCTTCTCTCTATTGTTTCCTCCCTTTATTTGGTGTGACGTTGCCTTAGTTTATTTTCTAGTATTTATTAATTAGTTAATCAACCTTTTATCGACCGATTTAACTTAGAATTGAGTAATATAGTAGTCTTGGTACTTAGATTATAGTTGTCCCTGCGGATACGATAACCCCGGACTTAACCATCCACTTTACTACTTAAGCGACCTAGTTCTCTTGCTAGGATTTTGTCGTGTCAAGTTTTTGGCGCCGTTTCCGGGGACAACTATGGTATCTAATATTGAGATTCTCTTATTCTTTCTGAGCTTAGATTTTTTTTTTCCTACTAATTGTTTTGTCTTTCTTTGTGCGAGATTGATCTCATTAGTGCATGACACGTACTAGTGGGATTGGACTAGCGGAGTTGGACCCTGAGATTAAATGCACATTTACTCGAGGGGTAAGACTACAAAGGGAGACTCAACCACAGAAAGCCATGATGGAGACTCCTTAAACACACATAGATCCCGCTGTCCTAGCAGAAGCGGTGCGTCGGGAAATTACAAAGCTTGGCATCCCTCTAAAGCAACCGGAGGTATCTCCACAAATCCTTATGAGGGATTACATGATGCCAAACATTCAAGGAGCAGCTGGGCCAATTGTTTTACCACCTATGGAATCCTATGAGCACACTTACCATCCTGGTTGGCTAAATCATTCAAGATCAACATGGAGTTACAACAATGATGGAATGATGTTTTCACCAGGATTGGCGCATGATTGGGATCCATCATTCGCCTCATAAACCCCAATGAAAATGGAAACCTATGAGCATACTTACCATCCTGGTTGGATAAATCCTGCAAGCTCAACATGGAGTTACAACAATGCCTCAGGATTTGACCATGTCTGTAGCCTTCCCTCCCAACAATATGATAGTTCCTATCAATAAGAGCCAACGATGACATCTACTCTTGAGGACCAGTTGAATGTAGATTGTGCGAGCTCACATGCTAGCATAAACGAGATGGAAGCTATCATAAAGGAGATGGAAGCTCGTAGAAAGGAGTCAGAAGCTCATAGTAGGGAAGTGGTCATACTAGTCGATCAAGCAATCAACTTATGGAAGGAGAGAGAGTCATGCACCCTAGAGAATCGCACAAAAGAAAGTGAGGCTTCCCTCAATACAGAAGTTGAACAAGCGGTTGATTTAGGACTACAATGTCTCCCCCCTATCACTAAAGATTCTCCACCCTCTGTCCTCTCCACATGTAAAGAGGTAATTGATTCCAATGAAGGTGAGTTGTTTTTAACTACAGGAGTTAATATGGTTATTTGTGATAGCTATGAGGTTTGTAAGCATCCAATTGATTCGAATTTGTCTTTACGCATTGATGCTTTTGATCCTTTTAGTGTTGAGCTTTCTCAGGTTAAAAGAACCAATAGTCTCCTCGAGTCCTACATCATGAACTCCAAGTTTTCCACTTCGATGGGTGAAGAAAAACGGTCATCTACTTGTAACTTGGAGAATAGTCCAAATCATCACTCGGCACAATGGGAAGAAAGAGTGATGGAAGTGGTGATGGACTATGAGAAAATATTTGAATGGATGATTGCTTGGTCACTACTCATCATATTTTCTAGTAACACCGGGCCCACGATCCTTACTTGGAGAATGAACAAGGCATTCATTCGAAAACCCCTTGAAATAACTCGGTAAAGTCAAGCTAATGACTTTAAAACAAGCGCTTCTTGGGAGGCAACCCAAGCTTTTTATCGCTTTCTTGTTTTTCCTTTTTGTATTTATCTTGCTTTCTCTCCCGTCTTATTGTTGATGTGATTTTCTAGATATTTCTTTTCTTTAGGTTTTGATCCCAGGATACTAGCCCACCACCGTGCTCACTCCGCATCTCTCCATTTCAGAGTTGTAACACTTATCCCTCTTACTTTGCATTTAATTCAGGAACATTGAGGACAATGTTTAATTTAAGTTTGGGGGTACAACCTTACAACCTTGTTGCTTTAGAATTCATGAATTGGTGCACCCTTGCATAAGAGCATAATGTGTTTGAATATCTCTACTCTCTCGAAGCCAAAGTTTCTTATCTGTGGTCAACATGTCATATGTTGTGACTTGAAAGCCCTTTTTAGTCATGCTTATGCGATTTTTTTGAGGATTTAAAACTTTGGACTTTCAATTTTGTTGACTTTGAAGTGTGTATTAATGTTGTGAAGTCATAAAATGATTTAGGCCATCTTTCATTGTTGTTAGCCTTACATTTTAGCCTTCTCTATATTGCATAATTTCTAGACCTTGATTTGAGCCGTATTGATAAGAATGGAGTGTGCTAAGCACACTAGAAACCACCATTCGACTCTATTTCATAAGCCACGAAATTCAACCACCTTCTATTCTAAGGCTAAAGGCAAAAACAATGTCTTGCACCCAATGAGGGCAAGAGACAAGTTTAGAACTTCATATCATTTGACTTGAATATGGGTAGGGATTGACACCTTGTTTTGATTTGAATGTATATGAGTTAGATAGTGATGTTTTGGCCATGTTGGGATATTTGAGGTTTGAAGTATTATGTAAAAAGGGGGATGAAATGAAAACTTGAGCAATGGGCTAAATAGTCGAGAGAGAGATAGATATATATATGAAAAAAAAAATTGTGCTCTCGACTAGGCTTGAATCTTGGCACTCATTTGGATCATTTGGCTTGGAATTCTGTGTATAACCCGATATGAAAAGAAACAAGTTTGGGGGTTGTAAGTTGAAAGGCAAAAGAGAATGAAAAAGGGATAAGTGATAAGTTGTGAAAGTTTGTGTAGTCTATTTGCGAATTTAGATTGATGATTTTGAGTTATAGGCTCTCTTGACTTAGTCACTTTATCTATATCTTCCGGTCCTAGCCATCACCTAGCCTTACGTTACAAACCGGAAAGACCTTTTGATTGTGACTTTTGCACTTTATACACACTGATGGGTTAATGAATGTTGAATTGTTTCAATGTCTTTACTTTCCAATTGATTTGCATAATCTTGTCTAAAGTGTGCTCTTGACATGAACATGGGCATGGAAGTTCATGATTTAGGGATGGAAACTAAGATTTTGTGAGGTTTTCAAATTGTTAAATGTTCAAAGCATCGTGTAGCTTTTCATAATCGTTTTTGAAGGTATAATGCTTGCTCTTATGTGTATGAATTGGCAAATGAAAATTTCAATCTTCATGTGTGTGCTTGATTGTATTTGATCGAGGACGATCAAAGCTAAGTTTGGGGGTAGTTGATATATGTTATTTTTACACTAGTTTTCCCCCGTTTATCGACTTGGTTTTGATTGTTTTCTTGATAATTTGATGAAATATGATGCTTGGACCCTTGTTTTCTCATATTTTCTAGAATAACATATCATTTGGAGAAAAAACAAGGATTGAAGGTAAATCATGCAAAAAGATACAACACAAGGTAAAATGCTGTCTGCGCAGTGCTGGAGTTTTTGGAATCAATTTCTCTAACCATGTCCAAATTACACACTTGGTTTACCAATGGAAAGATAAGAGGCAAAGGTACATTTCTTATGTTGAAGACAAAGATCACATATGTAGGGAAGGAGGTGAAAAAGTCATCGGACGAGACGTCTTACGATGGAGTTTTCTCATGCAGTGACTTGTGAGATATTTTTATCATCTTTAACAATAGATTTGGACCATGGTGTCTTCTTGAGAGTTGTATATATTTGTTTTAGGATTCTACAGAAAATTGAATCAGTGTATTCCGACATCGGTAGAGAACGTTATGCATATTTTACCAAAACTAGACGGAGCAGCAGGGGAACACCGCGGCGTTCACCACTCAACGCCGCGGCGATGATAAGCAGAATGGAATGCCACGGCGTTAAACAAGCAAACGCCGCGGCGTTCGAGGCAGCGGGTTGGTCTATAAATACCCCTTTTAGCCATTTTTTACCCTAACTCACCTTGGATAGCAGCTGCCACACGAAAATAGAGAGAGAGGGAGCTTAGAAGAGAAGATTGAAGGTC
Organism: Buddleja alternifolia; assembly: GCA_019426215.1. NCBI lineage: Eukaryota > Viridiplantae > Streptophyta > Magnoliopsida > Lamiales > Scrophulariaceae > Buddleja > Buddleja alternifolia. Next base: position 24,753,451 of record CM033395.1, on the reverse strand, counting down.
AAAACATGGAGAATTCAACAAGGAATCCACATCTCTACAAGAATTAGGGAGTTTTTACATATTTGTTTCTTGAATTTGTTCAAATCTCCTATGACTTGTATGATTTATATTTGCACTTTTGATATGAATATGAGCTAAACTTGTTTGATTGAGGTCATGGATAGGCCATTTATGTTATTTTGATTGTTGTTTTGTTGGTGTTTATTGGATTAATTTTGGTTTTAGCTATGTATTCAATATTTGATCTCAATGCTACATTTGTTTGATCACCAAGTGTTTGATAAAATGCCTAGGTTAGAGATCGAGAGATAATAACCTAGGGAAGATATAAACATTGAATACCCTATAGTTAAACCGACTAGAGATAGACTCGGTTTCTTTAGGTGGCTTTCCATTCACGTGGGGAATTCCTAGACCCTAAATGCATCCTCGTTAATCGGGTTTTCATATAGAGATATATAGGAAATCGTTACCAAGGGTAGGGTTGCTATGCCAAGAGATTGGGTAGTACGTACGTTAGGGAATTTCGCCTTAGCTAAATCAATCTAATAATCCAATAGAACCTAAATCACAATCGAAATGCATAATTGGTTGAACCATGTGCCTTGATCGCTTCTCTCTATTGTTTCCTCCCATTATTTGGTGTGACGTTGCCTTAGTTTATTTTCTAGTATTTATTAATTAGTTAATCAACCTTTTATCGACCGATTTAACTTAGAATTGAGTAATGTAGTAGTCTTGGTACTTAGATTATAGTTGTCCCTGCGGATACGATAACCCCGGACTTAACCATCCACTTTACTACTTACGCGACCTAGTTCTCTTGCTAGGATTTTGTTGTCACTTTTCTTGAGAGAGAATTTTAGCAAAGTTTTGACCTTTTCTTGTGCATGTATGTGTATCTCTATGTATTTAGGGTTTGCTAAAGTGAGGTATTTATAGGCAATTTCTTGGGATTTGTCCGTTGGACACATGTAAGTGCATGCCTCTCACGTGGCGTGTGAGTCTGTCTTTTCTCTGACATCCCTGAAATCCTACTGGTTCCGATTGGACAGGAACAGGTTTGGAACTCTGAAATCTGACAGTCTAGTCAAAAGATGACTTGTCCACAAGTCATAATAGCTTATCATATTTAATGCACTTATCAGACATTTAATGCATTTGAATTTATTTCCCGTTGGAAATAAATGTCCGTTAAATGACTGCATTTAAGTCCTTTGTGACTTGAGAATTTATTTCAGGTGAATCTGATCCTTGATCACTGTAGTACTTTGAGCGCTTGATTTATAAGACCTGAAACAGTACTTTAGCGTTTGACAGACGCTAAGAACAAATTTTTATCTTCATTTGTCTTTAGACTCTGATCTCTAACTTTATCTCTAATAGACTCACCTGGAATTCTATTTAGCGATTCGGTATCTATTACTTTGTGTAAATTCTACAAAGATAAGAATCACAAGCCTAAATAAAATTACAAACTTTCAAACACTTAAACATAAGTTCTATGAAAATATAAACTTACAATCTTTTTGGGGTCTAACATAACATCCTATCTTGTAATCATCATAACATCTAACATGAAATTTTCCTAACAATTTCCCCCCTTTTTGATGATGTCAAGACCTTAACTCTTATACTCTTTTATAGATTAAGAGTTCAAAGAAAAGTCCAAAAAGATCATAAGTTAGCATTTGGAAGGTTAGTTAAGTTAGCTAAAGTTAGATTAGCTTCAACAAATTGTTTCAGCATTAAATCATTCATTCATTCATATAAGAGAATTAAGCATACATGATTTACACTGAAGATAGATGTTTTAAAGCGACAAACAGAAATATATAAAACAACATAAGCATTCATCTTTTCTGTCGCTTCCTATTTACTTCTTCTTCTTGATAGATTTCAGTCGCTAAGTCTAGTAGAAGTCTATCAACATCTATCATGGTTGTATGATGAACTTCATTGTAGTCATGCCTTCTTAGTCTAGCGCTTTCATTCAGTTCCATCAACCTTTCCACCCAATCCCTCAGAGGGATTCCAAGTTCTCGGATCAAGTCATGGTAAATGTCTTGCCTTCTATCCTTGGTGGATTTCCAGTTGATAGGTCTTCTAAGCGGTCCGACATATAGATGAAAACACATACTCTCTAAGAACTCAACGTCTAAGTCCGGAAGCAAATGCCTGCCTTGATAATATCTAGGCTTTCGCTTCTTAGTTCGCATTTTCTTTATGCTCACTATTTCTTCGAACATAGATCGCCAGTGCTTGTTGTCTGTTTTAGAGATGGCCTTGGACTGGGACTTTTCTTTAAGATCTTCCCCCTTCTTGGCATAATCAAGGGAGGTCTTTGATTCAGCAATGTCCCGACGATGAAGTTTGACTTCATCTACCAAAAGGGAAACTTGCTCAGCGATACTCTGAGAAGCATGAGCGGTTGCACTCTGGGCTAGCATTCGATTGAAGTCATCAGACATTTCTTTGACTATAGGAGCGATACTGTTCATCATATTGATTGTAAGCTTGTTTACGTTTCTCATGTCAGCTTGAAGAAGTCTTTCTACTTGGTTGAGCATTGAGTTACTTCGCTCTTCCAATCGAGAACATGATCCTGTGACATTAATAAGAGAATTGAAACGGCTTTTCTGAAATCTCTAGCCTCTTGATTGCTTTCTGAGTCTGAGTCCGAAGATGAACGTTCAGGTTCGTGAGAGCTGGAAACTATGGCCTTGCCTTTAGATTTATCTTTGATGAGAGGCTCTTCAGGGTCATCAATGGCTTCCTGAACTTCTTCAATCACTTGATCCAGAGTAGGATCATCAATCGCTGAAGGAATCTCGACTACTAGGGCGCTAAAAATGTCTGGCAAAGAAGCCTTGGGTAGTTGAGCGGCTTCCACAGTAGGAGTATCGTCTTCTATTTCAACAATTTGGATTTGGGGAGAAGGAGCTTTAATGGCAATGACCTATAGTGGGACAATCGCTTCCATCACATGCCATGGACTGATAATGTTGGTCTGCGGGATGAAGAATATAGCGTCTGCGAGCTCTTCAGTGCTGAGTGCAAATTGCACATCCTCGGGCAGATCAACTTCTGAAGTGTAAGAGTTGTAAAAGTCCAAATAAATGACATTAGTGCTTGGGCAGCCTCTTGGTCCATTGGCCTGATTAGCGAGATCATTTTAGCCACTTGGATATTTTGCTCGCAAAATAGAACCGGAAGTAGATTGTACCCTCTGAAATCACTGAGACCATCACCAAAATGTGGAGTAATGGTGATATCCAGCGACTGGGCATTCTCAATAATCGCTCTACGTTCTCGGTGGAATTCTGCAAGGTCAGCATGATCATCTTCCAATCTCATGTGAGCTGTACTTGGACTGGGATGAACATCTCGCTTACTGGTAGATGCATCCTCCTTCAGATCTGGAAAGATGCGCTGAACAAATGCGCTTGATGAGGGTGAAACACATAGCGTCCTCCTTGACTGAATAAGGCTAGCTGTTGGTGGATGTAGCGTTCAATAGGTTGCCTGTACACTGGCAGATTGCTAATGTTTCCGGCAATATGCTGACGTTGTTCAAGTAGAAAAGTAGCAAACCCTCGGCGTCTGTATTTGATTCCAAATTCGAATAAGAAAGGATATCTCACTAGTTCTTCAAGTGAGTAGAAGTGTAAAACGAACTCTTCAGCCCATCTAGCTGTATCCAACAAACACCGTTTGCCAAGCTTGTCAGCTTTCTTTTGGTCTTTTCTAGCGGATAGATATTTCTCAAATCGTTCAATTTTTTCATCATAATACTCAGCCCAAAGTCATGCCAAGTATTCACGGGCTTCATCTTCTATCCATGAGTTGACTGGATTCGGACGCTCAGCGACAATCGGTCCTTTTCCTTTCCAAAGTTTAAGTGGATTAGGAAAGAGAGCATTCTGAGGAGAGTTGACGACTTTTAGAAGAGCTGAGTATCCAATCCTGTTGAGATCCTCTTCATCGGGGTTTTTCAGCTAATCGCCCATGTGGGGATTTTTTATGACAATTTTGTTTGGCCGAAGAGGATAGAAAAACTCATCAGAGTGATCGGTGAAATTAAAGCGTGCTTGGTCAAAATTTGTTCTGTTGATCACTAGTTTTCGAATATATTCCAAGCGAGATTGAAGACGCTCTAGTATGTAGAGATCAAGATCTGCAAGTCTTTTGAAAAATTTAAATTTGTTCGAGTTGGAGAGGCGAGAGTTGTGGAGAGTATCCTGAAAAGTTATTTTCGATTCAACTAAGGTCTTGGTGTCCCATTCTCTAGCTGCATAATAGAATTCAACTTCGGCAGTATATCCGCGGGGAAAGAAATCGATGACACGAGGAGGAGATCCGGTTGGAGTAGGAACAATGGCAATTGCTTCTGTTGGGATAGGGGCCACTTCTATCGACCGCTCAACGTGCAGAGTCGCTTCACTGGCTGGAGATGTTTCAGCGTCAGGAAGGACTTGAGCTACTTCTTTAGCTATATCCACAACAATTGCCAAATCAATGTCTACTTCAATAGAAACTTCTGAAGATGGAGGTGCATCAGCGTCTGGTGCTTTTTGAGCTGATACAAGCAAGCGTTTGAGAAAACAAGCAAAATTTCTACTAAGTAGAAATTACAAAAGAAATACTACAACGCTTACCCTGAGGACTATAATCGACTGACTCAGTCGCTTGATCTGTTTCAACATTTGGTACATTTTTCTCAGGCTCTGGGATCACTTCTTCAGGATCTAAATCGAGGAAAAAAGTGAGGGGAACAACTTGAATAGGAATTTTGAATCCTTCTAATATATTCAGAGTGTGCTGGATTCTATATTCGCTAAACGCCGAAAGAGCAATTTTATCCTAGTGTTAAAAGAAGAACATAGGTGAGGATAAAATACATTGTCTAAGACAAGTATTTACCCTAATAATCACCAAGTTCTGTTGAGAGAGCTCTAGGAGCAGCTGGAGGCTTTGGTGTAGAGTCAGGAACAACGTCCGAAGAAAGAGGAGGAACACTCGCTGGTTCTTCAAGCGCTGGTTCGGCTGGAGCGCTTGTTGATGCAGCTGGAGTGGATAAAGGAGTACACTTGCGGGCTAGCGGTACTTTTTTTCTTCTGCTTCTTCATCTTCGGGAGAGAAGTTAACGCTGGAGGAGGAGAAGGAGATTTTTTCTTTAGCTTTGGCTTCTTCTTCTGCTTCTTTGTTGGCTTAGCTAGCTCAGCGACCTTAACAGCGATCTTTCATTTTGGTCGCTTAACCACCACTATTTCTTCCGATGAGGATGATGATGAAGACGAAGACGCTTGCTCTTCATCATCGCTGCGAACAACCCCTTCGGCAAGAAGTCGCTCACGCTCTTCTTTGGGAACCGCTGCACCACCACGTCGCCTTGGTTTGAGCAGCTCGCTGATCATCTTTTTCCCATAGAACTTAAGCGCTGGGACTTTCTTTCTAGTGGTATTGACGAAACCACTAGCGCTTAAAATACGACTAAGCACAATCCCATAAGGCTTGAGATTTACTGACTTGGCCATCGCTGCTTTGAAGCGATTAAACACGTTAAGTGACCAATTAATCTTCAATTTGGTCAGAATGGCCACCATTGAACGTTGGAGATCTTATCGAAGCTTTTGTTTCTGCATTCGATCATCTTGGAGCATATTTTCTCCAGAATGACAGATTCGCCCATCATGTCATTCTTCTTGAAGTTAGGTTCGTCGGCAGCTTCAATGTCTTCTTTCTTGATCAATGCCCAGACTTTAGTAGCATCACCGAGAGTGACGTTCTCAACTTCGCCACCATCGTTTGGCAGATTGAGTAAAGACGATATGAGAGAAGGAGTGAGAACAAAGGTCTCACGAGCAAATGGGAAGACACAAGAAATGGAGTTTCCATCGTCAGAAATTTTTGCGTTCTGGAAGAAGAAAAGGGTTTCTTCCTCATAGATATTTGAATAGGAGGTTATCATGTCGCGCAAACCAGACTCTTGAATCAGGGGAAGAACAGTCCTTAGAGAGAAGTTATGGTTGTCATGAAGGTAGTCCCAGTTAACAAGAAATCCGGCGTTAACAGTAACTAATTTCTGGGTTTTGGAAGATTTTCTAGTAGCAGATTTTGAAGATTTGGGTTCCATTGATGAAGGGAAAAAGCTTCAGTTGAGGAGAGAGAAGAGAGTCTTTTTTCCTTAGAGAGAAGAACTTTTACAGTAGGAGTATTTGGAAGTGATAAAATTTTACTGTGAAGAGTGCAAAGGGTTTAAATAAGAGGCAAAAATTAACTCCTCAACTATTAGATGATTGACACGTATACAAAAATTAATTTTGAAAGTACTAAAAATTAAATTTTAGCCGTTTACTCATAAAGGCGGATGTCAAAAAGTGCAGTAAAATAGGGCATTAACTGTGAATTATAAAAGTTTGAAATTCGCAGTTACTTTTTGAAAACGTTTGAATAATTTTGAAATTTTCAGTGTGAATTACACGTGCTTGATAGTACACTGACACGTACTCAGATAGGTGCAGTTACTGAACTGCCTAGTTTTTAGATAGGAATCATTAACCGTCAGTTTGATTTGATAAGCATGTGTGGGTAGTTGTCAAATCTCATCTTTTGGACTGTTAGGAATTTCATGTTAGATGTTTTGATGATGACAATTAGGATTCCATGTTAGACCCCAAGAAATGTAAAGTATAAAGGCTTTCGTAGAACAAATGTATAAGCGCCTGAAAGCTCGTGTCTTTATACTAGGCTTGTATTTTTATCTTTATAGAGTTTAGACTAAGAATGTGATACTAAATCACTAGAAGAATTCTGTATGAGTCTACCAAGTGATGAAGTTGAAGATCAAGCGTCTGAAGAAACAGTAAAGATAAAGATTAGTCTCAAGCGTCCGTCAAACGCTAAAAGACTATCCCAGGTTACGAACTCAGCGCTCAAGATTTGTTATGGACCTTAGACCAAGTACTTAACACTAAGTCAATGATAGAATTCTGAGTGAGTCTATCAAAGATAAAGTGAAAGGACAAGCGTCTAAAAATCGGGCAAAGATTGTGACCTTTCTCAAGCGTCTGATTAACAAAGAAGGCTACTTTCAAAAAGCCTAAACTCCAAAGGCTCAAGCGCCTAGTTCTCCAAGCGTAACCTGAAGATTCAAATCCAAGTTATCAAAGATGCATGAATCAACGGAAATTATTCCCAAACGGAAATAAGACAAGATGCATCAAAAGTCGGATAAGTGCTATTAAAATATAAGCACTACAACTTATGGGCAAGCCATATCTTTGACCGAGACTGTCAGATTTATGAAACCAAGACCATGCCTAACCAATTAAATATACCCAAAGTTAGGATTGTCAGAACTCATGGAATGTTTAGGGAAACGAGATTCCAACCGTGTCCAACGGACAAAATCTCATAACAATCTATAAATAACCTTTTCAGCAAAAGGGACAAAAAAAAAAAGAACATAGATATAGAAAAACATCTGGACGTAAAAATAAGAAAAAGGGTCCAAAACGTTGCTGAATTTTTTTGAGAAAAAGCTTATACACTCCAGAGCCGAAACCCTTTAAGCTTTCTCAAATACATTCCTAGACAGTCACCCATATCTCAAACCTCTTTTTAAGAAGAACTTACACTACCATTGAGATATCTCCAAGTTGTTTGAACTTTCCAAAAACAAACAAACCCGTGACCAAAAACCATCAACACTTTTCATCTGAGTGAGAAAGCTTGTTGACTTACAAGCAATATTTTTGTGTAAAAGAAGCTTGTGGAAGAAGATCTCTATTGGAGCTGAAATCTGTGTGACCAAGGAGTTCCGAGATCAAGCGTAACTTGCACCATTTCTGAGTGAAAGAAGCAAGGGGATAGAAGGTCTTTAGTGGAGCTGAAATTTGTGTGACCAAGGAGTTCCGAGATCATATCCAATCTCCCTCTATTTTGTAGAAGTCTCTGTGTGACCCTTCGATAATCATCATAGTGGAAAACCTCCCTGATAAAAGGAGAAGAAGGACGTAGCTGGGATTACATCACCCAGTGAACCTTACAAATATCTTGTGCTATTTACTGCTGACTATTCATATTGTATTCTTTGAAATCACTAAGTGACACTTTTAATTAACTCGAACGCTAAGCTATAAAATACTTCCGCTGTGCTAACCCTGATTTAGCTAAACTCTGCCCTACTTTGGTAAGAGTTGAAATCACCAACTCTAAGTTAACTTTTCCCAAGCGCCTGAAACCAGCGCTTAAGTCATTATCTCTCAAGCGCCGCACCCAGCGCCCAAAGCTTCCCGAGCATTCAAATACTTCAAAGTGATACGAAATTTTTGAAGTCGAAAAAGACTTCAGGGTCTATTCAACCCCCCCTCTTCTAGACCCTTTCGTATACCACTTGGGACCAACAAGTGGTATCAGAGCGGTTGAAGTTGAAACCTAAGCGTTTCCAACTGTAACTGCTTGTTCAGATCCATTTTTTTTTATATAGTCGCTTTAAAATTACTTTAAATTTTTCATGGCATTCTCTAAAGTTCCCAAGTTGACCGAGTCAAATTATGATTCATGGAAGGTCAAAGCGTTTACTTATTTGTGTTCATGTGATGATGAAATGTGTGATATCATTTCAGATGGGCCAATCAAAATATACAAAGTTATCACCAGAGCGCCCGAAGCCACACAAGAAACACCTGACGGTTATGTGGAGAAGCCCAAACAAGAATGGTCCACCGATGAGCGTCGACGAGCCAATCTAGACAATGTCGGTCGGAATGCATTATACACAGCCATTGGTGACAATGACAACTTATTCAACAAAGTCAAATCATGCAATACAACTAAAGAAATTTGGGATAAGTTGGCTACTATTTGTGGTGGCTCAGCACAAATCAAGGAAAACAAATTATCAATTGCCAAAGAAAAATTCAACGGCTTCAAGATGTTATCCAATGAGACACTAGAACAATTAGACATGAGATTTACAGCTCTTGTCACAGAATTAACATCTTTGGGCATGGAACTACAAAATCGGGAAATGGTCGTCAAAATCTTCAGAAGTCTCCCGAGTAGATTCCTTATGAAAACAACTGCAATGAGAGAATCAAACAATCTGGACAGTCTAACTCCAGAAGATGCTTTTTCAGAACTCAAGGCATTTGAGTTTGAGTTGAATACGGCCAGCGATGCAGTGAGCAGTCCAGTAATTGAATCTGGAGCGCTAATGGCATCAATCAAAGGAAAATCCAGTAGTAAAGGAAAAGCTTCAGATATAAGTGAGGAAGAAGAACTAGCGCTTCTAAACAGATTCAGAAAGTTCCTGAAATATGAGAAGAAAGGAAGCAGTCCTAAACATCCAGGACAAAATTCATATCAAGCGCCTGTTCAAAATCTACAACAATATCAAACGCCTCACTATCCTGCACCATCCTCTCCAGCGTCAATTCAGCATCAAGCGTCTTCTTAGCAAGACCTCTCAGCACCAGTGGTTCCAAAACCACGATTTGCAAGATTAACAAATGAACAAAAGATGAAAACAAATCTTTGTTATAATTGCAGGAAACCAGGGCATTTCCAAGTTAATTGCCCATATCCGAATGTGTCTAAACCTACAAAGCAAGACCAAGCACACAGAAGTCAATTCAGGAATAATCTAAGGCAACAAGGATTGCTAGCAGAATCAGAACCATTTTACACTCCTGAAGAGGACTTGGAATCATCAGATGAAAGCAGTGATGATGAGCCTTCAAGCGACTCAGCATTCATTTGTCTTATGGCAAGAGATGATGAAGGGTCTGACGATTCGCTATCTGAGGTAACCACTGAATTATGTCATCCCCTTTCTTATGATGAATTACTTGACAAAGTAAAAGAATATTATAATGATTGTCAAGAAGCCGCAAAAATATTTCAAAATCACCTTTACATCATCTCAGCGCTCAAGAGCGACAAAGTGACGCTCAAAGCAGAGTTGCAAATTCAGCAACAGTGCATTGAGAAGAACCAATCGCTTGAGAGTGAAATTATTCAATTAAAAGGTGATATTGATATAATAGTCAAGAGAGAAGCTGAATTGATCGCTAAACTTGCTAAATCAGAGCAGCTTATCTCATCATTATCAAAAGCTTCTAGAACGCTAGATAATGTGACTGAAGTAACCAGAGCATTTGGTGAAAAGACCGGTTTAGGTTGTGATAAATCTGGTCACAAAACCAAAGCGTCTGTGGTTATATCAACCAACAGAGGAAAAGGTGTAACCTTTGTTGGAGAAAGCTCAAACAGACAAACGCTGAATGAGACTCAGAATATTGGTATTAGATCAAATGAAAAAGCTAACACTGGCTCAGTCAAAAGAAAGACCAAAGTAAATGATCTACAAAAGAAAGTATATCCAAGCGCTCGAAGGGCTAAGGAAAAACCTTCTACAAGTAAATCAAATGCTAAGCGTCTAGCACCAAAAGTGCATCCTAAGCCAATATCAAGGAAATACCAATGTCAATATCCGCAAAGATCTAGATCATATTATCGACACTATGATAACCATGATTATGATTGTGATTATTGCTATTATCAAGGATATTACCATACACCTAAAGAGCACACACAACACAAACCGAAACCCAAAAAGGCCAATCTTTCCAAAATGAAGACAAGGCAAATGTGGGTTCCGAAGATTCTAATTCAGACTAACGTTACTAACAAAGAAGGACCCAAAACAAAATGGGTACCTAAGAAGAATTAGAACTGCCCTTTGAATGCAGGTACCTAGAGCCAACACCGATACCTCAATTTGGTACATAGATAGTGGGTCGTCGAGACATATGACTGGATCAAAGGATCTCTTGATCAACTATCGTGCAACCAATGGTCCTCAAGTTATATTCGGTGATAATTCTAAAGGTAAAACTAAAGGTATAGGTATCATGCATAGGGGAACATCATGATCAATGATGTATACTATGTTGAGGGTCTTAAACATAATCTCCTAAGCATAAGTCAATTTTGTGATAAAGGCTTTGAAATTAAATTTTCTAGTGACTTGTGCGAGATAATCGATGTTAAGACAGGATCTACTAAATTAAAAGGAAGAAGAACAAACAATGTATACTTAGTAGATTGGGATTCAACATTAGATAACAACCCTACATGTTTCGTAGCTAAGAATCAAAATGAATTGGGTTGGTTATGGCATAGAAGAATGAATCACCTCAATTTTAAGGCAATCTCTCAATTAATATCGCTAAATCTTGTAGAGGGATTACCCAGGGGTTCCTTTAATAAAGATCGCTTATGTGATGCTTGTGAAATGGGTAAGCAAGTTAAATCATCTTTTAAGAAGAAGCTTCATCTATCGACCTCTCGAATACTTGAATTACTACATTTAGATTTGTTTGGTCCTATTCAAATCATGAGCGTTAGTGGTAAAAAGTATTCACTAGTAATAGTTGATGATTTCTCAAGCTATACATGGGTAGAATTTTTAGCATCTAAAGATGAAACTAGTGCCAAGCTCACCTCTCTAATTCGTCAACTACAAAACTCAAAAGATCTAAAAGTGACAAGAATTAGAAGTGATAGAGGAACTGAATTTACTAACCATATTGTTGAGAAATTTTGTAAAGACTTTGGAATACTTCATGAGTATTTAGCGCCTAGAACACCTCAACAAAATGGAGTTGCCAAGCGACAGAACAGAACGCTTAAAGAAGCCGCTAGGACTATGTTAGCCGAGTCTAAGCTGCCTCAAAAGTTTTGGGCCGAAGCTATCAACACTGCTTGCTACACTCAGAACCGATGTATGATCAACAAGCAACATGAAAAGACTCCATATGAGTTATGGAAGGGACGTAAGCCGAATGTTTCATACTTTCATGTATTTGGTTCAAAATGTTTCATTCATAACAATGGATCCCAAAGCCTAAAGACATTTGATCCTAAAGCAGATGAAGGAATCTTTCTAGGATACGCCAAAAATGGAAAGAGCTTTCGCATCTTAAATAAGATCAAATCGAAGGTTGAAGAATCCATTCATGTTGTATTTGATGATGCTAACCAAGAACCGAGTAAGGTTAATATTAATGATGCAGGAATTGAAGATTTATCTCAACAAGCGTCACAAATCAATCTGTGTGATGATAGTGATATTGATGAAGATAATGAAATCATTGTACCTAATCCTAAGATTACTCGTAAAGATATCAACGATGATATTGTAAGAAACGCTAATGATCATGAAGGGAATGTTCATCAAGAGCAAACTCAAACTGTAAACACTGAAGCGCCTACGCAAGGAATTGGTCAAGCGCCTGCACAGCCTAATCAAGCGTTAGATCAATCTCTTAACCCGTTCCAACCAGACAGAAAATGGCTCAGAGACCATCCACCAGAACTAATTATTGGAGATATTGGAGCACCTGTTAGAACCAGAGCCGCTACAATAAATGAGGCCATGTTTGCAAGCTTCCTATCTCAAATGGAACCAAAGAAAGTGGATGAAGCGCTTAACGATCCAAGTTGGATTGAAGCCATGCAAGAAGAGCTAAATCAGTTTGAAAGAAATAAGGTATGGACGCCAGTACCAAGACCAACTCACCAAGGAGTTATTGGGACTATATGGGTTTATAGAAACAAAATGGATGAGAATGGTACTGTAATTAGAAACAAAGCCAGACTTGTAGCACAAGGATACTGTCAAGAAGAGGGCATCGACTTCGATGAGACATACGCTCCTATCGCCCGTCTTGAAGCCATTCGGATGTTTCTAGCGTTTGCAGCATTTAACAAATTTACAATGTATCAAATGGACATAAAGAGTGCATTTCTGAATGGCAAACTCCAAGAAGAAGTATATGTGGAGCAACCACCAGGATTCATCAACAACCATGGGAAAAGTATGGTCTACAAATTGGACAAGGCACTTTATGGTCTTAAACAAGCACCAAGAGCATGGTATGACACTCTTTCTATCTTCCTTATAGGTAATGGCTTTTCAAAAGGCAGCGTTGACACAACGTTATTCAAAATTACCCATAATGAAGATATTCTCCTAGTTCAAATTTATGTTGATGATATTATATTTGGATCTACCAATAAGCGTCTATGTGAGAAATTTTCGAAAATGATGCAAGATCAATTTGAAATGAGCATGATGGGTGAATTAACTTTCTTCCTAGGATTACAAGTTAAACAACTCCCTAATGGCATATTCATAAACCAAACTAAATATACTAGAGATATGATCAAGAAATTTGGTATGGAAAATGCATCACCTTCCAAAATTCCAATGAGCCAAACGCTTAAGCTAGATAGAGATGATAATGGAAAGAAAATTGATATCACTAACTATAGAGGTATTATTGGATCACTTCTTTATCTTACAGCTAGTAGACCTGATATTATGTTCTCAGTATGCATGTGTGCACGATTTCAAGCTGATCCTAGAGAATCACACTTAATTGCTGCTAAAAGGATCCTTAAGTACCTAAAAGGCACACAAAATGTGGGCTTATGGTATCCTAGGGATTCTCCTTTTGAACTAATTGGTTATTCAGATGCAGATTTTGCAGGATGCAAAATAGATAGAAAAAGTACTAGTGGAACATGTCAATTTCTAGGTGATAGACTAATTTCATGGCATAGTAAGAAGCAACAGTCCATCGCTACTTCCACCGCTGAAGCTGAGTATGTAGACGCTGGAAGCTGTTGTGCACAGATCCTTTGGATGAGGCAACAACTTAGAGACTATGGAATAATCCTAGATCCAACTCCTATCCATTGTGACAATCAAAGCGCCTTAGCAATGACTCAAAATCCAGTTCTTCACTCTAGAACCAAACACATTGACATTCGCTATCACTTTCTACGTGACCACGTTCAAAAGAAATATATCTCCATGCACTTCATCGGTACAGAAAAGCAACTGGCAGATATCTTCACCAAGCGCTCAACGAACAACGTTTTCTCACTTTAAGAAGTGAACTAGGTATGATTGATCTAAATGCTTAATCATTCGAAACATCATACTTTTGTTAGGCATGAAATTTAGGGGGAATTCACTTTATTTTATGTAATTTATGGGGAACCTACATAGGGGGAACCTTAAAAGAACTAACTATATTTAAGTGAATATGACCAAAAATGTTTTCCCTTGCATCGGTCATACGCACTTAGCACCATACACTTAAATCATTCGGACGCTTATTACACAAACCATTCTTAGCGTCTGTGCTTCTTTCAAAACACTAAACGCTTAAGCTTATTCCAAGTCAAGCGCTTAGTAAAATGTATTTCAAATGAAGCGTACCTTACCCGACGCTAAACAAAAATTAATGGATTAGTCAATCAATGCAATGAATGCTGACTTGACATCTCTTATTTTTGTTCAAGAAAACCCAAGGGTACTCATTGTTTCTTTAAAAAATTGGTTCAGCTTATGTACATGTGTAAATACACTCACCATGTATTCTGGGCGAGTACATCTAACGCTGAATATTTTAAAATTATACTCTAAAGTAAACACTGACACCAACAGTATGTTGTCATTTATCGAAACCAGTGTGAGAAAAATATTCCATCTTCACATATAAATGTTAAACTTTTCATTATTTCACACAAGCATCAAAAGATTGTCAACAATGTGCTTGAACGCTCAAGCATACAAAGGGATTTGGGAAGAATTTCAAATTTGTCGAGCGTCAATATAAAACATCCTTGCAAATAATAAAGTATGACGAGCGTCAAATTTCTGATAGAGCAAAATCATATCTACACGCTCCAAATAATCAAAAATTGGCGGGCACTTACATAGTTCTTCAAAATGATAGCTCTCAAACAGATTGTGTGGTATACGTGTCAACATTTCACACGCGCGTGTACCACACTTAAACTCTGAATCGTCTTATTTCAAATCTCTACTCGGACTTCAAAAAATTATATGTGGGAGTTACCAAATGTAACCGTGCCTACCTTTTAAAATTCACGTCCACAGTTATCTTGCTCAAAGGCTGAGATCTAATTGATTGCCACGTGTCAAAATCCTAACAAAGATAGAAAACAAAAATTCAAAACTATGTTGCTAAAAAAAAAAAAACAAAAACTAATTTTGTGCAGAAAAGAACCCATTTCTACTCAAACTATCTGCAAAAATCTCTCTCTCTCTAAAAGCAAAAATCTCTCAATCACTCCTTCTCACTAATGGCACCCAAGAAATCTGCTGCTACTTCGACTGAAAAAATCTTCAAGGTAACCGAGGGTCTCGTGGTGGACTGGAAGTTCCTATACGAACATAACCAAATTGACCTATCGGAGATGATGGACTCTGTTGCCGAGGCTGGGCTCCAGAAGTTCCTAACCAGATATTCATACATCTTTCCCGGTGAAGTCGATCACTTTTGGAGAAATGCTAACCTGTCAGAAGACGAGACTTCCATCTCTTGTCTATTTCCTATCTCCAAGAAAGAATCCAAGTCATTCACTCTTTCTGCCACTACAATCGCTCATAACTTCACCCTACCGAACGAAGGAGCAACTTTGGACACCATCACTGACGAACAAATTGAAGAAGTATGGGTCAGAATACGAGCGTATGATGATGTTCCGTACAAACAGTACTTCGAAAAGAAAGATATCGTCAACAGATATCGTGTCTTGGCTGATTTCTGCAGCAAAAACATTGAATGCAGAGTGGGCACTTTTGACAAGATTAACCCGTTGCAATTTCGCATGATGACCGCCATCCTGCTAAACATCAAAATTAACTGGAGCACCTATGTGTTCAGCAGATTCAAGGACTGTCTGCGTACTTCAAACAAACCTTACGGTTTAGTTTTAAGTGACCTGCTATTCAGAGCAGAATGTACATCTTCGGATGGGTTTACTATAGCCAAACACAAATTTTATGGACCAAGAATCATTCAGAATCTTTTTAACCCACCAAAGATCGGAGGTGCGGCCAGACCTCTCTCTGAGCGCCAAGTTGTGCGTGACACTAGTACAGAAGAGGTCTGTTACAGCGGTTTTTTTTTCACTATTACAGCGGTTTTAACCGCTGTAATACGTATCGCTGTAATTGGTATGTTTACTATTACAGCGGTTAAAAACCGCTGTAAAATGAGCCCTATTACAGCGGTTCAATAACGAACCGCTGTAATAGGTAAATAAAAAAAAATTTAACTGTAAAAGCCGTTGCCTGTTACAGCGGTTCCGAAACGAACCGCTGTAACGTGATTTTTTTTATTTTTATTTTTTTCTGTTATAATTTCAGCTAGAGCTATATCCTTCCCACAAGCTCAAAATTCAACTCATCAATAACACATAAAACAAACCAATTGCTCAACAGAAACAACAAATTCAAATCCAAAATTAATTTCATTCACCAAATAATAATCTCCAATAATTACAAATAATAACGAGTTTACAATAAACCAATATAAACTAATCACTGCTTTTAAATCAAATAAAAATTTACAATAATTTTCAACTTACACCGCCGGCATATCAAAAGCGCATTTAAAAATGTATTGTGCCAATTCAGAACGTGCTTCATCAAGTTGCTCTATAGTGTAAGTGGCGTACTGACAATCAGCAAAGTACTGCAAGACAAATATTAAAATCCAACAAAAATGTTTAATAACTTAAAAGGTACATTAGAATTTGATTAATATTAATTAGGATTATGCATACCGTCGGTGGGATTATAGATTCTCCGTGTCTAATAATATCTTTCATGAATTTCATGACGAAGAACCCACAATCTATGGCATTTATTTGAATGGGGCACTACAAATTAAATTCAAATCAAAATTGTATTAGAACAAATAACTTTTATACGAATAATTTCTTGAAACTATAATTAAAATAATATAATTAAACTAACCTGTATACAACTCCATGTACAGGCCTTGTTTTTTGATTTGATCTTTTGGTTGTTTTTATTTGCTCGAAACATCAAGACAGCGCTGTTAAAAACATCAAAAATCAAGGA
The DNA here is from genome assembly GCA_019426215.1 of Buddleja alternifolia. Taxonomy (NCBI): domain Eukaryota; kingdom Viridiplantae; phylum Streptophyta; class Magnoliopsida; order Lamiales; family Scrophulariaceae; genus Buddleja; species Buddleja alternifolia. The sequence continues at coordinate 24,736,473 of CM033395.1, read as the reverse complement.
AATATGTCAATATCAAGCAAATATATATATATATGAAGTCTAGTTATAATATATATACTTTAAACTTAATATTAAATATAATATAATGGATACATTTAATTGAATGATAAAACTTACTGATTGATCATATCTTTCATATCATGTCGGTTATTTGGATTACCGTGCAAAGAATCCAAATAATAAACGATATCTTTAATTGGATCAATCACGAGCAACAACCAATGGCCCCTAATCAGCATATTCAAAAGAAAAATTTTAAATTAGTTATGCCTACGTAACAAATTTTACAAAATAACAATGTGTCTTTAGTAGCTCACCCGGAGTTGTAAGGTGCAAGAAACAACTTCCCCTCCAGTGCACTAGCTATCATAGTATTTGCTATATATTGCGATTTGTCAACAAGCTGCGTGGGAGTAATTCCTGCTCCCGCAGATATAGAATGTGGGCTAAGGAACCCGAATTTATTTTGTTTTTGTTCGGGGACCACGTGATTAACCCACAAACACCTACAATTGAGCATAAAATAAATTTGAGTAACAAAAATAAACATAGTTCAAATTAATGCAGTAAAATAATTTAATTAAAAGCTTACTTTTTCTTAATTAATATTTAAAAACTTACTTGATGTAAGCAGTAATGATAGAGGCTCCTATCTGTTCTTTATGCACAAAGTCACCGATCTCCTCCCGCCCAATATATTCTGGAAAGGGGATATTGAAGATTTCCTCGGGTATGTCTATCCGGATAGTGTTATCAGCAGCCATCATCCCAAAGAACCTTTCAAGAATTGCAAGTGAATTAGGGGGTGGAGCAGGAGGGTTGGCCACTAGAGAAGGAGGGTTGGCCACTAGAGGTGTATTTTTGACATGTGAGTGCTTCGTCATCTCTGATTTGCTTTTTCCGAGTGATGATTTGGATTTTCCGAGAGACTATAAGCAAAAGAAAACAAAACGTGGGCGTTATCAATGAAAGTATATTTATTAACATTAAACAATTGTTATAATTTAATAATGACTAGCTATTAATAATTACGTACCGATGCATCACCGACAATCACAAGACTCTTAGGCCAAGCAACCATGTATCCCACAGCCTCAGATACTGTGAACACTCCTTCATCATCGAGAGGGACTGGTAAGGGTGCAATATCTTCAATTGCAATGTCAATCGACACTTTCACGAGGTTGGAGGCTAATGGACATGTATGCAATGTTCTATCCTTTGGTTGATTGTACATTGTTCCTCTTGCCACCAAACGATAACACGGTGTAGAAAGTGCTAATTGACACTGCACCACATCCTACATATATATATATATATACCATTATATTAGAAAATATTGTATATCATACAGAAATATAGGATTGTAAGTTACATTATCACTAAACAATATGCTTTTCATTAATTACCTGAGGAAGGTCTTTCACTTCTGGGCAGCTATCTTTCAAAGAAACCGCCTCTTCTGTATGTGGCTGCTGCGACGACCCAGACGCCCTCTTCTGGGCAGCAATTCGAATAGTGATTGAGTGAGCATTTGAACCGTGTCTTGCAAGTTATCAATCACCGTATTTTTTGAAGGCTTTGAATCCGAAAAGTAATCTGTTTGGGATACCCCAAAGCCTACACCCCTAACTCGACCCGGATGCTCCTTCTTTTTAAGAGCTATAGCCAGTATATCATTCCGGGTCTTCTCGGGTCCACTGTGGCTACCCTCCTGTGATAAGCTTTCCTGTAATAATACATTTAAAAAATACAAAAATTTGTTATTTTAAAATTATTTTTAAAAAAGCATACAACACACTATATAACTAAAATTGCAAATAACTCACCATTGATTCCACTACTCTTTTAACATTGACATTATCAATCTTGTTCTGGCTGTCAGAATGTGCAACCCTCCACACTAGTGCTCGTGTCACCTCTGTGACATCTGACCCAGCATCCTTTCTTTTATGCTTCTATATAAGAAAATTTGTAAGGAAATAAATTTGATTAGAAAATTTGTAATTAAGGAAATTTGATTAGAAAATTTGTAAGGAAATTTGATTAGAATTACAACTTGTAACGAACTACGTACCTCAATATACTCCACTTGAGCATATCCAAGACGTGATGCCCTGTAAGGATATTCAGGGTCCTTTGCTCTTTCAGAATTGTCCTTACGTAGTTGCTGTTCATTATATAATCAAGGCATTAGTCAATGTATATAGTTTCAAATAAATTAAAATGAAACCATAAATTAAAATAATTACCTGAAAAGCTTCACTTTGGCGTATTTCTACAAATTTTGTCCAATCTTCTTGAGATATACGATATTTTTCGGGTGGGCTTGAATTAATGTTCCCATCATCATCCTCTACCCAGATTCTGGTCAAGTAGCTCCTGTAGTTTCGAGCTAGCTTCCCAGCCTCGGCTAAGACGAACTTCTGTCTACTTTCGTCAATATCAAAGGCCAACTATAAAAAACAAAGAACAAAGTATATAAAAAATGTTAATTTAGAGAAAAAAAAAACTACATTTACCAATTAAAAACATAATATATAATAACTAACTTACAGCTATTTCATTCCAAATGGCATATTTTATTGCTGCAGGGACGCTGCGCCAATCACTGATAGTAATAGGGACCCTGTCACGAGCTATCACGCCAATGTAACCAACAAAAGTTGATTTATTTGGGTCAACTGGTTGACCATACTCGTTCCAACCAACTTGTAGCTTTATGCCTTTACTTTTGGCCTTTATTACTTTCTTCATTGCTGTAATACCTCTCCGTATCTCACTTTCAACACTTGGGTTTGCAGCACCTCCAGAATCCATCTACAAGATTTCATAAGTGAAAATTCAAATATTTCAACAACAACAAACGAAAATAAATATATATGCATTAATCACATCATTAATCAGTTGGATCATATAAATCACATCAAAAAGTACAAAACCAAATATTGATAAGCTTACATTGGTAGTGGTCGTCGTGGTAGTGGCGGAGGAGAGGGTGACTGTGGTGGTATACGGTATCGACCTACAAAAGCAAAAAAATACAGAAGTTAGTGTAACTCATTCACTAATATAATATTACAAGCTGGTTCAATATAATTTACACTTTAACTGCATACTTAACAAAAGAGTTCAAATAAGTTACTCATATAATTATCAAATAAGTTCAAATACCTTTCATCGTTTTCTTTTTGTCGCTGGTTTACTAATCTTTTGTGATCCCTCAGTACGACCATTTTGTTTAGTACGCCGACGAACAGAAGGATTAATCCATATCCCTTCTTGGTGATCTTCTCGCATATACAATTCATCATCACTGATATCCAAGTCACCGTCACTATTTGTGGATTGTGAACCACCTAAGATAGGATTTCCTCCATCATCTTCATTATATAGGCCATCATCCTCAATACAAGTATTTTTGTTTGCCGATAAAACAATGGACCACCTCTTATCGACAGGATCGGTGACAAAAAACACTTGTTTAGCTTGAGATGCCAAAATGAAAGGTTCATCTTTGTATCCCACCTTTTCAAGGTCTACTCGAGTAAAACCTATTTCACTATCATCGACACCATTTTTATGGTCAACCCACCTACACCCAAATACAGGCACCCGAAACCAACTGTAATCCAGCTCCCATATACGTTCAATCACCCCATAATATGGTAAAGTGGCATAGATAGGGCTATTATCTTTCGCACTTGAGATATGCATTGCTTCAGCTACAAGACTCACCCCACTATTCTGCATTGTACTCCGTTCATCTTGGTCTTTTGTATAAAATGTGACACCATTTATACGATAACCCGAATGACAAAATACGAATCTGCCCGGGGCCACCGACAACCGTGCCAATTTATCTGAAACTGAAAGTGAATTCTCATTTTGTTTCTCTTGAATACACTTTCGGAACCAATCGATAAAACTCTTGTTATGTTCTCTTGAAATCCAACTTTCATTTTTACTTGAATTTATTCTCCTAAGTTGGTCCTTGTGCTCTTCAACATATGGCTCAACCTCATCGGTGTTGTGGAGCACATATAGGTGTGCCTGATCCTTTTGTGTGCTAGGAACACTCACTAATTGCTTTCCAATTACGCTTTCTCCTTCTGTTCCCCCCCCCCCCCCACAACAGGAGACTTTTGAAGCTCTGCAACGTTAGAATCATTCAGATATTCTGTGCAAAATGTAATAGCTTCATCAACTATGTACCGCTCAACAATGCAACCTTCCGGCCGGCTACGATTTTTCACATAGCCTTTCAATACCTTCATATAACGCTCAGCCGGATACATAGATCTCATAAAAGCTGGTCCACAAAGTTGTGTCTCTCTAACCAAGTGAATAGGTAGGTGAGTCATTATATCAAAAAACGCGGGTGGGAAATACATCTCAAGCTCACACAAAGTGAGGACAAGTTGTTTCTGAAGTGCAGGCAATTGTTCAGGATCAAACACCTTGCTCCACATTGCTTTGAAGAAGAAACACAATCTAGTTATCGTTTCTCTCACCTTTTTTGGCAGAATGGCCCGTAAAGCAATTGGTAGCAAATGATCCATGATTACATGACAATCATGAGTCTTCATATGCTTTAGCTTCAAGTCCTTCATTGATACAAGACTGCTAATGTTCGAAGAATACCCTTCGGGAACTTTCACTCCACAAAGAAACTCACATAATGCAATTTTTTCTTTTCTAGATAGCGTGTGAGCTGCTGGAGGTAAATAAGTACGTTTTCCCTTCATTGTTGGTGCCAATTTACCTCTTATCTTCATTTCAACTAAGTCCAACCTTGCCTTTACTCCATCTTTTGTCTTGCCGGGCACATTTAGAAGAGTACCAATGACACTATCAAATACATTTTTCTCAATATGCATTATATCAAGAAAATGTCTAACATGTAAAGATTTCCAATACGGCAAATCAAAAAAAATTGACCTTTTTTTCCACCCAGTTTTTGCAAGGCCGCCTGCAAAAGTCTTTCCGAACTTGATATCCAAGTCTTTTACATTCTCAAACACCTCTTCACCGGTCAAACACTTAGGAGCTCGACATTCTTCTATGCTCCCATTGAAAGCTTTCTTCCACCGACGATATCGATGTTCTCGATTCAACCATCTTCGATGCCCTTGGAATGCATATTTCTGAGAGTGTGGGAGTCTATATTGATCTGTACTCTTGACACATATGGGGCATGCACATTGCCCATGTACACCATATCCCTCGAGATTAGCTCTTGCTGGAAAATCATTGATTGTACCAAACAACATAACTCTGAGATTGAAGCTCTCTTTTCTAAACCCATCATACACTTTAATACCGGTCTCCCACAACTCTTTCAAATCCTCAATTAAAGGGGCCAAGTAGACATCTATATCATTTCCAGGTTGTTTCGGCCCGGAAATTAGTATAGGCATCATAATATGCTCTCGCTTCATGCATCGCGAAGGGGGTAGGTTGTAGATCATCAAAATCACCGGCCATGTACTATGTGAGCTACTTTGCAAGCCATGTGGGTTCATTCCATCTGTAGCCAATACAAGGCGTAAATTTCTTGGTTCTTCCCTAAATTCAGGGAAATCATTATCGATCTTTTTCCATTGAGGAGAATCTGAAGGATGTCTAATCTTGTTATCTTCAATCCCTTGTTCAAGCCTTCTATCAGCATACCATGTCAAGTCCTTGGCAAACGCTTCACTACTGTACATGCGTCTAAATCTAGGTATTATGGGCAAATACCATGCTGTTTTGACAGGAGCAGATCCATTCTTCTTGTACCGTGAGGTGCCACATTTGGGACACACCGTCAATGATGCATAGTCCTTTCTAAACAAGATGCAATCATTGAAACAAGCATGTATCCTCTCATATCCCATGCCAATTGCAGTTAACATCTTCTTAGCCTCATAAGTACGATTAGGTAACACATTATCATCGGGTAACATACTTTTTAATAGACCAAGTAAGTCTGTGAAACTCTTATCACTCCACCCATTGTTAGCTTTTAACTTGTAGAGGTTTAGGACTGCTTTCAATCTTGTGAAATTACTACCACTATACAGGGGTGTCTTTGAATCACTTGTCAAATTGTCGAACATCTTGGGACAATTTCGCAAATCCTCCTCGATCACATTGGTCATCTCCTCCAAACGATCAGGCTCATAATCATCCATGTCAAAATCTACTGATCGATATGATGTATCACCCAAATCAGCTGAGGTGGCACTGCTTTCACCGTGTCTTGTCCATCGTGTGTAGCTTTTATCAATTCCATTACACACCAAATGATCTTCCAAGTCACGTGGACTAATTCTCTTTCCAAAACAACAACGTAAACATGGACAACTAATCCTAGTCGGATCCGATGCATGCTCAACCGCAAAGTCGATGAATTCTTTCACCCCTTTCCCATATTGCTCCGACATACGATCCGCTACAATCCAACTTCGATCCATCTAAATTCTCAATTAATTAAATTAAATAATTTTAACATCAGTTGATAGTTAAATTAATTAAATAAATTTATTTTTAATTTATTTCGCATTATTCTATAAAAAATTCGGCAGAGTAACGACGCAAATATTTCTACCAAGTTCTCGACTTAATCTTCTCAGTGGGTTGTAACCAACAGAAGTCGAATCTTACGATCCGCTAAAATCTCAACAGGGAAACGACGCAAAAAATACTACCAATTTCAACCACAACAAACCCAACACTCTAATCTTTCACCCACAACGAACACAAAACGATACAAAAATATTGATCACCAGTTGGATCACATAAAACATCATATTTCCAGGGGAACAACTACAAATATTGATCACCAGTTGGATCACATAGATCACATAAAAAACTACAAATAAAGCATCATATTATAAATATTGATCACCAATTGGATCCAAAAGCACATAAAACTACAAATAAATTAAAGCATCACGATATAAAGTTTTTGGAGCTTCTCGGTTGTGCAGAAAGCTGTGCGCGTCTTCACGAGAAAATTCATAAATAATTGTAGAAAGCTCGGATTCATGAACCGTTTTCTTCCTATGAAACTAGACACATAGGGCTATCCACACATATATCTCACATACTCAGTAGATGTCTAGAAAAAAGCAGATTTGTATTCAAAGTTAGAGAAAAATCTGTCAATTTTCAAAACAGCTGTGCGCGTCTTCACGAGAAAATTCATAACTCATTGTGGAAAGCTCCGATTCATGAACCGTTTTCTTCATATGAAACTAGACACATAGGGATATCCACACATATATCTCACATACTCAGTAGATGTCTAGAAAAAAGCAGATTTGTATTCAAAGTTAGAGAAAAATCTGTCAATTTTCAAAACAGCTGTGCGCGTCTTCACGAGAAAATTCATAACTCATTGTGGAAAGCTCCGATTCATGAACCGTTTTATTCATATGAAACTAGACACATAGGGCTATCCACACATATATCTCACATACTCAGTAGATGTCTAGAAAAAAGCAGATTTGTATTCAAAGTTAGAGAAAAATCTGTCAATTTTCAAAACAGCTGTGCGCGTCTTCACGAGAAAATTCATAACTCATTGTGGAAAGCTCCGATTCATGAACCGTTTTATTCATATGAAACTAGACACATAGGGATATACATACATATATCGAACATACTCATGAGATGCCTAGAACAAATCAGATTTGCATTCAAAGTTAGTAAAAAATCAACTACAACATAATAACAAAAATCCACTATATAATTTATAAAACCCCAATTAACATAACATGATATATATAACAATAATTAACAAATTAACATATAACCTACATTATATACATCACAAAATCAGAATTAACATAACATTAATATATAACAAACAAGAAATTAACACATAACCTAAATTTAATATATACATAATATATATATATATAACATAACATATATAAACATATATATATATATATATACCTATAAAGAGAGAGAGGAGGAGAGTGGTGGGTCACGGCGGCGGCGACGGCGGCTGCTCGGGCGGCGGCGGTTTCGGGTGGTGGTGGAGGTGGTGGCGACGGGACGGGGGCGGTTTAGGTTAGCTTGAGAGTGAGAGAGAGAGTATAGAGAGAGAGAGTAGAGTATAGGGAGAGAGATCGAGTAGAGAGATAGAGAAAAATCAAATGGGGCGGCGGCGGCGGCGGCGGATTGTGGTGGTGGTGGAGACGATGGCGGGGGCGGTGGTGGAGAGTGAGAGAGATAGTAGAGTAGAGAGAGAGAGTAGAGTAGAGAGTGAGAGAGATAGTAGAGTAGAGAGAGAGAGTAGAGTAGAGAGTGAGAGAGATAGTAGAGTAGAGAGAGAGAGTAGAGTAGAGAGTGAGAGAGATAGTAGAGTAGAGAGAGAGAGTAGAGTAGAGAGTGAGAGAGATAGTAGAGTAGAGAGAGAGAGTAGAGTAGAGAGTGAGAGATAGTAGAGAGAAATGAGGGGGAGAGCTCGGTTTTTGGGGGGAAAAAAGGGAGGGAATTTTTTTTTTTTTTAATTACGTTTTATAGCGGTTCGGGAACGAACCGCTATAACCGGTTTACCAATTATAGCGGTTCATTCCCGAACCGCTATAACTGGCATAAACCGGTTTACCAGTTATAGCGGTTCGGGAATGAACCGCTATAATTGGTAAACCGGTTATAGCGGTTCATTCCCGAACCGCTATAAAAAAAAAAAAAAAAATTTTTCTGTTCGCGCTATAATAGCGGTTTTTTATCGAACCGCTATAATAGGTTCGAACTATTACAGCGATTTTTTATCGAACCGCTGTAATAGGTGCCCGGTTAATATCCATTATAACGGTTCACTTATAAACCGCTGTAATAAGTCTCTCCGTTCAGCGGTTTTCCAAAAACCGCTGTAAAATGTGCGCTGTAACAGGTCTTTTCTGTACTAGTGTGAAGCGTTAGACGAGGAGGCTGAGCGTCCAGCTCCAGAGGAAGCTAAGCATTCCACTCCGAAGAAAGCCGTGACACGCCCGGCTGCTACCAAAAAGAGGGCTACACGAAAGCCCAAGGCTCAACCTATTCCCTCTCCTCCGCAGGATGATGAAGCTACGGATGACGATGAAGAGGACAAGATTCCTCCCGTAACCCGAAGAACACTGGAAAACGTACTTAAACACATAGACTTTGCATAACCTACTATTGCACCCACTCAAGCGCCACCGGCTGAAGGGGTGAACGTGAAGCGTATCTTCAAGAGACGCAGAGGACTACGCAAGCGTCAAGTCGATGTTACTCCTCCAGAGCCTGAGACTACTGAGCCAAGCGCTCAAGCTACTATTGCTGTTGAGACTAGCTCTCAGGGTAAGTTTATTTCTTCCCACAACAGTTTCTTACCTACTTATGTAGAAGATCCTCCCCTTATAAAGGATATCTGTTATACAGCTCTTCCTCTAGCCGTTGTTCAAGCGCCCAGTGATGTCCATCTGGATGTCGATATTACAGATGTTGTCGCCATCGCTCATGCAGCCGCCACAAAATTTGCAGGCTTAGAGCTTGATGAACCTGATGTTCCAGAGGTTCCACTACTACTTACTCTCCCATCTACAACCGAGGCACGCTCAGACAATCAGAGTGACGCTGACGAAATTATCATTCACCAAAACTTCTTTCAGTTGGATCCTCTAAAGACAATTGATCACTCAGTTGACTATCTACCCCCAGCGCCCGAAGAAGACTTCTTTCCTACCGGATATAATGAAGACAGTCTTATAAATGCGGAGAATGATATCGTCAACCTTATTAAGTTTGATCTCACTGTCCGAGATACCTTGCTCACCTGATCAGCGCCCCCGCGACAGTTCAGGAAAGAAAGACCCCACGAGCAGATGTTGATTTGGCCTATTATCGCGAGTACGGGCACAGCAAACCAACTGGTCTTGCTCTCAGAGATTTCAACATACGAGTCTATGACCGTGCTTATGGACTCATCAATCCCACTGAGAAGCTCTTAAACAGAGAAGGCTACTCTCACTCCTCAACACTCGTCAACAGTCCTGCAAATATGTTTTCCGCTAATCCGCTCCGTTTATGGACGAATAAAGGTGTACATGCCGGAGACCATCCAGCATCTGTCCTTGATATGATTCAGACAGAAGCTGATGCTTATTTTGATAGCGTTTGGAACGCTAATTATGAACCAGACAAGCATCGCTTTGAGGCAATCCGAGATATTCACCAGCAAGGATTTCGAGCTATCCTTAATGCAGGGACTGAGTACTGCATGACTGAAGTGAATTGGGCTGAAGCGTATGTTGGGAGCAAATACAAATTCGAAGAGTTGGTTAGTGATCCTCATCTCTTCAGCGCCTGTATCCATGATAAGAAGCGAAAATTTGCTCAATATTGCTTACAGAAGCGTCAAAGGAGAATTGGGTCAGTATTGAGGCTGCCTCTGATTCGTCAACACACTGAGCAGTCCTTACGCGTAGCGTTGCACAGATTTGCAAACACTCCTCTACGATTTGACACTCAAGCGTCTTCCAACGACAGTTCTTCACCATCTTGCTTGAATTTCACTTCAAGTGACTGTGACGACAACTTTCGACTTATGATCAAGCTCATGACTCCCCTCGCTCACTTTGATAGAGTCTTCACAGCCAACCTGCGCTCATGGAATGGATCCCGGATAAACTCCTTCACCGGCTATCCACTCCTTTCCTCCATCCGACAGGAAGTTCATAGTCACTATGACTTCGTCTTATCTTCACTGGAAAGAAACCAAGCGCTTGATCAAGCTGTCTACCCCTATTTGGAAGACTACTACACAAGTTACGTTCCTGAATCTCAGAAACTCAACGCTCTTCCAACGGACAGGCTGATTGGCTTTTCTCAACATTACTGCTCCGTTGCTATCTTTTCCATCAGCAGAGCGCCTTCCAGAATCTTTCCCAATCACGTACTGGATATCCTTGGTCCAATGTACATTCGGGCCATGGATAGTCCACTTCACACCTTCATTCAAGGTACTTACCTTCCTACTCTACACTTGAATGCACTTCTACAGAGTGCTACATATCCATATGCAGATGAGCCATTTGCCGGCATGGACTTCACCTTTACGGACTTTAGCCGTATCGAATCAGTCAATGTTGAAGCGCCAATTGCAAGGATAGATGCACTGCCAGCGTCACCCATTGCCGAAGCGCCTGTTGAAAGGTTGCATTTCTCGCCAGCGCCCATTATTGCTGAGGACTCCACAGATCAACCTCAAGTACCTATTCCTGTTGACAGTCCATTTGCTTCTGACTCTACTGCTTCCACAAAGTCTATTATTGACCCGGAGCTTCAAGGGACCGTGTTTGACCCTACTTATCAAGTCCCAATGGAATCACTCAAACACACGTCTCGCTTCAAGCTTCCAGTTAATCCTGCGGTTTCTTCTGCTCAAGCGACCGTGACTGAAGGCCTTAAGAAATTTCAGCACATGGCTGACGCTACTCAGGCGAGTCACCTGGCCTTGAAAGAAGACATTATCAACCGCTTCACTACTCTAGAGACCTCTCTAACAGACGCTACGCAAGCCCAACTCCTGGTCATGAAAGAACATTTCGATCAGTGTCTTAACACTCTTGAGGCCTCTGTCGCTCAGATTGCTACTCAAATCAGTCTCCTTACTCAGCATTTTATGCCGACTGATGATGGCAATAAGGGGGAAGAGAAGAAGAAAGGGGAGAAGAGGAAAACTTCAACATCAAGCGCTTAAGATCCTCCTCCGCCGCCCAAGCGTCAACATACTCCCACTCCTCCTCCTATACAAAATAAAGAGCAAGATCCCTATCCATCTTGGGTAACCACTTTTGCCCCTACTGGAGCGCCTAGTAAAAGAGAAACTCCAAGAGCGCTCTATCCAGATCTTCCAGTACCTTCCAGAGCACTGCTTGAGCAGTTTGACATACCTCTTTCCAGAGCGTCCATTCTAGAATCTACCAATCCAGAAAAAGTAGCTGCGGAACGGAAGATGTCTGATCTAAATCGAACCTTCAGAATCTGCTTAAGGTATATGGGTATTGACCCAGATGAATGGGATAAGCATTACGTTGCTTTCAAACAAAAACAAGTAGATGAAAACAAATATATAATCAATAAAGATCATGATGTGATGATGACATTAGAAGATCAAATAACTGAGGCAATCTGCGCAGAAATGACCAAGAGATACAAGATCAAGTCACGATCTTGATTGTACTTCTGTTTTTCTTGCTTTCATCTCTTCCTTATTTCAGTTGTAAAAATGCTTGTACCTTCAATGATATATATAATGCATTTTTCAGCTGAAACACCTCGTTGAAGCTCAACTAACCTTAACTAACTTACTAACCAACGCTAACCTTTATTTTTTGGCCGTCTAACTCTTGAACTATAAAACAGTAAGTATTGCCATCATCAAAAAGGGGGAAATTGTTAGGAATTTCATGTTAGATGTTTTGATGATGACAATTAGGATTCCATGTTAGACCCCAAGAAATGTAAAGTATAAAGGCTTTCGTAGAACAAATGTATAAGCGCCTGAAAGCTCGTGTCTTTATACTAGGCTTGCATTTTTATCTTTATAGAGTTTAGACTAAGAATGTGATACTAAATCACTAGAAGAATTCTGTATGAGTCTACCAAGTGATGAAGTTGAAGATCAAGCGTCTGAAGAAACAGTAAAGATAAAGATTAGTCTCAAGCGTCCGTCAAACGCTAAAAGACTATCCCAGGTTACGAACTCAGCGCTCAAGATTTGTTATGGACCTTAGACCAAGTACTTAACACTAAGTCAATGATAGAATTCTGAGTGAGTCTATCAAAGATAAAGTGAAAGGACAAGCGTCTAAAAATCGGGCAAAGATTGTGACCTTTCTCAAGCGTCTGATTAACAAAGAAGGCTACTTTCAAAAAGCCTAAACTCCAAAGGCTCAAGCGCCTAGTTCTCCAAGCGTAACCTGAAGATTCAAATTCAAGTTATCAAAGATGCATGAATCAACGGAAATTATTCCCAAACGGAAATAAGACAAGATGCATCAAAAGTCGGATAAGTGCTATTAAAATATAAGCACTACAACTTATGGGCAAGCCATATCTTTGACCGAGACTGTCAGATTTATGAAACCAAGACCATGCCTAACCAATTAAATATACCCAAAGTTAGGATTGTCAGAACTCATGGAATGTTTAGGGAAACGAGATTCCAACCGTGTCCAACGGACAAAATCTCATAACAATCTATAAATAACCTTTTCAGCAAAAGGGACAAAAAAAAAGAACATAGATATAGAAAAACATCTGGACGTAAAAATAAGAAAAAGGGTCCAAAACGTTGCTGATTTTTTTTGAGAAAAAACTTATACACTCCAGAGCCGAAACCCTTTAAGCTTTCTCAAATACATTCCTAGACAGTCACCCATATCTCAAACCTCTTTTTAAGAAGAACTTACACTATCATTGAGATATCTCCAAGTTGTTTGAACTTTCCAAAAACAAACAAACCCGTGACCAAAAACCATCAACACCTTTCATCTGAGTGAGAAAGCTTGTTGACTTACAAGCAATATTTTTGTGTAAAAGAAACTTGTGGAAGAAGATCTCTATTGGAGCTGAAATCTGTGTGACCAAGGAGTTCCGAGATCAAGCGTAACTTGCACCATTTCTGAGTGAAAGAAGCAAGGAGATAGAAGGTCTTTAGTGGAGCTGAAATCTGCGTGACCAAGGAGTTCCGAGATCATATCCAATCTCCCTCTATTTTGTAGAAGTCTCTGTGTGACCCTTCGATAATCATCATAGTGGAAAACCTCCCTGATAAAAGGAGAAGAAGGACGTAGCTGGGATTACATCACCCAGTGAACCTTACAAATATCTTGTGCTATTTACTGCTTTATTGCTTTACTATTCATATTGCATATTCTTTGATAAAGTTTTAAAACAAGTAAGGGACTACTTTTAATTAACAAATCGAACGCTAAGCTATAAAATACTTTCGCTGTGCTAACCCTGATTTAGTGACTAAACTCTGCCCTACTTTGGTAAGCGTTGAAATCACCAAGTCTAGGTTAACTTTTCCCAAGCGCCTGAAACCAGCGCTTAAGTCATTATCTCTCAAGCGCCGCACCCAGCGTCCAAAGCTTCCCGAGCGTTCAAATACTTCAAAGTGATACGAAATTTTTGAAGTCGAAAAAGACTTCAGGGTCTATTCAACCCCCCTCCCCTTCTAGACCCTTTCGTATACCACTTGGGACCAACATGGACTTATCCACATGCTACCTTTTTAGCGATGAAAACTATGCATGATTTTCAGAGAAAGTTACTTGGCGTTAAAGTGGGAATCTTGTAACGCTGAAGTCTTTGTGATAAAGGTCAATCGTTTTTTATCTTTAAAAGACATTTTCATTCAATATTGTTAGTGATTGATTTTGTCATGCATGCAAGATAAACGCTAGTTATCAATGCATAAATTTTTCAAAGTCATTTTTTATCACAATTGCTTATAGATTGAAATAAGTACAATTTTAAAGTTCCCCCTAAAATTAATAATTTATTTTCATGTTGGAAAACGTTTCTAGACATAAAAAGATGAATTAAAGTGGATTCCCCTTAAAGTTTATGCCTATAAAATATGATGTTTTATGATTTATGCGTTTAAATCGATCATACCTAATTCACTTCTCAAAGTGAGAAAGCGTTGTTCGTTGAGCTCTTTGGTGAAGATATCTGCCAATTATTTGTCAGTACCAATGAAGTGCATGGAGATATCTTTCTTTTTAACATGGTCACGCAAGAAATGGTAGCGAATGTCAATGTGTTTAGTTCTAGAATGAAGGACTGGATTTTGGGTCATAGCTAATGCGCTTTGGTTATCACAATGGATTGGGGTAGGACCTAAGATTGTTCCAGCTCCCAGCGGCTACAAACTCCGCTTCAGCGGTAGAAGTCGCTATGGATTGTTATTTCTTACAATGCCACGAAATTAGTCTGTCACCTAGAAATTGACATGTACCACTAGTACTTTTTCTATCAATTTTGCATCCTGCAAAATCTGCATCGGAATAGCCAATTAGTTCAAAAGGAGAGTCCCTTGGATACCATAAGCCCACATTTTGTGTGCCTTTTAGGTATTTAAGGATTCTATTGGCAGCATTTAAGTGTGATTCTCTAGGATCAGCTTGAAAGTGTGCACACATGCATACCGAAAACATAATGTCAGGTCTACTAGAGGTAAGATAAAGAAGTGATCCAATGATACCTCTATAGTTAGTGATATCAATTTTCTTCCCACTTTTATCTTTATCTAACTTAAGCGTTTGGTTCATTGGAATCTTTAAAGATGATGCGTTTTCCATACCAAATTTCTTAATCATATCTCTTGTATATTTAGCTTAGTTTATAAATATGCCATTAGGGAGTTGTTTAACTTGTAATCCTAAGAAGAAAGTTAATTCACCCATCATGCTCATTTCAAATTGATCTTGCATCGTTTTCGAAATTTTCTCACACAATCGCTTATTAGTAGAACCAAATATAATATCATCAACATAAATTTGGACTAAGAGAATATCTTCATTATGGGTAATTTTAAATAATGTTGTATCAACGCTGCCTTTTGAAAAGCCTTTATCTATAAGGAAGGTTGGGAGAGTGTCATACCATGCTCTTGGTGATTGTTTAAGACCATAAAGCGCCTTATCCAATTTGTAGACCATACTTTTCCCATGGTTGTTGATGAATCCTGGTGGTTGCTCCACATAAACTTTTTCTTGGAGTTTACCATTCAGGAAAGCACTCTTCACGTCCATTTGGTACACTATGAATTTGTTGAATGCGGCAAACGCTAGGAACATCCGAATTGCTTTAAGACGAGCTACCGGGGCATACGTCTCATCGAAATCAATACCCTCTTCTTGGCAATAACCATGAGCGACTAATCTGGCTTTGTTTCTTATAACAATGCCATCTTCATCCATCTTGTTCCTAAAAACCCATCTAGTTCCAATAACTCCTTGGTGAGTTGGTTTGGTACTAGCATCAAAACCTTGCTTCTCTCAAGTTGGTTAAGCTCTTCTTGCATTGCTTCTACCCAACTTGAATCACTGAGCACTTCATCCACTTTCTTTGGTTCCATTTGAGATAGAAAACTTACGAACATGGCCTCATTGATTGTAGCGGCCCTAGTTCTAACTGGTTCTTCAATATCTCCAATCACTAGCTCTGGTGGATGATCTCTAAGCCATTTACGATCTAGTTGGAATGGGTTGAGAGATTCTTAATCATCAATCGCTTGACCCTCATTTGTCTCTTGCGCAGTCTCTGCATCATTCACAGTTCCAATTTGCTCTTGATGATCATTCTCTTCATGATCATCAGCGATTCTGACATTATCATCATTATTAACCTCACGAGTAACCTTAGGATTGGGCACAAAGATCTCACTATCCTCATCATCATCACTATCATCACCAAGATTAATTTGTGACGCTTGTTGGGCAAGATCTTCAATTCCTATATCATCAGGATTAACCTTACTAGGTTCTTGGTTAGCATCATCAGACACAACATGAATGGACTCTTCAACCTTCGATTTTATCTTATTTAGGATGCGAAAATTCTTTCCATTATTGGCATAGCCTAGAAAGATTCCCTCATCCGCTTTGGGATCAAATGTCCTTAGATTTTGGGATCCATTGTTATGAATGAAACATTTTGAACCAAATACATGAAACTATGAAACGTTAGGCTTACGTCCCTTCCACAACTCATATGGAGTCTTCTCATGTTGCTTGTTGATCATACACCAGTTCTGAGTGTAGCAAGCGGTATTGATAGCTTCGGCCCAAAGCCTTTGAAGCAACTTAGACTCTGCAAGCATCATCCTAGCGGCTTCTTTAAGCGTTCTGTTCCATCGCTCGGAAACTCCATTCTGTTGAGGTGTTCTAGGAGCAGAATACTCATGAAGTATTCTAAAATCTGTACAAAACTTCTCAACAAATTGGTTAGTAAATTCAGTTCCTCTATCGCTTCTAATTCTCATCACCTTTAAATCTTTTGAAGTTTGTAATTGACGGATTAGTGCTGTGAGTTTGACACTAGTTTCATCTTTGGTGGCTAGAAATTCTACCCATGTATAGCGAGAGAAATCATCAACAATTACTAGCGAATACTTTTTACCACTAACACTCATGATTTGAATAAGACCAAACAAATCTAAATGCAATAGTTCAAGAATTTTAGAAGTAGATAGACATGGTTTCTTCTTAAAAGATGATTTAACTTGTTTACCCATTTGACATGCATCACATAAGCGATTTTTTTGAAAGGAACCTTTAGGTAATCCCTCTACTAGATTTAGCGATATTAACTGAGAGATTGCCTTAAAGTTGAGGTGATTCATTTTTCTATGCCATAACCAACCCAATTCATTTTGATTTTTAGCAATAAAGCATGTGGGGTTGTTATCAATTGTAAAATCCCAATCTACTAAATACACATTGTTTGTTCTTTTTCCTCTTAATTTAGTAGACTTAGTCTTAGCGTCGTTAACATAGCAATAGTCGCTTGAAAATTTGACTTCAAAGCCTTTATCACAAAATTGACTAATGCTCAATAAATTATGCTTAAGACCCTCAACATAATATACATCACTAATCAAGATGTTCCCCCTATGCATAATACTTATACCTTTGGTTTTACCTTTGGAGTTATCACCGAATATAACTTGAGGACCGTTGGTTGCATGATAGTTGACCAAGAGATCTTTTGAGCCAGTTATGTGCCTTGATGACCCACTATCAAATTACCAAACTGAAGTATCAGTGTTGGCTCTAGGTACCTGCATTTAAAGGGAAGTTCTAATTCTTCTTAGGTACCCATTTTGTCTTGGGTCCTTCAATGTTAGTGACTTTAGTTTGAATTAAAACTTTCGGAACCTATATTTGCCTTGTCTTCATTACGGGAAGATTGGCCTTCTTGGGTTTCGGTTTGTGTTGTGTGTTCTACCCTCAATTATTATAGTAATCATAGTTATAATCATAATCATCATAGTATCGATAATATGATCTAGATCTTTGAGGATATTGACGCTGGTATTTCCTAGGCGCTGGCTTAGGAGTCGCTTTTGACGATTGACACTTAGCATTGATTCATTTGTAGATGGTTTATCCTTAGCCTTTTGAGCGTTTGGATGAACCTTCTTCTGTGAATCATTCACTTTTGTCTTCTCCTTATTGCCCGAGTTGGTATTGACCTTCTCATTTGGCCTCTTACCATTGTCCTTAGGTCCATTCAGCGTTTGACTGTTTGAACTCTTCTCAATAAAGAATACACCTTTTCCTTTGTTGGTTGCCGTAACCTTAGACGCTTGTGATTTTTGACCAAATTTATCACAACCTAAACCGGTCTTTTCACCAAAAATTCTGGTTACCTCAGTCACATTATCTAGCTTTCTTGATGCTTTCAATAATGATGAGACAAGCTGCTCTGATTTAGCAAGTCTAGCGACCAGTTCAGCTTCTCTCTTGACTATTATATCAATATCACCTTTTAATTGAGTAATTTCACTCTGAAGCGATTGATTCTTCTCAATGCATTGTTGTTGAACTTGCAACTCTGCCTTGAGCGTCACTTTATCACTTGTAAGCGATGAAATAATATCGAAGTGATTTTGATATATCTTGGACGCATCTTGACAATCTTTGTAATACCCAGTTACTTGTCAAGTAGTTCATCATAAGAAAGAGGATGAGATATTTCATTGTTTAGCTTAGATAGCGAGTCATCAGACGCTTCTTCATCTCTCGCCATGAGACAAATTAACGCTGAGTCGTTGGCTGGCTCATCACTACTCTCATCTGATGATTCCAAGTCCTCTTCAGGTGCGGAGAATGGTTCAGATTCCGCTAGCAAACCTTGTTGGCGAAGGTTGTTTCTGAATTCGTTCTTATCCGCATAGTCTTGCCTTGTAGGCTTAGACACATTTGGATAAGGGTAATTTACCTGATAGTGCCCGATTTCCTGCAGTTATAACAAAGGTTAGTTTTCATTTTCTGTTCAGTTGATAACCTTTGGGAAACTACTGGCACTGAGGATTCTGAGTGAGAGTCGGAGGTGCTTGGTATGAAGCTGGCGTTGGAGGTTGAGGAGCAGAATACATTGGCGCTTGATACTGCGGCGCTGGTGCAGGAGAAGGGGTTTGGAATGAGGTCTGTCCACTAGAGTTTCTCTTTTCGTATCTTAGAAATTTCTTAAATTTCTTAACCAATAAAGCCATTTCTTTTTCCTCATTTGATTCTGTCGCTTTCACCTCACTGACTAACTTTCCCTTGTTCTTAGTAGTAGCCATCAGGGCTCTTGATTCAGTCGCTGATGTGGAAGTCATTGTGTTGCTGACTTTTCCTAGTTCAAATTCAAATGCCTTCAACTCTGAAAACACATGTTCTGGAGTTAGAGTTTCCAAAGTTTGTGATTCTCTCATTGCAACTGTCTTAATCAAATATTTTCTTGGAAGACTTCTAAATATCTTGTTGACCATTTCCTTGTTAGTCAACTCCTTGTCCAGTGATGCTAACTCTGTAATGAGCATAGTGAATATTGCGTCCAATTGTTCTAGCATCTCATTGGGCTGCATCTTGAAATGCTCAAATCTTTGCATGGCTATGGAGAGCTTGTTCTCCTTCATCTGTGCTGAACCTTCACATACGATAGCCAACTTATCCCATATCTCTTTCGAAGTCTTACATTGTTTGATCTTGTTGAACAATGCATCATTATCTTCTAACGCTGAGTAGAGTGCACTTCGTCCAACATTATCCAGATTCACTCTTTTTCTATCATCTGGTGTCCATTCTATCTTGGGCTTCTCAACATAACCATCTGGAGTAGCCTCAGTCGCTCCAGGGGCTCTGGTGAGAATTTTCATGATCTGAATGGGGCCATCTGTAATCATACCACACATTTCATTATCACAAGAGCATAAATAGGCGAATGCTCTAAGTTTCCAAGAATCATAGTTTGATTCAACCAACTTAGGCATTTTGTTAAAAGCCATAATGAGATGTTTTAAAGAAAATTAAAGTGACTAAATTTAGAAAAATGGATCTAAACAAGCAGTTACGCTCGGAAACGCTTAGGTTTCTACTTCAACCGCTCTGATACCACTTGTTGGTCCCAAGTGGCATACGAAAGGGTCTAGAAGGGGGGGGGGGGGTTGAATAGACCCTGAAGTCTTTTTCGACTTCAAAAATTAGTATCACTTTTAAAGATTAGAACGCTTGGGTCAGGCGCTACAGTAAAGATAACTTAGACTTAGTGATTTTAGCAATTTACCAAAGTAGGGTAACGCTTAGATCGCTTAATCAGGGTTAGCACAGCGGAAATGATTTTTAAAGCTTTAGCGTTGGTTTTGTTCAAATAGTCACCTAGTTAATTTTCTTGTCTTTTTCAAATTAGATTATGTAATGTAAAGCAAGACAATAAAATGGTAAATAAAACAAAAATTTGAAAGGTTTACTGGGTGGTGTAATCCTAGCTACGTCCTTCTTCTCCTTGAACACTTGGAGGAATTCTACTAGGTTGATTATCGAAGGATCACACAGAGGCTTCTACAAAATAGAGGAGGGAATGATGATCTTGGGATCCTTGATCACACAGACTTCAGCACCAATGAATATTTTCACCAACAAGCTTCTCTCACTCAAAAATACTGCTTGTAGAGTCAACAACTTCATCACACAGACAGAGGATGTTGAGGGTTTTGGTCACGGGTTTGTTTGATTTTAGAAAGTTCAAACAACTTAGGATATTTTAATAAGAGTGTATGGTTCTTCTTTGAAGATGTTTGAGATATCTATGACTGTCTGGAATGTATGTAAAAAGCTTGGAAGAATTTTGGCTATGGAGTTACTAAGCTTTTCTTAAGAGAGAATTTCAGCAAAGTTTTGACCTTTTCTTGTGCATGTACGTGTATCTCTATGTATTTCGGGTTTGCTGAAATGAGGTATTTATTTGCAATTTCTTAGGATTTGTCTGTTGGATACACATAAGTGCGTGCCTCTCACGTGGCGTGTGAGTCTACCTTCTCTCTGACATTCGTGAAATCCTGCTAGTTCCGATTGGACAGGAGCAGGTTTCGAACTCTGAAATCTGACAGTCTAGTCAAAGGGTGGCTTGTCCACAAGTCATAAGGGCTTATCACATTTAATGCACTGATCAGGCGTTTAATGCATTTGAATTTATTTTCCTTTGGAAATAAATGTCCGTTGAATGATTGCATTTAAGTCCTTTATAAGTTGAGAATTTATTTCAGGTGAATCTGATCCTTGATCGCTGTAGTACTTTGAGCACTTGATTCATAAGACCTGAAACAGTCCTTTAGCGTTTGACAGACGCTAAGAACAAATTTTTATCTTCATTTGTCTTCAGACTCTAATCTTCAACTTCATCTCTAATAGACTCACCTAAAATTCTATTTAGCAATTCGGTATCTAATACTTAGTCTAAATTCTACAAAGATAAGAATTACAAGCCAACATAAAATTACAAACTTTCGAATGCTTAAACATAAGTTCTATGAAAATATAAACTTACATTCTTTTCATCATCAAAACATCTAACATGAAATTTTCCTAACACTTGCAAAGAACTAATTTCCACAATTCAACAATCAACTATGCAATAATGGCATGAAATTGGCATAATTAAGCTCACAAATGATTACATACAATTAAGACCTTGCTCATGTTAACAACAAAAGTCGAAATGAATCCACCTAGGGTGTAACTGTGTATAATCTAAGGCACTATAGTCTAAGGCATCTTTACCACACTAGTTTAAATTTCCATCTCTATCAACTTATGAGCATCCATAAAATACCAAGAAGGCTAAAGATTTCTAGCCATCCAATCATAAGAGAATCATTCAATTAGATTAGGCTTTACATTACGATTTTCACTTTTAAATTCATCAAGTCAAACAAATTAAGGACCATGTGTAATGTTCATTCCCTTAGGCTTTCTATGTCACCCATGTAACGTGTTTTGGGTCAATATCTCCCAAACTAGACAGTTTTAGGGTACTAGGTTTAAAGACACCCCTAAGGACTTACTTGCTCTAATGACAAAGGCCACGAAACAAACTAGGTCCATTAAGCATTACAAAACATAATTGGCTCGAGTACTACTCAAGAGCTTGACCATTGGGTCAACACCAACTTCGCTTCAACTTTCAAAATTTAAATAATTTTCAAGCATGTAAACTCAACCAAGTTCTCGATACGTTATGGTTGTCTAAGTTTATATGCCCTCAAATCATTCCTAGTGTGTTCGGATGGTGGTCCTTTTAACTCCTATGCCTTCGATTTCGTGCTCGGTGTCATCTAAGTGAATCAATTTTAACCTATGGTCAACATGAGCAAATCTACCATGTATGTGCATATTAAAGTTCAAATTAAATCATCAAAAACATGCCATTACTCAAGTCCATCAAATCAAATTGTGTCAACTAGGTGGCAAAAGATCAACAAAAGCAAAAATATTTTTTCAAAATTTTTGAAATTTTTCAATTTTTTTCTTTTTAAAGATAAAAAATTATGCTCAACTCATTGATCAATCAAAGCACATAAAACATTTAAAGAACACAAACTCCCCCAAAGTTAAACTTATGCACATTATAAGATCTTCAACAAACAAACAACAAGTATACTCAAGCGATGCCATTATGCAAACTCATGGTGATCAAGCATATGAATGAGATAAAAGCGTATAGACCACCCCCAAACTTAAAACTTAACATTGTCCTAAATGTTATAGACATTTCTTACACAAGAAGGGTGGAAGTATACTTAACCTCTTAGGTTGCTGAAAAGCAAGTCTAATCTCAATGCATTCAAATTCAAAGTTTAGCTCAAAAATTTCTCATTTGTTTTCCAAAGATTGCATCCTCACATGCATATGCACTCAACAAGCAAAAACATCAAGCATAATATATATATATATATATATATATATATATATTTATAAAGAAAAACAAAAGCATAAAAGAAACAAAAACAACAACCTTGGGTTGCCTCCCAAGAAGCGCTCTTTTAAAGTCACTAGCTTGACTTTACCGAGTTATTTCAAGGAGGTTTCCGAATGAATGCCTTGTTCATTCTCCAAGTAAGGATGAAATTTGGCCCGGTGTTGGTAGAAAATATGATTAGTAGTGACCAAGCAATAATCCACTCAAATATTTTCTCATAGTCAATCGCCACTTCCATCACTCTTTCTTCCCATTGTGCTGAGTGATGATTTGGACTATTCTCCATGTTATAAGTAGATGCTCTTTTTTTTTACCCATCAAAGTGGAATGCTTGGAGCTGATGCTGTAGGACTCAAGGAGACTATTGGTTCTTTTAACCTGAGAAAGCTCAACACTAAAAGGATCAAAAGCATCAATGTGTAAAGACAAATCAGAATCAACTGGATGCTTATAAACCTCATAGCTATCACAAATAACCATATTAACTCCTATATTTAATAACAACTCACCATCATTGTAATCAATTACCTCCTTACATGCGGAGAGGACAGAGGGTGGAGAATCTTCAAACGGTTGAGAAGTTGTAGGAATGGAAGGCTCGACAGTGGGAGTTTCGGGTTCTGCACTTTCAGGCATGCCATATAGTAATGCTTCCAATTTTGCTACACCTTCAGCCGCTCGTTCGGGTGTGATTTGTTGGGCAGAGATTCGTTCATTTTTTAACTCCCCATCTTCCCTCACAGTTGCCTCACCACTCCTCGAAGTCATACCACCATTTGGTGCTTGTTGCAAAGCTTGAATGACGTCAAACACCAATTGCATATTTTTCGGACAATCCAAATCCTCGAGAGTGAGTTGCATAGCCTGGATGAGTCCTAGAACCCATTCTCATTGCTTCGGGGTTAGAAACTAAAGATTTCCTGCCATTTAGAGGAATTAGAATTAAGACTAAAAAACTAAAGCAAAAATAAATATAAAACAGAAATTATAAAAACTTGCAATAAAAACAAAAAATTAAAAGAACAAGTCCCCGGCAACAGCGCCAAAAAACTTGACACAAGAAATCCTCACGTGTTTGCACAGCAAGTGGACTGGTCGGGTGTAGTAATAAAGTGGACAATAAGTCCGGATTGTCGATCCCACATAGACTTGTATTTCAGATTTCTTGAATTCATAGCAAGCAATAATTAAACTAAAACGAAATATTTAAAGATTTTAAAAGCAATAAAATAAACTAAAACAAGAATTAACTAAAATATTATGGAAGCAAGATACAAGAAACAAGATGTCAAAACCAAGATAGCTATGGAAGAGGGCAACTAAGACACATGTGTTCGCATAAATTTATTAATTCTGGTTAAAATCATGTTTCCATATTATTGGACTAATGTTGCTTTGGTGGAAATTCCTTAATTAATTACTACCCGATGTCCGGCTGTAACAATCCTATGACTAATTGATGGTTCACTAAAATATGTCTATCCGAGAATCTAACCAACAATCATGCATTCAAGTTCTAGAATTTCCCCTGATAAATCCGGCTAACAACACCCAGGAATCTCTACCTATCTCTAGGAGCAATTCCCTATTTTTTGGGATGATGTGATTATCCTTTTTGCACCTTAAATTACCTTCTCTCGAACGAATAATTTAAGCAATAAATCATGCATATGGTAGCTAAGCATATGAAGCATTCAAACAAGATCAAGATACAAAGCAACAAAAGAATTAATGTGAAAAATATAATTTATAACTCAAATATCATAATTTAGCCTCAACATGGCCTTAGTTCGAAGAATCTAATTCATTATAAAAGATAAAAGATAGAAACTTAAATTAAGATTCATATTCATAGACAAAAATAAATCTAAATCTAAGAAACTCCCTCGTATTTTTGATGGTTGAACTTCGATCTTCATCTCTTCCATATTTCATGATTTCTTCACCTTGAAGGGTTCTTGAAAATCTTCACGAGTATGTAAAAACTATGTCTAAACCCCATTAGGGCTCTATTCTATGTGTATTTAGTGTCTTTTACCCTAGATAACTGATCTACTATATATAAGGGGGGAAGGGGAGGACTCCAACTTGAATTAGAATTGGAAATTTCCAAAAATCTGCTATTTTTCCCTTCAGATGCGACGTTCGAACGTCCAAAATCTCACGTTCTAACGTTACGAGTAGTAATATTTTGCCTTCTGCGCAGTGATCTTGTTTTCTCCATAACTTTCTCCACAGATTCGATTTGGGTGATTCAAGTTTCCATGTGAAGATAAGACAGATTTATACAACTTTGTAGAAGAAATATTTGTCAAATTCCATCTCTAAATACTCTGAAATTCTGCATTTCCGTCCAATTTTCCTCAATTTTAATGATTTATCACCTTTACTCAATATGCACACAAATTACAAGCATATGTGGCATAAATCATGCATAAAACAATATAGAGCACATGAATATTAGGCTCTAAAACATGTAAATTCACACCCTATCAATAATCATTTTCTATCATTTCACTATATATAAGTAGAATTACCATTAAATTTCTTGATGTGGCCGGCCGAAGTCTTGATCGAAATATAAGATATAGATTATTGAGATCAAGTATCTAAGTCGAATAAAAGTGTGAGGATCCTTTTTTATCATGTCACAATATATATATATATATGAGTACCTAATAAATTTCTTGATATTGCAGAATGTAAAATTAAAAAAATGAAATAACTAAGAGAAACTTGCAAGATTGAGCAACATATTAACTAACAAAGATGCTGTTCAAAACAAAAAACAAAGAGAAAGCCCGAAAAGTGAAATAAACTACATAAATGGAGAAAGTAAGGGTAAAATTGGAGATCATTATAAAAATAACTTGGAAGTGTCACAAAAATAAGAACATGAAAATGATAAAAAAAAAACAAACAAACAAATTGCCAAATGCTTGAAAATTAAAATTAGAAATCAATAGACCAATTGCATAAGAAATGAACAACATTGGTGTTACAATAAAATTCAGTGACTATCTCTACTCAATATTCTTGCTTTTATAAATGGTGATTGAAAACTTAAAAGAGTAACTGGTACACATTCTTTTCCATATGCACAATTATAAGAATTTTGGTATGGTAAAAATTGCAAAATGTAATCTCACCGGCTTATTTTTATGACCTACATGCTTTTAATTTGAGATTTTAGAAATTTCTTACTAACTTATATATACCAATTATTTTTAAAAAAATATATAAAATAATATCTAATTAAAAAAGTAGATCACTAAGAGTATACAATGAACATAGTAACTCATTTATTATAATAGTATGTACAATGAACAACATTAAATTTTTTTAGGAGGTTATATTAAATTAATTATTAATACAATCAATTTATTTACATAATCAACCTTACTTTCTTCCTAGCACAATATTCATGTAAGGATATTTTGGTCTTCACAAAAAAGTTAAGGAATGTAAATCATTCCTTAACATCCATACTTTTATAGTAGTTATTATATATATTATATTATATTATATAGATTATAGATTATAGATTTTAGGATAATATTAGAATAGGGTTATTTTGGCCCTAACCCAAAAGGTTAAATTACGTAAAGCACCCCAACTTATTCATACTTTTGGCATAGATAGATAAAGATACAGATTTTGTATTTATAATAACTTCTGTCGTTGGTTATGAGCTCAGCTCCTGGGGCCTGATTTGGTATTTGGGCCTGGTTTGGTAAGACCTACAAGGACATAAGCCCAAAAGGAGAAAATAACCGATAAATAGTGTGTAGTTAGGTTGGTCAAGTTTGTAAGGCTTAATTGAGGTTGGAAGACTATTCTATTATGTCACTGCCTTTTGTACACATAAATAATAATTTTACGTTAATTTTAGCCTATGTTATCAGATATTGAGTTGTTTACAATTTTCACTCTAGCATTTCTGCGACTAATCAGTGTATCGTGAGTGATATGTGTGAGAAGCACACCAATGATAATATGCGATATATTATATAAGAATATAGTATAAAGTACGAAATGATAGTAAAAATGACACAAGATATACGTGGTTCGGTCAAAATGCGAACTACGTCCATGAGGTAAAAGAGTTTGATCCCTTCATTAGTGATTGGAGTTGATATATATACAACAATGATAATATGCTATATATTATATAAGAATATAGTATAAAGCATGAAATGATAATAAAAATGACAAAAGATATACGTGGTTCGGTCAAAATGTGACCTATGTCCACTGGGTAAAAGAGTTTGATCCCTTCATTAGTGATTGGAGTTGATATATATACAAGTTTGTGATGGGGTAGGTAAAAAAGGTAAGTCAATTATCCTAAATATACATTAGAAAGTAGAATAAATCATAATCCTTCCATCTTGAGCTATATCTTTTATGGTATAATTAGTGAATCTGCTGGCACGATCTCCGCAGGTCCATGTATAGAAAGTACATCTCTTAATTGATTCTTGTCTGATCTTGCTCCAGGCTTACCTTATATGGATTGCTCCACCAGTGCAGGTCAGGGCCGGGCAAACCTCCAGCTGAATGGATTTGAATAGAATGTCTTCTAGAAGGATACGAGTCCATGATGTCATTGGGCTTAGGCCCATAAAGTGTTGGTCTACCAGCTTGGCCCAAAGACCTATTTCAACCCACATCAGTGACAAAAAATTTAATACGATTTTCGAAAATAGATCACTTTTAGTTAAGTAGGATTTTAGGTAGTGGGTCATGATAACAAGGGACTTGAGAATTGGGATGCTACTGTCAAGAGGGAAAGATCCATACTAGACCAAATTTATTGGTCCTAATGTCCATCTCTTTTACACAATAAAGTGTAATGTGTGGTTCCTAGGGTCCTAGAGATAGACACTGATGAGTGATGAAATTTAAAAAAGAAAAGAAAATCAATACCAACAAGAACATGTTCTTGCCCAGTCCAATCCTTGATCAATTCTCTGATAAAAAATATAATCAAACCTTAAAGAATATATATATATAAATATATATATATGAGTTCTCCCATCTCCTACCAACTTAGGACTCTCTTAATTAAGGAAACTAATATCAAAGCAACAATATAATAAAATAACAATAATGATAACAATAAAAGGAACTAATTGCACGCTGGTCCTCTCGTCTTCTATTTGCGTTGCACGTAAACCTTCAACGGCGCTGGATTGATCGCATCACGCACCAATGGCTCGGACTCATCTTCTCGCTCCATATTAACTTCCTTCCCCTCAAGAACAGCCTTCTCCTCAAGGCGGAAGGTAGGAAACTGCCCTCGAAATTCATCCTCGTCAATCCACGATGCACCCTCCTTCGACTTACCCTTTCACTCCACTAGCAATTCACGAACATCCCTTCCATTTACCCGCCGAATATGTGAACTCGTGATCTCTCTCCGACTCAAACCACCATATTTCCGGAACATCCAAGGCTGGTGGAAACTCGATCTCCACAGTATGATTCCCCAAGACCCTTTTGAGTTGAGACAAATGGAACATAGGGTGAATACGGCTGGTAGTTGGCAGCCGTTAATCATAAACTACTGGACCCACACATCGAATGATCTTAAAAGGTTCGTAAAACTTAGCCGCCAATTTTGTATATCCACGGGCTGCCACAGAGAGTTGGCGATAGGGTCTGATTTTAAGAAAATATGGTCATCAACCTAAAATTCTACGTTTTGGTGATGTTTATTTATGTTGGTCCTAAGTGGCAAATAAAAGCGTCTAGAAGGGGAGGGGTTGAATGGACCCTGAAGTCTTTTTCGACTTCAAAAATTTTGTACTCAAAAATATTGTGGACACTTAAGATTGTAGGCGCTTGACTGAGCGTCTACTTGAAGACTATTTTGATAAAGTTAACTTAGACTTAATATTTGAATACTATAACCAAGTAAGGTTAAGCATTCAGTTCTTTAATCAGGGTTAGCACAACGAGATGATTTTTAAGTCTTCTTTTGAAATGTTTTAGCGTCACAACTTGATAGTTACTTTTAGCTTTTAAACAATTTTATCAAAGTGTTTACTTAACTGATTATGCAAAGATATGATAATAAGTAAATCGATAGTAAGTAAAGAACACGAGGTTTGTAAGGTTCGTTGGGAGGTGTAATCTCAACTACGTCCTTCTTCTCCTTTATCACGCGGAGGCAATCCACTAAAATGATTCTTGAATAATAACACAGAAACTTCTACAAAATAGGGGAGAGATGGATTTGAATGACTTGAGCTCATTGGTCACACAAATTTCTACTCCAAGACACTTTGATCTTCTTGCTTCTTTCACCCAGAAATAATGAAAGATCTAACTTCGACTTCACTCATATCGCGAGGCTGGACAAGGGTTATGTTAAACGGTTTGTTTGATTTTTGAAAATTCAAACAACTCGGAATATCTCAATAATGGTGTAGGGTTCTTCCGAAAAAGATGGTTGAGATATTGGTTGACTGTCGCAGGGATTGGAGAAAAGCAAAGAGAATGTTTGATTTGAATATTCGAGCTTTTCTGAAAGTTTAAGGATTGAGACTTCAATGCAACAGAGTGTCGCTTGTAAGCATGTTGTTATTTTGGCATGTTGCTCAAGTCCTATTTATAGACTTTCTCGGGTAAAGTGTCCGTTGGACACATGGTCAAGCGCGTGACTTTCACTTTTGTGCGTGAACAACTTTCATCCTTTTTTTTCCCTGAAATTCTGCTGCAAAAAGTTGATGTCGCAGACTTGTAAAGTTGACAGTCCAATGGGAAGGCTTCTCCGTACGTCTTGGAGTGCTTATCACATTTAATGCTCTTATCAGCATTTAATGCATTTGCAATTAATGCCCATTGGACATTAATGCTTTAAGAATATTTGCATTAAACTCCTTCTGGACTTCGGAATAAACAGGTGAAATCTTGTCTTGATAGACGCTCATTCAACACTGAATGATCCTTTGCTGAATCTTTACATCAACGCTTGAATTAGCTTGATGCTTAGACGCTTGCTAGAAATTTTCATCTTCATTCAGACTTCAGACGCTTGAATCTTCAGACCTAACTACTGATAAACTCACTCAGAATATTATCAGACGCTTAGTCTAAGACTACTTAACCTAACAGTCTGGAATAAAAACAAATAAAGCCTTATCCAAATCTAAAGCTCAAAGCCTATACATATATTCTAATAAAATCAAACTTACATATTTTGGGGTCTAGCATAAATCCTAATTATCATCATCAAAACATCTAACAAGAAATTTCGTAACAATTTCCCCCTTTTTGATGATGGCAATACTCACTCTTTTATAGTTCAAGAGTTAGACAGCCAAAATACAAAAGTTAGATTTGAATAAGGTTAGATAAAGTTAGTTAAGGTTAGTTAAAGCCTCAACGAGATGTTTTAGCTGGAAATGCACTTTATATATATGTCAATGTAAGTACAAGGCATTTACAACTAAAAATAAAAGATACAAAAGAGACAAGAATATAAATAATTTTTTGAAGAGGTCTCTTAACGCTTGCGCTTCTTTATTAAGTTGTATCTTCTGGCTATTTCAGCTTTGAATGCTTCAGTAAATTAATCATCTAGAGCTTTCATTGCAGCATGGTTTGCATTGACGATGCTCTTCTTTTCTTCTTTACTTCTTTTCTCGAAAGTAATCCATCGCTTATCTCATTCTGATGGATCAATGCCAATATGCCTTAGGAAGATTCTATATACTTGGTTGAACTCTGGCATTTGCTTCTCCATAGCAATTACTTTCGGATCAGTTGGCTGTAGGAGAGGCACTTGTTCAATTGGAACGTCGAATTGTTCAAGGTACGCTTACGATGGCACTGGCAAATCAGTTATTTGCTTAATTGGAGGAAACCCAAATGTAAGACTAGGCGCTCCAACAGCAGCAACCTAAGTTGGGTAACTGGACTCATAATTAAGCAGGGGAGGAGGAGGAAGAATTTGACTTAGAATACTTTGAGTTAGCACAGACTGAAGTTCATGACACTTGGCAGATGAACCGGTAGCTCTTGAACTCGGCGCTTACCTCTTTTCCCCTTTATTACCATCATCAGTCTTTAGAACGTGTTCTGCAAGAACACCGACCTGGTGAGCAATCTGAGAAATAGAACCTGCTAGATCATCACAGTGCTTTTCGAAGTGCTCTTTCATTTCAATCTGAGCTGCACGATTAGCATCAACAATTTCTTGAAACGCTTTAAGACTTTTAGCAACAGCATCTTGAGCAGCTCCGCGCATATAGACAATTTGAGTGTCCAAATTTTGTGATTTGATCTTGGCTAGGTCTTCTTGAATCCAATGGAGAGCATTGGCACTATTTGCAATATGATCGCGCACTTCCTCTAATGCATCTCCCAGAATTGGAGTAAACTCCTGACCACCAGCTTCTCTTGAATAACCGTTTGACTAACCGATTTCGGCTTAAACTTGGAAGTGGTCTTCAAGGATTCAAGGGAAGTTTGAGTTGCTGAATCAAATGCTTTGCCTTGCGCTTGTCCCAAATTATCGGCATGCTTTGCAACCTCTGGAATAACTGAAGTTTCAGCAATAGCGGCCACATCAGGCGCTTGAGGTTTTATTTCTGTCTGGACGCTTGGAGCAACTAAGTCCACTTGAGCATTATCAGCAATGGGCTCAACGAGGGGACTTCTTCTAGTACAGGTACTTCCACAGGCACTGGCAGCATGCGACGATAATAATATATTTAATCAAACTGGAAGTTAAGTTTACCAAGCGTTGTGCCTGTATGAAAATCAGTTGCAGTGTCAAAAAGCTCATAGATGCGAATAGTTGACATGCAGGTGCTCTGAATGAATGTGCAGAGGGGAGTGTCCACCGCTCTAACCCACATTGAACCTAAGATGTCCAGCACATGGTTAGGAAATAGACTTAACTTCGCCAGAGGAATGAGAAAAAGTTCGTCTATGCAACATAGAGTTAGTATTACTCTTCCAAATATGGATAAATGGCCTGATCTATGCTCTGATTTCTTTCCAGCAAAGAAATAACATATGAGTATTGGTCGCTTAGCTTTTTTCTGAT
Organism: Buddleja alternifolia; assembly: GCA_019426215.1. Classification (NCBI taxonomy): domain Eukaryota; kingdom Viridiplantae; phylum Streptophyta; class Magnoliopsida; order Lamiales; family Scrophulariaceae; genus Buddleja; species Buddleja alternifolia. The sequence continues at coordinate 24,704,411 of CM033395.1, read as the reverse complement.
GGAGGGGAGTAATGGGTAACCCCTGAATGAATTGATGATTGAGCCGTTTATTTTTTGCAGATTTGTAGTGAAGATGTGATCAAAATGCTTCACTGGAGCCATAATCTTGACCATCTACCGTATATTCTCATCACAATGACTGGGAGAGAAAGTCAAATCATATATTGATCGAGTGCCACTATTGGACACTTTGCCGGAGAAGTTGAGAGGAGTTTCTGCAAGCCTTTTGAGCGCTGCTCACAGAAAGGTCTTAGCTGATTGTCTGACGCTTGGCAAGTCAGCAATTGGTCCTACTCTCATCGAATGCTTCTGAAGGCAATACTTAGCAAACTGACTCTTCTTTTCATGCATGCCTATGCCAAATAGACGCGGAGCGTTAACCAACTCTTGAAAAGAATATTTGTTGCCCACATAAGCTTTACACCAGGTCACTTCATTCATGCAAAAGCCAGCTCCAGCATATGGCCTTTATACCTTCATGGTGAATATCTCTTATAGCCTCAAATCGTTAGCGATCCACTTGGTAATTAGCTTTCCAGACGCTATTGAAGAAGTCATTGGCTTCTTCCTGAACACGGTCCTTGATGGACGCCCTTATTTTTCTATAGACGAAGTCGATTTTTTGAATTCTGATTTGTAACACTATGTACCACTTCTGGAAAATGCGAATAATCATCTCGGTGCAAGATTTCCTTTGATGGATTGAGGAACTCAACAGGTAGATGCTCATAAACTCTGATTTTGTAATTTCTTGGAACAAATCCAGATGGCTTGCTGTGCCCCATATCCAAGAAATATACCAACTCCACATCAGCAAGGTGAGTTCTTTGGCCTTGATGCTTCTCATATATAGCAACTGATGCAGGCACTTGATCAATTTCCTCACCATTGGTAATGGCCAAATAATACACATGCTCAACGTTTGTTAACTCTGAGTTGTATATCATCTGACAGAGTAAATGGTCACGCTCTACCATCATGCAGTTTCATTCTCTGCAATAACATATCCGTCTTCATTGTAGCCTGCGGGAATAAAATCTTCTTCAGCAGTTGGTGGCATATAAATGATCGAATGATTAATGGTCTTCAAAGGATCCAGCTTGAAGAAATGCCCAGGTTGTGGTGGTTGGACCCCTCCTGTAGTAGGTCTCTCAGCATCCACAACGACACTCTGACTTTCAGAGAGCACCTCTGCTGTAACATCTTTGGCAATAACCACCACTTCTGCTAAGTCAACATCCAGATGGACATCAACTGGTGCTTCAACAGAAGCTAAAATAAGAGTTATAGCACAAGATATATCCTCTATAAGAATTGAATCTTTTACAGATGTAGGAAAAGAAACGCTGTGGGAAGAAATAAACTTACCCTGAGAACTAGTCTCAACAGCAATTGTTTGGAACTTGAACGCTTGGTTCAACAGTCTTAGGCTCTTTGAGAACAGGGACAGATTGACACTTGCTTGAGCCTCAGAGTCTTTTGAATATTCTCTTGACGTTTACTCCTTCTATAGGTTTTGACGCTTTAGGAAGAGCGTCAGGGATAGTTGGCTCTTCTTCAAAATATATCTTTTTAATAATCAAGACCAACTTCTGCTTCTTGATTAGTGGAATCTTATCTTCCACATCCTCATCCATTTCTTCATCATCCTTGGGAGAAGATGGAACTTTAAGAGCCTTGGGCTTTCTAGGAGCCCTCTTCTTTTGCTCAGCCAGACGCTTCACGACTTCTTCATCTACTGGGCACTCAACCTCTTCATCTGACGCTTCACGCACTACTTGGAACTCAGACAAAGGCTTTTCCGCTCCACCAACTTTAGGTGGGTTGAGGAGGTTGGTCACGATCCTCTTCCACAAAAACTTAGCCTTGGCCAAAGGTTGACCAACTGAATTAATGCAGTCTGCTCTGAATAGAAGATCACTCACAACTACTCCATAGGGCTTGTTGACGATCTCCAAACAATCCCTGAATCTTCCAGAAACATACTCATTCCAGTTAACTTTGATATCCATGAGTATGGCTGTCATCATCTGAAATTGCAATGGGGGGGATGACCTTGTTGAATGCTCCCACTCTGCATTCAATAAATTTACTACAGAAATATGCCAACAAATGGTACTTAGGCAGAATATCTTTCTTGTCGAAGTTGGGCTTATATTCCATGGCGTCATAATTGCAAATCTTTGCCCAAGATTCCTCAATCTGGCTTGCAGAGATAGATTCCAAAGCCTCACCCTGATTTGGCAACTTGAAGTTCTTGGCTATGGACTCTGTGGATAGAATAAACATCAGAACAAAACTTTTCTTTGGAAAAGAGAAAGAGCAAGAGATAGAGTTCTATCTTCTGAGAGTTTTGTAGTTCTCCACCACGAGGCCCTCAGTGACCTTGATGGCATCTTCAGTAATATTGACGGATTTCTTGGGTGCCATTTGATTGTTAGAAAGAGTAGAGATTCAAAGAATTTTTTGCCTTGAGAGAGAGAGAGAGTTTTTGCAGAGAGTTTGTAAAAAGTGAGTAATTTTTTTGTAAATTTTGTTTTTAAATGAGACAGTTGAAAATTATGGTTTCTCTCATCAATATGATTTTGCCACGCGTAAAATTGATGAATCTCAGCCATTTCAAGCTTTAACTGCGGATGTGAAATTCCGAAAAATAAGTAAAGTTACATTTGGTAACTCTCGTGTATAAAAATTTTCACGTCCTGAGTAATTTTTGAAAAACGTTTAGCATTTTCAGAGTGTAACGCACACGCTCATAGTACACTGACACGTACACAAACACGTACTGACTCTGAACCGCCATTTTGAAAAGTTTTTGTTTACCCTCCAGTTTGATGTGATAGTAGCGCGTGAATAGAGATCAAAATAAATCTTTGAGTCTATCCATCACGTCACTAAATATTTTTAAAATAATGCATGATTTCATAAATAACTTTACCTAGTGTTGAAGGGAATAAGTTCAACGCTTAATAAATTTATCCAATAAGTTTTGTGTTGACGCTTGACTTGAAGTCTTTTAGTTTTGAGCGTCTAACTTATCATGCACAAATAGTGAGCGTTGATGATCTATGCAAATAGAAAATGTTTGTAATCATTGACGCTTACTGGGCTTGTACAAGTACAATTTTAAGGTTCCCCCTAAATTTGATAACTTGTGACAATTTTTCAAACACCTTCTAGACATAAATAAAGTGGATTCCCCCTAAATTGTATGCCTAAGAAAAATATGATGCAAAATGATTAAGCATTTAAATCGATCATACCTAGTTCACTTCTTAAAGTGAGAAAGCGTTGTTCGTTGAGTGCTTTGGTGAAGATATCTGCCAATTGTTTTTCTGTACCAATAAATTGCATGGAGATATCTTTCTTTTGAACATGGTCATGAAGGAAATGGTATCTAATGTCAATATGTTTGATTCTGGAATGAAGAACAGGATTTTGAGTCATGGCTAAGGTGCTTTGGTTATCACAATGGATAAGAGTTGGACCAAAGATTATACTATAATCTCTAAGTTGTTGCCTCATCTATAAAATTTGTGCACAACAACTTTCTGCAACTACATACTCGGCTTCAGCTGTAGAGGTAGCCATCGATTGTTGTTTCTTACTATGCCATGAAACTAACCTATCACCTAGAAATTGACATGTACCACTAGTACTTTTTCGATCTACTTTGCATCCTGCAAAATCTGCACCTGAGTAACAATTTAGTTCAAAAGAAGAGTCCCTTGGATATCATAAGCTCACATGTCGTGTGCCTTTTAGGTATTTAAGGATTCTCTTGGTAGCAATTAAGTGTGCTCTTTAGGATCCGCTTGAAAATGTGCACACATGCATACCGAAAATATAATATCAGGTCTACTAGAAGAAAGATAAAGAAGTGATCCAATGATACATCTATAATTAGTGATATCAACCTTCTTCCCACTTTCATCTTTATCTAACTTAAGTGTTTGGCTCATTGGAATTTTCGAAGATGATGCATTTTCTATACTAAATTTCTTAATCATATCTCGTGTATATTTGGCTCGGTTAATAAATATGCCATTAGGGAGTTGTTTAACTTGTAATCCTAAGAAGAAAGTTAATTCACTCATCATGCTCATTTCAAATTGTTTTTGCATCATTTTTGAAAATTTATCACATAGACGCTTATTAGTAGATCAGAAAATAACATCATTAACATATATTTGGACTAAGAGAATATCTTCGTCATTGGTAATTTTGAATAACATTGTATCAACGCTACCTTTTGAAAAGCTTTTACCAATAAGGAAAATAGAGAGAGTGTCATACCATGCTCGAGGTGATTGCTTAAGGCCATAGAGCGCCTTATCTAGCTTTTAGACCATACTCTTGCCATGGTTGTTGATGAATCCTGGAGGCTGCTCAACATAAACTTTTTCTTGGAGTTTACCATTCACGAAATCACTTTTCACATCCATTTGATACACTGTGAACTTGTTGAACGCTGCATATGCTAGAAACATGTGAATTTCTTCAAGACGGGCGACGGGAGCATATGTCTCATTAAAATCAATAACCTCTTCTTGGAAATATCCTTCAGCGACAAGTCTGGCTTTGTTCCTTATAACATTACCATTCTCATCCATCTTGTTTCTATAGATCCATCTAGTCCCAATAACTCCTTGGTGAGTTAGCCTTGGTACTAGCGTCCAAACCTTACTTCTGTCAAACTGATTAAGCTCTTCTTGCATGGCCTCAATCCAACTAGGATCACTTAGCGCTTCATCCACTTTCTTAGCTTCCATTTGAGATAGGAAACTCGCGAACATGGACTCATTGAACGTAGTAGCTCTAGTCCTTACAGGAGCTCCAATATCTCCAATAATTTGCTCTGGTGGATGATCATGTAGCCATAGTCTATCTGGTTGGAATGGGTTTAGAGGTTGTTGCAGCGCTTGATCTTGCATTACATTCCCATTAACCTCTTGCACGGGCACTTCAAGTTCAAAAGGTCTATTTTTCTCTTGATGATCATTCTCTTCATGACCATCAACAGATCTTACAATATTATCCTTAATAACCTACGGGTAAGCTTAGAAGGGGGCACCAAGATCTCATCATCGTCGTCTCTTTCATTATCAATAATCAATTTTGACGGTTGATGACACAAATCTTCAACTCCTACACATTAGAGCTAACCTTACTCGGCTCTTGGTTAGCATCATCAAAAACAACATGGATAGATTCCTCAACCTTCGATTTGATCTTATAGAGGATGCGAAAATTCTTTCCATTTTTGGCATAGCCTAGAAAGATTCCCTCATCCGCTTTAGGATCAAATGTCTTTAGGCTTTGAGATCCATTATTATGAACAAAGCATTTTGAACCAAAGATGTGAAAATATGAAACATTTGGCTTACGTCCCTTCCAGTGTTCATATGGTGTTTTACAATGTTGTTTGCTAAACATGCAACAATTTTGAGTATAACACACAGTATTGATTGCCTCGGCCCAAAACCTAGGAGCAAGCTTGGACTCTGCTAACATCGTCGTAGTGGCTTCCTTTAGCGTTCTGTTCTGAAGCTCAACAACACCATTCTGGTGAGGAGTTCTGGGAGCTGAATACTCATGATGTATTCCATTTTCTACACAAAACTTCTCAACAACCTTATTAGTAAACTCAATACCGTGATCGCTCCTTATTCTTGCAACCTTAAGATTTTTCAACGTTTGAAGTTTCCGAATAAGCGTTGTGAGCTTGTCACATGTTTTATCTTTGGATGAAAGAAATTCCCCCCAAGTAAATCAAGAGAATTCATCTACTATCACCAAAGTATGCTTTTTACCACTCACACTAACCATTTGAATAGGTCCAAACAGATCCATGTGAAGTAGTTCAAGTATCCTAGAGGTAGATAGACAAGGCTTTCGCTTGAAAGATGATTTAACTTGTTTGCCCATTTGACAAGAGTCACAAAGGCGATCCTTATGAAAAAGTCCTTTAGGTAATCCTTCTACAAGATTTAGCGCTATAAGCTAAAAGATTGTTTTAAAGTTGAGGTGATTCATTTTTCTATGTCATAATCAACCCTTTTTGGATTCATTTTAGCCACAAAGCATGTTAGGTTGTTATCAATTGTTGAACCCCAATCTACCATATAAATATTGTTGTTCTTTTACCTTTCAATTTAGTAGATCCAGTCTTGGCGTCATTAGTATAGCAATAGTCACTTGAAATTTTACATTAAAACCTTTATCACAAAATTGACTTATGCTTAAAAGAATATGCTTAAGACCATCAACATAATATACATCACTTATCATGATGTTCCCCCTATGCACACCACCTATACCTTTGGTTTTACTTTTGGAGTTGTCACCAAATAAAATCTGAGGACCATTAGTAGCTCGGTAGTTGATCAAGAGATCCTTGGAGCTTGTCTTATGTGTTGACGACCCACTATCGATGTACCAAACAGATGTATCGGCTCTGGCTCTAGGTACCTACATTCAAAGGGCAGTTCTACTTCTTTTTAGGTACCTATTGTGACTTGGGTCCTTTCACATTAGTAGCGTTAGTTTGAATTAGAACTTTAGGAACCCATATTTTCTTAGTCTTCATTGCGGGAGCCTTTTTGGGTTTCACTTTGTGTTGTGTGTGCTTTTGGGTGCAAAATAATATCCTTGATTATAATAGTAATCATAATCAAAATCAAAATCATAATCATCATAGTATTGATAATATGACCTTGATCATTGTGGACATTGACGTTGGTATTTCCTTGGCGCTATCTTAGGGTGCACCTTGGGCGCTTGACACTTAAAGTTTGATTCACAGTGGCAAGGTTTGTCCTTAGCCTTTTGAACGTTTGGATAAAATTTTCTTTCTGAATCATTCACTTTCGCCTTTCCCCTGCCTGACTCAGCTTTGGCTTTCTCATTTGTCCTCGTACCATTGTCCTTCGATTCAATAGATGTTTGACTCTTTGAACCTTTCTCAATAAAGAACACACCCTTTTCTTTGTTGTTTGCCGTAACATTGGATTTGTTTGGTTGTTTATAGAATTTATTGCATCCTAAATAGGACTTTTCACCAAATAATCTTGTTACCTCAGTCACATTGTCTAGCTTTCTTGACGCTTTAGACAATGATGAGACGAGCTGCTCTGATTTAGCAAGTCTAGCAATTAGCTCAACTTCTTTCTTGACTACCATATCAAGATCACCTTTCAACTGAGTGATTTCAGTATCAAGTGATTAGTTCTTCTCAATGTATTATTGCTAAAATTGCAACTCTGTCTTGAGCGTCACGTTTCCACCTCTGAGCGCTGATATCTCATCAGAGTGATTTTGATATAGTCTGGTGGCATCTTGACAATCTTGATAATATTCTCGTACTTTTTCAAGCAATTCTTCATAAGAGAGAGGATAAGCTAATTCAGTATTTACCTTAGATAGTGAGTCTGAAGACGCTTCATCATCTCTGGCCATGAGACAAATTAGTGTTGTATCATCTACTGGCTCATCATCATCACTACTCTCTTCTGAAGATTCCAAATCTTCAGGTGCGGACGTTGGTTCTAATTCCGCTAGTTGACCTTGCTGACGAAGTTTGCTTCTGAATTGGTTTCTATCCAAGTAATCCTGTCTTGTGGGCTTGGATACGTTTGGATAAGGGAAATTTACGTGATAGTGCCTTGGCTTCCTACAATTATAACAAAGATTATTTTTCATCTTGTGTTCATTTGTTAACCTTGCAGTTTGTGGTTTTGAGACCACTGGCGCTGAGAGATTCTGAGAAGGAGACACTTGGTATTAAATCGGCACTAAGGGAAGAGGGGCAGAATATTGAGGCGCTTGATACTGTTGTTGAGCGGGAGGAGACGCTTGATAGGAGTTCTGTCCTTGATGCTTTGGAGCTTTTCCTTTTTACTCATATTTCAGAAACTTTTTGAACCTATTTAGCAATGCTAGCTCCTTTTCATCACTAATTTCTGACACATTTCCCTTATTACTCGATTTACCCTTAACTGATGCTATTAGCGCTCTAGATTCTATCACTGGACTAATTGCAACGCTTGCTGAATTTAACTCAAACTCAAAAGCCTTGAGTTCTAAAAAAGTATCTTCTGGAGTTAGAAGATCTAACATATTCGATTCTCTCATAGATGTAGTTTTCATAAAAAATCTACTAGGTAGACTTCTGAAAATCTTAACCACCATTTCGGAATTTTGCAAACCCATGCCTAGAGGCGTCAACTCTGTAACAAGAGCAGTAAATCTTATATCCAATTGTTCTAGCGTCTCATTAGGAAACATCTTGAAACCGTTAAACCTTTCCTTGGCAATCGAAAGCTTGTTTTATTTGATCTGAGCTGACCCACCACAGATTATAGCCAACTTGGCCCATATTTTGTTAGTTGTAGAGCACAACTTAACTTTATTAAAAAAATTATCATTATCACCGATGGCTGCATATAGAGCGTTCCAACCAACATTATCCAAATTTGCTCTCCGAAGCTCATCTGTAGACCACTCATGCTTCGGCTTTTCAACATAACCGTCAGGGGTCTCTTCTGTGGCTCCAGGCGCTCTAGTGATGATCTTTAAGATTTGAATCGGCCCATTTGAAATGATATCACACATTTCATCATCACAAGAACAAAGATAAGTGAATGCTTTGACCTTCCATGAATCATAATTTGACTCGATCAACTTAGGTACTTTAGCGAATGCCATGACAGAAATTTAAAGCAATTAAATTTTAAATAGGATCTAAACAAGCAGTTATGCTTGGAAATTTAAAAATTTCAACTTACCACTTGTTGGTCCCAAGTGGCATACAAAAGGGTCTAGAAGGGGGGGGGGGTTGAATAGATCCTGAAGTCTTTTTCGACTTCAAAAATTTTGTACTAAAAATATTGTGGACACTTAAGATTGTAGGCGCTTAGCTGAGCGTCTACTTGAATACTGTTTTGATAAAGTTAACTTAGACTTAAGATTTGAATACTATAACCAAGTAAGGTTAAGAGTTCAGTTCTTTAATCAGGGTGAGCACAACAGAATGATTTTTAAGTCTTCTTTTGAAATTTTTTAGCGTCACAACTTGTTAGTTACTTGCTTTTGGCTTTTAAACAATTTTATCAAAGTGTTTACTTAACCGATTATGCAAAGATATGATAATAAGTAAATCGACAGTAAGTAAAGAACACAATGCTTGTAAGGTTATTGGGTGGTGTAATCCAATCTACGTCCTTCTTCTCCTTTATCACTCGGAAGCAATCCACTAAAATGGTTTTTGAAGAATCACACAGAAACTTTTACAAAATAGGGGAGAGATGGATTTAAATGATTTGAGCTCCTTGGTCATACAGATTTCTGCTCCAAGACACTTTGATCCTCTTGCTTCATTTACCCATAAATAATTCAAGTATCCAACTTCGACTTCACTCAGATCGCAAGGCTGGACAAGGGTTTTGTCTAGTGGTTTGTTTGATTTTTGGAAGTTCAAACAATTTAGAATATCTCAATAGTAGTGTAGGGTTCTTCCAAAAAAGATGTTTGAGATATTGGTTGACTATCTCAGGGATTGGAGAAAAGCAAAGAGAATGTTTGATTTGAATATTCTATCTTTTCTGAAAGTTTAAGGATTGAGACTTCAATACAACAGAGTTTTGGCTTGTAAGCTTGTTGTTATTTTGACTTGTTGCTGAAGTCTTATTTATAGACTTTCTCGGGTACAGTGTCCGTTGGACAAATAGTCAAGCGCGTGAATTTCATTTTCGTTCATGAACAACTTTCATCCTTTAGTCATGCCGCAGACTTGTAAAGTTGACAATCCAATGGGAAGGCTTCTGCGTATGTCCTGGAGTGCTTATCACATTTAATGCTCTTATCAGCATTTAATGCATTTGAAATTAATGTCTGTTGGACATTAATGCTCTGAGAATATTTACAGTAAACTCCTTCTGGACTTTGGAATAAATTCAGGTGAAATCTTGTCTTGATAGACTCTCATTCAACACTGAATGATCCTTAGCTGAATCTTTACATCAACGGTTGAATTAGCTTGACGCTTAGACGCTAGCTAGAAATCTTCATCTTCATTCAGACTTCAGACACTTGAAACATCAGACCTAACTACTGATAAACTCACTCGGAATAATATCAGTCGCTCAGTCTATGACTACTTAGCCTAACAGTCTAGAATAAAAACAAATAAAGCCTTATACACAAAAACTTGACACGAAAAATCCTTACGTGTTTGCACCGCATGTGGACTGGTCGTGTGTAGTAATAAAGTGGATTTTTAAGTCCGAATTGTCGATCCCACAGAGACTTGTATTTTAGACTTCTTGAATTTAAAGCAAGCAATAATTAAACTAAAACTAAAGATTTAAAGATTTTAAAAGCAACAAAATAAACTAAAACAAGAATTAACTAAAATATTCTGGAAGCAAGATACAAGAAACAAGATGTTGAAATCAAGATAGCTATGGAATAGAGCAACTAAGACACATGTGTTGGCATAAATTAATCAATTTTCATTATAAACATGTTCTCATATTATTAGACTACTGTTGCTTTGGTGGAAAAAACCTTAAATAATTACTACCCAATGTTTCGGCTATAATAATCCTATGACTAAGTGACGGTTCTCTAAATACATCTATCCTAGAATCAAATCATTAACCATGAATTCCCGTTTTAGAATTTCCCCGGATAAATCCGGCTAACTGCACCCGGTAATCTATACCTATCTCTAGGAGCAATTCCTCATGTTTTTCGGATGATGTGATGATTTCTTTGAACCCTAACTTATATTCTCTCGAATGAATAAACTAGGCTAATTAGCAAGCATATGGTGATCAAACATATGATTGGAATTAAAGCACAAAATCAATGCACAAAGCAACAATAGAATTAATATGAAAAACACAATTTATAACTCAAATATCATAATTTAGCCTCAACATGGCCTTAGTTCGAAGAATCTAATTCATCATAAAAGATAAAAGATAGAAACTTAAATTAAGATTCATATTCATAGACAAAAATAAATCTAAATCTAAGAAACTCCCTCGTATTTTTGATGTATGAACTTCGATCTTCATCTCTTCCATGCTTCTTGATTTCTTCACCTTCAAGGGCTTTTGAAAATCTTCATCAATATGTAAAAACTAAGTCTAAACCCCATTAGGGCTCTATTCTATGTGTATTTCGTCTCTTAACCCTAGAGAACTGATCTAATATATATAAGGGTGGAAGGGGAAGATTCCAACTTGAATTAAAATTGGAAATTTCCAAAAATCTGCTATTTTTCCCGTCAGAACCAACGTCCGAACGTGAAGTACCCAACGTCCGTACGCTGGAAACAGAAACATTTTGCCTTCTGCGCAGCGATATTGTTTTCTTCATAACTTTCTCCACCGATCTCCGATTTAGGTGATTCAAGTTGCCACGTGATACTAAGACAGAGGTCTACAACTTTGTGGAATAAATATTTGTCAAATTCAGTCTCTAAATACTCCGAAATTCTGCATTTCCATCTAGTTTTCCTCAATTGCAATGATTTTCCACCTTTACTCAATAAACACACAAATTAACCTCATATATGGCATAAATCATGCATAAACCAATGTAAATAACATAAATATGAGGCTCTAAAACATGTAAATCTCACACCTATCAACACCCCCAAACTTAACATTGATCGTCCTCGAGCAATAAAAAGACTTAGATATAAGATCAAGAAGCAACAACCAAAGAGATAAACACAACAACAAAAACAAAAACAAAAGGATAAACTCACTTTCGTGGAGTGAACGATTGCACTTAGCATGTGCAACAAGCCGTTAAACCTCAATTTTACCAAAAGAGGACGAGTTTTGTCTCGTGAGGGTTTGCAGATGATTTACCCATAAAATCATAAAATTTTCAGCCCCACCCAACCAACACAAATTAACTTAACCAACAAGAAAACAATGGCACAAAATCGACCTTTAAGGCTCCACAATTGTATACACATATCACAGACTTGCTCATGTTACACCTTGACTCGAATAAACCTCCAAAGGGTGTAGTGATTGTAAGTCTACGACATTATAGTCAAGTGGCACCCTTACCAAATTTCAGATTTTCTCCCATATCTACTAACCTTCAATCAATCCTAAAGTACAAGCCTCATAGACAACTTCATAACCACTTACATTTCACCACTTAACCATTTAAACTTTAACTTCACATGAAACTTCCATTTAAATTCATTAAGGCTAGGTCATGTGCAATGTTCTATTCCCTTAGGCTTTCTATGACACCCATGTATCGAGCTTTGGATCAATGACTCCCAAACTAGATAGTTTTAGGGCATTAAGTGTCCAGACACTCCTTACCGATTTAATCGCTCGAGTGCCAAAGGCCACGAAATAAAACTAGACCTTTCATTCACATTCAACTTTAATTGGCTTGAGCAAAGCTCAAATTAGCTTAATAGTACAGTTTATAAGCATGTAGCTTTTCACCTGTAGTACATATCAGCCTGACTTTATAGTCATACCAATTTTCATCAACCTTATTCATTATTCATTAGGCATATGAAGCAACTACTCAACTCATGACCTTAAGAAGAATCTAAGTCAATATTTCCGGGAGAAATTCCTTAAGTGTTTCAGAATGATTATCCACTTAACTCCTCTACCCTCGACTTGTCGTGCATTTGTGATTCATCTAAGGAGAATCTACTCTAATCTAGGGTCCCACGAGCAAAGTAAAGATATGTGTATTTTCCATTAAATTCAAATATAAGTCAAGAAATTATGCCATCAAATTCAAGTTAATCATTCCATTGCATTAATTGGGGGCTAAAAAAAAATTTCATGCTCGATTTTCTCAACATAAAAGCATCCAAACATGATAGCATATAAATTTCCCCAAACTTGAGCTAAACTAGGAACACGTGATATGAATGTATTAAAAGCACAAAGTACTACCCACATACACTCCCAAACTTAAACTCAACATTGTCCTCAATGTTGTCTCACATAAAAGCGTGAAATAAGGGTATAAAAGTAGACCCACAACCAAGTATGTTGAAAAACAATCTTTCCAGCTCAAATCATCAAAATCAAACATCTCAAACCAAAGGGAAGGGAACCGGATACTAATCATGCTCAACATACTCAAAACAAACCAAAGCATCAAGCATAAAGGAATACATGCCAAAAGTGCATGTTCAAAGAAAACACCAAAACAGAAAGGAAACCTAAAAACTAAGCAAAACAAGAAACACACAAAAACAAAAGATGAAAGAAAAACTTACAAACTTGGGTTGCCTCCCAAGAAGCGCTCTTTTAAAGTCACTAGCTTGACTTTACCGAGTCATTTCAAGGCGGTTTCCGAATGAATGCGTTGTTCATTCTCCAAGTAAGGATGAAATTTGGCCCGGTGTTAGTAGAAAATATGATGAGTAGTGACCAAACAATCATCCACTCAAATAGTTTCTCATAGTCCTTCACCACTTCCATCACTTTTTCTTCCCATTGCGCCGAGTGATGATTTGGACTATTCTCCAAGTTATAAGTAGATGACCATTCTTCTTCACCCATCGAAGTGGAAAACTTGGAGTTCATGATGTAGGACTCGAAGAGACTATTGGTTCTTTTAACCTCCTTACATGTGAAGAGGACAATGGGTGGAGAATCTTCAACCGGTTGAGAAGCTATAGAAGTGGAAGGCTCGGCAGTGGGAGTTTTTAGTTCTACACATTCAAACGTGCCATACAGTAATGCTTCTAACTCTGCTACATTTTTGGCCGCTCGTTCAGGTGTAATCTGCTTGGCAGAGATCCATTCGTTTTCCCATTCCTCATCTTTTCTCACTGTTTCCTCACCACTCCTCGAAGTCATGCCACCATTTGGTGCTTGTTGCAAACCTTGAATGACGTCGCACACTAATTGCACATTTTTTGGACAATCCATATCCTCGAGAGTGAGTTGCATAGCCTGAATGAGTCCTAGAACCCATTCTTGTTGCTCCGGGGTCAGAAATGGAAGATTTCCCAATGTCTCGGATGCTTGAATGTTAGGTGTGCGACGCTGAGGTGTTGACACCTTAACAGAAATCCTCTCGTTTTTTATTTCCTCAACGATCATTAGAGCCTCCTTAATCGGTCCTTCATACAAAGCATCAATGGCTTTGTGTACCAATTTTATATTTTCCGGCTGATCCAAATCATCTAGTGTGAGTTGTAAGTCGTGTATGAGTTGTCGAACCCATTCTCGTTCTTCCAGAGTCGGGTACAGACGATATCTCGCCATTGGTACCTCTAATGAATAAACAAAAAATAAAAATTAAAACAATAACAATGAAAGAAAGAAAAAAAGGAGCAAAACTAAATACTTGCAATAAAAACAAAAACTAAAAAAACAAGTCCCCGGCAACGGCGCCAAAAACTTGACACGAAAAATCCTTACGTGTTTGCACAGCAAGTGGACTGGTCGTGTGTAGTAATAAAGTGGATTTTTAAGTCCGAATTGTTGATCCCACAGAGACTTGTATTTTAGACTTCTTGAATTTAAAGCAAGCAATAATTAAACTAAAACTAAAGATTTAATGATTTTAAAAGCAACACAATAAACTAAAACAAGAATTAACTAAAATATTCTGGAAGCAAGATACAAGAAACAAGATGTCGAAATCAAGATAGCTATGGAATAGAGTAACTAAGACACATGTGTTGGCATAAATTAATCAATTTTCATTATAAACATGTTCTCATATTATTAGACTACTGTTGCTTTGGTGGAAAAAACCTTAAATAATTACTACCCGATGTCTTGGCTGTAATAATCCTATGACTAAGTGACGGTTCTCTAAATACGTCTATCCGAGAATCAAATCATTAACCATGAATTCACGTTTTAGAATTTCCCCGGATAAATCCGGCTAACTGCACCAGGAAATCTATACCTATCTCTAGGAGCAATTTCTCATGTTTTTCGGATGATGTGATGATTTCTTTGAACCCTAACTTATATTCTCTCGAATAAATAAACTAGGCTAATTAGCAAGCATATGGTGATCAAACATATGATTGGAATTAAAGTACAAAATCAATACACAAAGCAACAATAGAATTAATATGAAAAACACAATTTATAACTCAAATATCATCATTTAGCCTCAACATGGCCTTAGTTCGAAGAATCTAATTCATCATAAAAGATAAAAGATAGAAACTTAAATTAAGATTCATATTCATAGACAAAAATAAATCTAAATCTAAGAAACTCCCTCGTATTTTTGATGTATGAACTTCGATCTTCATCTCTTCCATGCTTCTTGATTTCTTCACCTTCAAGGGCTTTTGAAAATCTTCATCAATATGTAAAAACTAAGTCTAAACCCCATTAGGGCTCTATTCTATGTGTATTTCGTCTCTTAACCCTAGAGAACTGATCTAATATATATAAGGGTGGAAGGGGAAGACTCCAACTTGAATTAAAATTGGAAATTTCCAAAAATCTGCTATTTTTTCCGTCAGAACCAACGTCCGAACGTGAAGTACCCAACGTCCGTACGTTGGAAACAGAAACATTTTGCCTTCTGCGCAGCGATATTGTTTCCTTCATAAATTTCTCCACCGATCTCCGATTGAGGTGATTCAAGTGGCCACGTGATGTTAAGACAGAGGTCTACAACTTTGTAGAATAAATATTTGTCAAATTCAGTCTCTAAGTACTCCGAAATTCTGCATTTCCTTCTAGTTTTCCTCAATTGCAATGATTTTCCACCTTTACTCAATAAACACACAAATTAACCACATATATGGCATAAATCATGCATAAACCAATGTAAATAACATAAATATGAGGCTCTAAAATATGTAAATTTCACACCTATCAAAATGTGATGCTCAAAGTCTATACATATATTCTAATAAAATCAAACTTACATATTTTGGGATCTAACATAAATCCTAATTGTCATCATCAAAACATCTAACAAGAAATTTCCTAGCAATTTGCATATTTCTCCATTTGCCCGCGAGGCACCAGCAAATTAGCCTTGAACCACTGTAAAAGTTTATCCCTATCCTTTAAAATATCCGCCACTACCTCGACTCGACACACTTCTGGAAAATAACGATGAAGTGAAGGAGGAGGTCTCCCATACACGACCTCAAAAGGTATGATCCTCGCCGTCATCTAAAATTAGGTGTTATACCAAAACTCGGCCCATGGTAACCACCCAACCCATTTCTTAGGTTTCTTAGATGTAAAACAACGAAGATAAGTTTCAAGAACTCGGTTTAAGACTTCAGTTTGTCCATCCATTTCCGGGTGATAGGCAGTACTAAATTTCAACGTAGTTCCCTGCATACGAAAAAGCTCGCACCAAAACGAACTCATAAAAACTAGATCATGATCGCTCACAATTGATCTTGGTATTCCATGTAACCTGACTACTTCACGGAGGAAGACCTCCGCCAATCCCTGCTCCGTCGTTGGATCCTTTAACCTTATAAAATGCCCCTATTTTGAAAAAGGATCGACTACCACTAGTATACTCAAGAATCCTAATGACATAGGTGACCCCATAATGAAATCCATTGTAATGACTTCACAAATCATGTCGGGAATCGAAAAAGGTTGTAATAACCTGATTGGTGACTGAGCATCATATTTTGATTTTTGATAAACGACACACTCCGCAACATATTCGCGAACGCGATGGAACATTCCCCTCCAATAAACATTCGCTGCCAATAGACAAAAAGTACGTAAAACCCCTGCATGCCCTCCTGTCAGTGCATCATGAAACTCATGTAAAAAACCGGGGAATCCAATCCAAATCATCCTGTAATACTAACCAATTCTTATAAAATAACCGCCCCTGCCTGACGGTGAATCCCGATCTGCTCGTTGCATCCCGTTCTACTTGCTCGCTAATCACCCGTATTTGCACATTTCGGCGTTGTTCATCAAGTACATCCGTCATTGCGGTCCAGCTAGATCCACTAAGGGCCGAACACTCGGCCTCCTCTTCTCCCCGCCTAGACAATGAATCCGCCGCTCGATTCAAAAATTCCGTCTTATACACAATCTCAAAATTGTATCCCAACAATTAGCTACCCAATTTTGTTGAGATAGCATAGTAATCCTTTGTTTGAGCAAATGTTTCTAGCTATGGTGGTCTATTTTGACCACAAATCTTTGACCAATTAAATAAGCCCGCCAATGCTGCACTGCGAGAACCAAACCAATCAATTCGTGTTCATAAGCTGACGTCGAACGTGAACCCACCTACAAGGCCTTACTGAAACAGGCAATCGGTCTCCTTTCTTGCATCAAGACCGCCCCAATTCCAATACCTGACTAGTGACATTCAATCACGAACTCCTTGGAAAAATTCAGCATGGCGAGAACCGGTGCCATAGTTAATGCCAGTTTGTGAGCCTGAAATACCCCCCCCCCCCGTCCACACCGACCACTCAAAATGGCTTGACACGTCCTTTTTCAACAACTGAGTCAATGGTTGAGCTATCATTCCATAATTATGAACCAAACGTCGGTAGTCCCTGTCAGACCTAAAAATCTCCTAACTTCCTTGACCGATCTGGGCACTGGTCACTCCTTCACCTCCGTCACCTTTCCCAGATCCATAGACACCCCTCAGCCAAAATTATATGACCCAAATATTCCACCTCTGTGCACCCAAAAATGCATTTTTTTTAATTTGCCAAAAATTATATGTTTAAGACATGAGAAAGATGATCCATATGCTCGCTCAGCATGGGAACAACTATAAATCAAAATATCATTGAAAAATACCAAAATAAACTTATGTAACCAAGATCGGAACAGATCATTCATTGTGGACTGGAAGGTGGCAGGCGCATTAGAGAGACCGAACGGCATGACAAGAAACTCGTAATGACCACTATGCGTGCGAAAAGTTATTTTAGCCATATCCTTCTCGCTCATCTGTATCTGATGATAACTCGATTTTCAATCAATTTTTGAAAATTTTTGGGCTCCCGCGAGCTCATCGAGCATCTACTGTATCATGGGGATAGGATATTTATCAGGCACTGTTGCTTTGTTTAACTCTCGATAATCCACGCAGAAACTCCAACTGCCATCTTTTTTCTTGACTAACAAAAGCGGACTCGAAAACGGGCTCGAGCTCAACCGAATGATCCTTGCAACCAACATGTCAGCAACTAACCGTTCTATCTTATCTTTCTGAACATGACCATATTGATATGGTCTAACCGATACCGGCCCCACGCCCAGCACTAACTCGATGCGATGATTTGTTGATTGTTTCGGTGGTAAACCCTCAGGGTTACCAAACACATCCTCAAACCTGCCCCACACGCGCCTAACCTTTGCTTCCAAGCTGCCCATGGCCGCCATAACAACCCAATAGTGACTCAGTTCTAGGAGCACGGTGCGAATCTCGACATCCTCGTTGCGCAATATCACCTTAATCAAAGCTTCTTATAGACAGGACGAGCCATCCCCTACTAGTTGCACCGTCCTCCCTTCGACATTAAAATTCAGGTACATCTTATCCAATCCACCATCATCTTACCTAACATTCGAAGCCAAGCTATTCCCAAAATCATATGAATGTCCCCAAGTGGAAATACATAACAATCCGCTACTACCGTTGTTGCATCGAGTTGAACCGACAAGCCACGACACAATCCCATCAACTCCATAAGGCACCCATTTCCCAACTTCACGCCGAATCGGTTTGTACGATCCACCACCAAATCTAATTAAGAGTCGAGCCTGTCCGAAATAAAATTATGACTTATGCCACTATCCACTAGAATCGTCACCTCCCGATTCCTTAGAAAACCTTTCAGTCCCTATTCCTTAGCAAGATTCGCAATGACTTAAGAGGGTAATTGTGTTACGTGGGACGATAGGGTTGTTCACAATGATAGCTTAGGCCCCGGCATCGTAAATCCGATAGTCGCACAAATTGAGCCATGTGGGGGCTGGGCCTGTTCCTCCGCTCTTTCCATTACTCATCGGCGGTCCCCCACCCGGCTGTGGTGGCACCGATAAGGCCAACTGAGCCAGGGTTTTTGAGATATGCACCATGCTACCTCGATATTCAGCGATATCTTCATCGCGGCATCCAAATCGACCGGGTCCAGTTAACGAACCTGCACCTAAACATCCTCGCACAACCTATGCATAAAAAATCCCAAAAGGGTCTCCTCGGTCAGAGCGAGCAATTGGTTTGCCAATTGTGTGAAGGAATCAATATACTCTGCACCGTATCCATGTGCCGAGTCGACTCCAACCGTTCATACGCGTTACTAGCACAACGATCATCACAACGAGAGATCAACACATGTGTTTATTCCTGCCACGAAAATTGTGGCCTTTTCTGTTTAAACTAACGAAACCAGTTGAGTGCTATCCTCTTCATAGCCACCATACTTAATTGAATTTTCTGCTCATCGGGCCATGGGTAAAGATCAAAGTGTTGATCTAATTAAGCCAGCCACCCCAGAGGATCCTCTCCAAAGAAATTCGAAAGAGAGGGCACAGTGGCAACCCCTTCGCGTGTGCGGGCGGTGGCGCAGTCGTTGCGCTAGTGGCTGAATTGTTGGCCCCCATCTGCGTTGCCATTAACGTTGTCGTGACGTTGCGCATCTCCTCTCAAAAATTCATCCAGTTGCTACTTAATTTGTAAAATATCCTCTGAAATCACCCCCACATTATCCTCTAATGCAATCACACAGTCGTCGCTACTTCCCTCCCTTGTCGATGATCCTGAGCTTGTTTCAACCATCGTTCCTTCCTGCTGTTTTCAATCCGACAGGTTGGACCAAATTGATGAGTGATGATGGTGGTCCCAAGTGGCATACGAAAGGGTCTAAAAGGGGGGGGGGGGTTGAATAGACCCTGAAGCCTTTTTCGACTTCAAAAAAAATTTCGTATCACTTTTAAAGATTTGAACGCTTTAGTAAAGATAACTTAGACTTAGTGATTTTAGCAATTTACCAAAGTAGGGTAACGCTTAATCAGGGTTAGCACAGCGGAAAAGATTTTTAGCGATCGATTGGCTAATTAATCGCTTTGCAATTTTACTTGTCTTTTTCAGAAAGAATGATGTAATATGAAAATAAGACAATAAAATATAAATGACAAGATATATAAGGTTCACTGGGTGATGTAATCCCAGTTACGTCCTTCTTCTACTTTTTCACTTGGAGAAATTTACTAGGATGATTATCAAAGAATCACACAGAATCTTCTACAAGATAGTAAAGGATGAAAAAGATCTCGGCCTCCTTGATCACACAGATTTCAGCACCAATGAAGATCATCTTCTACAAGCTTCTCTCACTCAGAAATACTGCTTGAAAAGGGGTTTCAACAACTTTCTCACTCAGATGAAAGGTTGAAGGTTTGTCACAAGGTTTTGTTTGTTTTTGGGAAGTTCAAACAACTTGGAATATCTCAATAGGAATTTAGGTTTCTTCTTTGGAAGAGGTTTGAGATATTTGTGACTGTTTGGAATGTAGATAAAAAGCTTGAAGGAATTTTAGCTATGGAGTTTCTAAGCTTTTTCTAAGCAAGTTTTTCTTGTGCATGTACGTAATTTTCTCTTGTAATATTATGTACCACCCTTTTAGGGTTTGCTGAAGGTAAGGTATTTATAGGCAATTCTTGGGATTTGTCCGTTGGACACATGTAGGAGAGTGTCTCTCACATGGCGCGTGATTCTACCTAAAACCTGACATTCCTGAAAATCTGCTGGCACCGATTGGATGGGAGCAGCTATAAACTCTGAAGTTCTGACAGTCTAGTCAAAAAGGTGGCTTGTCCACAAGTCACAGTGACTTATCACATTTAATGCTCTTATCAGGCATTTAATGCATTTGGATTTATTTCTCGTTGGAAATAAATGTCCGTTGAATGATTGCATTTAAGTCCTTCATGACTTGAGGATTTATTTCAGGTGAATCTGACATTGGTCGCTTAAGTGCTTTGAGCGCTTGATCCATAAATCCTGAAAAGAGGTCCTTTAGCGTTTGACGAATGCTAAGGAACAAATCTTCATCTTTGGTTGACTTCAGACGCTGATATTCAACTTCTTCTCTAATAGACTCACCTAGAATTCTATTAGCGATTCAGTATCTAATACTTAGTCTAGAATCTACAAAGATAAAAATTACAAGCCTGAACAAAATAACAATTACAAACTTTCAAACGCTTAAACAATGATCTATGAAAACATAAACTTACATTTTATTTGAGGTCTAAGATTGAATCCTATCTTGTCATCATCAAAACATCTAACATGAAATTTCCTAACAATTTCCCCCTTTTTGATGATGTCAAGACTTTTAACTCTTATAGCTCTTTTATAATTTTAAGAGTTACTTAAAAGAAAAGCCCAAATGAATATAAGTTAGCATTTAAAAAGTTAGTAAAGTTAGCTAAAGTTAGATTAGCTTCAACAAGTTGTTTCAGCATAAATCATTCATATATTGAAAGAATAAGCATACATGATTTATGCTGAAAGTAATATAAAAGCGACAACAGAAATAAAATAAAAAATTCATTCACTTTTTCTGTCGCTTTGCTCTTTCTTCGCCTTGGAGAACTTCTAGCGCTAAGTCCATCAGGAGACGACCAATGTCGATCATTGTCGTATGTTGAACTTCATCGTAATCATGCCTATGAAGTCTAGCGCTTTCATTAAGTTCTAACAACCTTTCTGTCCATTCTCTAGGCGAAATTCCAAGTTCACGAATTAAATCATGATAGATGTCTTTTCTTGGATCTTTTGACGGTTTCCAATTGATAGGTCGTCTTAGCGGTCCGGCAAAAGGTTGAAATCCCATACTTTCCAAGAAATCGACGTCCAATTCCGGAAGCTGATATCTTCCTAGATAATACCTTGGCTTTCTCTTTTTAGTTAACATCTTCTTGATGCTCACTAGTTCTTCAAACATTGATCGCCAATTTTTATTATCTGTCTTTGATATTGCTTTGGACGCTTGATGCTTTTCTGTATTTTCCCCCTTCTTGGCATCATCAAGAGAGGTTTTCAACTCAGCGACTTCTCTTCGCAAGAGTCGAACTTCGTCAACTAAGAGAGCGACTTGTTGAGCGATGCTCTGAGCAGCGGCATCGGTCGAAGTATGTCTTTCAACATCAGCCGAAGCGCTCTGAGCTAAGTGACGGTTGAATTCTAATGAGAGTTCAGCGACAAGTGGTGATATGCTGTTCATGATTGTAACAGTGCTTTTATTTGAAGCGTTTGCAATATCACGACTTCGCGTATCAGACACTATTCGGATTTGTCTATCAGCGGCCTCAAAAATCTTGGAGCAGGAACCTTCAATGTTGATGAGCGAGTTCCGTACTGCTTGTCTGAAATCTCTAGCTTCTGAATCACTCTCAGAATCCGAATCGGAAGGACGCTCAGGAGACGGAATGAGTCCGTAAGAGCTAGAAACTGCAGCCTTGCCTTTGGATTTATCTTTGATAAATGGCTCTTCAGGCTTTTGAGCAATTTCAGCATGCACTTCTTCAATCGCTTGATCCATTAAAGGATCTTTGATCGCTGGGGGCTCGACTATAGGGGCGCTAGAAGAATCTGGCAAAGAAGCCTCAGAAATTAGAGTGACTTCCTCAGTAGGAGCAGGTTCTTCTTCAATTATTTGGATTGGGGGAGAAGGATCTTCAATAGCAATGACCCAAAGTGGGCCAAGTGCTTCCATCACATGCCTTGGACTAATCAGGCTTGATTATGGAATAAAGAATATAGCGTCTTCACGCTCTTCTGTACAAAGTGCAAGTTGCACACCTTCCGGCAATTCTATTCCTGAAGTATAACACTTGAAAAAGTCCAGAATAAGAAGCATCAGCGCTTGAGCTGCTGTTTGATCCACTGGCCTAATTAGCGAAATCATCTTGTCCACTTGAATGTTCTGTTGACTGAAGAGCACAGGGTGTAGATTGTATCCTCTGAAATTGCTTAACCCTGAGTAATGATTAAAAGAGATGTCCAGTGCTTGGGCATTCTCTGTTGGGTTGACTCATTCCCTCGGGTGGCTCGTGGCAGCGGAAGTTAAAATTTTACATGAGTAAACGTACAACCACCCGAAAACAGGAATATGGGTTGGTTCGGTCGAATTTACAGGGAGGTAAACGAAACTATACCTTTCGAAAATTTCATTTTCACCTCGAGCTTTGGATCACAGCAACCCTGTGGTGCAAATCCACACAATTTCCCTTGGGTGAGAAATTGCCCGTCGTCTTTTCGTATCTTTCGATTTAGAGTGCTCCAAGCGTCGCACCTCTAAGATGTATCCACACCTCGTTCAAGTCACCAATTGTTTTGCCTTGCGTGCTAGACAACAAAACAATTCTAAGCTTGCCTTAGGCTTGAATATGTGAAGGGTAGGAATATTTCTAAGTCGTTTAATTCAACACATGAATAGAACGACGTCGTGTTGGAAAGAAGGAGAAAAGGTGGCCGATTTTTAGTGGCTTGGAGGGGGCGAAAATTTCAGATTTCAAGCATTCTCAATTTAGTCTTCATCATCTCTTATTTATAGGTGAAGATTACCTAGAGTCCAATTAGGAAAAGAAAACTTCCTTTCTCCTAAACTCTCTAGTAATCTTTATCCTATGAAGACTTGGAGAAGGGAAAAACTCTTTTCCTCCTCCACCATATTAAAAATCGCCCCCTTCCCTTATTTCAAGACATAAAATCGGTCAACACCATTAATTGGACTCTAGGATTTAATTTTGACTTCTTAATTTAATTATAGGCTCAACCCATTAATTAAATACAAGTCTAATTAAATCCAACCAATTTAATTTCCAACATATTATTTATTTAACTTGGGCTTTACCCAATTAAATAAAATACTTGGACTCTACTAGGTCCATTAATTTAATTAATTCTACAAGATTAATTAAAAGAGTAAAATTAATTGAATCCTTCAATTAATTTATATTCCATATTAGGAAAGTACTACACTTTCCTAATTCCCTCAATTTCCTCAAAATTGATTAATCACATTTTATTCAAACAGTGACTCTCTCGAGTAAGTGTGTGACCCCTTAGGCTCGTTTCTATCTAGTAGTAAGTACACCTTCCCACAGTGCTAGTGTACCTTCCTAAAATGGAAAGTACTAGATTAAATCAATCCTTTGATTTAATCAATCCTTTGATTTAATCAAGCCTCGAATTAGTCACCAAGCTAATTCTCGGCACTTACAAATCGCGGTTGCCCACCTAGCATAGGGTCCCGAAGACCTAGATAAAACGAAAGTAAAGATACGCCTTTTGCGATCTTGATCCTCGCATAAGTAAGATCCCTCTACCTAATCTCCCGATTGAATCTAGAGCAGTGGCTTAGGTCGAAGCTCTATTAATTCAATCCTATGTTTCCCACGTTATGTGAAATCGACTTCGACTATCTAAACGAGGAAACCCTACGCCTCTTTAGATATCATACTTCGGCCGAAGATTCCTTAAGTCGATTCACTATGTAACCATAGGAGATTAACCGACAGGCTAATGTCAGAGATAGATTCCTCTCGATTCTCACGTGCCTTACCACGTAAGATGCATATGTCTGAGTTTGCCCATATTCGATCATCTAGAGTGATCATGTAACAAATCAAGAACACGTGCGGTTACGCATAAGACATCCAATGGAATCTTAGGTCCATAAGGATTACTCTTATACTACAAGACCATTGGAAGTTCCACATTCGACTGGGAATCCATTTTAGAAACTTCCATGGGGTTGTTCAGTTCGCCCATCACCAGAATGACAACCCTCATATATGCATTAGCTTTCACCGTGCCAGTATCTATGGAACGAGATACATTTCTCCCAGAGTATACATCATATGAGCAAGTCTTTCGGGTTGCATCGATATCCCTTTATCTCGATGAACCCTTTTACGACTTGGAACATTTGTTTAAAGATCACAGCCTTCGAGACATATTCCATCATTGCCACACCCAATGTGCAATGATGTCCCATAGCTATGTGTGATCCTTCGGGACTTTATTCTAAGCCAAAGTAAAAACTAATTTAAGAATAAAGACATGCCACACTTATAAAAGAGATTGACTTTATTTATAAGAAAACGATTGTTCAACTCTAGAGTTACTATTACATAGAATGGCGCCCAATAATTGGTGCGCCGGGCACTAACTCTAACATTTTCTATCACTGCTCTCATGTCTCTGTGGAAGACAGCAAACTCAGCATGCTCATTTGAAATATCAACACAAATTTGACTTTGACCAGGAAGAAGCGGTTGTTTGCTGGATGAGGCTTCTTCGTTGA
The DNA here is from genome assembly GCA_019426215.1 of Buddleja alternifolia. NCBI lineage: Eukaryota > Viridiplantae > Streptophyta > Magnoliopsida > Lamiales > Scrophulariaceae > Buddleja > Buddleja alternifolia. The sequence continues at coordinate 24,679,087 of CM033395.1, read as the reverse complement.
GGTCAGGAAAGACACGTTGAACAAACGCTTGAAGAGGAGGGAAGATGTAGCGTCCTCCTTGGCTGAATAAGGCTAGCTATTGGCGAATGTAGGTTTCTATTGGTTGCCTGTAGCGTGGTAAGTCGCTCACATTGCCTGCAAAGTGCTGACGCTGTTGAAGCAAAAGGGTCGCGAATCCTCGGCGTCTGTATTCAATTCCAAAGTCAAACAAAAATGGACATCTTATGAGTTCATCAAGGGAGTAGAAATGAAGAACAAATTCTTCAGCCCATCTGGATGTACTCATCATCCATCTTCTTCCAAGCTTATCAGCTTTCTTTTGATCTTTTCTAGCGGCAAGGAATTTCTCGAAGCGCTCGATCTCTTCGTCATAATCTTCTGCCCATAATCTGGCAAGATATTCTCGGGCTTCATCATCTATCCACAAATTCACTGGATTGGGACGCTCAGCCACAAGCGGTCCTTTGCCTTTCCATAACTTGAGTGGAGTAGGAGAGAGAGCATTCTGAGGAGAGTTGACTACTTTAGGGAGAGCCGAATATCCTATTTTGTTTAGATCTGCCTCATCAGGATTTTTGTTCCAATCGCCCATGTTGGGATTCTTGAAGACAATCTTGCTGGCTCGAAGAGGATAGAAAGACTCGTCTGAGCGACCGGTGAAGTTAAACCGTGCTTGATCAAAATCTGCTCTATTGAACACTAGTGAGCGAATATACTCTAAGCTGGATTGGAGTCGCTCCAAGTTGTAGAGTCCTAAATCGGCAAAATGCTCAAAGAATTCAAACTTTTGGGAATTGGAAAGATCAAGCCGATGGAGAGTTGTTTGAAAAGAGATTTCTAGCTCTGCAAGCGTCTGGGTGTCTCGTTCTCTAGCGGCATAATAGAATTCAAGATCAGGAGTATATATGCGAGGAAATAAATCGATGACACGAGGAGGAGGTCCTGTTGGAGTAGGAACAAGAGCAATCGCTTCTGTTGGGATGGGGGCCACTTCTATCGACCTCTCAGTATGTAAAGTCGCTTCACTAGCTGAAGATGGTTCAGCGTCTGGAAGGGCTAGAGATGCTTCTTTTGCAATATCCACAACAGTTGCCATATCCACATCTACTTCGACTGGAATCTCGGAGGGAGGAGGAGCATCAGCGGTTGGTGCATCGTGAGGTGCATCTTGAGCTGATACATGTAAGTGGTTGAGAAAAGCAAGCAAAATTTCTACTAAGTAGAAATTACAAAGAAAAGACTAAAATGCTTACCCTGAGGAATATCATCGACTGACTTAGTCGCTTGATCTGTTTCTATATTAGGGATAGGTTCCTCAGGCTCCGGGACTTCTTCTTCTGGTTCTAAATCGAGAAAAGAAGTTATTGGATCAGCACGAATGTGAATACGTAATTCTTCAAGAATGTTGAGAACATATTCAGAACTCGTTTCACATTGCGCTGAAAGAGATTTTATCCTAGCGTTAGAGACTTAGAAACTAACGAGGAAAGGATAGACTAATTTTCTTAGCAAATACTTACCCTGAGCACTAGAAAATCTCTCAGATTGAGTAGCGACTTGAGGATCTAAGCTGACTTCGAGAACAGCGTCAGAGGGAGGAACACTTGCTGACTCTCCAAGCGCTGGATTTGTTGAAACGCTTGTAGACACGGCTGGAGTAGAGAGAAGAGTACGCCTTCGGGCAAGCGGTACTTCTTCTACTACTGCTTCCTCTTCTTCAGGAACTGAGAAGATAAACGCTGGAGGAGGGGAGGGTGATTTTGGAGAAGGAGATTTTTGTTTCTTCTTGGGCTCCGGCTTCTGCTTCTTCTTTGCGGGCTCCGGTTTCTGCTCTTTGGCTGGCTTAGCGACTTTGAGAGCGATTTTTCTTTTTGGTCGCTTAACCACCACTTCTTCTTCAGACGAGGACGACGATGAAGAGGAAGACGCTTGCTCTTCATCATCGCTGCGAACAACTCCTTTGGCTCGAAGTCGCTCACGCTCTTCTTTGGGAACCGCTGCACCACCATGTTTTCGAGGTTTGAGCATCCCACTAATCATCTTCTTGCCATAGAATTTTAACGCTGGGATCTTCTTTCCAGCGGAGTTTGTAAAACCGCAAGCGCTTAAAATTCTACTTAACACAATCCCATAAGGCTTGGGATTAACCGACTTGGCCATCGCTGCCTTAAAGCGATTAAAAACATAGAGAGACCAATTAATCTTCAAGTTGGTCAGAATGGCCACCACCATCTTGTACTGAATATTTGTAACTTTATCGAATGTCCCTTTTCTGCATTCGATCATCTTGGCGCAAATGTCTGCGAGAATGACATATTCGCCCTTCATATCATTTTTCTTGAAGTTTGGTTCATAAGCCGCTTCAACTTCATCTTTCTTGATCAGCTCCCAGACCTTGGTAGCATCACCAAGAGTGACGTTCTCGACTTCGGCACCATCATTGGGCAGATTAAGCAATGATGAAAGCAGAGAAGAAGTGAGAGTGAAGGTTTCTTGGGCAAAAGGAAAGATGCATGAAATAGAGTTGCCATCGTCGGAAATTTTTGCATTTTGGAAGAAGAAAAGAGTTTCTGCTTCATGAAGGTTGAAAACGGCAGTAATCATGTCATGCAAACCAGATTCCTGGACAAGTGGAAGAACAGTCCGAAGAGGAAAATTCTGGTTATCAACAAGGTAGTCCCAGTTAACAAGAAATCCGACGTTAACCGTGATCGGTTTTTCAGCGCGGGAAGTTTTTCTGGTGGCAGACTTGGATGATTTGGAAGATTCTGAAGCTTTGGGTGCCATTGCTGAAAGTTTGAAGCTTTTTGAAGAAATAAGAGAAGTTTTTTCCTTGAAAGAGATGAAGATTTTACAGCAGAGAGAGTTTTTGGAAATGATAAAGTCTGACTGTAAAAATCTTGAAGAGTTTATATAGAGGCAAAGAAAGTAACTTCTGAATGGCTTAAATTTTGCCACGTGTTGAATCATTAATTTCAAAATTTAAATCTGAACCGTTTATTCGAAGGTACGGATGTCAAATAGTGCCGAGAAAATAGGTTAACTGTTACAAAATAGAGGATTTTTGGGATCCGCAGTTACCCATTTAATTGAAAGGCGTTTGAAAAATTTTGAAATTTTTAGCTTGAAATACACGTGCCTGATAGTACACTGACACGTACTCAGACTCATGCAGTCACTGAACCGCCTAGGTTTAGATAGGAATCATTAACCGTCAGTTTGATTGGATAGGCACGTGTGGGTAGTTATCAAATTTAATCTTTTGGACTTATCCACACATTACTTTTAGCGATGAAAACTATGCATGATCCTTTGAAAGAGAATTACTTAGCGTTAAAGTGGGAATCTTTTCAACGCTGAAGTCTTTTTATATAAAAATTTTAATCTGTTATGGATAAGATCAATTGCTTGGATTTATAAAAGACAGTTTTACTTATTGATTTTGTCATGCATAAAAGGGGATAAGCGCTAGTGGTCAATGCATATTTTCAAAGTCAATTTTTTGATCACAGACGCTTATGAATTGTTACAAGTACAATTTTAAAGTTCCCCTTAAAATTGATAACCTGTTTCAATTTTGAAAGACGCTTTAGATGTATTATTAAAGTGGATTCCCCCTAAAGCGTATGCCTATTAAGATATGATGCTTTTATGATTTAAGCGTTTAAATCATACCTAATTCACTTCTCAAAGTGAGAAAGCGTTGTTCGTTGAGTGCTTTGGTGAAGATATCTGCCAATTGTTTGTCAGTTCCAATGAAGTGCATGGAGATATCTTTGTTTTGAACATGGTCACGCAAGAAATGGTATCTAAAGTCAATGTGTTTGGTTCTAGAATGAAGAACAGGATTTTGGGTCATAGCTAAAGCGCTTTGGTTATCACAATGGATTGGGGTAGGACCTAAGATTGTTCCATAATCACTAAGTTGTTGCCTCATCCAAAGGATTTGTGCACAACAGCTCCCAGCGGCTACATACTCTGCCTCACCGGTAGAAGTCGCTATGGATTGTTGTTTCTTACTATGCCACGAAACTAGTCTATCACCTAGAAATTGGCATCTACCACTAGTACTTTTTCTATCTATTTTGCACCCTGCAAAATCTGCGTCTGAATAACCGATTAGTTCAAAAGGAGAGTCTCGTGGATACCATAAGCCCACATTTTGTGTGCCTTTTAGGTATTTAAGGATTCTCTTGGTAGCATTTAAGTGTGATTCTCTAGGATCAGCTTGAAAGCGTGTACACATGCATACCAAAAATATAATATCCGGTCTACTAGCGGTAAGATAAAGAAGTGATCCAATGATACCTCTATAGTTAGTGATATCAATTTTCTTCCCACTTTCATCTTTATCTAACTTAAGCGTTTGGCTCATTGGAATTTTTGAAGATGATGCATTTTCCATACCAAATTTCTTAATCATATCTCTTGTATATTTAGCTTGGTTTATAAATATTCCATTAGGGAGTTGTTTAACTCGTAATCCTAAGAAGAAAGTTAATTCACCCATCATGCTCATTTCAAATTGATCTTGCATCATTTTCAAAAATTTCTCACACAATCGCTTATTTGTAGAACCAAATATAATATCATCAACATAAATTTGGACTAAGAGAATATCTTCATTATGGGTAATTTTAAATAACGTTGTGTCAACGCTGCTTTTTGAGAAGCCTTTACCTATAAGGAGGATAGAGAGAGTGTCATACCATGCTCTTGGTGCTTGTTTAAGGCCATAGAGTGCCTTATCCAATTTGTAGACCATACTTTTGCCATGGTAGTTGATGAATCCTGGAGGTTGCTCCACATAGACTTCTTCTTAGAGTTTACCATTCAAGAATGCACTTTTCACGTCCATTTGGTACACTGTGAATTTGTTGAATGCGGCAAACGCTAGGAACATCCTAATTGCTTCAAGACGGGCTACTGGGGCATACGTCTCATCAAAATCAATACCCTCCTCTTGACAATAACCCTGAGCGACTAATCTAGCTTTGTTTCTTGTAACAACGCCATCTTCGTCCATTTTGTTCCTAAAAACCCATCTAGTCCCAATAACTCCTTGGTGAGTTGGCCTTAGTACTAGCGTCCAAACCTTACTTCTCTCAAATTGGTTAAGCTCCTCTTGCATCGCTTCTACCCAACTTGAATCACTGAGCGCTTCATCCACTTTCTTTGGTTCCATTTGAGATAAAAAATTTGCGAACATGGCCTCATTAATTGTAGCTGACCTAGTTCTAACAGGTGCTTCCATATCTCCGATTACTAGCTCTGGTGGATGGTCTCTAAGCCATTTGCGGTCTGGTTGGAACGGGTTGAAAGACTCTTGGTTATCAATCGCTTGATCCATATTTGTCTCTTGCGCAGTCCCTTCATCATTCACAGTTCCAATTTGCTCTTGATGATCATTCTCTTCATGATCATCAGCAATTCTGACTTTATCATTATTTGTAACCTCACGTGTAACTTTAGTAATGGGCACAAAGATCTCATCATCCTCATCATTACTATTATCACCAAGATTAATTTGTGACGCTTGTTGGGTAAGATCTTCAATTCTTACATCATCAGGATTAACCTTACTCGGTTCTTGGTTACCATCATCAAACACAACATGAATGGATTTTTCAACCTTTGATTTGATCTTATTTAGGATGCGAAAACTCTTTCCATTCTTGGCATAACCTAGGAAGATTCCCTCATCCGCTTTAGGATCAAAAGTCTTTAGGCTGTGGGATCCATTGTTATGAATGAAACATTTTGAACCAAATACATGAAAATATGAAACGCTAGGCTTACGTCCCTTTGACAACTCATATGGAGTCTTCTCATGTTGTTTGTTGATCATACACCGGTTCTGAGTGTAGCAAGCGGTATTGATGGCTTCGGCCCAAAACCTTTGAGGCAGCTTAGACTCTATAAGCATTGTCCTAGTGGCTTCTTTAAGTGTTTTGTTCCGTCACTCAGCAACTGCATTCTGTTGAGGTGTTCTAGGAGCAGAATACTCATGAAATATTCCAAGATCTATACAAAACTTCTCAACAAATTGGTCAGTAAATTCAGTTCCTCTATCGCTTCTAATTCTCGTCAACTTTAGATCTTTTGAAGTTTGCAATTGACGGATTAGCGCTGTGAGCTTGACACTAGTTTCATCTTTGGTCGCTAGAAATTCTATCCATGTATAGCGAGAGAAATCATCAACTATTACTAGCGTGTACTTTTTACCACTAACACTCATGATTTGAATGGGGCCAAACAAATCTAGATGCAATAGTTCAAGAACTCTAGAAGTAGATAGGCATGGTTTCTTCTTAAAAGATGATTTAACTTGTTTACCCATTTGGCATGCATCACATAAGCGATTCTTTTGAAAGGAACCCTTAGGTAATCCCTCTACTAGATTTAGTGATATTAACTGAGAGATTGCCTTAAAGTTGAGGTGATTCATTTTTCTATGCCATAACCAACCCAATTCATTTTGACTTTTAGCAACAAAGCATGTGGGGTTGTTATCAAATGCAGAATCCCAATCTACTAATTACACATTGTTTGTTCTTTTTCCTCTTAGTTTAGTAGACTTAGTCTTAGCGTCGTTGACATAGCAAAAGTCGCTTGAAAATCTTACTTCAAAGCCTTATCACAAAACTGACTAATGCTTAACAAATTATGCTTAAGACCCTCAACATAATATACATCACTAATCATGATGTTCCCCTTATGCATGATACCTATACCTTTGGTTTTACCTTTGGAGTTATCACAGAATATAACTTGAGGACCATTGGTAGATTTATAGTTGACTAGAAGATCTTTTGATCCAGTCATGTGTCTTGACGATCCACTATCAATGTACCAAACTGAAGTATCGGTGTTAGCTCTAGGTACCTGCATTTAAATGACAATTCTAATTCTTCTTAGGTACCCATGTTGCCTTGGGTCCTTCAGTGTTAGTAACTTTGGTTTGAATTAGAACTTTAGGAACCCATATTTGCCTAGTCTTCATTGTAGGAATACTGGCCTTCTTGGGTTTCACATCATGTTGTGTGTGCTTTTTGGGTGTATAATAATATCCTCGATTAGAATAGTAGTCATAATCATAATCATCATAGTATCGATAATATGATCTTGACTGTCTTGGATATTGACGCTGATATTTCCTTGGCGCTGGCTTGGGTTGCATTTTTGGTGCTGGACGCTTAGCGCTTGATTCACAATGGTTAGGTTTATCCTTAGCCTTTTGAGCGTTTGGATGAACCTTTCTTTGTGAATCATTTGCTTTAGCCTTACCATTGCCCGAGTCAGCTTTGGCTCTCTCATTTAGCCTCGTATCATTGTCTCTAGGTTCATTTAGCATTTGGCTTTGTGAACTTTTCTCAACAAAGCTAACACCCTTTCCTTTGTTGTTCGCCGTAACATTAGATTTATTAAGTTGTTTACCGAATTTATTATATCCTAAACCGGTCTTTTCACCATATAATCTTGTTACCTCAGTCACATTATCTAGCTTTCTTGAAGCTTTTGATAATGATGAGACGAGCTGCTCTGATTTGGCAAGTCTAGGGATCAGATCAGCTTCTCTTTTGACTATTATATCAAGATCACTTTTTAATTGAATAATCTCACTCTCAAGTGATTGGTTCTTTTCAATGCATTGTTGCTGAACTTTCAACTCTGCTTTGAGAGTTACTTTATCTCTTGTGAATGATGAGATAATAGCGAGATCATTTTGATATATTTTGGCGGCCTCTTGACAATCTTTATAATATTCATTAACTTTGTCAAGTAATTCATCATAAGAAAGAGGATGAGATAATTCATTGGTTACCTCTGGTAGCGATTCGTCAGACGCTTCATCATCTCTTGCCATGAGACAAATCAATGCTGAGTCGCTTGTAGGCTCATCATCACTGCTTTCATCTGATGATTCCAAATCCTCTTCAGGTGCGGAGAATGGTTCAGATTCCGCTAGCAAACCTTGTTGGCGAAGGTTGCTCCTGAATTGGTTTCTATCCGCATAGTCTTGCCTTGTGGACTTAGACACATTTGGATAAGGTTAATTTACCTGGTAGTGCCCTGGTTTCCTGCAATTATAACATAAATTAGTTTTCATTTTCTGTTCAGTGGATAATCGCTTTGATCCAACTGGCGCTGAGAGATTTTGTGTAGGAGTTGTAGGCGCTTGGTAAGGAACTGGCGCTTGATACTGAGGCGCTGGTGTTGGGGGAGGAGTTTGAAATGAAGTTTGTCCAATAGGATTTCTCTTTTCATATCTTAGGAATTTCTTGAATTTCTTGACCAATAAAGCCATTTCCTTTTCTTCATTTGATTCCGTTGATTTCACTTCGCTAACCGCTTTACCCTTACTTTTTATAGTAGCGATTAAAGCTCCTGATTTAGTTGCTGACTTTACCCAATTCGAATTCAAATGCCTTCAGCTCTGAAAACATATGTTCTGGAGTAAGAGTCTCCAAGGTCTGTGATTCTCTCATAGCAACAGTCTTAATCAAGTATTTACTTGGAAGACTTTTGAAAATCTTATTGACAATTTCCTTGTTGGTCAATTCCTTATCTAGTGACGCTAACTCGTTAATGAGCAAAGTAAATCTTGCGTCCAATTGTTCTAACATCTCATTGGGCTGCATTTTGATATGCTCGAATCTTTGTATGGCTATGGAGAGCTTATTCTCCTTCATTTGTGTCGATCCTTCACACACTATAGCCAACTTATCCCATATTTCTTTGGAAGTCTTACATTGCTTGATCTTGTTGAACAATGCATCGTTGTCTCCTAACGCTGAGTAAAGTGCACTTCATCCAACATTATCTAGATTTGCTCTTTTCCGATCATCAGGCGTCCATTCTAACTTAGGTTTCTCGACATAACCATCTGGAGTGGCCTCGGTTGCTCCAGGGGCTCGAGTTACAACTTTCATAATCTGAATGGGGCCATCTGTAATCACATCACACATTTCATTATCGCAAGAGCATAAAAAAGCGAATGCTCTAAGTTTTCAAGAATCATAGTTTGATTCTACCAACTTAGGCATTTTGTTAAAAGCCATAATGAGATGTTTTTAAGGGCAACTTTAAAGCGACTAAGGTTTTTTTTAAAAAAAAATGGATCTGAACAGGCAGTTACGCTCGGAAATGCTTAGGTTTCTAATTCAACCGCTCTGATACCACTTGGTGGTCCCAAGTGGCATACGAAAAGGTCTAGAAGGGGGGGGGTTGAATAGACCCTGAAGCCTTTTTCGACTTCAAAAAAAGTTCCGTATCACTTTTAAAGATTTGAACGTTTTAGTAAAGATAACTTAGACTTAGTGATTTTAGCAATTTACCAAAGTAGGGTAACGCTTAGATCGCTTAATCGGGGTTCGCACAGCGGAAAATATTTTTAGCATTCGATTGGTTAATTAATCGCTTTGCAATTTTACTTGTCTTTTTCAGAAAGAATGATGTAATATGAAAATAAAACAATAAAATATAAATGACACAAGATATATAAGGTTCACTGGGTGATGTAATCCCAGTTACGTCCTTCTTCTCCTTTTTCACTTGGAGGAATTTACTAGGATGATTATCCAAGAATCACACAGAATCTTCTACAAGATAGTAAAGGGTGAAAAAGATCTCGGCCTCCTTGATGACACAGATTTCAGCACCAATGAAGATCGTCTTCTACAAGCTTCTCTCACTCAGAAATACTGCTTGAAAAGGGGTTTCAACAACTTTCTCACTCAGATGAAAGGTTGAAGGTTTGTCACAAGGTTTTGTTTGTTTTTGGGAAGTTCAAACAACTTGGAATATCTCAATAGGAATTTAGGTTTCTTCTTTGGAAGAGGTTTGAGATATTTGTGACTATCTGGAATGTAGATAAAAAGCTTGAAGGAATTTTAGCTATGGAGTTTCTAAGCTTTTTCTAAGCAAGTTTTTCTTGTGCATGTACGTAATTTTCTCTTGTAATATTATGTACCACCCTTTTAGGGTTTGCTGAAGGTAAGGTATTTATAGGCAATTCTTGGAATCTGTCCGTTGGACACATGTAGGAGAGTGCCTCTCACGCGGCGCGTGATTCTACCTAAAACCTGACATTCCTGAAAATCTTCTGGCATCGATTGGATGGGAGCAGCTATAAACTCTAAAGTTCTGACAGTCTAGTCAAAAAGGTGGCTTGTCCACAAGTCACAGTGGCTTATCACATTTAACGCTCTTATCAGGCATTTAATGCATTTGAATTTATTTCCTGTTGGAAATAAATGTCCGTTGAATGATTGCATTTAAGTCCTTCATGACTTGAGGATTTATTTCAGGTGAATCTAACATCGGTCGCTAAGTGCTTTGAGCGCTTGATCCATAAATCCTGAAAGGAGGTCCTTTAGCGTTTGATGAATGCTAAGGAACAAATCTTCATTTTTGGTTGACTTCAGACGCTGATCTTCAACTTCTTCTCTAATAGACTCACCTAAAATTCTATTAGCGATTCAGTATCTAATACTTAGTTTAGAATCTACAAAGATAAAAATTACAAGCCTGAACAAAATAACAATTACAAACTTTCAAACGCTTAAACAATAATCTATGAAAACATAAACTTACATTTTATTTGGGGTCTAACATTGAATCTTATCTTGTCATCATCAAAACATCTGACATGAAATTTCCTAACAAATGAAATTTAAAGAAAAAAAATAAATTCAATACCAACAAGAACACGTTCTTGCCCAGTCCAATCCTTGATCAATTCTCATAATCAAACCCTAAAGAACATATATATATATCTATATGAGTTCTCCTATTTCCTACAAACTTAGGACTCTCTTAATTAAGGAAACTAATATCAAAGCAACAATATAACAAAATAACAATAATGATAATAATAAAAGGAACTAATTGCATGCTGGTCCTCCCGTCTTCTACTTACGCCGTACGTAAACCTTTAACGGCGCTGGATTGATTGCATCACTCACCAACTGTTCGGACGCATCTTCTCGCTCCATACCAGATACAGAATTCACACTCGCACCATTGGACTCGATCTGACATAGAATTACCCATGTGAAGAGGGTGCAATTGTAGTCATTTGGCATGGCTAATATTAATAGCATTTATGCCCGGGTCCTAGGGCCATGAGGTAGAGCCCACAACCACAAGTTGGACTTGAGCATGAAGAACTTTTCTATTTTGATTCTAAGGAGGAGGGGACACTCTAGGCTTCTAGTGAGACAAAGTCAGGGTTATGGTCATAGTTCGAGACTGCATGATCTCCATTCTATCCAGTTTTAACATAGTATTAGTTTTCTCCTCCGGGATATGAGTAGTCCACAAATCACCATGTAGTCCCATTTTTTCTAACGACTCCGCCACTTGGTTTGCCTCTCTCCAAATTTGGGTAATCTCCACATTCTAGGTTGTCAAAGACGCTCTCGAATGTGTGTAATCGTGTTCCAATTACGATGAATAGAAGTTGTTCCATAATATCATTAACCGCCCCCCAACAATCGATTCTCAAATATGATACTTAGCAGAAATCATCGTTAGAAGTTGTTTGAAAAGTCTATCACATTCATTTATAAGTAGTATAATTTTTCTCTAGTAAGCGATAGGAGATACTATAAATTCAACAATGCACTAATTTCATAATTCAAAATACTGATCAAAAGGTAAAGTAGCTAGGGCCTTCCACCCTGATAGTACCAAAATACTATTTTTGGTATGGTCTCAATGCGCACTCTATCTTATTTTAAAGAGCTTATAAGTTTCTAGTGCTTATAAGATTTTAATAGAGTTTGTAATTAGTTCTCTGTCTAATAAGTTTTTCATCTTAAGCTCTTAACAAATAAGTTAGAGTTTGCTAACTTATTTTTGAGAAGCTTATAAGTTTTTGACAATTTATTTTGAGAGGCTATAAGCTGTTTTATCAAACCAATCACCAAACATTCTGTAAGAACTTATAGGTTCTATAAGCTATTTAAAGAGCTTATAAGCTCAGTCAAACACCATTAAGCTTCGCATTCTATTGTTACCATATATTTGGCTCTAGAATACCCAGTTGCTATGCAAGAAGAATCAAGTCGAAAAAAGCATGAGAGGGGACTTTTGCATTCAACTCTCTTATTACCTACTTACGCTAATTCTCATTTACAAAAAGTGATTAAACAAATTGATTTTATCCACTTACAAAGTCAATTCAAAATTCCTGCTCACTAATTTTTTTTTTTTGGTAAACCCTTCTCACTACATGTTTGTGTTGAAATATAAATTATATCTTGTGTTGTACTTTCTGTTGTATTAGTTGTACTCAATTAGTTAGCTGGTTAGTTAGGTTTAAGTTGTAACTAATACGCCATCTGGATTAGTTAGCCTAGAGTTTACTTTCCATAAATAGCTTTGTACAGTTAACCTTAGTCATTAATGGAAATTGCATCTTCAAACTCAATTCTCAACATGGTATCCAGAGCAAGGTTTTCATCTCAGCTCAATCTCTGATTTCTTCATAAATTTTCACGAAATCTTCATATATATGCCTCGATTTTGTCATTTTGATTCGGATTCATCAGCTTCTTGCTGATTTCTTGGCAATCTTGCATCAATTTCTTCATTTCGTTTCAGATTATTCATTTTTTTGCTGATTTCTTCGCAAAATCCATGGATTCTGCTCGTTATCAATCCGGATCTCAGTTTTTGAGTTCTTCCGCATCTTCTCAGCTCTCATTTGATATCAATGATCCTTTGTTTGTTCATCCCTCCGATGTACCGAATATTCATCTGGTTCCTCACGAACTTACAGGTTCTGAAAATTATGGAGTATGGAGTAAAGCAATGAGAATTTCCCTAAACTGCAAGAGTAAATTAGGTTTTGTGACAGGAAAGTGTCAAAAACCTGAACCTGATTCACCAAGAATTGATCAATGGGAAAAATGTGTTATCTTGGATTTTGAAGTGCGTGAGCAAAGAAATATACAACGGCTTGGTGTATTGTGAGACTGCAGCTGAAGCCTGGAGTGATTTACAAGAGCAATTTAGTAAAGCAAATCGTGCTAGGATTCTTGCACTTTTAAGAGAGATCAATGCACATCTTCAAGGTGTGAATTCTGTTACAGTTTATTACACAAAACTGAGCCATATGTGGGAAGAGTATGACTCTCTCCTTAATCTTCCCCATTGTGAATGCTCAGCTGCTACAATGTTTTCTGAATACACAAATGATCATAAACTGATGCAATTTCTAGTTGGTCTTACTGAGCCATATGCTGTAGTAAGGTCACAAATCTTAATGATGGAATCTGCACCAACACATAAGCTTGCTTACTCAATGATTTGTAATGAGGAGTCACAGAGATCTATTAACTTGCCTATAGCTACATCTGATCATCCTGTGAGTTTTTATTCTTCATCTAATCTGAAATATAAGAAGACTGGTGTTATTCGTGAAAATTGTGGGATTCCTAATCCCACAAAGGAGTCATGTTACAAGCTGATTGGTTATCCAAAGAGAAGGGGTAAGCCTGTTTATAGGAACAATGGTTACAGGGGTAATGGTCCCCCTAAGCAATACTCATCCAATCAAGTCAGTATGGAATCACCTGAATCTAAAAATATTGATCCCAATGTTGGTATTACTACACAGGGGAGTCCACAACTTACCCCTCAACAATACAGTCAATTGCTGACCTTACTGAATTCTCATGCTTCCACTAATGCTCCATCAATTGATGCCAACTTTGCTAGCACTTCCACTGCTAATACTGCACAGACAGGTATACTTACTCATGTTTTTGCATTATCAGCACAAACATCTAAGCATGAATGGATTATTGATAGTGGAGCAAATCAGCACACATGTTATAATTTTGAGTTGTTTGAATCTGTGGCACACACTGCATCTCCAAATACATCTGTGAAACTTCCCATTGGTAATATGGCTTCAGTCACTAAGGTTGGTACAATCAAGGTTTCTAATGATCTCACCCTGCATAATGTTCTCCTTGTTCCAGAGTTTCAATTTAATATCCTATCTATGTCCAAACTCGCACAAGACAATTCTTGCTTTGTGTCTTTGTACCCTCATTTCTGCCTATTTCAGGATTTATGGAATGGCAAGATCAAAGGAATTGGTAAAGTCCACAATGGATTGTATCTTCTTGATCCAAATGCTACTCAATCTGCTATTCAATGTATTCTCAATGGGACTCAAGTGATCCCTTCAATTACTTGTAATTCTTCTTTTTCAAAAACTTCCTTTCATTGTACTGACGTTGTATCTGAACAAAGTCATTCAGTGAGTAATACAAATAATGTTGTTTGTTTGTCAACTCTTGATTCAAATCTTTGGCATTTAAGTAGGGGTCATATGTCTTATACAAGACTTAAGCATTTACCACATATTGGTCATTCTCTAACAAAGAAACCTTTTCACTGCTCTATATGCCCTAAAGCTAAACATTTCAAAACTTCTTTTCCTCATAGCACTCATACAACCAAATCTATATTTGAGCTCATTCACTTAGACATTTGGGGTCCATACAAAATTCCTACCTATTCAAATGAAAGATTCTTTATCACTATTGTGGATGACTTCTCCAGGGCCACCTGGATCTTTCTTATGAAACACATATCTGATATACTTCCTATTCTTCAAAATTCTTTAAATATGTCTCTACTCAGTTTGCCACTATCATCAAAATTATAAGAACTGATAGAGCTTGGGATTTCTTCAAAGCTTCTTGCTCTTTTTTCTTTTCTTCCCTTAGCATTATTCATCAGAGTTCTGTCACCTATACCCCACAACAAAATGGTTTAGTAGAAAGAAAACATAAACATATTCTTAATGTGGCTAGGGCATTGATGTTTCAGTCTCATATTCCTATTCACTTATGGGGAGAATGTGTTACTACTGCAGTTTATAACATTAACAAGACCCCCTCTCCTTTACTCAAAGGTCAAACCCCTTAGCACATCTTATTTAACAAACCTCCTTCCTTTCATCACTTAAGAGTTTTTGGCTACCTTTCTTATGCCAAGATTTTACCCTTTACTAACAAACTCTCCCCCAAATCAACTACATGTGTCTTCATGGGCTATGCTCATGCTCAAAACGCTTACAAATTATTAGACATTTCTACCAACAGTTTCATCATCTCTAGAGATGTTGTTTTCTTTGAGTCTTTCTTCCCTTTTGCTCTCACTTCTTCTACATCTTTTGAGCATCTACTGATCGCAGATAATCAAAGTTTCTATAATGATTTCATTCATCCCTACATCCCTTCTCTTTCTTCTCCATCTTCTCCTCTCCACACTGCTTCATTTCCTTTTATTCCTCCTCATTGTCCTTCTCCATATCATTTTTCTGACCATCTCAGAAGATCCTCTAGAGTCACTCAAAAACCCTTCCAGAGACTATCTTTGTCCAACTCTTGGCACTCCTTCTGCCAATATGACATCTTCTTCTACTCAGGACCCCCTTTCATCTCACCTCTCCTATACTTACTTGTCTACTCCCTTTCAAGCTTTTGTTTGTTCCATCACTAATATGACTGAACCCAAAAATTACCAAGAGGCTGTGAAGGATGTTAGATGGAGGGCTACAATGGATGCTGAGATAAAAGCACTTGAACTTAATAATACTTGGGAACTAGTCCCATTACCTTCCCACAAGAAAGCTATTGGACGCAAGTGGGTATACAAAATCAAATTCAAAGCAGATGGTACAGTTAACAGATTCAAAGCTAGACTAGTAGCTAAGGGTTATACTAAAAAAGAAGGCTTGGACTACCATGAAACCTTTAGTCCAGTTGTCAAAATTGTCACTGTGAGAACTATTCTTGCCTTGACTTCCATTTTTGATTGGTCTCTCTCACAGCTTGATGTTACTAATGCATTTCTTCAAGGAGACTTGTCTGAAGAGGTATACATGCATGTGCCAGAAGGATTTAGCAATCAGGGGGAAAATCATCAAGTGTGCATATTGCTAAAATCTTTGTATGGGCTCAAGCAGGCATCAAGACAATGGAATCTGAAGTTTACTGAAGCATTACACACAGCAGAATACGTACAATCAAAACATGACTACTCATTGTTTACCAAGAAACAAGGACCTAATATTGTTATCCTACTAGCGTATGTAGATGATATTATCATCACTGGAAATGATGAAGTGGTGATTTCAGAGTTAAAAGAATACTTACACCACAATTTTCACATCAAGGATCTTGGAGCTTTGAAATACTTTCTTGGAATAGAAGTGGCAAGAAACAAGGATGGAATTTGTCTCAACCAAAGAAAGTATATACTGGAGCTTTTAAAGAAAGCTGGTCTTACAGGCTGCAAACCTATGGATACACCTATGGAGACAAATTTGAAGCTAACAACACATGAATATGATAAGACACTAAAGGATAACATTGATGATTCTTTGCTAAAGAACATCACAGAATATTAAAGGCTTGTGGGGAAACTTATATACTTGGGAATGACTAGGCCAGATATAAGTTATTCAGTCCAAGTATTGACATAATTCATGCACCAACCTAAGGAGTCTCACATGCAGGCAGTTATAAGGGTTTTAAGATACTTAAAAGGGACTCCAGGATTGGGTATTTTCATGGCCAAGAAAAGTAAGATGGAGCTGATTACATATTGTGATGCTGACTGGGCAGCATGTTTAATGACTAGAAGATCTTTGGCTGGATTTTGTTTTAAATTTGGAGATACACTAATATCATGGAAAACTAAGAAACAAAGAACAGTTTCAAGGTCATCATGTGAATAAGAGCACAGATCCATAGCCACAGCAGCATGTGAAATCATTTGGTTGATTGGAATACTGAAAGATTTGGGCATTGAAATGAAACATGGAGTAAAGTTGTATAGTGACATCAAGTCGGCTATGAATATTGAAACCAACCCTGTGTTCCATGAAAGAACTAAACACATAGAAGTTGATTGCCATATGATAAAGGAATTGATCAAAAAGGGCACGGTTTGCACTAAATACATAAAGAGTGAAGAGCAGCCAGCTGACTTGCTAACAAAGAGCCTTGGTCGAGATCAACACCAGAGGTTACTTTCCAAGTTTGGTGTCAATGACATATTCAAAGAAGGGAGCCAAACTTGAGGGGAGTGTTGAAATGTAAATTATCTTGTGCTGTACTTTCTGCTGTATTAGTTGTACTCAATTAGTTAGATGGTTAGTTAGGTTTAAGTTGTAACTAATACGCCAGCTGGATTTGTTAGCTTAGAGTTTACTTTCCATAAATAGCTTTGTACAGAGAACCCTAGTCATTAATGGAGATTGCATCTTCAAACTCGATTCTCAACAGTTTGCTACTTTATTAACACTAATTGTTATCTATATATTTTCCTCATTTTTTAAATGTGCTACTTACAGAAAGTAAGAAAATATAAGCTTACCAAAGACCAAATTAAGGATAAACAAATAAAAGCCAAAGAAAGATAATATTGTTGTATGGTTGTAATGTTACAGTGAAATTGTTGTGAACAAACTGACGTTGTCAAGGTAGAGAATAGTACTAAATTGTAAGTCATTAAAGTAACAATGCGCATTAGACCAAATTATCATCAAAGAAAGAAAACAATGTGAAGATTCTTTTTTTTTATTTTTAGTAATTGACAATGTGAAGATACAATGGGAAAGTAAATATCAACAAAAAAATCTTAATGCAAAGAATTTTTCCGTGTGAAATATATTTTGATTTTTGAGGATATTTAGCTGTGGAAATCTAGGCTTCACTACTACAAAAATGGCCTATTATAGCGCACCTATTACAACGGTTTTCTGAAAACTGCTGAACGGAGGGGCCTATTACAGCGGTTCATCAAAGAACCGCATTAATTGGTCTATTATAGCGGTTCTTTGAAGAACCGCTATTATATCCCGGAACCGGTTATAGCGGTTCTTCAAAGAACCGCTATATAAAAAATAAAAAAAAGAACCCATTCCCGCTGATAGGAGTCATTTTTACATAAGTTTTTAGGTCCTTTTAATGACAATTCAGGCCCATATATAGTTTATTTCGTGCCACTCGTGTGTTTAATATGTGTGTAAAGTGCTTTCAGGTAGTAAGCGACGATGGACGAAGAAAAGGGCAAAAAGACGACTCATTTACCCAACTCTACTTAAGGCTACGCACTTAGGCGCCTAGGCGCCATTTTTCTCGTGCCCAGGCGCGACCCAGCAAACAAAATTAAAGCTTCGCAGAGCGGCGCCCAGGCGCTTGAACCACCACGCCTAGGCGCCACATATCGCGCGCCTGGGCGCCCCGGAACTTTTGCCCCAAGAAAGACACGCCACATAGGCGGTGCCTAGGCGCCGATCAACGCGCGCCCAGGCGCCGCGATAACAGAATTTTAGAACTATAAATTGGATTTTTCAATTCATTCATGGGGTTCTGAATCTTGGGAATTGGGAGCATTTCTGGAGTTTTGGGCCAATATATCACTGATCTTGAAGAGCAAGAAAAGGATAAGAGCCAAGGATTGAAGCTACATTAAAAGATCTATTGCCATTCAACCTTATAGGGAGTTTCTTTCATTGTTCATTGCATTTGATGGTTACATTTATGTATAAGAACATGTTGAATTCTGCTATGTTGATAGTTATGGGCTAAATTCATATGGCTAGGGCCTTGTAAGAATTGATTTGTGAATTATTCGTATTATTGATAATTGTTGAATTAATTCCTTTGTTGCTATGTGTTATGAATTTGTGCTTATATTCCTTACATGTGATTGATCACCATATGTATTATAAATTGCCTAGTTTAGCATCTTGAGAAAGAGTTAAGTTAGGGTGCAAGGAGTTCATATCATCACCGATCAAATAGGAGTTGCCCTAGACATAGGTAAAGACTCCCGGGTGAAGTCGTTCGATTCTAATCAAGTAAACTCTAGTTCCTCAATGCCTTCTTAGAGGTTAGATTTCCGGGTAGACATACTTAGGAAACCACCGCTTAAGTGTAGGAGCATATCGCGAGACATCGGGTATTCTTTACCTTAGGAGTTTTCACCATAGCAACTAGGTCTAATAATTCAACAAAAGTCTTTGTGCGGATAAAGATCAAATTAAGTCTTGCATGTGCCTTAGTCTAGTTCTCACACTTGAGTTTCAATCCGTTGCTTGTTCTTATTTCTTTTGTTCTTTGTTTGCTTACTTTTTTTTCTCTTAATTTCTGTTAATTCGTCTTTACGTTTATTCGAAAATCATAAGCTAAAAATCCAAGTCTCCGTGGTTCGACAACCCGGACTTATTTTGTCCATTTTTATTACTACACGACTAGTATACTTGCTACCAAGCACGTTAGTTTCTAGCGTGTCACCCCCCCCCCCATTTTCCCCCCCCAATTCCGATCGGCCTCTCTCTCTCTATTCTATCTCTCAATTCTCTCTCTCTATACTCTCTCTCTCTACTCCACCACCACTAACCACAACCGCCGCCGCCGCCACCATCACATTCGGCCACTGCCGCCACCACCACCATCCTCCCCCCTCCCCATTTTCGTCTCTCTCTCTCGCTCTCTACTCTCTCTCTCCACTCCACTGCCACCACCACCACCACCATCACCACAATCGGTCGCCGCCTCCATCGCCATCGCCATCCCCCACCCCATTTTCGGTGTTTTCTCTCTCTCTCTCTCTCTCTCTACTTTATCTCTCGATCGGCCACCCCAACCGCCGCCGACCCCACCACCGCCAACCCCACCGCCACCACCACCACCACCTTCTCTCCACTAAACCTTAAACCTTAGGTATACATATATATATATATATATGTTTATATTTTTTGTGAATTATATAATGTGGATTTTTGTTATATTTGATTACGTTAATTAATTGATTATGTTAGTGCTTGAATAATTGGTTATATGGGTTTAATGGGTTTTTGTTATATAATGTGGGTTTTTGTTATAGTTGATTATGTTAATTAATTGGTTATGTTAGTGTTTGAATAATTGGTTATGTGAGTTTAATTGGTTTTTGTTATATAATGTAGGTTTTTATTATAGTTGATTATGTTAAATAATAGGTTATGTTAGTGTTTGAAAAATTAGTTATGTGGGTTTAATGGGTTTTTGTTATATAATGTGGGTTTTTGGTTTAGTTGATTATGTTAATTAATTGATTATGTTAGTGTTTGAATAATTAGTTATGTGGGTTTAATGGGTTTTTGTTATTACAGGATTATGTTAATTAATTGGTTATGATAGTGTTTGAATAATTGGTTATGTGGGTTTAATGAGTTTTTGTTATATAATGTGGGTTTTTGTTATAGTTGATTAGTGTTAATTGGTTATGTTGGTATTATGATTGGATTTTCGTTGTATTGTTTTGTTGACATCGTTTAATGCATTCATGATTTTGTGAAGTTCATTTGGTTTTGTTGGTTGCTAGACTGGGGGAAGATTAAGTCGAGAACTTGGTAGAAATTTTTACGTCGTTACTCTGTCGAATTTTTTCTAGAATAATGGGCATTGTTATTTGTTTTACTGCATATATATTGTTTGTTTGGGTTTGTTGTGGTTGAAATATATATTAGTCCACGTGACTTGGAAGATCATTTGGTGTGCAATGGAATTGATAAAAGCTACACACGTTGGACAAGACACGGTGAAAGCAGTGCCACCTCAGCTGATTTAGGTGGTACATCATATCGATCACAGGATTTTGACATGGATGATTATGAGCCTGGTCGTTTGGAGGAGATGACAAATGTTATTGAGGAGGATTTGCGAAATTGTCCCAAGATGTTTGACAATTTGACAAATGATTCAAAGACACCACTGTATAGTGGTAGTAAATTCACAAGATTGAAAGCAATCCTAAACCTCTACAAGTTAAAAGCCAACAATGGGTGGAGTGATAAGAGTTTCACAGACTTACTTGATCTATTAAAAAACATGCTACTCGAGGATAATGTGTTACCTAATCGTACTTAAGAGTCTAAGAAGATGTTAACCTCAATTGGCATGGGATATGAGAGGATACATGCATGTCTCAATGATTGCATATTGTTTAGAACTGACTATGCATCATTGAAGGCCTGTCCGAAGTGTGGCGCCTCGCGGTACAAGAAGAATGGATCTGCTCCTGTGAAAACCATGTGGTATTTGCCCATAATACCACTATTTAAGCGCATGTACAGTAGTAAAGAGTTAACCAAAGACTTGACATGGCATACTGATAGAAGGCTTGAAGAAAGGATTGAAGATGACAAGATTCGACACCCCTCAGATTCTCCTCAATGGAAAAAGATTGATGATGATTTCCCTGAATTTGGTGAGGAATCAAGAAACCTATGCCTTGTATTGGCTACAGATGGCATGAACCCTCCTGGCTTGCAAAGTAGCTCACATAGTACATGGCCGGTGATTTTGATGAACTACCACCTTCCCCCATCGCGATGCATGACGCGAGAGCATATAATGATGCATATACTCATTTCTGGGCCGAAACAACCTGGAGATGATATAGATGTCTACTTGGCTTCTTTAATTGAGGATTTGAAGGTGTTGTGGGAGACCGGTGTTCAAGTATATGACGGGTTCAGAGAAAAAAATTTCAATCTCAGAGTTATGTTATTTGGAACAATCAATGATTTTTCGGTAAGAGCAAACCTCGAGGGATATGGTGTACATGTCCAATGTGGATGCCCCATATGTGTCAAGAGTATAGATCAATATCGATTGACACACTCTCAGAAATATGCATTCCAAGGGCATCGGAGATGGCTAAATCGGAACCATCGATATCATCGGTGGAAGAAAGCTTTCAATGGGAATATAGAAGAAAGCCGAGCTCCTAAGCGCTTGACTGGTGAAGAAGTGTTTGAGAATATAAAATACTTAGAGGTCAAATTTAGAAAGACTTTTGCAGGTGGCCTTGCAAAAACTGGGTGCAAAAAAAGGTCAATTTTCTTTGAGTTGCTGTATTGGACGTCTTTACATGTTAGACATTTTCTTGATATTATGCATATTGAGAAAAATGTATTTGATAGTGTCATTGGTACACTTCTAAATGTGCCCAGAAAGATAAAAGATGGCATAAAGGCAAGGTTAGACTTGGTTGAAATGAAGATAAGAGAAAAACAGGCACCAACAAATAAGGGGAAACGTACTTATTTGCCTCCAGCAGCTCACACTCTATCCAGGAAAGAAAAAATTGCATTATGTGAGTTTCTTAATGGAATGAAAGTTCCAGAAGGGTATTCTTCAAACATTAGCAGTCTTGTATCAATGAAGGACTTGAAGCTAAAGCACATGAAGACTCACGATTGTCATGTAATCATGGATCATTTGCTACCAATTGCTATATGAGCCATTTTGCCAAAAAAAGTGAGAGAAACTATAACCTCATTATGTTTCTTCTTCAAAGCAATGTGGAGCAAAGTGTTTGATCCTGAACAATTGTCTGCACTTCAGAAGCAATTGCCATCACTTTGTGTGATCTTGAGATGTATTTTCCACCAACGTTTTTTGATATAATGACTCACCTACCTATTCACTTGGTTAGAGAAACATAACTATGTGGACCGGCTTTTATGAGATCTATGTATCCAGCTGAGCGTTATATGAAGGTATTAAAAGGCTACGTGAAAAATCGTAGTCGATCGGAAGGTTGCATTGTTGAATGGTACATAGTTGATGAAACGATTACATTTTGCATAGAATATTTGAAAGATTCTAACGTTGTAGAGCTTCCAAAGTCTCATGTTGTGGGAGGGAGAACAGAAGGAGAAAGCGTAATTGGAAAACAATTAGTTAGTGTTCCTTGCACACAAAAGGATTAGGCACGCCTATATGTGCTCCACAACATCGATGAGGTTGAGCCATATGTTGAAGAACACAAGGACCAACTTAGGAGATTAAATCCAAATAAAAATGAGAATTGGATTTCAAGAGAGCATAATAAGAGTTTCTCGGATTGGTTCCGAAAGCATATTCAAGAGAAACAGAACGAGAATCCACTTTTAATTTCAGATAAATTGGCACGGTTGTCGATAGGTCCGGGCAGACTTGAATTTTGTCATTCAGGTTATCGTATAAATGGTCGCACATTCTATACAGAAGACCAAGATGAACGGAGTACAATGCAGAATAGTGGGGTGAGTCTTATAGCTCAAGCAATGCATATCTCAAGTGCGAGAGATAATAACCTTATCTATGCCCATTTATCATATTATGGGGCGATTGAACATATATGGGAGCTGGATTATAGTTGGTTTCGGGTGCCTATATTTGGGTGTAGGTGGGCTGACAATAAACATGGTGTCGATAATAGTGAAATAGGCTTCACTCGAGTAGACCTTGAAAGGGTGGGATACAAAGATGAACCTTTCATTTTGGCATCACAAGCTAAGCAAGTGTTTTTTGTCACCAATCCTGTTGATAAGAGGTGGTCAATTGTTTTATCGGCAAACAAAAATACTTGTATTGAGGATGATGGTTCATATAGTGATGATGATGGAGGAAATCCTATCTTAGGTGATTCACAAGCCACTAATAGTAATGGTGACTTGGATATCAGTGATGACGAATTGTATATGCGACAAGATCACCAAGAAGGGATATGGATTAATCCATCTATTCGTCGACGTACTAAACAAAAGGGTCGTACTGAGGGGAAGCAAAAGACTACTAAGCCAATGACAAAAAGAAAATGATGAAAGGTATTTGAACTTATGTGATATTTATACGATAGACTTATTTTTATAAACTTTTTTGCTACTTCATATAAGCACTTGTTAGTGTATGAGTCAGGGCGTCTCTTGTTAGTGTATGAATTGAAAAGTTATGTTGTTGCTATATAAAACTAACTTCCGTATTTTTTACTTTTGTAGGTCGCTACTGTATTTTTGATTTTTGACTTTTGTAGGTCGAGTTTGACGAGCATAAGGCATCTGGGTCGCAGCAGCCACATGAAGATGAGGCGGTTTCTTTGAAAGATAGCTGCCCAGATCCAGTTAAGAACCTTCCTCAGGTAATGATATGAAATTATTTAGTGATCATATAACTTGCAATTCTCTACAACACACAAAATTTTCTAATATAATGGTATATATAAATATATATATATATATATATATGTAGGTTGTGGCGCAATGTCAATTAGCACTTTCAACACCGTCTTATCGTATGGTGGCTAAAGGACAAATGTACAATCGATCAGAGGACAGAACACTGCATACACGTCCATTACCCACCCACCTTGTGAAAGTGATGATTGACATTGCAATTGAAGATATTGCACCCCTACCAGTCTCTCTCGCTGATGAAGGAGTGTTCACAGTTTCTGAGACTGTGGGATACATTGTTGCTTGGCCTAAGAGTCTTGTCACTGTCAGTGATGCATCGGTACATAATTATTAATAGCTAGCCATTAATAAATTATAACAATTGTTTAAGGTTACTAAATATACTTTGGTTTGTAACGTTCACGTTTTGTTTTCTTTGCTTAAATAGTCTCTTGGAAAATCCAAATCATCAGTTGGAAAAAATAAATCAGAGATGACGAAGCACTCAATTGTCGACGAACATCTCCAATGGCCAACCCTTCACGTGAAGATGACAGAGCAGCAGACGTTGTAACAGCTGATCAACGCCCTCAGCCACTTGTAACTCTTGAAAGGTACCTGCAGATAATGCCTATTGAACAACAGGTCACTATAGACATTCCCGAGGCAATCTATAATAACGAACCCTATCAAGAGTATCTTGGGCGGGAGGAGATCTGTCACTTTTTGCGTAAAGAACAGATAGGAGTCTCTATCATTTCAGTTTACATCAAGTAAGTTTTTAAATATGAATTAAAAATAAGTTTTTAAATTATTTTACTGCATTAATTTGAACTATGTTTATTTTCGTTGCTCAAATTTATTTTATGCTCAATTTAGGTGTTTGTGAGCTAAGTACGTGGTCCCCGAAGAGAAAGCAAATAATTTTGGGTTCCTTAGCCCACATGTTATAGCTGCGGAAGCAGGTATTAATCCCTCTCAGCGTATCCTACAAGCGCAATATATAACAAATGCCATGAAAGATTGCACAGACGAGAAGTTCTTTATTGCACCTTACAACACGGGATGAGCTACTAAAAACCCAACTTTATTTTGTAAAATTTGTTACGTACGCAAAACTAATTTTGAACTTATCTTTTGAATGCTTTTTAGGGGACATTGGGTGTTGCTTGTGATTGATCCAATTAAAGGGATCGTTTATTATCTGAATTCTTTGCACGGTGATCCGAATAACTGACGTGATATGAAAGAAACAATCAATCAGTAAGTTTTTCATTCAATCAATGTATCCATTATATTTAATATTAATTTTAAAGTGTGTATATCTTCCTAGATTTCACATATATATTTGCTTGATATTGACATCTTTCCTTGTTTTTGATGTTTTAACAGTGTTGTGTTGATATTTCGTGCAAATCGTAACACCCAAAAGATCAAATCCAAAAACAAGGCCTATAAATGGACTTGTATAAAGGTTAGTGTAATTTTATATTTTCAAGAGATTATTCGTATAAAAGTTATTGTTCTAATACAATTTTGATTTCAATTTTGTAGTGCCCCATACAGTTAAACGACAAAGATTATGGCTTCTTCATTATGAAATTCATGAAGGATATTATTAGCTACGGAGAATCTACAATCCCACCAACGGTATGCATAATCCTAATTAATACTCATCATCAAATTCTAATTTCCCTTTTTAAGTTATTAAACCTTTGTTGGGTTTTCAATCTCTATCTTGCAGTACTTTCCTGATTGTCAATACGTTACTTACTCTATAGAGCAACTTGATGAAGTACGTTGCGAATTGGCACAATACATTTTCCAATGCGCTTTTGGTATGGTGTAAGTTGTAAATTGTTGTAAATTTTTATTTGATTTGTTGTCTTTAAAAGTTTAATTGGTTGATTGTAAACTCGTTATCATTTGTTGGAGATTATACATAAAATTTGATTTGTTGTTAGGAAAGAATTGGTTTTTGTTGTTAGAGATGATCATTTGGTGAAGTTAATTTTGGGTTTTAATTTGTTGTTTATGTTGAATTGGTTTTTATGGTTTGTTGTATTAGTGTGTTGAATTTTGAGCTTGTGGGAAGCTGGTTACAATAAATTTTGTACAGTACAACTAGGAAAATAATTTTAAAAAAATAAAAAATAACGTGTTATAGCGGTTATGGGAATAACCGCTATAATAGAGTGTCCAAAAAACAATTAAATAAATACTCCTATTATAGCGGTTACGGAAATAACCGCTGTAATAGGTAACCCAATTACAACGGTTATTTCCGTAACAGCTGTAATTGGTCTCTATTACAGCGGTTAAAAAACCGTTGTAATAGGCATAAACCAATTACAGCCGTACCTATTACAGTGGTTAAAACCGCTGTAATAGGTGTAAACCAATTACAGCGGTTAAAACTGGTCATTTCTGTAGTAGTGCTTGTGCATTGAATAAACTGCAAAACAAAGAGAAATTTCACAGATTGACTTGATCAATAGAAGACCGTGTTGTTTTCTTAATTAATTACTAATAGAAAAGAAATATGAGAGAAAGAAAAAGGTATAATTACGTCTACACATCTTTATTTATTGTGTAGTTACTAAAATCTTCCTCACTTTTGGTAAATTATCATTGTAATCTATTTATACTGACATGATATGACAGCTGTGAGATTGTAATCTTGTTTTATTGACTGGGAAGGGGAGGTTATGATAATTTACCAAAAGTGAGGAGGTGTTGGTAGCGATACAATAATGAGGAGGTGCGAATGTAATTATCCCAAAGAAAAAGGTAGCCAATGGAAAATGAGTAGGAGTACAAGATATTGGCCATAGCGCCGGCTATAAATATCAGGTCGAGCCTATGTAACACACTAACATTGAAGATGTTGCTGATGGAGTTGTTGAAGATGCTCACTTTTGTCATACTACTCAGATTGCTGGCTTCTCCGTGGATTCAAGCAAGAACTATGTTTCCAGGTACCCATACCGCCCTTCAAACTTTCACACACACACACACACACACACACACACACACACACATATATATATATATATATTATGTTTGTGCTGTAAATTTCATACACAGACAAGGAAACATAAAATATTCTGTCCTAAGCAACTAGTAAAATTAAATTTCTCGATCCCAGTCATAAACCATAATCTTCTAACTTTGTAGTTAGGGTACCTTCCCTGATGCGAGCGTGTCCCCAGCTATGTGCGATTCAAGTAACTTTATCATATGATATATATATACAGTGATTGGTCAAAATTTAACCATCTCTAAATAATACTCCAGAATATTGAGTAAAATAGCAAAAGGTCAAAAATAGACAAGGATACACGCTACACAAAAAAGTCGGGTCGACTCTAGGACCCGACCCTATGACTCTACGACCCAAATGATCCGGACCAAGCATGGTGCAACGCGTGTCAAAATCTTAACAACCCAATTGTCACATCATAGATAATACTCCCAAGGGCTTATTTATCAATGGACATGCATTCATTGCATAATCAACACTTCTAATTTACCTTATTTTTACCTCTAAATATTCACCTCGTATAATAGTAGAAGTAGAAGCTACTATTAAGAGAGGACTACCTAATTTATTTAAACTAGGATTAGTCTTGATCCTAGCTAACTAGGTACGTAGTCAACTTGATAGTTCAAGTGTAGTCTATAATCTCCATTAATTTGGATCTGGTTTCGATCTCTTGGGTCGTTGATTTAGTCCAAATTGCCCAACGAAATTCGAGCTAAATCATATAAAAATACAAGTAAAGATTAAGAATTTCATTTTATTTCGACATTGTAATAAATAAGACTCTTACAACAAATTTTATTATAATATGATGTCTAATTTATTGGCCATCTCGACACAACTCTATCACTTACATCTTATAAGATACTTTTGGAATTGGGTTAATTACACTAAAGTGTAACTACAGTCCAGTCAACTAATTTTGAGCACATAACAAATTACCGCTTCTTATAATAAGACATTACAATCTCCCCCTTCCATAAAAAAACTAATGGAATTTGATGACATTATCAAAGAAACAAATTCTAAATTTTCTATTTTGCCCTTGAGAGGGTGAATATAATTTTTCATATTAAAAAGAATGTAGTTGTAACTTTTGATTTAGTTAGTTTGAAAAAATAGAAAATAAAAAAAAAAAAAAAAAGAAGTTAGTTTGACTAACGGACACATGTCGTCACCCTGTTAGTTTAACTAACGGAAATCACTAATTGGACCAAAATTGAGAAAAAATACAAGTTATGGGATAAAATGTGATAAACCCGTAAACAATGAGACCAAAATTGAAAAAAGTCTAAGTTATGGGACCAAAAGTGAAATTTTCCCTTACACGAAATAATTAATATATGTTTGAGAAAAAAAAATTATCATTAATGATAGTAAAGGATACAAGAATAAAGCATCTAAATTGAAAAGTTCTGAAACTACTAAGCTTTATATGAAAAAAAAACATCATAGTCTAGTTTACCGCGAATTCACTTTTGTGATTCAATAAATATACTGTTTAATATGTTAATGTTTAATATAATTCAGGTATTTTCTATAAACATGGATAATCCAATTTTCATGGAATTCTTATCTTATTTTTGTTTCCTATATATAAGGGCTGACTTAAAGGTCTTCACATATTCTTTATTCAAATCCCACTAATAGTCCCTCATGTAAAAAAATTCTCCAACTTTGGTCCCCATGTCTTAAGTGCTCCCAAATAGTCCCTCAACTCTCAAATTCATTCCAAATTAGTCCCTCGAGCCAAACTAACGTTAAAAATTGACAAAATCTCACTACTTTTGACAGAATATGTGGCAGTTGAAGGGCAAAACCAGTAAATCATGTTGGATACTATCTTATGATTGTTTTACTAATCAAGTCGAGTTTCAAAATTATGAACACAAAAAATTGTTCACGCTTCGTTTGATATGTTAACGAATCAAAAATTCAAGTTTTTCTTTCGTTCTATCATCAATGCTCTATTTTCTGTAAATGAGTTTTCTCTATTTGTATTTTGTTTTATACACTATATGACCATATGGTGTGTTTTAACATTAATAGCATCAGCTAGGATTTTTGATTTTTTTATTTTGAACATAAGAAAAACCTCCACCAAAACTTAATGTTCTCTACTTCTCTTTATTGTCTGAACATAAGAAAAAACTCCACCATAGATTAATATTTTTGGTTTCGGTGTTTCCCCCTTTATTTCCTTTTCCACAGTTCACCAATTTTTTAATAGCGGCACTCTCTTAACCCCGTTTCCCGATAGGAACACATTGGTGGCATATAGATTGGGGTGGGGTGGGGTGGGGTGGGGTGGGATGGGGTTGGGGGCGACCAAACTGCCCCCCTGCCCTAACATTTGTTAGTCACATCCGTCAAAATTTCGTTAGTTTTTAACGTGAGTTTGACTCGAGGCACTAGGCTCATTTAAGATTTGAGGGATTAAAGTAGGACAGAACTCATATATGAGGGACTATTGGTGGAATTTGGCATATCATTTATAACTCCATCAAATATATATATATATATATATATATATATATATATATATTAAACTCAATGACTTTTTCAGAAAGGTGTTTATAACCTAACGAGTAGTATATTCTAAAGAAGAAAAAATGAAATTACAAAGAAAATATACATGTGTTTCTTGTATACCACCATGCTTTTGCTCTTAATAAGATATTCTAATATATGTGTTTCGTAAAAAAAAACAAACTAGATTAGGGTGGATCCAATTACGCGTTCCGAGCCCCACGATAATCTATATCTTGAGATTATCTTTCAACCCCCGTGCTCGAATTCGATGCGCTAGACGGTGGTTCAGACTTTAACACTTCGGTGTGTTGTTTAAACTAATTATTCGGACCGCAATTGACTAAAATATGTATTGTCTTCGAATGACACGATAATACCATAAAAGAAAAATTCAAGTATAGGTAAAAACTATCTCTCTGATACTTAAATCTGACACAAGATATCTTATACCTACGTGAGAATCCTTCTTTTTTCTTTACTACGATGATAATGAACTGAAAACTTAGGCCAAAGTATAAATCACTTTCAAACACTGAAATCTGAAAACATGTAATTCATACCTCCATGAAAGTTCTCAATTCGGGCAAATTACAGTAGGTCGAATGCCAGTACAAATCCTGAAGACCGGATCCAACAATTCTTGAAACGAATCTAGTTTACAAGCTACTCCTAACTATGTCTACGCCTACTCCTATGATAAGAGAAAAATAAGTTGTTCTTTGATTTGATGCCTCTTTCTCTCTCCTTTTTTTCGTTTTTATTTCTGCATCGTGGTCCTACATCTTCAACCGTCGAGAACTGCTTCTAACTTCTCTTTCAAAATCCTTTCGTCTTGGCGGGTGGTCCTACATCTTCAACCGTCGAGAACTGCTTCTAACTTCTCTTTCAAGATCCTTTTGTCTTGGCGGGTTACCGAGTTTCCAGACTCTCTGATTTTGCTTTTGGTTCTGACTTCTTTGGGCTTGCCTTGTTATTGTTGTGATGGGCTTAACCTTTAATTTTTGGGCCCACTAATTGTTGTTGGGCCTTTTTTAGGTCTTTTAATTTGTCGACCCCTTATATATTTTTCTTTTTTAGTGTAAACAAATGCCCCCCTAATGTACGTGAACGTTTCGAGTTCATGTACATTAAGATACATGTCTCCTGGTTAATCATCGTTTCGTATCAGGAGATCATGTCCGCTATTCGAAAGGTCATCTTCCCAGACACCTTCTATCTTTAATACAGATTTGACGAACGTGCCCGTTCTCTTTTCCGGTACCTTATCGTGATCAGACTTTTAAACCTTTTTTAACTCGCGCTGAGCCTCTTCGTATTTTTAGGCGGGTAAAAGAAACGATTGAAATTTCTCTTCTCCTTTACCGCATACAGAAGTGTCTTTTCGTGATTGGACACCTAAAACCCTATAAATATCTCTTGCCTTCTCTTAGACGTCACTATCACCCTTATCTTATTTTCTTCTCTCTCTCGAACCATCCACTAATTTTCTACTCCATTTTCGAAAGCTTCTTCTTCTTCACAACATCTCCTTTTTCGAACTTCCTCTTCCGATTTTCTTGGTAGTCTTCTCGAATCGCTTTCGAGGATGTCTAACCCTCACGCTATCTTGCGTTTAGTCGCTCGAGCAACCCTCTTGGATTGTGAAGATGCCCAAGATCTTTATCAAATCATCAAGAATTTCGAGACCTACTATAATGATGCGAAAATATCGACTCTTGGGTCTACCCATATGATACCGCCCTGGGTTCGCGATCGCCGTGGTCAATCCATCAACCACGTTGGGCTCGGGCCCCAATTTCGATCTGAGGCATTCGAACCTTCTGAAGATGGTATTCCCAATTTATTGGGTACTTGGCCCGCCTTGGAGAGTGATGCCCCTCGTTTTCAGTCTAGGGTGGAGAACAAATATGGTTGGAGGAACAAAACTAAACCCATCAATGGGTGGATCAGGGCCATTGATGCATACCCTTGGTTCGAAAGGTTGCATCATCTTCATAACAAATGGGAAGGTAATCGAATTCTGGGGCTCATTCGAATAGCCTGTTACCCAGTTATCCCTTTCGAACAAGTAACAACAGATGCTCTTGCGTATTCCTGGCATCCTTCGTACAATTGTTTTGTATTACCTCGAGGTTTTCAAACAATCACGTTGGAAGACGTTGCTCTAATTACCGGTCTTTCCCCTACGGGTACAACCCTTCCCACCGGTGAGCCTTTGCCTAACTCTCGAGCTCTCTTATTAGCCACCGAAACTTGGCTAAAACATCATGGCAAATCAAAAGGTGCGAATATTGCTTATACTGCTTTAATCAAGTTCTTTATCGGTTGTGATGACCCGCCTACATCCTTCGAAGAGATTTTATTTTTGAATTTTATCTTTTCCCGGCTGTTTATGAATGTCAGTTGTGTAGTGAATAAGACTTTTCTCACTTTGTCTGCTAATATTGCTGTTACCATGGGACCCATCGAGCTGGCTCCACTAGTATTATCTCACTTTTATCGTATGATGTTAAATTTGAATAGTGACCCTTCGAATGCTCATAAATTATCCGGCCCCCTTTTGAGTGTAAATATGATAACCTTTCGAGCTTTACAAATTTCGGATTGTTAAATTTTCGAGCATTTGACGTTTCTCAAACACAAGGATTATTTGTACTTCGAGCATATTCTATTTTGAACATGTTCCATTTCGAGCATGTTCGATTCCTCTTCGAGCATGTTTGATTTCGAGCATAGCCTTATTTATACTTTGAGTAGGTCTGGTCTTCGAGTTTTGTTTAATTCATCCTTATTTTGTAGCTATGTTCAGGGCAATTTGGCATAACCCAATGCTTCTCCCTACCATTTCTGGGTACCATGAATCGCCCTTGGTCAAGTAGGCAATTTCACATTGCGAATCATCAAAGGGCCAAAGCTGAAGCTCTTATTCGGAGTCAAGCTTCTTGTCAGATTTCGCCTTACTTTATTCCCATTTTTTGTATAGTCATCCAAGTCGAGAGATGCTTCATGGACTTTTGGAATAAAGTTTTAAGGCGTAGTTATTTGGAATAAAGTTTTGAGGCATAGTTATTCGAGACAAATCATCCGCAAGCAGATCACAGACATCACCAGGATGTGTGTTGGCACGGTGAATATGGCTCAACTTTCGAATCTTTTATCAAATCAGGTAACTTTCATATACTAGTGTAATTTCGATCAAAATATTGAGGATTCAATCTTATACCCTTTTTTACAGGATGATGATTACATCCTTCCGTATGATTTAACTTCGGGGTGGAGATTCGAGCGAGACAACCCCCAAGTCCTAGAAGCGGCGGCACTGTCTCAAGCTCTTCGAGACTCATCTGTTCCAACTAAGCTATTCTCCATCCCTACTCGTGTTACTCGAAAACGAAGTGCACTTACCATCCGGGAGCCCGCATCCTCTATTTCTCAAGAAACACCCCCTCAAATACTTGATGAAGAAGAAGAGAATGATGACGATGCAGCTCAATACGCTCTTCAACCCAGATCCAGGAAACGCTTATGTACACAAGGGTCTTCCGGTACATCAAGTAATTATTCAACTATCCTTAACTTTTTATTTGTAGACTATTTCTTCATTCGATACTTGCTTATTCGTATTTCTCATGCAGGCTCTTCGGGTGGAGCTGCTGATCTCGAAAAGGAGACGTCGACTATTGGGGCTGGCGTCGACGATGTTCTCGAGACCATCCTTGAAGAGGGTTCACCCGATTTCGAACCCCGACCGGCTTCGCCTGTCCTTGAGGAAGTTCTACCTGATCTTGGGACTCGTCAAGATCCAATCGAAAAAGATCTCACTTCAGGTATTCTTGAAAGTATCATATAATTCCCTAAATCAGTTAACCACTTTATGATTTTCTCACGCCGTATAATCATTGGTGGGCCTTTCTATTTCTTGCTTTTCTCTCCAGGAAATTTATCGAGTGATGTTTTCGAGAGAATAGACCCCTGTTCAGAGATTACTACGAGCACTGCTCCCAATCTCTCGAGGTTTCCTTCGTCAGGTAAGAAAATTTACCATGTATACGTTTTATATTTAGGAAGATTTTGACAACCTAATTATTCATATTCGTGAGCACCCTTTTTCTTCGAACCTTCAGGCGTGCCTAGTTTACCTTCTTCGGTGCGATTCTCAATTGGTACTACAGCGGGAATATCCACCATCGTTATGGACTTTGCTATCCTTCACAAAATTGGCACGAACCTTGCTCTCGGATCACAGTTTCGGCCTATTATGGATTCTTCTTCTCATGTTTCCTCTTCAGTACGAATAGAGGAGGTTGAAGATATCTCTCCGTTAGCTATCTCACCTAGTCCAGTCATGGACCCTGGACCTTCGAGCTCTACTATGGCCCTTGCTACCCCGACTGAAGGTATAAATTTATCTCGTCGAAATGCGCAACGTTCTATTCCCTTTTTGTTGTTTGACATACTAACTCCGGGATTTTCTTTCTTTCGATTATGCAGTGCCGACCATATTCTCTCAAGTCGCTTTAAACGAAGCCCTTATGGACATAAGGCATAATCTTAATGATCCTCATCTATTATCGAAACTTTGTTTCCTTCTAGATGAAGCAGCTTCAAGGATGGCTAGTACCTGGTTGCCCATGTTCCAAATAGCTCGTGAGGTTTTCGAGAATAGCCTGGCTCGCCTCCGCTCTTTTGCAGATCAGGGTATCAACCCTTTTACTGAAACAGTGTCTTCTAATCATGTTCAACAACTGAGTCTACTCCGTGGCCAGGTCACCATCTTAGAGGGTTCTCGTGATAGTTACATGGCTCGAATTGCCGCTCTTGATGCCCAGATCGCCGATCTTCAACTCGAACGGGATAGCTTAGTCCAATCAGCCGACCAAGTCAAAGAGAATATCTCAGCTTTAAATGACCAGATTGCAGCTCTATCATTCGAGCTCGAAGAAATAGTGAAACCTGTTGTACTCGAAAGGGACGCCTTTGATTCCTCTTTGGATATTTTATCTAGCTCTCTGTTTTTTCTTCAATCTTAGCACATTTTCGAGTAATGTTGCTTTTCATATTTCGTTATTGTAAAAATTCTTACCCGTTTCGGGTAATCTTTTAAATATAATAGTTTCATTTTCTTTCCATATACTTGGTGTATACTTTTTTAAGTATTTCGCGTTTAATGCTTTCCCATATTTATCCCCATTCATCCACTGGAGTTCGAAAGCATTTCCAGATAATTTATTCGATATTAGAAATGGTCCTTCCCATTTAGATGACCATTTCCCATAAAAATTATGTTTTGATCCTTCAGGTAAAATCATTTTCCAAACTAGATCTCCTATTTCGAAGGATCTTGCGTTTACTTTTTTATTATAACTTCTTTCAATTCTATTCTTTTGAAGTTCTAGTTGTTGCAATGCTTGTACTTGCAATATTTCATGATCTAGTTTTTCGATATTCATGTTTTCCGTATACTCTCCAGCTGAAAGTCGTGCTTGTTCGAGTATTCGTCTAGACTTGATATTGATCTCCAAAGGAATTACTGCCTCATGACCATACACTAATTGGAAAGGGGATATTCCTGGACTGTCCTTCTTGATTGTCCTTAACGCCCAAAACCGCGTCGATTAACAATTCGTGCCAATTTCTCGCGTTTTGGCTTATCATTTTCGAGATGCAACTTTTGATTAGTTTATTCGACGATTTAGCTTGGCCATTTGCTTGGGCATAATAAGGTGTCGAATTAATCAATTTTATTCCGAACTATCCCAGAAATTAGAGTATTTCTGTGCTATTAAATACTCTAGCCTGATCGAAGGTTATGGTTTCTGGAATACCAAATCTTGTGATGATATACTCCTTAATGAATTCGACCACCTGTTTTGAACTTATATTCTCGAAAGGTTTAGCCTCAATCCATTTGGTAAAATAATCAGTGGCCACCAAGATATATTTATGCTTCTTGGATGAAGCTTGTTTAATCTCTCAGATTATGTCCATAGCCCATCCTCGAAATGGCCAAGGTTTTATTATGGAATTTAAACTGACAGTCGGCTGCCTCAAAATTTTCCCATGTTTCTGACATTGCTTGCATCCCTTAGCATAGCTTATACAATATCGCAAGATAGTTGGCCAGTAAAAACCATATCTTTGTATCAACCATCTCATTTTTTGCCCTGCCTGATGGGCTCCACACACCCCTTCGTGAGTCTCTGCCATTATAATTAGTGTATCCTCCAAGTCGAGACATTTTAACAAAACCCCTTGAGGATCCTTTCTATATAACTCTTGTCCATCATAAAAATAATGATGTGCCATCAATTTTAGCTTATTTGAGAATCCCCCTCTAGCTGGGTCTTGGAGATATTCGATGATCTCAAGGCGCCAATCTTGTTTTTCTTTAAGAATATCTATTTTGTGAATTCGAGCCACCCTTTGCTCGAAAGGTAGTACTATCCTCGGTTTGAGTTGGATAGTTGACTCAAACATATCTGAATCGATTTTATACCCCGATGCTAATTGAGCCAAATCATTAGATATTTGATTCTTTTCCCGTGGTACATACGAAACTTCAACTGTCTCGAAACATTTGAATAACTCATTTATTCGAGCAAAAGTGGTTATTGCTACGGGACTTACACATTTAAATATTCCCTTCACTTGATTTATTATCAACAGGGAATCCCCTTTTATCTTTATACTCTTTGCTTTCATATCTCGTAGTACCTCTAATCCTAAGATAAGGGCTTCGTATTCTGCCCTACTATTAGTGCACTCACCTTCGATTTTCGCATACATTTTAGTAATTAATTTAGACGGGGATATTATATATATCCCGACCCCTGCACTATCTCGAGTGCTTGATCCATCGAAATAAAGAATCCAAGGAGCGGTGCTAATGACATCAATTTCGAAATGTCCCCTGGTTCCCTTATCTATAGATGGATGATCCGCTAAGTAATCAGCCAAGGCTTGACCTTTTACTACTTTTTGTGGCACATAGATCAAGTCAAATTGGAGTAAGCTAAGACTCCATTTACTTAATCGACCTTTTAACCAAAGGTTGATTAATCATAAATTTGATGACGTCGGTCGGGGATACCACTTCGATAAAATATGCAGCAAAATAATGCCTTAATTTAGTAGAGGCAAAATATAGGCTGAGGCACCATTTTTCTATTGAAGTTCCTTTTTTTCTGCATCATTTAAGAATCTACTCAAAGAACATACAGCGTGTTCGTACCTCTGCGTTTTTTCTGCACTAAAAGGGCCCCTTCTTGACACCCTTCTTCGATATAGGTTATAATCTTTAGCTTTTTTCCTGTCGAGGAAAATCAGCCCCGAGGCTGCACTACATATTTTCTTTATAGCATCGAATGCTTCCTTTTTGCGCACGCCCATACAATATCATCCTCATCTGGTTTAGTCCCTTAATAAAGGGGAGAAATCCTCTATTGTTTCCGGCTAAGTTGGCTATAAATTTCGTAGAAAATTTCACTTGCCCGGGACACTCTGAAGTTCCTTTTTTATTTTTCTATGTTTAGCTTCTATAATGGCTTTGGCTTTGGTGTCGGTCCCTTCGGTGCCTCGATGATGTATTAGGAACCCCAAAAAACTATCCATCCTGCCACGCCGAAAGCCGTATTCAACGATTCATTTTTTAAATTCAATAAATCTCATTCTTTTGTAAAGAGTCAATTAAAATCGTTTATAATATCTTCGTGATCTTGACTTTAACCACTACTATCATCTTATATATTTCGAAGTATAAGGTTAGTTGTAATTTTATATTTTCAGAGATTATTCGCATAAAAGTTTTGTCTATACAATTTTGTTTCAATTTTGTATGCTGAATACAGTTAAACGACCAACGATGATGGCTTGTCATTATGAACAATGAAGGAGTAATTATTCATCTCAAGTATTACAAATCCCACCACCGGTATGCATAATCCTAATTAATACTGATCATCAAATTCTAATTTCCCTTTTTAAGTTTATTAAACCTTTGTTGGGTTTTCAATCTCTATCTTGCAGTACTTTCCTGATGGTCAATACGACTTACTCTATAGAGCAACTTGATGAAGTACGTTGCGAATTGGCACAATACATTTTCCAATGCGCTTTTGGTATGGTGTAAGTTGTAAATTGTTGTAAATTTTTATTTGATTTGTTGTCTTTAAAAGTTTAATTGGTTGATTGTAAACTCGTTATCATTTGTTGGAGATTATACATAAAATTTGATTTGTTGTTAGGAAAGAATTGGTTTTTGTTGTTAGAGATGATCATTTGGTGAAGTTAATTTTGGGTTTTAATTTGTTGTTTATGTTGAATTGGTTTTTATGGTTTGTTGTATTAGTGTGTTGAATTTTGAGCTTGTGGGAAGCTGGTTACAATAAATTTTGTGCAGTACAACTAGGAAAATAATTTAAAAAAAATAAAAAATAACGTGTTATAGCGGTTATGGGAATAACCGCTATAATAGAGTGTCCAAAAAACAATTAAATAAATACACCTATTATAGCGGTTACGGAAATAACCGCTGTAATAGGTAACCCAATTACAGCGGTTATTTCCGTAACAGCTGTAATTGGTCCCTATTACAGCGGTTAAAAAACAGTTGTAATAGGCATAAACCAATTACATCCGTACCTATTACAGTGGTTAAAACCGCTGTAACAATTACAGCGGTTATTTCCGTAACCGCTGTAATAGGTGTAAACCAATTACAGCGGTTAAAACTGCTGTAATAGGTCATTTCTGTAGTAGTGCTTGTGCATTGAATAAACTGCAAAACAAAGAGAAATTTCACAGATTGACTTGATCAATAGAAGACCGTGTTGTTTTCTTAATTAATTACTAATAGAAAAGAAATATGAGAGAAAGAAAAAGGTATAATTACGTCTACACATCTTTATTTATTGTGTAGTTATTAAAATCTTCCTCACTTTTGGTAAATTATCAACACACTCCATGTTAGAAAGTGAAATTGTAATCTATTTATACTGACATGATATGACAACTGTGAGATTGTAATCTTGTTTTATTGACTGGGAAGGGGAGGTTATGATAATTTACCAAAAGTGAGGAGATGTTGGTAACGATACAATAATGAGGAGGTGCGAATGTAAGTATCCCAAAGAAAAAGGTAGCCAATGGAAAATGAGTAGGAGTACTAGATATTGGCCATAGCGCCGGCTATAAATATCAGGTCGAGCCTATGTAACACACTAACATTGAAGATGTTGCTGATGGAGTTGTTGAAGATGCTCACTTTTGTCATACTACTCACATTGCTGGCTTCTCCGTGGATTCAAGCAAGAACTATGTTTCCAGGTACCCATACCGCCCTTCAAACTTTCACACACACACACACACACACACACACATATATATATATATATATATTATGTTTGTGCTGTAAATTTCATACACAGACAAGGAAACATAAAATATTCTGTCCTAAGCAACTAGTAAAATTAAATTTCTCGATCCCAGTCATAAACCATAATCTTCTAACTTTGTAGTTAGGGTACCTTCCCTGATGCGAGCGTGTCCCCAGCTATGTGCGATTCAAGTAACTTTATCATATGATATATATATACAGTGATTGGTCAAAATTTAACCATCTCTAAATAATACTCCAGAATATTGAGTAAAATAGCAAAAGGTCAAAAATAGACAAGGATACACGCTAAACAAAAAAGTCGGGTCGACTCTAGGACCCGACCCTATGACTCTACGACCCAAATGATCCGGACCAAGCATGGTGCAACGCGTGTCAAAATCTTAACAACCCAATTGTCACATCATAGATAATACCCCCAAGGGTTTATTTATCAATGGACATGCATTCATTGCATAATCAACACTTCTAATTTACCTTATTTTTACCTCTAAATATTCACCTCGTATAATAGTAGAAGTAGAAGCTACTATTAAGAGAGGACTACCTAATTTATTTAAACTAGGATTAGTCTTGATCCTAGCTAACTAGGTACGTAGTCAACTTGATAGTTCAAGTGTAGTCTATAATCCCCATTAATTTGGATCTGGTTTCGATCTCTTGGGTCGTTGATTTAGTCCAAATTGCCCAACGAAATTCGAGCTAAATCATATAAAAATACAAGTAAAGATTAAGAATTTCATTTTATTTCGACATTGTAATAAATAAGACTCTTACAACAAATTTTATTATAATATGATGTCTAATTTATTGGCCATCTCGACACAACTCTATCACTTACATCTTATAAGATACTTTTGGAATTGGGTTAATTACACTAAAGTGCAACTACAGTCCAGTCAACTAATTTTGAGCACATAACAAATTACCGCTTCTTATAATAAGACATTACAATCTCCCCCTTCCATAAAAAAACTAATGGAATTTGATGACATTATCAAAGAATCAAATTCTAAATTTTCTATTTTGCCCTTGAGAGGGTGAATATAATTTTTCATATTAAAAAGAATGTAGTTGTAACTTTTGATTTAGTTAGTTTGAAAAAATAGAAAAAAAAAAAAAAAGAAGAAGAAGTTAGTTTGACTAACGGACACATGTCGTCACCCTGTTAGTTTAACTAACGGAAATCACTAATTGGACCAAAATTGGGAAAAAATACAAGTTATGGGATAAAATGTGATAAACCCGTAAACAATGGGACCAAAATTGAAAAAAGTCTAAGTTATGGGACCAAAAGTGAAATTTTCCCTTACACGAAATAATTAATATATGTTTGAGAAAAAAAAATTATCATTAATGATAGTAAAGGATACAAGAATAAAGCATCTAAATTGAAAAGTTCTGAAACTACTAAGCCTTATATGAAAAAAAAACATCATAGTCTAGTTTACCGCGAATTCACTTTTGTGATTCAATAAATATACTGTTTAATATGTTAATGTTTAATATAATTCAGGTATTTTCTATAAACATGGATAATCCAATTTTCATGGAATTCTTATCTTATTTTTGTTTCCTATATATAAGGGCTGACTTAAAGGTCTTCACATATTCTTTATTCAAATCCCACTAATAGTCCCTCATGTAAAAAAATTCTCCAACTTTGGTCCCCACGTCTTAAGTGCTCCCAAATAATCCCTCAACTCTCAAATTCATTCCAAATTAGTCCCTCGAGCCAAACTAACGTTAAAAATTGACAAAATCTCACTACTTTTGACAGAATATGTGGCAGTTGAAGGGCAAAACCGGTAAATCATGTTGGATACTATCTTATGATTGTTTTACTAATCAAGTCGAGTTTCAAAATTATGAACACAAAAAGTTGTTCACGCTTCGTTTGATATGTTAACGAATCAAAAATTCAAGTTTTTCTTTCGTTCTATCATCAATGCTCTATTTTCTGTAAATGAGTTTTCTCTATTTGTATTTTGTTTTATACACTATATGACCATATGGTGTGTTTTAACATTAATAGCATCAGCTAGGATTTTTGATTTTTTTATTTTGACATAAGAAAAACCTCCACCAAAACTTAATGTTCTCTACTTCTCTTTATTGTCTGAACATAAGAAAAAATTCCACCATAGATTAATATTTTTGGTTTCGGTGTTTCCCCCTTTATTTCCTTTTCCACAGTTCACCAATTTTTTAATAGCGGCACTCTCTTAACCCCGTTTCCCGATTATAATAGCAACACATTGGTGGCATATAGATTGGGGTGGGGTGGGTGGGGTGGGATGGGGGTGGGGGCGACCAAACTGCCCCCCTGCCCTAACATTTGTTAGTCACATCCGTCAAAATTTCGTTAGTTTTTAACGTGAGTTTGACTTGAGGCACTAGGCTCATTTAAGATTTGAGGGATTAAAGTAGGACAGAACTCATATATGAGGGACTATTGGTGGAATTTGGCATATCATTTATAACTCCATCAAATATATATATATATATATATATATATTAAACTCAATGACTTTTTCAGAAAGGTGTTTATAACCTAACGAGTAGTATATTCTAAAGAAGAAAAAATGAAATTACAAAGAAAATATACATGTGTTTCTTGTATACCACCATGCTTTTGCTCTTAATAAGATATTCTAATATATGTGTTCCGTAAAAAAAAAAAAACTAGATTAGGGTGGATCCAATTACGCGTTCCGAGCCCCACGATAATCTATATCTTGAGATTATCTTTCAACCCCCGTGCTCGAATTCGATGCGCTAGACGGTGGTTCAGACTTTAACACTTCGGTGTGTTGTTTAAACTAATTATTCGGACCGCAATTGACTAAAATATGTATTGTCTTCGAATGACACGATAATACCATAAAAGAAAAATTCAAGTATAGGTAAAAACTATCTCTCTGATACTTAAATCTGACACAAGATATCTTATACCTACGTGAGAATCCTTCTTTTTTCTTTACTACGATGATAATGAACTGAAAACTTAGGCCAAAGTATAAATCACTTTCAAACACTGAAATCTGAAAACATGTAATTCATACCTCCATGAAAGTTCTCAATTCGGGCAAATTACAGTAGGTCGAATGCCAGTACAAATCCTGAAGACCGGATCCAACAATTCTTGAAACGAATCTAGTTTCCAAGCTACTCCTAACTATGTCTACGCCTACTCCTATGATAAGAGAAAAATAAGTTGTTCTTTGATTTGATGCCTCTTTCTCTCTCCTTTTTTTCGTTTTTATTTCTGCATCGTGGTCCTACATCTTCAACCGTCGAGAACTGCTTCTAACTTCTCTT
Organism: Buddleja alternifolia; assembly: GCA_019426215.1. Taxonomy (NCBI): domain Eukaryota; kingdom Viridiplantae; phylum Streptophyta; class Magnoliopsida; order Lamiales; family Scrophulariaceae; genus Buddleja; species Buddleja alternifolia. The sequence goes on along the minus strand of CM033395.1, from coordinate 24,636,772 downwards.
TCAAAATCCTTTCGTCTTGGCGGGTGGTCCTACATCTTCAACCGTCGAGAACTGCTTCTAACTTCTCTTTCAAGATCCTTTTGTCTTGGCGGGTTACTGAGTTTCCGGACTCTCTGATTCTGCTTTTGGTTCTGACTTCTTTGGGCTTGCCTTGTTATTGTTGTGATGGGCTTAACCTTTAATTTTTGGGCCCACTAATTGCTGTTGGGCCTTTTTTAGGTCTTTTAATTTGTCGACCCCTTATATATTTTTCTTTTTTAGTGTAAACAAATGCCCCCCAATGTACGTGAACGTTTCGAGTTCATGTACATTAAGATACATGTCTCCTGGTTAATCATCGTTTCGTATCAGGAGATCATGTCCGCTATTCGAAAGGTCATCTTCCCAGACACCTTCTATCTTTAATACAGATTTGACGAACATGCCCGTTCTCTTTTCCGGTACCTTATCGTGATCAGACTTTTAAACCTTTTTTAACTCGCGCTGAGCCTCTTCGTATTTTTAGGCGGGCAAAAGAAACGATTGAAATTTCTCTTCTCCTTTACCGCATACAGAAGTGTCTTTTTGTGATTGGACACCTAAAACCCTATAAATATCTCTTGCCTTCTCTTAGACGTCACTATCACCCTTATCTTATTTTCTTCTCTCTCTCGAACCATCCACTAATTTTCTACTCCATTTTCGAAAGCTTCTTCTTCTTCACAACATCTCCTTTTTCGAACTTCCTCTTCCGATTTTCTTGGTAGTCTTCTCGAATCGCTTTCGAGGATGTCTAACCCTCACGCTATCTCGCGTTTAGTCGCTCGAGCGACCCTCTTGGATTGTGAAGATGCCCAAGATCTTTATCAAATCATCAAGAATTTCGAGACCTACTATAATGATGCGAAAATATCGACTCTTGGGTCTACCCATATGATACCGCCCTGGGTTCGCGATCGCCGTGGTCAATCCATCAACCACGTTGGGCTCGGGCCCCAATTTCGATCTGAGGCATTCGAACCTTCTGAAGATGGTATTCCCAATTTATTGGGTACTTGGCCCGTCTTGGAGGGTGATACCCCTCGTTTTCAGTCTAGGGTGGAGAACAAATATGGTTGGACGAACAAAACTAAACCCATCAATGGGTGGATCGGGGCCATTGATGCATACCCTTGGTTCGAAAGGTTGCATCATCTTCACAACAAATGGGAAGGTAATCGAATTCTGGGGCTCATTCGAATAGCCTGTTACCCAGTTATCCCTTTCGAACAAGTAACAACAGATGCTCTTGCGTATTCCTGGCATCCTTCGTACAATTGTTTTGTATTACCTCGAGGTTTTCAAACAATCACGTTGGAAGACGTTGCTCTAATTACCGGTCTTTCCCCTACGGGTACAACCCTTCCCACCGGTGAGCCTTTGCCTAACTCTCGAGCTCTCTTATTAGCCACCGAAACTTGGCTAAAACATCATGGCAAATCAAAAGGTGCGAATATTGCTTATACTGCTTTAATCAAGTTCTTTATCGGTTGTGATGACCCGCCTACATCCTTCGAAGAGATTTTATTTTTGAATTTTATCTTTTCCCGGCTGTTTATGAATGTCAGTTGTGTAGTGAATAAGACTTTTCTCACTGTCTGCTAATATTGCTGTTACCATGGGACCCATCGAGCTGTGTCGTATCTCGAGGTTCTGAGCGCTATTTATAACCCACTTTATGTTTCCACGTGGTGTCCCTTCTTCGAAGCAAGGTATGACCAGGCCCAAAATCATTGGTCTCATACTGCTTTACCCGATTGGATGCGAATGATTGATTCGCTGGATTCCTCCATAGATGATCACCCCTACTGGAGATCTATCTTATCGCCCCGAGACCTCTTATACGTAGATAATGTCCCCAGAGTTGAAGCTTACAACCCCCAGGTATTCCAACATGTTTTGAGTGTAAATATGATAACCTTTCGAGCTTTACAAATTTCGGATTGTTAAATTTTCGAGCATTTGACGTTTCTCGAACACATGGATTATTTGTACTTCGAGCATATTCTATTTTGAACATGTTCCATTTCGAGCATGTTCGATTCCTCTTCGAGCATGTTTGATTTCGAGCATAGCCTTATTTGTACTTTGAGTAGGTCTGTTCTTCGAGTTTTGTTTAATTCATCCTTATTTTGTAGCTATGTTCACGGCAATTTGGCATAACCCAATGCTTCTCCCTACCATTTCTGGGTACCATGAATCGCCCTTGGTCAAGTAGGCAATTTCACATTGCGAATCATCAAAGGGCCAAAGCTGAAGCTCTTATTCGGAGTCAAGCTTCTTGTCAGATTCCGCCTTACTTTATTCCCATTTTTTGTATAGTCATCCAAGTCGAGAGATGCTTCATGGACTTTTGGAATAAAGTTTTGAGGCGTAGTTATTTGGAATAAAGTTTTGAGGCGTAGTTATTTGGAATAAAGTTTTGAGGCGTAGTTATTCGAGACAAATCATCCGCAAGCAGATCACAGACATCACCAGGATGTGTGTTGGCACTGTGAATATGGCTCAACTTTTGAATCTTTTATCAAATCAGGTAACTTTCATATACTAGTGTAATTTTGATCAAAATATTGAGGATTCAATCTTATACCCTTTTTTACAGGATGATGATTACATCCTTCCGTATGATTTAACTTCGGGGTGGAGATTCGAGCGAGACAACCCCCAAGTCCGAGAAGCGGCGGCACTGTCTCAAGCTCTTCGAGACTCATCTGTTCCAACTAAGCTATTCTCCATCCCTACTCGTGTTACTCGAAAACGAAGTGCACTTACCATCCGGGAGCCCGCATCCTCTATTTCTCAAGAAACACCCCCTCGAACACTTGATGAAGAAGAAGAGAATGATGACGATGCAGCTCAATACGCTCTTCAACCTAGATCCAGGAAACGCTTATGTACACAAGGGTCTTCCGGTACATCAAGTAATTATTCAACTATCCTTAACTTTTTATTTGTAGACTATTTCTTCATTCGATACTTGCTTATTCGTATTTCTCATGCAGGCTCTTCGGGTGGAGCTGCTGATCTCGAAAAGGAGACATCGACTATTGGGGCTGGCGTCGACGATGTTCTCGAGACCATCCTTGAAGAGGGTTCACCCGATTTCGAACCCCGACCGGCTTCGCCCGTCCTTGAGGAAGTTCTACCTGATCTTGGGACTCGTCAAGATCCAATCGAAAAAGATCTCACTTCAGGTATTCTTGAAAGTATCATATAATTCCCTAAATCGGTTAACCACTTTATGATTATCTCACACCGTATAATCATTGGTGGGCCTTTCTATTTCTTGCTTTTCTCTCCAGGAAATTTATCGAGTGATGTTTTCGAGAGAATAGACCCCTGTTCAGAGATTACTACGAGCATTGCTCCCAATCTCTCGAGGTTTCCTTCGTCAGGTAAGAAAATTTACCATGTATACGTTTTATATTTAGGAAGATTTTGACAACCTAATTATTCATATTCGTGAACACCCTTTTTCTTCGAACCTTCAGGCGTGCCTAGTTTACCTTCTTCGGTGCGATTCTCAATTGGTACTACAGCGGGAATATCCACCATCGTTATGGACTCTGCTATCCTTCACAAAATTGGCACGAACCTTGCTCTCGGATCACAGTTTCGGCCTATTCTGGATTCTTCTTCTCATGTTTCCTCTTCAGTACGAATAGAGGAGGTTGAAGATATCTCTCCGTTAGCTATCTCACCTAGTCCAGTCATGGACCCTGGACCTTCGAGCTCTACTATGGCCCTTGCTACCCCGACTGAAGGTATAAATTTATCTCGTCGAAATGCGCAACGTTCTATTCCCTTTTTGTTGTTTGACATACTAACTCCGGGATTTTCTTTCTTTCGATTATGCAGTGCCGACCATATTCTCTCAAGTCGCTTTAAACGAAGCCCTTATGGACATAAGGCATAATCTTAATGATCCTCATCTATTATCGAAACTTTGTTTCCTTCTAGATGAAGCGGCTTCAAGGATGGCTAGTACCTGGTTGCCCATGTTCCAAATAGCTCGTGAGGTTTTCGAGAATAGCCTGGCTCGCCTCCGCTCTTTTGAAGATCAGGGTATCAACCCTTTTACTGAAACAGTGTCTTCTAATCATGTTCAACAACTGAGTCTACTTCGTGGCCAGGTCACCATCTTAGAGGGTTCTCGTGATAGTTACATGGCTCGAATTGCCGCTCTCGATGCCCAGATCGCCGATCTTCAACTCGAACGGGATAGCTTAGTCCAATCAGCCGACCAAGTCAAAGAGAATATCTCAGCTTTAAATGACCAGATTGCAGCTCTATCATTCGAGCTCGAAGAAATAGTGAAACCTGTTGTACTCGAATGGGACGCCTTTGATTCCTCTTTGGATATTTTATCTAGTTCTCTGTTTTTTCTTCAATATTAGCACATTTTCGAGTAATGTTGCTTTTCATATTTCGTTATTGTAAAAATTCTTACCCGTTTCGGGTAATCTTTTAAATATAATAGTTTCGTTTTCTTTCCATATACTTGGTGTATACTTTTTTAAGTATTTCGCGTTTAATGCTTTCCCATATTTATCCCCATTCATCCACTGGAGTTCGAAAGCATTTCCAGATAATTTATTCGATATTAGAAATGGTCCTTCCCATTTAGATGACCATTTCCCATAAAAATTATCTTTTGATCCTTCAGGTAAAATCATTTTCCAAACTAGATCTCCTATTTCGAAGGATCTTGCGTTTACTTTTTTATTATAACTTCTTTCAATTCTATTCTTTTGAAGTTCTAGTTGTTGCAATGCTTGTACTTGCAATATTTCATGATCTAGTTTTTCGATATTCATGTTTTTCGTATACTCTCCAGCTGAAAGTCGTGCTTGTTCGAGTATTCGTCTAGACTTGATATTGATCTCCAAAGGAATTACTGCCTCATGACCATACACTAATTGGAAAGGGGATATTCCTAGACTGTCCTTCTTGATTGTCCTTAACGCCCAAACCGCGTCGATTAACAATTCGTGCCAATTTCTCGCGTTTTGGCTTATCATTTTCGAGATGCAACTTTTGATTAGTTTATTCGACGATTTAGCTTGGCCATTTGCTTGGGCATAATAAGGTGTCGAATTAATCAATTTTATTCTGAACTGTCCCAGAAATTAGAGTATTTTTGTGCTATTAAATACTCTAGCCTGATCGAAGGTTATGGTTTCTGGAATACCAAATCTTGTGATGATATACTCCTTAATGAATTCGACCACCTGTTTTGAACTTATATTCTCGAAAGGTTTAGCCTCAATCCATTTGGTAAAATAATCAGTGGCCACCAAGATATATTTATGCTTCTTGGATGAAGCTTGTTTAATCTCTCATATTATGTCCATAGCCCATCCTCGAAATGGCCAAGGTTTTATTATGGAATTTAAACTGACAGTCGGCTGCCTCAAAATTTTCCCATGTTTCTGACATTGCTTGCATCCCTTAGCATAGCTTATACAATATCGCAAGATAGTTGGCCAGTAAAAACCATATCTTTGTATCAACCATCTCATTTTTTGCGCTGCCTGATGGGCTCCACACACCCCTTCGTGAGTTTCTGCCATTATAATTAGTGTATCCTCCAAGTCGAGACATTTTAACAAAATCCCTTGAGGATCCTTTCTATATAACTCTTGTCCATCATAAAAATAATGATGTGCCATCAATTTTAGCTTATTTGAGAATCCCCCTCTAGCTGGGTCTTGGAGATATTCGATGATCTCAAGGCGCCAATCTTGTTTTTCTTTAAGAATATCTATTTTGTGAATTCGAGCCACCCTTTGCTCGAAAGGTAGTACTATCCTCGGTTTGAGTTGGATAGTTGACTCAAACATATCTGAATCGATTTTATACCCCGATGCTAATTGAGCCAAATCATTAGATATTTGATTCTTTTCCCGTGGTACATACGAAACTTCAACTGTCTCGAAACATTTGAATAACTCATTTATTCGAGCAAAAGAGGTTATTGCTACGGGACTTACACATTTAAATATTCCCTTCACTTGATTTATTATCAACTGGGAATCCCCTTTTATCTTTATACTCTTTGCTTTCATATCTCGTAGTACCTCTAATCCTAAGATAAGGGCTTCGTATATATATCCCGACCCCTGCACTATCTCGAGTGCTTGATCCATCGAAATAAAGAATCCAAGGAGCGGTGCTAATGACATCAATTTCGAAATGTCCCCTGGTTCCCTTATCTATAGATGGATGATCTGCTAAGAAATCAGCCAAGGCTTGACCTTTTACTGCTTTTTGTGGCACATAGATCAAGTCAAATTGGAGTAAGCTAAGACTCCATTTACTTAATCGACCTTTAACCAAAGGTTGATTAATCATAAATTTGATGACGTCGGTCGGGGATACCACTTCTAACTATGTCTACGCCTACTCCTATGATAAGAGAAAAATAAGTTGTTCTTTGATTTGATGCCTCTTTCTCTCTCCTTTTTTTCGTTTTTATTTCTGCATCGTGGTCCTACATCTTCAACCGTCGAGAACTGCTTCTAACTTCTCTTTCAAAATCCTTTCGTCTTGGCGGGTGGTCCTACATCTTCAACCGTCGAGAACTGCTTCTAACTTCTCTTTCAAAATCCTTTCATCTTGGCGGGTTACCGAGTTTCCAGACTCTCTGATTCTGCTTTTGGTTCTGACTTCTTTGGGCTTGCCTTGTTATTGTTGTGATGGGCTTAACCTTTAATTTTTGGGCCCACTAATTGCTGTTGGGCCTTTTTTAGGTCTTTTAATTTGTCGACCCCTTATATATTTTTCTATTTTAGTGTAAACAATATGTTAAAAAAAAAAGTTGAGTTATGACTATTCTGTAGGGAAAATTGTAATTTTAATCCCTTTGGATAGAGAGTTCTGTAAATTTGGTCCCAGTGAATACAAAGTTGAAATTTTGGTCTCACTCGTAAAAATATTGATGGAAAAACGGGTGTGGTATTCATGCACCACCGTTTAGTGGTGGATCTAGAAATTTGGATCGGTGGGGGAATCAGGGACCGAGCCAGAAATTTTACCTCGGGGACGAGATTGTTATTGTAATATAGCTATACACTTTGTTTTTTGCCAAATAGATGAAGGATTTAAAGGGGGTACGGGGGGCTTGCCCGCCGCGGTACGGTACGCTATATTTATGGGGGGAAATATAATAAAGAACTAGGTTCAATTACAACTTTTGACATACTTTATACTCTTATATCTCTTTCATTATAGCCAGGATTTTGGGTTTTGGGGGGAACGAACTCAAAATAATGGAAGAAAATGTGATATTTTTTTATTTTGAGGGGGGGCGAAATTCAAATATAAAAAATTTTGTAAAGTAAAAAAATGATTTTTCAAAATTGAGGGGGGACGAGCGCACCCTTCAGGCCCGCGGCTCCGTCTCGGGGGGCACAATTTACCGAGAGTGAGATGAAAATTGGAATTAAAGGAGGCCTTTTATAATTTGAGTGGTACATTTACAAATTAAAACTAAAAAATATGAATATATTAAAAAAAATTGAGTGGGGGCACTCCTCCCCCTTCATGGCTGTGCGTCCGCCACTGCCACCTTTGGTGTTTGAAAAAACAAAAAGGAAATTCAACAATAAACTAAAATTAAATTAAAAAAAATTATAAAATATTTATCAAATAAAAAAAAAAGAAAAAACAAGATAAAGAACAACCTGAAGACGACATCGTCTTCTTCATCGAAATCCCACCCCACCAGCAAAAACCAGTCGCACCTCTAAAGCCCTCAACACCAATTGCATGTGCCGCTCAGAAGGATCCATAGTGAGTTTTTTTTTTTTTTTTTTGGGGGGGGGGGGGGGGGTTTGCTGTTGAATGTACATCTTCTGACATTTTCTCTTCTTCTCTTATTTCTTTTTTTTTTTGTATTTATTTGGATTTCACAACATACAAACCACTCTCTTTTGGTCAAAAAATTGATATCTGGGACAAAAGTGCAAGTAGTAATGTTGCAACTTTGTATCTAATAAGACTAAAATTGCCAGACCTCCTATCTAATGAGACCAAAAATACAATTTCCCTTATTATGTATACAGCAAATAATGTTATAACTCAATAAAAGTGTGAAGCTGAAAAAATGGGACAACCGACATATATATATCATATAATATTCTCAAAGTTATTTATCAAAAAAAAAATATTCTCAAAGTTGATCTTAATTGATAAATAAGGACAACCTAGATTTTCACCATAAATGTTCAATTTTTGAATGTGAAATTGCACTAAATACAAATAGGAAATATTAAGTTCTATTCTTTTCAATTGAAGATTGCCATAAGAACATATTGTGTCACAAATAAATATGGCAAATAAAAAAAATGACATATGTTCAATGAAATTTAAGCTAATTCATTTGGGGGAGAGATAAGATTGACATATTTAAGTAATAGTTTTTTTGGATCATATTATTCACAATTGAGGAAGGAGTTTTTAGTGATATGAAGTTTAGGAATTTTAAATTTATATTTCTAGAATTTTTTTTATTTGAGTTGATTTATTATTTTGTGCGTTTTAATTACTATACCATTTGATATTTTATTCTCCAATAAATTATTCAATGCAATTCCTATTTTTTTAAGCTGGGAGGACATCTTAATCTTTGATTAGTAAATCTGGAGAAAAAATTAAATGAAGTTGGGGAGTTGCAACTTGCACGCTAATATATCAGGTATGAAAGGGTGTTGTCAAAGTTCATAGTTCAAGGCAGATGATGCAATCTTCTCATTTATTTATAATAATTTAATGTTGCCCACACAAAAAAAGTAAAAATTATTTGTTTTATCATTCGGTTAGAATATTCTATTTCATGGTAATATAACCTACGCAACTTTCTGATTCTCTCTTTCTTCTTTTTCAAGAGTACGCATCAACGGATCAACCGTCGACAACAACTAGAATGCTATTAAGGCCACCAGATCTTCCGCCACCATCACCAAGGCCATCCCTCGGAGTTTCTCCCTTTCCCAAATGAAAAACTTGGGCTATGTTTGGTTCGTGGTTTTTGGCGAAAGAAAGGGAAAAAAAAATAAGAATGTCCAAAAAATAAAACACAAAGTACTATTAATTAAAGCTAAATTAATATTTTCCTTTTCCTCACCAAAATCCAAAAACCAACATAGCTTAAATCTCCATCTATAAAAAGGGTTAATTCTCAGTGGAATAAATGTATTTCTTTATTATGTATCCGTGTAAGGAATAAATTTTCCAGCCCACTTATTGTTTCTACAGACCAAAGATTATCGGCAGCTGGGGAAATAATTTGCGTCCGAAGATTAACTAACAGACTCCTTTAGTAGACAAATTTATTACTATTATTTCAAATTTCTCTCTTAAGTATCACATCTGAAGACACTTCGCTTGATTTAGTTAGTTTAATAATAGATACGTATCAAAAAAATCACACCAAGAATTCTCTCAATTACTTACGGTGTTCAAAAATATTCAAGAGAGAAAATTATGAATTCTTTTTTATCTGATAGCTTAGGTTACAAAGAAACAACCTAATAACCAAATACTGCTCGTGTTTGGTTACGGGGAAATCAATAGGGCGACAGACATGCTTGCAAAAATAGCATCAACAACCCCTTTCGTAGACAGACTATCAATCTTGCCCCCTGTTTTGGACTCTTTGATGAACCAAGACAGGTTTATATATTAGGAATGAAAACCGTATGATCCCGGAGCAGATCTTCTATCCCACGATGGTGTACCACAATGGTGTCACATCATTGTGGGATTGACAATTGTCCATTTATTTTGAATTATTATTAGCAGGTTTTTTAAAATAGACATTTGTCAATCCCACAATAATGTGACACCATTGTGGGATAGAAGATCCGTTCCGGTATGATCCTTGTAATCTCTTTTGCTGATTAATATAATCAATAGGCTTTACAGAGTTGGGTTTGGAACACGTTTTATATGGGAGAGAAGTATTTCAACATCTGTTGCCTAAGACATGAATTTCAGGCTAATAATCTATATCTATATCTATATCTATATACATATACACTATACTAAAAGTGTGGATAACTTAGGTGTTTGTTCCAATTGTGATTTTACATTTCTACCCTTACTATTACAATTATGATTGAGAGAATAAATAATATTTACTAGATGAAATTCCTCAACTTTACTACAATGTTAATGACTACAATGTTAATGAATAATGAAGTCACCCCCACCTTCCTACAAATTAATTAATGGAAAATGAATGTCATTAATCCAAATATTACACCTTTCAATCGTTTCATATATTTTACAACATGTGTTGAACTCTTCATCTCCCCAACTATCTATTGAGATAAGTATAATTTAGTACATATTAAATTCACCACTTTTCTAAAAAATTAATGAGTCATAAAAAAGATAATCCCACCTTTCAAAAACTTTCCACCTTCTTTAGCTATTCATGACACATTTAATAAAAATCTTGTATCTTTTCTCAATAAAAAACATAACTTGTTATAAGATCTTAAGTTTTAAGGTCGCAGCCATTTATGCTAAGAAAAATTGGGTCATTGAACATAGTTATTTGCATATATATGGGTGGGGTTACTTTTCTTTTTTAACATGACTAAACACCTATGAAAGTTTGATATCCATGTCCAATTTGCAACTTCTTTTGGGAAGCTTGAAGACTCAACGGTCGTTTTTGTTTCTATATTGAGTTCAAGAATGGTTAGCTTTTTTTATTTCTATATTTTCTCAATTTACCAATGAAACTATGGCCAAAAGGCATTTTTGCCGCAGTTTCATAATATAAATAAGTATATCCTAAATTGTTTTAACATAATACTATTTTTTAAAAGTAATTCCTCATGTCATATATTTTATTTTTTCTATCACTTTGTCTTCTACATGTTAAGTTTATCGAGGGCGAACACCATTGTGATGTTGCCAAAATTACATGAATAATCAATCGACTAGCTATATATATATATATGTTTAAGAACCCCACTTTTGAAGATTAATTGAAGTTTTTAATCTTGATAACGAGAATGATACTAGAAAGCAATGAAGAGGAAAAAAATTAGTCCAAATCTACGTGTAGATAAAGCATACATGGAAAAAGAAAACAAATAAAATAAAAAATCAAGGAATGTAATTGTAATTTGACAAACTATAGGGGAGGTCCCTCTACTTTGGACAAACATCTAGGAACGTCGTTATAATTTTTGATAAAAGGAAAATAGTAATTTTTATACAAAAGTTAGGATTCTCTGATGATTGTTAATGTTAAGAGATGTGGATGTAATTTTATAAAGGGAAAATAAAATTATAGGAGGTCAACCTGTATTTGTAAGAACCTCGGGTAAGTTTTCTGTAATTGGCCCTAAAAACTTTGCAACTTCCTCTAAGCTTAATAAAATGAGGTAAAAGAATGAGTTGTGCCGTTATTGTCAATTGAGTTGAATTTTTAAGAATGCTTTAATCGATAATCAAGTTTTGCCATTTATTTAGTTGATATTTGAGTTTTTGTTTTCAATTGATACTCGAGTATGAACTAAAACACAAATCAGAATTAAATGTTGGACAAACCAATTTTGAGATGGGAGAGTTGTACATGCTCACATGAGCAGATGGGGCTAATCTCTTGATGTAAAAGCTTAGGATCATATAGCAATGGGGCTAATGGAGTAGAGTGGAAAGAAAAGATTAGAGGTGTGGTGTACAAGAAATGGTGAAGAATATTTCAGTCTTCCTACAGAACCATTGTGAAGTTGAGATAAAGGTTGAAATTTTGGATCAGGAGATGAATATTATAGCTGGTTCAAATACTCAAACTCACAAAGTTTCTCAACTATTTAATGCCGGAACAGATCTTCTATCACACAATGGTGTCACATCATTGTGGGATTGACACTTATCTATTTAAAAAAAAAACTGCTAATAATAATTTAAATTAAATGGACACTTGTCAATCTCATAATGATGTGAGACCATTGTGGTACACCATTGTGGGATAGAAGATCCGCTCTGATGTAATGCTTCCTTAGACTGTGAGATAGTCCAGTACATAACCTAGCTATGCCATATTTTCATAAACTAACTTATATATTAATCCTTTTGTTTTTTTCAAATGGTAGTCCTAACACAAATTTTTTTTCTTTTTTCTTTTTTTAAACAAAAGAACTTCCATTAAAACTCAGAAAAAAAACTTACTTACAACCAAAGATCGTACTACCTTGTCTCGAAAAAGCAAACAAAGAATCCTTTCAAACAAACATCAACTCCAAGGAATTAGATTATCGTTATTCAATCCCAAGAGTTAATCCCTATAACCCGTGCAATGTCAACAATAAACCGACTACACAACCCTTTTAACGAGTAATTGCCGATCATCTCTAACCAGTTGGTTTGGAGAGTCAGGTGTCAAACCCCCTTGGGCTTTCACTCGGGTGAGGTAGGGTTCCCAACACAAATTTCTTGACATGACAAGCACCATCTGGCCCAATTACCACATGCAGGAACCTTCTAGGAACACCACCATTCACATAATCTATCCGAGCTTTCAGATATATATTTAGCTTGTAAACACTTACACATAATTCAAGAACTTCTATTTGTGGTAAGGCCCAGATAAATAGAACAATTCAGTTGAAGGAGGAAGAGGAACACTAAAAGGAACTTGTGTTTAACTCAGTGACTCTTTCTCACGTTATTTGACCTTATGATAGCAGGACTTGATTCATTGGAATTTGGACTAAAAATTGTTGATGGCTCATTCAAATCATGGAAGTCTACGCTAATAATAGAAATTCATTATGTATTAAACACATTTGCATACTTGTAGATACATAATGTTCAAATATAATATTAAATATACTAATATAAAATGAAAACTGAATATCCATCATATATGCTGGATCCGTGGATTTATTAAAGCTGTGAATAAACAACATAATAGTATGAACTTCATTACCATATGAAGATCATCATGGTATATTAGTATATTAAATAGGGATAAATACAAAATGCCCCCTTGAACTATTCTTACTGTCGCATATACCCCCTAAACTTTAAAAGGTACCAAAATAGTCCCTCGTGGAAATTTTTAAGCAATTCCAAATACTTCAGCCCAAACATAACCTTACAATATTTAAGCATCAAATAAACTTGGTTAATTCTTTTTTCATTGAACTTATATGATTTGTAAGAAAATGCAAATAGATTTAAATAGGATTTGATGGTTGATACAATTAAATAACTTATAACTGAACATGATACAATTAGAAAACACAAATCTTCGTAGTTTAAATCTACAATTTGTTAATTGATAATTTGTTTATTTGATTAATTTAAATTAAATATTTTGTTAATTTATAAATTATAAATTTATAGATTAGAAGATTTAAATGATTTGTTAGTTGATAAGATTTAATTAAAGAATATTTAAATAATTATAATAATTCTTCATAATTCTTTAATTAAGAGATTACAAGATTCAAATGATTTGTTAATTTTGAAGACTTAATTTGATAAATTCATTTAAAAAAATGAAGGAATCATCGGTTAAGTTAATATAGTGCTCAATATTGCAAGATTGTGTTTGGATGAGAGCATTTGGATAACTCATGAATTTTCATGAAAGACCATTTTGGTACCTTTTAAAGTTTAAGAGGGTATATGCGACATTAGGGATAGTTCAGGTTGACATTTTGTATTTAACCCTATTAAATATACTAATATAAAATTAAAAAATGAATATCCATCATGCTCTATCTATTAAATTTATGATCATCAAATTATAAAAAAGTATTTTTCATTCTAATCACTTTTTTATGTCATTTTGGTTCCAATCTTCTCATATATCACATGTTTTCACGTGCAACGCACGTGCTTTTTGCTAGTGATAACAAACTTCCCCAAGTTTTACCTATAAGTAAGTTGGAGATATTACTTGAGTTAAATTAACTTGTCCAAAGCAAATACAAGAATATATCAGCTTTCAGACTGTTCTTTCAAATGCCTGAATCTTCTTGTTCTGTTCAGGTAACAACTAGAATTAACATGCTCCATCCAAAAAGTTGAGAACAAAATATCAAAAACACTGCATGTTCTTTGACCAAACGCAAGAGGCCACATGTTATTCTCATCCATGTACATCAATCAAACCACCTTTTAAAACTGTCGAACATAACCACATCAATGAGAGACTACCATGGAGAAGATGCTCAACTCCCTGTTGGTTTTGTAGGTGTCGGGTAAAACCAAATGCAGAATAAAGTCGTGTCCAACCCTAGCTCATTATTTCTTGATTAGTCTTAATACATCGCCCACTAGATGTAAAGAACCCGTCACCAGGACCTGGTAAAGCATTAACAAGACAGAATAATCAAATAGATGATTTAAGAGAAAAGTAGATAAGAGTTTTATAGTTTGGTTCGACAACTATGGTCTAACTAATGACTGAAACATGAATATATATATATATATATATATATATATATATATATATATAAAAGGTGGATCCAGTTTAAACTTTTATTATGATGCTTTATTTATTTCTTTCATCATGTGGTACCACTAGATCAAGGCGTTGACAAAAGTTGACCTATGGTAAAGCGCAAAAAGAAACAAGTTATTAACATAACTCTGCTGTGCTATATGTCAGTAACTGTTATAATCCAATTTTATTTTATTTTTTGATAAAAAAAAAAAATTAATAATAATAATAATAAAATTATACCCTGAAGATGGTTCGCTTTGCTACTATGTCCATCATGCATTGTTGCAATTGTCACACCTTATCTAACATTCTAGTTTTTATAACTCAACATCAAAAACTACATCAAGTGCATGATCTGGGCTTTGTCAAGTAAAATGAATGCTTGTCTCAGACAACTAAAATCATTATTCTGAATGAACATTGGCAAATGAAGAATTTAAATTACCTGGTAGCGAACAGATTGATTTTTTCGAACATTGTCCCGAAGCCAATTAATAGCAACAGGAAGTGAAGTAAATACTGTACTGTCCTCACAAATACGGGCACCTTTCTCTATGTCATCAGTGCCTGCTTCACAAGTTAAATCTGCAGCTTTTGCATCTCTGCCTGTAAATTTAGAGATTATAAGAACTATATGTAATAGCTAGCATGAATGTGAAGCTGAGCGGTCCAAAAAAGTATGACGGCAGCCAAAAGACAATAAAAATGCAATAATTTTTGTTTCTCCTGCAAAGCCTTACAGTATGTGATTTGGGTATTCCCCTTTCAAATGTAGGAACCAGGTGAGATCAACTAAACCACCCGCTTCAATAAATGGTTGGATGCAGAGGGCGTTTGGCTAAAAGAGCTTATAAGTTGTTCGAGAGCTTATAAGCTCTTACAAAGTATTTGACAATTTTTTTGGTAAAACAGCTTATAAGCTCTCAAAATAAGATGTGAGAAGCTTATAGGCTCCTTAAAAAGAAGTTGGGAAGCCCATACTTATTTCTTAAGAGCCTATAAGATAGAGAACTTATAAGCTTGAAAACATCTTATAAGCAGTATGAGCTTATCAGCTCTTTAAACTCTTAGCTGCACACACCATGACACAAATATAGGAGAAAACTAGCAAAACTTCAAGGTAATAACCAGGAACGGAACTAGTCAATGATCAAAATATACACTACAGAAATGATGCGAGTGAAATAAGAATTTAAATAAGATGCCCTGTTCTAGGCTATGTTGCTGAGGCTTGAGTGTGCGGATTAGTGCCATACGTATGAGTTTTCAGATTTTAGAAGTTGGTGACTCTTAAATAGTATTCCTTTTGACATAGTACTTTGTTATGTACTAGATAAGACTGCTTAACACCAAAAGTTCCTTGAAGAAACGATTACTTTGGTCATTGAGAAATCAAATTCACCCTTGTATGAACCCTCAGGCATTCTATGTGCATATGCGGCCTGTGGCCCAGGTGCAATCTTTGGTGGGCTTCCTGGTTGGAATATCATGGAGCCTCATTTAAACTGGAACATCCGAATATGCTAATCCCAATAAAGCTTCTCCCTGAGGGTATAAATGAAACTTCTCATTTAGTTTATGCAGTGCCAGGGTGTGTGATGTGCAGCGGAATGACGGACGATCCGAGAATGATCTGAGGATGAGTGATACGGGACCGGGACCGTTGCGAGTTTACGTGAGACGTAAGCATCGGGGTGGCACCAGAGGATAGGCAAGCATATTTATGTAATCAAAGTTAATTATTAAGTCTTGTCTAGTAATTATGTCCAAGTTATTTATTGAGTCTTGTTCCAAAGTTATTTATAAGTTATTTATTGAGTCTTGTCTAGTACCTATGTCCAAGTATTATTGAGTCAATGTTTTGGTTATTGGAAGAGTCAGGCAGAAACATTTTATAATGAGGTTGGGTTGTATGAAGATGATCATGAATTTATAATATTGGAAGCTGCGGCTTTTTGGGGCAGGAACTCCTTGTTCTTGTTGATTGTAATTTTCTCATTTATCCTTACAAAATTATCACTCATCAGTGTGGGTTATTCTTCACTGATGATGGAGATTTGAATCATGCAGCAATGTTATATTAATCTGGCTTAACGACTTTATTCTCTGATCAACTACGATATACTTATTAAGAGGGAAATCTACAAAACAATTTCTAATGAAAGATCGACCAATACATGATGAGACAAAATCCAGAATCTATATCATAAAATCATTTCCGGATTGGAGATAAGCAAGCTTTCGTACAAGGAGAGAAGAAGATAATTACACAAACTAGGTTTAAACAGGAAATTCAACAGATTAAAGATAAAAATTGTTGAGTAATGCCTAATGGAAGTTAAAGAATTATCATTTTTAACTACTGGGCACAGCACTCCTTTTAAGAAGGGCTATAATTTCTATTACAAGAAAAGGTAATAAGAAAAGAATAGATCCAAAATAACGAAAATGAGATTATTAGTTAACTCATAGATCAATTGGAAAAAACACGTGATGAAAACTAGTCCCTTAAAGTATCATGATCTGTCTAACAACATCTAGTCGAGATTGTATTTTCCTAAAGCCACAATTCTCCCTGAATTAAAGAATAAATTGTCCTTGAATTTCAGTTCACCATGATTTATAGGTTGCATGAACAAAGTTAGTTTTCCCTAAATATCTATGAAGCAATGTTGTCCACAAACCACATACCAGTTTTGGGAGAAGAAGATATCATGAAAGAAGTAGCGCTAATATGACAACAATTGCAAGTATACTCTCAGATTTCCTCCCAAAAACGTGAGGCATATTACCTCTTTCCCCCAAAACGAGGCTTTCCCATATTCTTTGAAGAGTCAACTGCCATGACAAATCAACTTGGGTATCAGCTGGAGGTGAGGCACCAGTACCGACCTTGTAATACACTGATGTGTTTGGGACAAATAGCGCCTTCTTAAAGTGAACTCCTGAAAAATAATGTCTTCAGGTTTAACAATATGAATATTAATAAAACAGTTTGCACACCTTGGGACTTGTAAGATAATCGAACTATCAAAACTTTGTCCTTCAAAAATTCGATGTGTAACATATCACACTTGGTATTTACCATGAGAAGCACAAGCATTCATTAAGCGTGGAAGAAGCAACTGAGGGTCTCTCACGGACATACAATTGAACAACAAAATCTGCACATTTTTCAACAAAAAGTCAAACTCCTCAGTATCCATTAACAAATAACTCACAAGATGAACTCAAAAGTACAATCACTTGTGATAGATCTGTTTTATTACTATACTCTGGTTACTAGTCATGATAATATCAATTTCGGGGTAGGTAGATGTAGAAATCCACCAATGTGCACAAGATAAGTTTTTAATATCTATCAAGGGATAAAGAGCTCAACAGTTGCTACATTCTTGCTTATCACAGTTAACACAGCTACAAGACGTCATTATTCTTATGAGATCATCCATTTAGTAAGTATCCTGCTATTTCGGCCCTTCTCTCTTAGCTCCAAACTGGTGCAACAGCCAAAAATTATTTGCTAAAGCAAACGGGGAGGGTAGATCTGAGTGATGCAACGTCTCACTGAACATAGAATGGGATACCAATCTATCCCTGAGAGTAACTGATGTAAATATACGAGCCCTCCATATGAGACCTATGCTGGTACACTTATTAGAATATATTCTGCATCTGAAATGCCACCCAGCAATTTTATTAACAAGTCAGGCATGTGAAATCTAAAATGCATAATCTGAAAGCACATTTGAGAAAAATAGAAGTCTTTTACTTATTTACAATTACCCTTATTGGATGCCAATCAGGGCTTCGATTTAGATCCTTAATCAAAGGATTCGAGTCTTGTTGTTTCCTGAATATGAGATAGAATAGGCTTTCCAGCCTGTTTTTTTAGTCACTTGGGACCAAAGATTCATAAATCCCATGTGAGATCAGTATAACAGAGTTGATGCATTGAAATCTGAAGAAAAATGTTCCAACAGAAATATGGACTGTTTTCAATCAATTGACTATGGCTAAAGTTGGTTCAACTTAAGGTGTCATTTTAAGGCTCTTTTCTCATTGGTTCAGGCCCTTTTTTTTGCTGGAATAAGACGTAGAATCAGATTGGTCTTTCTAATGCCTTAACTTGCCCATGCATGACTGGGGACTCGTAAACTCAGATTAAACATGCACCAAAATATTCAGGTAATTCCTTCCAACAAAAGCAGTAATATCCACCAAGTATGGTCGCTTCTTGACCATTCCCCTGTTTCCAAGCTAAAAAATTCAGTGTCTAGTCATTATTTTTCGGTACAAAGTCATTAATAATTGGTGTATTACCAAAGTCAGACATTTTATTTGTTTGAGAGAATTGCAATAGGTGTCAGGTGAAGAACACAAATTACGAGTTGCTCATCCATACCAAGTCCCCTCCTTATCACTAAGCAGAATATACAGTATAATGGCAATGATTCCTTCTCCAAAACATAGCGGAATCGACAATTGAAGCATAATATCTGACCTTTGCTGATAACCTGTATCGGTTTGAAGAATTTCCTGTAAGACCCAACTATGACTTTTAAACTATAACCAAAAAGTAGTATATTCTCTTTAATTCTCAACCACACCTTTGCCCATGCCAAAAGTTTCGTCTATTTGGCAGATTGTAATTTCTCTCATATGAGGGTGAAGTCAATCTAATTAACATGGCACAAACTCAAGTCTACTTTCAGAATTTAAGGTGGGCATCTATCTTGATACCTTAATAATCTTTGCCAAAGAGATTGCTCACTGTAAGTAGGGT
Source organism: Buddleja alternifolia (assembly GCA_019426215.1). Taxonomy (NCBI): domain Eukaryota; kingdom Viridiplantae; phylum Streptophyta; class Magnoliopsida; order Lamiales; family Scrophulariaceae; genus Buddleja; species Buddleja alternifolia. The sequence goes on along the minus strand of CM033395.1, from coordinate 24,617,486 downwards.
TCGCTAAGAAGGCCAGACTCACAGACCTAATAATCTTCACGAAGAAATTGCTCTTTAACAGACGCCATTTTCATCTTGCTCCAAAGCATCTTAAATTAGTATGCCAAACATAAAACCTAATGACAAGTATCTCATATCTGCAAATTATATATGATCAAAGAACATACCTGAGTGGAATTTTTTCTGGATGTTCCATGACTGTTCACCTGTCCTGATTTGTGCAAATCTTTGGACTCACTGTACGCCTTGTCATATGGAGAATCATAATCTTCCTTGATTGCAAGGGAAAACCATTTTGCACATACATCCATGCTTTCAGGACTATGGGCACCATCCAAGTAGAAAACAAGATCATCTTTGCTCTCAATCAACTGATCACGGAAAATTTGAGCCCGTCCTTGGAGAGCAGCAGTGGCAAGCCCTTTAATAAATTCATCAGGCAGAGAGGTCTACTTCCACACAAAATGTAAAAGAAGGATTGAGCAAACACAAAATGGTGAAACAATGTAGAACTCCCATTTGATAGAGCTTACAGTCTGGTTCAGGTAATTGATTCCAACATGACCAGTCCTCTGAAGCCATGTTGAACAGAGTGCAATCGCAAGGCCAGCATTTAAATATTGGTGCTCGCCCTCAAGCCCTAGTTGCAGACCACTCAGTAGGTTAGGGTCCAATGGAGCAGCTACTTGAAGATTTACCTGACAGCAGTATCATGTGTTAGCTTTAGCCTATGTATATTTGATTGGTCTCAGCACAAGGTAACTCAAGAACAACCAAGACAGACAAGATACAGTTTGGCATATCTTGACTACAGAGACCTGGTAGCAAAAAATATTATGAAAAGTGAGAGGCAAAGTTTTCCAATTCAAGATTCATGTTTTAAATTGTTCTTGGGTATCTCCGACGATATCAAAACCAGGAAAAGAAAAGTCAATTTACTTAGTTATAACTGTATTTCAATCTTTTCTTAATCTTTTCCTTTCCTCAATTTCCTCCGAAAGTTTTTCACGAAAGGCAAGGTCACTTATTCTCTAACATACGTGAAAAGAAATTATTCTTAGCCTCAAAAAGACAAATTGGTGCATTGTGACCACGTTGCTCAGTAATAATTCTTTATATCCAAACCCTGCAGAGGCTCATAAATCAAATTTAGGGGTCAATTAGTAAAATGAAAATTTCAACTCACTTCCATTTGTGAAGCCTTCTCTTCAAGAACACTCATGGCTTCTTCAGGCTGTGGTACAGTAAATGCCGGAACACCGCTCTAGATTAAGAAATATGGATTAAGAAGAAAGAAAGAAAATTGAAAGGAAACAGACCAAACTAAGTAAATATGGAACCTACGTTGTTCAATGCAAGAAGAAATTCCTATTAGTAAATATGATTTTAGTCATACCTTGAAAATCCCAGCCTTTTCCCCAGCAATTTGTCCAAGAGTATTTCCTGATCATGGTAAATAAAAAATAAAATGAGTACAACAGAGCAGTATTTCTTTTATGCAACAAGAAAGCACACAAGCTGATACAAATGTTATTGAACCGCAGGTGGATGTTGAAGATGAAGACGCGGGAAAGAAGATTCGGCGCGTGTATGAGAGGCGCGGAAAGAACACAGCAGGGGCTGGAGTCATTAGATTAATTCTAGTTTTAATATTGTTATTTCCATTAATTGTTATTTCAATTGTTAATTCAATTAGGAGTCCTATTGATGTTAAGAGTCCGTTTTTAAGTTAGGGTAAGTTATTTCCTTTGTTAGTTTGGTATTTAAGTGTGCAAAGCTGATTTTGGGATTTTTTATGCTTATTATTGAATAAAGTATCGGCTTTGGCTGGAATTGTGAGTTTGGTGTTTTTGTGAAGTTTGTGATCGAATCTATTGCTATCAATTTGGTCCGACCTGCTGAATCTTGTTTCGCTTCGTTGGAGGAAAATCAAGAAAAACTCTAATCGGATGTGCAACAACACATGGGAATCGAGTTGCAACATCAAGGCAGCGACATCGTTGAAATTAAGGCTACCTTGAAGGATTTGATGGCTGCCATTGCCGGGTTGAACACGGCCAAGCCAAGGCCTAACCCGCCTGCAGCCGACTCAACGGTGGCGTCGAGCGCCCAAAATTTTGGGCCAATAAACCCCCACCCCCGCGTTTCTGAAGGTAGTGGCGCCCAGCTTCGAGCCCCTGCCCGTTTTTGAGGGCTCAGATCCACTCGGATGGATAGCTCAGGCAGAGCAACACTTTGAAGTGCATGGAATTGAGGGTGAAGCTAAAATTCAGCTTTCTATGGTGGCTATGAAGGGATCTGCTCTTCATTGGTTTCGTTGGCTCCCACAGATTGTACCGAATTTATCTTGGGAGACATTGGTCGAGGCACTCATTGCCTGTTATGACAGCCGTCTGGCTGGTAATGCATATGAGAGGCTCGCATCGATTCAACAGTTAGACTCGGTGGATACTTACATTGATCACTTTCTGCTACTCGCGAATCAGGTCCCGGGACTTCCAAAGGCCCAGTCACTCCGCTACTTTTTGCATGGATTGGATGGCGCTATTCGGAGTAAAATTCGGTTGTTTGCCCCGCAAGATTTAGTACCCCTTTACTGGAACCACACGTTACCGAACTGATCGTGTGACCTCGCCCGTCCAGGTTCCACGTTTCGCTCGCCCTCCACCGTGCCGTCGGGCACGAGGGCTCGGCCCCCTGACTGAAGTCAACCCGGGAACAGCCGCACTAATACAACCGGGTCAACGGGCTGTTTTCAGTCGTCGGCTCGCACACCGTGCGCAAACTCACTCAACAAGAATTTTTGGATTTACGTAGTACAGGTTTGTGTTTTCGCTATAAGCAGCCGTTTGGCCCATTGCATGAGTGTCCGTATAAAAAACTAAGACCATTGATTGTCGAGGACGAAGAATTATTGGAGCCGGACTTAGTCAACACCGATGAAGTGCATGACTCGGAGGAACAAGGGGTACCGAGCGAAGATTACCCCGGAGGTGAGGCTACCCTTTCAATGAGTTCGATTGCAGGAATATCAGGGCCCGAGACGATGCGGTTACATGGTCAAGTTAACGGGCGAACCGTAACGGTATTGACTGATAGTGGGGCGAGTCACAACTTTATCTCGGCTACCTTGATACCAGAATTGGGGATGAAACCGGAGGTCACTAACAGTTTTCGGGTTCGGCTGGGCGATGGCCATACGGCGGATTCGACGGGGGTTTGTCGTAATGTGAAGATTGATTTTGGTAACTGTAAGATACAGGCAGGGCTGATTGTTTCGTATTTCCACTTGGGGGCGTAGTTGTAATACTAGGCATCGCTTGGCTCAAAAGACTGGGGTATGTGCGAGTGAATTGGGACATGATGACCATGGAGTTCGAGTGGGAGTCGAAACCGGTCAAGTTATGTGGTGATCCTTCACTGTGTCGGATGGAGGTAGGAATTCGGTCACTCAACTGAATTCAGGATCCAGATTTTATGGCCATTATATGGGACAGTGGATTGTGTCACTCGGCGCAGCTAGTAACCCACATCACCGGAACAGCTCAACTGGCGCTTGAAGGAGTGTTGGGCTAATTTGACGAGGTATTTGGGGAACCATCGGAGCTTCCACCCCGCCGTGCACAAGACCACCATATTTAACTACAGAGTGGCAAAGGACCGGTGTCAGTGAGGCCTTATCGTACGGTCATTTGCAAAAAGACGAGATAGAGCACCTAGTTGGAGATATGTTGTTGGCAGGAATCATTAGGTCGAGCTCAAGTCCGTATTCGAGTCCTGTGTTATTTGTTAAGAAAAAAGATGGAAGTTGGCGATTCTGCGTAGACTATCGGGAGCTCAATAAAATCACAGTGCCTGACAAATACCCTATTCCCGTGATTCAAGAGATGCTAGACGAGTTATCGGGAGCGACGATTTTCTCCAAATTTGATCTTCGCTCCGGCTACCACCAAATATGTAATGCCCCGTCAGATATACCAAAAACAGCGTTTCGGACACACACTGGCCACTATTAATTCCCCGTTATGCCATTCGGGCTCACGAATGCGCCGGCCACCTTCCAAGCCACTATGAATGACCTATTTCGTCCTCACCTACGTAAGTTTGTTATCGTGTTTTTTTGATGATATTCTTGTTTATAGCTCGTCGATTAATGATCATCTGCAACATCTTGAATGCGTTCTGCGAACTTTAAAGGAGAATAATTTTTTGGCTAATCGAAAAAAATGTTCTTTCGGTTGCACGACACTTGAATAACTTGGCCACATTATTTCATCTTCTAGAGTGGCGATGGACCCTGACAAGGTTTGGGCGGTGCTGGATTGGCCCCAACCGTGGTCAGTACGGGATATTTGTGGTTTTCTTGGATTGTACTATCTAAGGTTCGTCAAAGACTATGGTTCGATTGCTCGACCACTCATGCAGCTGCTGAAAAAGGAGGCCGTAGGTAAATTTAAGTGGCCGGATACGGCTGTTAGGGCGTTTGAACAATTAAAAACGGCACTCATGGCTGCACCGATTTTGGCCATGCCGGATTTCTCCAAGCACTTTGTCGTGGAGTGTGATGTGTTGGGATGGGGCGTAGGGGCTGTTTTAATGCAGGAGGGCCGGCCTATTGCCTATTTCAGTAAAGCCGTAGGGGAGCAAACATTGGCCAAATCGGCTTACGAAAAAGAATTGAGAGGGTTAGTATTGGCGGTGCAACATTGGCGCCCGTATCTGATGGGCAAGAGGTTTACCGTGCGCACGGATCATAGTAGTCTACGACATTTATTATAGCAAAGGATTGTGACTCCATCTCAACAAAACTGGGTAGCCAAATTAATGGGGTATGATTTCGAGATTGTGTATAAGTCGGGGACACAAAATTCCGCAGCCGATGCATTATCTCTGCTTGTTAACGAGGCTACATTGGCAGCAATCAGTGGGCCCTTTTTGGCGTCGGGGGAAGAATTGTTCGATGAGCAAAAAAAGGATTCGGACCTTCAACAAATTGTGGCAAAATTGAGCAAAGATGGGACCGTGCATCCAGGATTTCACGTGATCAGGGGGTATTTATATTACAAAGGGTGTTAAGTCCGAAGTCCTCATGGATACCAAAAATTATCTGTGAATTTCATGACACTCCTTCGGTTGGGCATGCGGGAGCTTATTACATTTATCGAAGGGTTGCGTCAAGCGTTTATAGGGTATGTTCAAGGTTATTCGCGATTACGTTGCAAATTGTTTAACATGTCAGAAATCGAAGTATAAAACTATGTCGCCGACGGGGTTACTTCAACCTCTTCCCATTCCCGAGGTGGTGTGGTCTGAGATATCGATGGACTTTATAACATGTCTACCTAAGTCCAGTGGGTTTACTTGTATTATGGTGGTAGTGGACCGTTTATCTAAATATGGGCATTTCGTTCCAATAAAGTCGCCGTTTACTGCTGGATCAGTCGCGGATTTATTTGTAAAAGAAATTGTGCGTTTACATGGAATTCCTCAATCAATCGTGAGTGACAGGGACCTGGTTTTTGTAAGCTCATTTTGGCATGAAATTTTTAAGTTGCAAGGTACTAAACTCAAGTTTAGTTCGACTTATCATCCAGAAACCGACGGCCGAACGGAGGTCTTAAACCGAGTGTTAGAAACTTATCTTCGCTGTTTCACTTCTGAGCAACCAAGGGTGTGGGTTCGGTGATTACCGTGGGTGGAGTATTGGTACAATACGGCGTTCCATACCTCCGCCAAAGTGTCGCCATTTGTGGTTGTATATGGTCGACCACCTCCGTCGTTGCAACGATTTCTTCCGGGCGAGTGTAAAGCGGCGGCTGTTGGAGAAATTTTGGGGTCAAGAGACGGAAGTTTTGAGGAATCTTAGGTCTAATTTGCTGGCTGCGCAGCAGCGAATGGTCAAAATTGCGAATAAAAAGCGGCGGAATGTGGAATTTGCAATCGGTGATCATGTTTTTCTTAAAGTGTGACCCTATCGACATTCATCAATTGTCAAGCAGACTCATCAAAAGTTGGCAGCCAAGTATTATGGTCCATTTAGTGTTGAAGCGCGTATAGGAGCTTTTGCATATCGTCTTATCTTGCTCGAGGGAAGTCGGGTTCACCCGGTATTTCATGTATCCCAATTGAAGCGAGTTGTGGGGGATCATCCGGTGGAAGCTGCTCTTCCGGATAGTTTGGAGCTGGTAGGGCCGAAACATGTCGAGCCTGAGCTCATTTTGGATGAGCGTTCAGTGGACGGGGATAATGGCACGGTGGATCAGTTTTTGGTGAAATGGAAAGATTACTATGAAGATGATGCGACATGGATGAATGTGGAGGATTTCGAGCGTCAGTTTCCCGAGTTCAGCCTTGAGGACAAGGCTGTTTTTAAGAGGGTGGGAGTTGATACGAATATTATTGAACCACAGGTGGAAGTTGAAGATGAAGACGCGGGAAAGAAGATCTGGCGCGTTTATGAGAGGCGCGGAAAGAAGACAGCAGGGGCTGGAGTTGTTTGATTAATTCTAGTTTTAATATTGTTATTTCCATTAATTGTTATTTCAATTGTTAATTCAATTAGGAGTCCTATGTATGTTAAGAGTCCTTTTTAAGTTAGGGTAAGTTATTTCCTTTGTTAGTTCGGTATTTAAGTGTGCAACGCTGGTTTTGGGATTTTTTTATGCTTATTATTGAATAAAGTATCGGCTTTGGCTGGAATTGTGAGTTTGGTGTTTTTGTGAAGTTTGTGATTGAATCTATTGCTATCACAAGCCTTACTCCACTTAAAGTTGAGTGAAGCACCTCCACAAACTAAAACAGAAATTGAAAATTCAGCATGAACTATTGAAACCAATCTGCAAAGATAAAAGATACAAATACTATCTTGAACAATGTTGATTGCACATATAGGGAAGTCTTACAGTGCTGACAAGCTCAGCAGCTTGCAACAAAACCACATGTTATCTCCATCAAAAATGTTTCCAGACATATTTCACTCTCTGGTATGACATGTGTGTATTTTCATACTGCTTGCAGGCACTATAGATGATTTACTTTCATGTATCACCCGGAAGTTCTTATTTACCCTCCATCCCAATTGAAACCAATGAAGCAGCAAGGAATTCAAATGACGAGGAAAACCACATAAAACACCATCTCTGAAGAATCTAATTTAGAATTAAAATTTCTTTTCCTACAATCTTCTGATAAAACTTTGCAGAAGCCCTTTTATTTTCTATAACTCCTCCAATCCTCCACCCACCCACCCCCTCAACCACCCAGGGCAGCACTTTCACTGCCCTTAACCCCCTCCCACCCCATCAAACCAACTCCTCCGTTTGTTGTTCATACGAAGATCATAAATCATAACAGAGCATTTATCATTGTGAACCATCGGCAGCCCGAAACTTCTCGGTTTCGAAGCAAAATAAATTAAGATTTGGCAGTTATCTTAGTATGATGGAGAGAAAGCACTAACCAAGAATTTCCATGTGGTCATATCCTAGAGAAGCTATTCCACAAACAACAGGGTTCTCAACCTGAAGAAATACCATTGGTCATGATGTCAGAGATCAAGTACTGACCCTTTCCACAAGAATATGCAAGCAGACAGATTCATGATTGGATATAACCATGGATGTCATTCTCAAATTATGTCTCTGATGCATACCACATTTGTAGCATCAAATTTGCCTCCTAAGCCGACTTCCAGAATGGCAACATCTACCTGTACCCAATAGAATTAAAATGATATGAAAATCTTACATCTGGAGGCGCATCAGATGCAAGTGTAGCTCAAAATTACCTGCTCGTCTGCAAATATCTTGAAGGCAAGCAAAGCAAGGAAACGAAAATAAGTTGGCATCGGTACCTCCTCAGAGCTTTTTTCCTGCATAGGAACAATAATAACATTAAAGAGGCAGGAAATTGAAGCACAAGCACACTAGCAAAAGCAGAGATCAAATTTTCCAGATGAATGCTAAAGTAAAAATGGCAAAAAGTTATTGTTCATTCAACATTAATTTGATTTCTGATAAGTTGAAGATCAAGTTGAGATGGATCGGATTCCTATATGAACTAATTCCAGAATTAACTTTAATCAGGCTAAACAGGACTGCCGCTTGAGTATCTTGGTATTTTTGTCTTTTTTTGCCAAAGTATTAGCTTATTAAGCATCTAGCTGAATTTCCCAACACTATATCATTTCAATCTGGACCTGTTCAATTAGAAACCACATTCAAATGTGAGGTTAGCAAGGAATCTCAAGCCAAGGTTGAATTGTCTAATTGGTATTTTCATTCAAATAGTCTTGGTGGACATTTATCAATTCATTCAATCTGCCGTAGTCCAGTAGGAAGTAGGACATGAAGCACCACCACCAAAAAAACATTAATTTAGTACTACATTTACTTTTTGTTTATAAAGCATATAACATAAACAATTCCCATCAAAAGTAAGACCTAACAGCTGAATGAGTGGCTCTAAGAGCTAGGATCCAAACAAATCTAGAGTTTATACCATAAACAAGGAGATCTTAGCATGTGACAGATTACACTCAATGCTCATTCGCCATGCATTTGAACAATGAGAAGATATAACACTGACAATTATTATAGCATACTCAATTGAAACAAAACCAAGGGCCAAAGTTGTACCTGGCTAAATAAAAAAACTGATGTGATTAACCCCAGAAATCATAGAGGACAACAGAAAGAGTAGTAGATACCCAGCCTCCACCTCTGGATGGGAGGGATTATCAAAAGATAAATCAAGAGGGTTCATAAGGCTATCTGAGACTTAATAAGCTATCCTCTGAAGTAATCACATACAGGTTCTGCTAACAGACACCAGCACTAAAACAAGGGCCAAGCCAATGCTTTAGTAAGCAAAGGGCACCAGGCTTGCACCTCGTCTTAGCGCTCTAGGGACTTTATAACTATAAGTCATATGGATTTAAAACACTTAACAACACAAAGTATACTCTGAACCAAATTCTGCAAGCATTTCTAAAGATATTAATGTTTTCCATAGATCATTATACAATTAAATCATGAGTTGGTATCATTGTATTTTCTCAAGACCATATTGGTAAAGAATAGCAATCAGGTGTACAGAACAGCATTGCTCATCAAAACCACACCAAGCCATTATTGTAGAGGTAATGAAGTTTCAAAAACAAATCAATAAACAACTATTCCAGAAAGAATAATTCTAGGAACAAATGCTGTCACATGCCTTGAGTCGATCCCAACACCACCAGAAGTATGCCAAGAACTTCTCTTCACAAATGTCTAAACTGAAATGTACAATAGAAAAAGAAAGAATACAACATAGGTCAACAGATAACATCTCTTTCACACTCGAAACTGCCTCAAAGAACGAGAGAACATAAGAAATGTGCAAAAGTCTGTCTAAAATGATAAGAGGTGAAACATTTTATTCTCTTGCTGATGGAATACACTTACCCGTCCAATCGAAATCTTTCTCGAACATCAATGAGGTGAGGAGATGTGAAAAGCCCGGTACGAAAGCCACAATTACGCAGAATAGACTCTGTAAATGTGCAAGTTGATCCCTTCATATTCCAATACCACAGTTAAAACCATATCAGCGCCAATCTCAATAACGAGCATTTGCTTCAAGTGAACTCCATTTAATCTTACCGTAGTAAATTTCACTAGATAGACATCACAACTTATCGACATCACAACCTCCAATAAACTCATAGCCAAAATCAAATTCGTTTGTTTACCTTTCCTTTGGTGCCTGCCACATGAATAACCTTCATTTTCTTTATTGGATCCTCTAGCTCCAGCATCTACATTCATAAACAGATTACACGCAGAACTTGAATCTACCAAAGACTTTACCAATGCCAGCGGCGAAATCCATCAAATAGGCATAGTAGAGGTGAAAAAAAGATACCTTAATATAATCAAACAACAAATCAAAGCGATCGCCTTTGTTGCTCTTATCAGCGCGACTGCGCTTCGTTATCAGTGAAGACAAAGCCTCCATTGCCTCATCATACGGAGACACTTCAGGTGTTGCCTGTCCCCCATTGCCATCTATTATTATCAATTTTTACATGCACCATTCCACCAAAACAATGTTAACATGGATTAATAATAAAGTTCTCTCACGGATGGATTATTAAGAAAAAGAACAAAAAGCATGACATAATCAGTCGACAGGGTGAGAAACGGATTGAATTTCGGAGTACGGACCTTGTGCCATTGCTTCTGATATAGAGAGAAAATTTACGTCCTGAGATTCAAAAGAAATCAGATTTACAGACGAGCGCGCCCGCAGATATTGGTGGTTGAGGAGGGGGCTCCGGTATAAAAGGTGATGGAGGAAGGAAGCAGTAGGTAGTGACGGCTGGTGAGAGTTTGAAGGAGGTGGATAAATTGATAAGTTAACTGACTGGGTTACCACTTTGCACAAGTTTAAGGCGGAAAAGAGAGTGGGGGGTCGGATTTCAACGACAAAAGAAAGCGTGCTACCTTATTTTTTTTTTCTTTATTTTTTATCTCCATAAGGATACCTAAATATCTAGTTCGACAAAATTGGGAATTGGGTTGATAGTTATAATTTTAATCCATAAGACTCTATTTAGAACCATAAAGGAGCAGAGAGCCACACAACTTGTGGCAGCCTGAATTCGAACCCAAGAACTCTCACATAAATTGAGAGGTGGATACCACTAGAACGACAGTTTTTGAGTGAGAGCGTGCTACCTTTAACTCAGTCGATTTTCTTTTTAGTATGTTTTTATCACAAGTGAAGGTTTTTCATTTCCTCTTCTTTCTTTCCTCCTCCTAGTTCTAAATTAAAGATGTCAGGTGGGCAGATCTGGTTCGATCCGACGCGAAATACTATTTGTCTGGGTTTGATCCGGCCCACTAACCTGGCCCGGCCCGGGCCCTGTTCAATGGTCAGAATTTGGACTATTTTTTTTTTTAGTATTTAAAAACCAAAATTTTTAGAATTGGGGCCAAGGGTATCTGAACCTAATATGCCCGTAATTTTCAACTAAATTATTGGGCCTGGAAAAGATATGCTTCGTGTTACATTATGGCATTTGGAGCTAAGATTGGGAAGTAAGGCCCAAAATTGAAGAATTCAAACGAAAGCTCATAAGTCACCAAAATGGGATAGCCCACAGTGGAGTCAATGGATAGCCGGATAGGACACGTGGAAAGCATAGCTAATGAGGGGATGAAGATGCATAAAATCAAATCAAATCAAATCTCAACCGATATCTCCTAAAAGAAGGGATATGATCTCCATATCTCCCATGAAGAGAAAATCCATCAACAACTCCTTTTGGGGAGGGGGGGGGCTCGGCCTTGGGCCCTATTTATATCAAAGAAGTCATCTTTTCATTTTTTAAATTCACTCTTGATAAAAAAAAATCCTACATGGTTGTATTTTCTCAAGAACGCGGTGAAATAATAAAAGTCTTTCCCTTTCTTTATTATTATCTCTCTCTTATATCCATATTCGTATTTAGATTTTAGATTTCTCGCATGTATTGTGTTTGGATTTCACGAGGGTTGCCATCTTTATATCTGGTTTAGTTGTAAGTTTTACCGGGTACGCCTTATATACCGCTTTTGGGCAGCCTTCTCAACAACTAAGAGATCCATTCGAAGTAAATATTCTTGCATTTATTGCTACTGCTCTATTCATTCTAGTTCCTACCGCCTTTCTACTTATCATTTATGTAAAAACAGTCAGTCAAAATGATTAATTCATTTGAATTAAACTTTCCTTCTGAGTTCTTATCAAAAATTGACGAAGTCAAATGAAAGGATTCCAATTTCGCGTCTTAACTTAAATGAAATGAGCGGACTATAAGCCGCAGTATTCTAAGAGATAGATAATATGGTAAGAAATAAATAGATGCATCTTTCTTTCTACCATACCAAATAAAAGGCCTGTTCAGGAAGACCAAATAAATTTTGAATCGTATCAAGTGTCGTTGTTTGTGGGAAATTCTGAGCAAGAGATGTGAGTTTCTCTGAGCGCTGTTTTGTAATGAATCCAAGATGAATCTGACTTTGCTTCCTTCTACAACGTTGTAGATCTGCTCGTGATCTTTTCCGTCCAACTCGCCTTGATCAAATCCAAGACTTGTAGCTATACTTATGATTTTTACACCGTAGCTGCGCAGCCCAGTCCGCGACCAAATTCTGCTGTATATTCATGAACTCTTTCAGACCGTTATACTTTTGAATTAGGTTTGGACGTCTTCAGAATAGTTGTAGATATTTTCTCTCGGATTTCCATCCGTATAAGATTCATGAAAAACGAAGGCAGGTAGCTTTAGATAGGCTGACTTTTCCATAACAGCATGAAATTGCCTAATTTGGTCGAAATACTTTAAACAGTTTCTTCTCAAGAAACCAGGCGGTGGCTCAACCAATAATGTATGATAGGCGACGTGAGGTGCAACGGGTAGCTCGTTCAACCCTGATAACTAGCGTGTTCTTTGGTCCTGCTATTTCCAGGCCAATATTGATGATGACTCAGAGCTCTCTAGTTCTACCATTTTCGGACCGGCGCTGACAATGACTCCAGATCTCTCCGGTCCCACTATTTTCGGGTCAGTGGTGAATGTAACTTTACTGTTGAAGTTGTCCCTCTGCCAGCGGGCCTTGTTTCCACCTCGGGGGAGGATCCACAAGTCAAGGAAGAGATACTAGTAGTAGCGCAGCTAGCACCCTCGCGGGTATCGCCTAGTGCGATACCTAATGAAATTACCCCACCGCTAGCTGACCAGTGGGGTCGTTTGTTTGAAAATGCCATAACAGTAGCCCTTTAGGGGCGGCTCTCAAATTAGGACATATACACCTGGGAGTATCTCATCAGTACTCCCACCAGCTATCGCGCCAACAATCCCATCAGTTCTCCCTCCAGCTATCTCAAAGGTCCCTCTTCATTAGCATGTCGCCCCTCTAGGTCCAACATTGATGACCCCCACGCTCATCAGAGCAATCCTAGCTTCATAGTTGGCATAGTTAGCAATAGAGAGTTATACTATGGTGCGGCAAGGTCTATACTATCAGTAGGAATAGTAGCATCCCTTCAACTATCTCAAAGGTCCCTCTTTATCAGCCAGCTGCTACCCTAGGTTTGACACTGATAACCTCACAAACTTGTCAAGTCAACCCTAGATTCATAGTTGGGGATAGAGAAGTATACTATAGCGCGAAACGATCCAATACCCACAATAAGAACGCTGATATCCTACCACCAGGTATCTCGGAGCACAAAGCTCCTTAGCTGCCTCAGCATAACCTAGTTGAAAGGTTTGAGGACATGAGAAAAGAGATGAGGAAAATGAACCAACGCCTGGGAAGGAATGTGCGAGATCCTTCGAGAGGGGTCCCCTTCGGTCCCTGTATACTAGCTGATGAACTACCTAATAACTTCCGTGCTTCCAACATGTCAGAATATGATGGTATATCAGACCCTATGGAGCACTTATGCAAGTTCGAGAATTGTGCACTTTTGCACCAATATCCCGTTGGGGTAAAATGTTATGTGATCTTGACAACCCTAGTTTTATCGAGCTGCATAGAAGTGGTTTAATCAATTGGCCCTTAGTTTTATCCATTCCTTTGAAGACTTCAGCTTGATGTTCCTTCACCAATTTTCTAGTAGCAAAAAGTACCAGAAGACACCTTTGAGCTTATTCGACCTGCACCAGGGGGTCAAAGAGACCTACGAGGATATATCCAGAGGTTTAAGGCTGCTGCCCTTAAGATTCCCTCAGCTACTGCGGACATGTTGTCCAATGCATTCACTCAAGGTTTGAATGATGGAAAGTTTTTTAGGTCCCTTGCTAAGAAGTCAGCCACTAGTTTTGATAGCTTGCTGGCTAGGATAGAAAAATATGTAAATATGGAGGAGGCTACTATGATGAAAGGAGCAGGAGCCGGTATAGCCAGCAAGGAAGAAAAGGGGGTGAGACCTGCACTTAGGAGACCTCCCGCCGAAGGCAATTTTTGAAAAAACGTCAATATAACCGGCATATGCCTTTGAAAGTAACACCTACTCAAGTGCTCATGGAGGTAGAGCACAAGAATATCGTAAGGTGGCCTCGAAGCTCCCTTCGGCAACCTATTGATCCTAAATCTGATAAGTATTGTCGATTTCATTAAGAGTATGTCCACGACACCAACACTTTTCGACACTTGCTGAATGAGATAGAGCGCTTGACCGAGAATGGACACCTGCAAGAGCTCATATGTTGAGATCATGAAAAGAGCACTAGGCTTTTTGAAAGAAGTCCATCACTCATAAGATATCGTGATGAAGATAGGAGGCAAGATAGGGGACCACAACCGTATCCTCGGGGGACTCTTGGAGCTCATCTTGAGAAGAATGAGCAGGCAATAGGAGCCAACACCAATCGCAAAATATTCATCAACATGATATCAGGAGGAACCACTGATGGGGACTCTCACAGAGCTAGACGAGCTCATATCGGAGCTCTCCACGAGTCATCCTACTGGGAGATTGCTGAAGAGGTAGCCGCCATGAATACCAAGTCACTTGTCCAATTTGGACTGCCAAATGGGCATCAGCTTCACCGTCCCCATCATGATGCTCTAGTCATGACAACAACGATTGCCAATATGACGTTAGGAGAGTATTCATTGACAGTGGTAGCTACGTAGATGTGCTCTTCAATGAAGCGTATAAACAAATGGATCTTGGAGGCATGAAGATAGAACCGGTAGATACGACTCTCTTTTGTTTCTCCAGAGAAATGGCCAGCCCCTTTGGTCGAATATAATTGCCTCCCTTATTGGAAGCTGAGCCGGGAAGGAAAAAAAAGAATGAGCGAATCCTTAGTGGTGAATTCACCCTCAACATACAACTCAATACTAGGAAGGGTTTTCAAATATTTATCTCAACTTATCATGTGAAGATGATGTTCCCATTCTATACAGAAGTTGGTGAGATAAACGGGGATCAATACGTGTCCCAAAAATGTTACGTGGAAGCTATAAAGATAGGAGAAAGAACGGTTGATATGGACATCAACTAACCTGAAAGGACAAACACAAAAATAAAGAGTTCATGGCGATTAGCAAAGGGAAGAAGGAGGTGCTAGTAGTTGCAAAGGTAAAATCGGTGGATGGATCGCTCACTGTTGAGCTTGTGCTAGATGATCCTAATAATATTGCTCGAATGGGATCACAGATGGATCCCGAATTCTAATCACGTGTAACTCCTCTGCTCTGAGAACACGAGGACCTCTTCTTTTAGTCAGCTGAAGTCCTAGTGGGCATCGGCCCATCGGTGGTTGTCCGTCAACTCAATGTATTTTTGTCAGCTAAAACCTATTAAGGAAAAAAGTGACACTTTAGACCCGAGAAGGATATGAGATGAAATGGAAAAGCTCCTTGCATCTAACCATATAAGAGAAATCCAATCCTAATAGTGGATAGTTAATGCGATCCTTGTTCCAAAAAGCGTAAATAAGTGGAGGATATGCATAAACCTTCAGGATCTCTGCAAGGCATGCCCGAAAGACTGATATCCCCAACTGAGGATAGGTTAATCAGTGGACTCAACGTCTAACTACAATCTCTTAAATACCTTTCGCACTCGGAGATCAACAGAAAGTTAGCTTCATAACTTCCTTAGAAGTGTATTGTCGTAATACCTTTTGATCTCAAAAGTGGAGGCACATATCAATGTGATTGATGGATGGAATGTTTGGAAATCACTCGAACGAAACATGGAGGTTTGTGATATGCTGGTAAACTTTGCAGAATGATCAAGTTAGTAGTGGAGTAAACCGATGACTGCATCTCTCACTCCTCAAGGCGTGCCATAAAAGCACAAACATTAGCCAACTTCATATCAAAGGTGTCCTTCAAACAGCATGAGAAGAAGATGTGATTGTCTCATGTAGATGGATCCACAACATCCTCAGGGATAAAGTTAGAATAGTGCCAGCTATGGCCGAGGGAGATGATTTAGGGTACACTACAATGGGTAAAGTTTGTTTTACCCTATCGTACATACATGTGATAAAACCCCGGAATTGATCCTGTTATGGGAAAAATTCGAAAAAAATTTAAATTCCATTTTCTGCTGCATTTCGTTAATTTTCCCCAACAGTTAGACCTCTGACGTCCATGCGTAGCACTCTCTCACGTTCGTGCATAGACCATCACCACGTCCGAACGTCACATTCCTCATGTCCAAACGTCAGTCTTCAGCGACTTTCTACTTTTCTGCTCTGAAATTTCATCTCTTACTGTTTCTTTTATCCTTTTTGTCTCAAATGTCATGATTTATACCTGAATACTCAAAATAGACAGATTACATGCATATGTGGTATAAAATCATACTTAATTCTATGAAAATCATATGAATAAAGGATTATAAAACACATAATTCTCAACCCTACTAATAGCCAGGCAAAAAAGACTTCTCTTGGGGGGAGCTATTGCTAAAGGTACTAGCTGCATGTCCTCATATCTTCCTTAGTTCTCCAAACTTTCATCTTGATGAGGTGCTTTCCAACGCCGGCCTTCTCGCCTCCGCAGGTTATCTTCTGGGGTCAAGGAGACTTGACCTCTATGTGGAAACCTAGGGGGCGTTGGCCTTCTATCTCTTCCTCGTGGTGTCCTCTCAGGAGATGAAACCAAGCTGTTCTCTTCTTTTTCATGTGCGGCCCTGTTCACCGGTGAGTTGGATCGCCTTGACCCAATCCCACTAGGGGTTAGAGACTCCTGACCTTGGTGGGGGGATCGCCTAGGGTCAACTCGCTGGGGGCATCCTTTTTCGCGAAGCTCCTGACCTCTATGCATTAACTGAGGGGGTGGAACTTGAGGCCCCCTCTCTTGAGGTGGGGGCACATCTTGAAGATTCCTCACTTGGGGATCTTGCCCCCTGACAGCTAATGGGACGGTCATAGCGCGAGACGGGTGCGCATGGCCGTATTTCTGGACCACCCGAGCTGCTGCCCGTACTGAGTCATCTTCAACAAGAGCTAGGAGTGCCTCTTGAGTGATCTCAAACACCCTACTAGTAGGAGGTGGAATCACCGCTAGTGTGATTGGAGGTACATCCTGCTCGTTTGCCGGAGCCGGTGAAAATGGATCCCCTCCACCGACTTAGATGTCCGACACTCTCTCTTATGGCGAGGAGTTAGGATTTTCATCACCTGCCACTGGCGCATTGTTGCTAGTCATCCTGTCACCGGTCGTACGTGCTTGAGACGTAGTTTGCATACTCAGTGGTTGGACTGCTGTTCCCACAGACGGTGCCAACTGATGCGGGGTGAAATTGTAAGTATGTGAATGTTACGTAATTTGCCACGTGGGGAGGGAATCCCAACCCAACACACGACAAACTAGACAATGGGTTAAAGTATATTTAGACTGCACTCGTTATAAGCAAGTTGCCTGCGTATCCACAGTGATGGTATCAAGTCTTTGCGTGGTTCGATAGTAGAATTACTCTCTAAGAACGCCAGTGAAATTCATGTGGAGAGAGTAGATAATGATTTGTAATTAACTCTTTTGGGGTATATATAGAGCTGATGGTTAGCTATGGGTCAGGGCTTGACTATTGGCCCATTAGCTTATTTATTTAAACTATTGAATATATATTTCGCGATTGTCGGCCCAATTATTATTGTAGCCCACATGTCAAATTGGGCTCTACCCCATTAATCGTATCTAGTTATATCAGACATTGATACCGTGGACTAATCCGGCCCAAATAAATTATATCTTTAATTATAATTGTGCCCCTAAAAATTTTGGTACACATCAACGTCCAAATAAATTGGCTCGCCAGACATTTACTCTATCAACCGCCCCCAAAATTTCCTCTCTTGATCTGCTTGAGCCACCCCATGAGAGGTCTGAATATGAGATGGTCTTCCTGACTCGAGCCAGCTAGCCTACTTGGATTTGAAAATGAAATGAGGCATTTACTTTTGCTGCTTTTTTGTAAAAGGATGATATTTCTTGAATTTCATTTTGTTAATTAAATTATGATCTATTTATTACAGTATGCATATAAAAAAAAAAGGAGAGGAGAAAAATACCAAGATGATGTTTACAAGGAGTGAACTACTTCACTTGCTCAAGCTTATTTTTATTGGTACTCTTAATTGTACAAATTTTTTGCTCCCAAATATTTTATTTATTGGAAGAAAATGAAATACCCCCAAGTGGCGGGCATTATGATGTATTGTTACGATGATTAAGGTCAATATAGGAATTTACGCATAAATCAATAATACATATGGATTAATAATTATGAGCTTCTTAGAATGAAGATGTCTCATTATCCACATTAGAGGGTTGATGAGGGGATTTATTAGCAAAATAGCCTAAAATTATGAATTATTTATCAAAATGACTTGTATAGAAAAAGGTTTATCAAAATAACCCAAAGGTGCCATTCTAAATGGCGCCTTCAAGTTATCCCAATTTTTTTTTGTCCTTGACCTTTTATTTTAATCACAGATTGGTCCCTATAGTTTTAATTTATTTTAAATCCTTCCTTTTGGTCAAATTATTCTTTATAACATTTTGCCATATTCATAATTCAAGTAAACAGGCCTAACATGGTTCTGAAAATTATTAAAATTTCATATTGTAATACCTTTGGTTGACCTTCTTATCACCGGGTATTCTGAGTCATCGGTTTTACAGCTCTACCAACCACTCAACCGCAGCTGATGGTTTGAAGGCACCCAGCTCCTTCAGGAATAAGTAGCACAGTCTGATTTCATTTTCTACCTTCGGACGTAAAAGATATTACGTAATAAAGATATAATAAACTTTGGAAGACATAGGTTGAACAAAAGCCTTTATTTTTTATTGATGAAATACAAATTAAAATTACATAATACTATTCTACTCTGCTATTGGAGGAGAAAAGTCTTAGCCTCTCATGAGAGGACTACTATTGGGGAATTCCCCATACACTCGTTTAAGAAAAACTTAAAGAAGAAAGATTTACAATTTTTCTATGAATAATAGTTTTTATGAAAGAGTTGGAGGAAATTTCTGATGATCTCCATCTGCTTCTGATCCCCTTCTTATAGCTTTTAGTTTCGGACTCCAAATGCGGATTCCAAAACTTCTTTTATCTTTTAACGTCATTGCATGCGTCAATTTCTAGTAATGTGCGTGGGTCCCTGTGTTTGCCACTTTGTCTGCCACGCCTTGATTTTTACAACTGTTTTTATTTCCAGTTGTTTTCTTTAATTAGTCATATGACTAATCTTTTGGTTGGTGTGCCTAATTATTAAGGCCGCCTTTGTCGTTTACATGTTTTTACCTGGATTTGTGAAAACCCTTTGGGTAAAATGTTTTTCTTTTCCCCTTATCTTTATCGGATTCGGGTTTCGTCTTGGTAACCCGTATTTTTGTACCAAATAAGGGTTTTTCTTGGAACTCACAACTTGAACATTCCCGGTTGTGCCAAAGATCAACATGCATCATGTTGCAGGCCTTCTTCCTGGTAGATTCAGTTGCTGGTAACTTGTTTTCCCAGATCATAGTCCTCTTTTGTTCAAAGACCTTCTCTGCGAAATCTGTACTCTTCTCTGTCATGGAATTTAACTGGAATGACCCATTCACGGAATTTGTGAAAATTTTGAATTGATATTTGACTTTGTCCATCTTTGTAAGACAGACCCACATTCCCCATGCTCTTCTGGTGGATATATCATCTTCATTGATATTATTGACCAAAGGAGCTTCTCCTGTTGCGACCTGAATTCGATTATAGGCCGTCATGTCTGGTCTCTATAACTTCTTAAAATGAAATGCTGGATGAGACCCTTTTCTGTAATTTCTAGGGCCGCTGAAATAAATTTCAACTCCAGGATATCACCCCTTTTGAGGTGAGGGTTGTTTTGCCATGAGTCGTACACGGCCCCTGTAATCCAATCCGGAAGTTTGGATATCTCCGGAAAACCTGGTGACACAGTATGTATTGAAGCAATTGCCCCAAAATCATACCATTCTCGAACTTTGTCGGGATTTGATCCTTCCTTTATCCAAATCCTAGGATATTCTCTGATATTTCTACCAAGGATCTATTAGGATTTATTCCTTGTCCTGAGATTAATTTTTCCCAAGAACGCTGAAAACCCTGCCAATGTAAATTAATTGGGTTAGTATTAACCTTAAAAGTGTCTGTCTGTGGCCTAAAATTAATCTCTCCCTCTTTAACCCCAGAGGTGGTGGGTTGACTTGAACTAGTAGGAGCTTGCGCTTCCTTTCGTTCAACCTTTTCTGTTTCCTCAGAATCTAAGAATGGACTTGTGCAAGTGGTATTTGAATCCACCGCTCCGGGTATAGAGCCCCGTTCTCTAAACGCAGGTGTAGAGTCCTGCTCTCTCAATTCTCGATTCATCACTGAAGATGATGCCTTTTGAATTGGTCCTTGTAGTGTATTCCATAACAAAGTCATGGCATACGTAGCACACTTGATTCTTTCCTGGACTGTGTCCAGATCTACTCGTTGTACATGGCCAGCTGCCTCAGCATTAACTGATAGTTGTCCAAACTTTTTATCAAGCTCCTCAAGGTTTTCTCTAAGATGCCTGTATCTTGTGATGATGGAATTAGCTTTAGATACTTCCATCTCTTGTCAGGAAATCTGCAAAAACATTCTCATGAGATTTCACAATAATAATGTCAAAACAATAATATTGACATTCAGCTTGCCATATGAGAATACGTGCCTTTTCTATTTTTTATTCTAGTTTATTTTTAAAAAAGGCTTTGACATTCGTATTATCAACTTTTAATGTAAATTCATTAGCTTGTAAAAATAATGGCCATTTTTTAAATGCCTTCCAAATAGCAAAGAATTCTTTCTCGTTTATATGCCAGATACTGGCTTGTTGTGTTAGAGTGTATGCCCTCAAATGCCATAAAGAGGATAGATTTATATGGCATTAACTTGTAACTAAACAATATCCTTTTATTATATATAAGGCATTATCTTGTTGTTTTCTTATAGGCGTTTGTAAGGTGTTAATAAACAACGTAAAGTCCTTGAGTATAAGGCAACCCTTCTACTTCCTATGGGATAGGAATAATGGCACTAGAAGGGTTTGATCCTTATTCTCTAAATAGGGTTCGCAAGTCTAAGAAAGTATTTGACTGGACATCAATACAGAACAAGGACTTGCATGATATAAGTTTTGACAGAGAAAGTGTCAGCCGAACACTATGGGAATGATAGTGGGAACTTATGTCATGGACATATAAGTTGGACTAATATGTTCAAACACGGCTCGCATCAGTTTCATCACATGGGTATTCACTCAATTGGGTTACGATGTGAGTCCACAGGACTGGCTAGGTGACACTCACATCCTTAGGTAATTACTCCCTTTGCCAATTGACACGAACCTAAAGAGTCGCGCTACAAGAAACGAGCGGGATGTATCTTTTTGTGTAAATCTTTTAGAAAGAATTAAATGGACTGATTGACTTAATTAGATTAAATCAATTAATTAAATATTTAATTCAATTGGATTAAATTAAATTATTTGATTAGTACATTAATTAATTGGAATTAAGTAATAGTATATATTATATTTAAATTGGATTTAAATTTAAATATATACAGATGAGCTAGAAATTAGATAGGCAAATTAAAAGCCCACCCAGTCCAAGGCAACCCTAGGAGGGGCGGCCACTTAGGGCTTTTTGGAGTAGCCTCCAACTTGTTCCACAAGTTAGTTGAGTTTAAAAGGACTCCTATAGTGGAACAAACCCTAAGTGACAAGATAACATTACACAACACAAAAAGAAAAGAACTCTCTCCCCTCTCTCCTCTCTAGCCGTCCACTACTGCAAAGAAGGAAGAGTCTCGGGATCTTTGGAAGGCTCGTTTCGCGTGAAGCTTTAGAGACAGGAGCCCTTGGGAATTAATGAATTAATTAATTCCTCATGGGAATTTAATTATAATATTAACATGAATTTAGCTGATTATTTAATTAATTTATTTATTGGATAATTATTTAATTAATTAATAACCAAAGCCCGAAGGCTTAAAAGCCCACAAGTGGGCGTCCACATATGGGGCTTATGAAACCTAGGTTATTGTTTTCTATTGTAGAATATAAATACTACTTAGTGAAAAATAACTAGGTCAAGAGAATTAATTTACAAACTTTCTCACCAAGTCAAACTTTCCTCCCTTTCTCTCTCACACTAGCCGTTCATCAAGGTGAAGAAGAAGGAGATTTTTGTTTTTGACTCCGGCGTGGCAATTTAGAGACAGCGACGGATTTGCTGTTCAAGAAAGGATTGCATAG
The DNA here is from genome assembly GCA_019426215.1 of Buddleja alternifolia. Taxonomy (NCBI): domain Eukaryota; kingdom Viridiplantae; phylum Streptophyta; class Magnoliopsida; order Lamiales; family Scrophulariaceae; genus Buddleja; species Buddleja alternifolia. The sequence goes on along the minus strand of CM033395.1, from coordinate 24,595,171 downwards.
CTGGTTCAGATTTCAACATACGCGAGAACGTTAATTAATTTCGTAAAACCCAATTTAAATACGAAAAATAGAGATGAGCCACTGGGATTAAACTTATAATTCTTCCGCTGCGTTTTTGTTTTTATGCAATTATTCCCGACAGTGGTATCAGAGCCAATCTCTGATTTCTGTATTTAATTGATTACGTGATTATGTGTTTTTCGCATTTTTGAAGCATGTTTTGAATATGTTTTTTCGTGATGATAATTCATGATTTTTCTGCGTTTAATTCATGTATGTTGTAGTATGATGACTTGTGAATTGAAAAATCTAATTTTTGTGAGAATTGGGTCCGAAAAACCCCGCGACGAGGACAACGTGCGCATGTTTGTGCTCGACGCCGTGCGCTCACGTCGTGTCGTGCGCCCAGTGCACATGGACCCGGGTCCTAACGGGTCGAGTTATTTTTCCTCGGGTCCAATTTTTTAAATAAATGGGTTTTGGGCTATTTTAATTATCCGGGTGGGTCAAAAGGATGATGACCCGGATTTAATTAAATAAGCCCAAATTGTTTTATTTAAAAATATGGACTCTTCAATAAATTAGTTTTGAGCCTAATTAATTAAAATTAAATATGCCAATGGTTGGTAATTATATTTTATGAAATAAAGTCCAAATTATTTTTATTGAATATTATTAATTTAAGTGAAATAATTAATTAATGGTTCTTGGAGAATTTTTGATTAAGTTATTTATTTAAATTAACGACTCTCACTAAATGGTTTATTGTCATGATTATCAACAAAATTTGGAATTTTATTGAGGGAATTAATTAGTTGGACTAATTATTCATTAACTTAATCACCAACATAATTGCTTTATTTTTCGCGAGCATGTATTATATGATGGTGACATTGTCCATGGGCTTAGGTTTTTTCTTTTGATTGTATTTCCTTTTATGGGTTGTAAGGGCCGGATTTGAGCCCTTTTATTTTATTTCTAGAATTATGTATAGGTTGTTAAATAATCTCATGTAATTGATAGAAATAGAATAGGTCTTTCAAGAGGAGATCAATCCAAAAGAAGAGGAGCTTGGAGCCCACGAAGAATAGCTAGGCTTATTTTTCCTTTTAATGATGGCTCATTGGCTTGGGCCCTCCAGATAAAGCCCATGGACACATGTGTTGGTTTATTGCTTTCGATGCATGTTCATTAGTTGTATGAAGCATGTATCTTAACAATTTGCGCTATATAAATTGAATAATGTGCAAAGTGAGACTTAGATAAATGTTTAGAACATGAATTCTCTCAAGCAAAAATTGATACTAAGTTAGTAAGGGGTGCTAGGCATCCTTTCCCCTCACTAAACTTAATGAAATTAAGTATTAAACCTAGTATATGGCATCTTCCCAGTAAGTGGGGGTCGTATATCAAGATTTAATTCTAGAATTTTATTAAGTGCATTAGATGCCTTAATCGAGACATATTTCACCCCAAATATCATTAAAGGGTTGCAAGGTGAGATTCAAATGTTAGATTATGAGGAGTTAGTGGGAGTGAAGTTAGATAATCCACAAAGCCTATAAATCGTTAAAGGGTTGCGGTTTTGGTGGATTATGGGAAAAAGAAGATTGAACCATCTATTGGATAGATTGATGTTGGACATCACTTTAATTAAAATAATGGACCAAATATCGTTAAAGGGTTGCCATCCATTAGATTAATTAAAGAAATCAATACCCACCACTGAGTACATTGCAACGATCACTTCCGTTTTTCACAGTGGGAGTGTGAATCTCGAAAAATGTAGTGGGAGCCAAGTTATAAGTCGAAGTCCTTGATTTTAAACTTGGTTTTAGTTTAGTTACACAAGTCTAATAAAGTCTGGTTTATTTTCTGCAGCTATTTTTTATTTATCTCTCTCAAATTTAATTATGTCTCCCAAACCACTGTCGAAATTGATGGAAAACACGATTCTCACTAGTCCAAACTACATAGAATGGCTCACAAAGCTGTGGATGGTCCTTAGCAGTGAATCCATATACTATGTACTGGAAATTGGTCGTCCTCCCATTCATGGAAACGACGAGGGTGATGAAGTTCGCCTGGCTCGTTGGGATTGGTGCTGTGATAACCATAGAGCAAGGGTGTACATCTTAAGCTCGATGTGCATAGAGTTGCAAAGGTCCCATGATAAGATGGATAATGCAAGAGATATTATCCTGCATCTGGATGAGCTGTTTGGAGAGCGCGGTAGGACCGCTAGATATTTCATTTCAAGGGATCTCTTCCGAACTAAAATGACTGAAGGAGAGGATGTTGGAGAACATGTTTTCAAAATGATGACCATGATAGAAAAACTAAAATCTTTAAACTTCTACATGGATCTACATATCCAAGTTGATCTCATCCTATAGTCACTCCCCGATTCGTTCTATTACTTCGTCATAAACTTTGACATGAATGATATTGAGGGTTCTTTAGCTGGGCTATTAGAAAAACTCAAAGTTGCTCAGAAACAAATAAAGGCGGACAAATGGAACAACCCAATGGCAATTACTTTTCCTAATCCATTGGATGGAAAAAGGAATAATTTTGACCATTTAGAGGAAGGGGCATCTCTAGCACGACTTGCAACAAAGCACACCGAAGGAGAAATAAGAGGGCTAGAAATCAGGACAGATGCTTATGCTGCGGTGAACTAGGCCACTGGAGAAGAGACTGTCCTAACATACGAGCGAAAGGTAAAGGACTTTATGTTTTTGAAACTAATTGTTCTATTACCAATTTTTCCTCTTCATGGATTCTTGATTCAGGAGATAATACTCATGTATGTTGTGTGAATCAGAATCTGGAAAGAAGAAGGAAGCTAAGCCCTGATGAGGTGAAGATAAGAGTAGGCAGCAGGCAAAGCGTCGCAGCTATTGAAATTGGATCTGCCTCATTATTTCTTAATTCTGGACATATACTATTTCTGGATAATGTTTTAGTTTTGCCCAATGGGTTAAAAACATTGTTTCTATTCCCGTTTTAGTTAAACTTGGTTACACTTTCCGTTTTATTGATGAACGATGCAACATTTATTATGGTAATAAATTAGTAGGCTTTGCTTCTTTAATAAATGGATTGTATTACCTTAATGTCCAAAATGAGTGTTCTGTGAATACTATACAAAGGAAACGTAGTAGGCTTGGAATAAACCAAAGATTGATTTGGCATCTTAGACTAGGCCATGCCGGCGAACATAAAATTCGCAAAATGGAGAAAGATGGACTAATTGGCCCATTGGGATTGGATCCCTATCCTACTTGTGAATCTTGTCTCAAAGGTAAGATGGCTAGATCCCCCTTCACAGGGACTTTTGAAAGAGCCTCACAAATCTTAGGCTTAGTGCATACTGATGTTTGTGGTCCATTTGGAGAAATGGCACGAGAAGGTTTCCTTTACTTCATCACCTTCACTGATGACCATTCAAGATATGGTCTAGTGTACATGATGAGGCACAATTCTGAATCCATTGAAAAGTTCAAGGAATTCAACGCTTTAGTGGAAAATCAAACTAGTCAACATATAAAAACCCTTCGATCGGATCGAGGAGGAGAATATATGAGCGACGAGTTTGATATATACCTCAGAGAGAATGGTCTAGTATTACAGCTCACACCTCCAGCGACACCACAGTTAAAGAGAGTAGCAGAGCGAAGGAATCGAACTTTGTTGGACATGGTTCGCTCCATGCTCAGCTACACTGACTTACCCATTTCACTGTGGGGTCACGCGTTGCTTACAGCTGTACACATTTTAAATAGATGTTCGTCCAAGTCCGTTCCTATGACTCCCTATGAGATATGGAGGAATAGGAAACCAAGTCTTAATCACATCAAGATTTGGGGATGTCCGGCTTATGTCAAAAAGACCAAAGTGGACAAGTTAGAGGCTAGATCCTTGAAGGGACATTTCATTGGATATCCTGAGGATTCAATGGGATACCTCTTTTACCTACACGATGATCAAAGGATCATTGTAGCTTTACATGCCCACTTTCTTGAAGATGAGTTCATTCAAGAAGGAAGAGCGGGTAGAAAGATTGTTCTAGAAGAACAAAATGAGACTCCAGTGGATACATCTACACAGGAAGTGAGAACCGAACCTTCTGTAACACAACCACAACCACGAAGATCAAATAGAGTACCTCAACCACCTGAGAGGTACGGATATCTAGTACAGAGGGAGCTGGATCTTCATTCTGTATTAGAGGAGGATCATGGAGATGATCCCTCCACTTTTGATCAAGCAATGGTGGATGTGGATGCTACTAGATGGTGTGAAGCTATACAAACTGAGATCAATTCGATGCATGCAAACCAAGTCTGGAAACTTGTGGACCAACCTGAAGGGGTAAAACCAATCGGGTGCAAATGGATCTACAAGAGAAAGATTGGTGTTGATGGCAAGGTTGACACCTACAAAGCCAGGCTAGTGGCGAAAGGGTATAGTCAAAAAGAAGGAATTGACTACCAAGAAACCTTTTCGCCAGTGGCTATGATCAAATCTATAAGGATTCTACTTGCAATAGCCGCACACCTAGACTATGAAATATGGCAAATGGATGTCAAAACTGCTTTCCTAAATGGATTCCTAGAAGAGGATATCTATATAGAACAGCCTAAAGGTTTTATATCCGAGGAGCATAATCATAAGGTGTGTAAGTTTGAGAGATCCATTTATGGACTCAAGCAAGCGTCCCGTAGCTGGAATCTACGTTTTGATGAGGTTGTCAAAGGATTTGACTTCATCAAGAACGAAGACGAGCCATGTGTTTACAAGAAGGTTAGTGGGAGCAAGATAACATTCCTTGTGTTATATGTAGATGACATATTACTCATAGGGAATGATATAGGAATGCTCACCACTGTAAAGAAGTGGCTTTCGAGTACTTTCTCCATGAAAGACTTGGGAGAAGCAACTTATATTCTAGGGATTCGAATCTACAGAGATCGAACACATAGAATGATAGGGCTCTCTCAAGCCCTTTACTTAGAAAAGGTCCTAAAGAGATATAGGATGGAGGATTCTAAGAAAGGGTTCCTGCCAGTGAGGCATGAGATACATCTCTCAAAAACTATATGTCCTCAAAGTAAGGAAGATAGAAAGGAAATGAGCACTGTACCCTATGCATCAGCAGTGGGTAGCCTAATGTACGCATTGCTGTGTACTAGACCTGACATTGCTTATTCGGTAAGCGTTGTTAGTCGATTTCAAGCAAACCCAGGCAAGGAACATTGGATAGCTGTGAAGAATATCCTAAAGTATCTGAAGAGAACTAAGGATATGATTCTCATCTATGGGAGCGGTAGCCTGAGAGTGGACGGGTACACTGATTCAGATTTTCAATCTGATGTCGATGACCGGAAATCCACCTCAGGATTCGTATTCACCCTAAATGGTGGGGCGGTAACTTGGAAAAGTTCCAAGCAAAGCACAACCGCGGACTCCACTACAGAGGCTGAATACATAGATGCCTCTGAGGCAGCTAAAGAGGCTGTTTGGATAAAGAAGTTCATATAAGAACTTCAAGTGGTTCCTAGCATAAAGCTCTCGTTGCCACTTTATTGTGACAACACTGGAGCAATAGTGCAAGCAAAGGAACCTAGGTCTCACAACAAGTCCAAACACATCGAGAGGAGATATCACATCATAAGAGAGATCGTTGTACGAGGAGAAATATCTGTTCAGAAAATAGCCTCAGCTGACAATGTCGCTGATCCATTGACCAAGCCATTGGCACAGGCGGTGCTAGAAAAACATCTCGAAGGGATGGGTATTAAATACCATAGCAAATGGCATTGAGTGCAAGTGGGAGATTGTTAGAGTGTATGCCCTCAAATGCCATAAAGAGGATAGATTTATAGGGCATTAACTTGTAACTAAACAATATCCTTTTATTATATATAAGGCATTATCTTGTTGTTTTCTTATAGGCGTTTGTAAGGTGTTAATAAACAACGTAAAGTCCTTGAGTATAAGGCAAACCTTCTACTTCCTATGGGATAGGAAGAATGGCACTAGAAGGGTTTGATCCTTATTCTCTAAATAGGGTTCACAAGTCTAAGAAAGTATTTGACTGGACATCAATACAGAACAAGGACTTGCATGATATAAGTTTTGACAGAGAAAGTGCCAGTCGAACAATATGGGAATGATAGTGGGAACTTATGTCATGGACATATAAGTTGGACTAAAATGTTCGAACATGGCTCGCATCAGTTTCATCACATGGGTATTCACTCACTGACAGTCAATGATGAAACTGATAAGTTGTGATAGGTACGCGTGAACCTTAGACCTGAGGAGTCAAGTTGAAGATGTACTTGTGACATCAAGTCTGTCATTAGAGTAGTTAGATCCAAATCACCCTTTGGTGGGATCGACCTCGAAGTGCGACTTGATGGGCAAGTAGCATTGTTAACTGATTAGCAAAATGGGATTTATTCTCTCATAAGTGAATGAGCTAAATATTCTATGCAGTCATGAATGAGTGAGGTTAAAAGTCTTTGGCCAAAGCATAAAATGACCTCGACTCATTATGAGCTAAGCATATGGTCAAGTCATGTGAGTTTGACTAAAACCATGACTCTCACTTGACTGAGATATAAGAATAAAAGGTCTATACACGTACGGTATTCACAGCATATATGGTTTGGAATGATCCTATTCATTCGTTCTCAATTGGGATACGATGTGAGCCACGTGACTGGCTAGGTGTTACTCACATCCTTTTGGTTTCCTCCCAATTGTCTTTTGAGACGAATCTAAAGAGTCGCGCTTAAAAAAAGCGCAAAAAGAAATCATGGGAAAAAGACTTGAGAGAATTTTCGGTATTGGATATCGAGATTAATTAATTAATCATTAGATGATTTTATTAATTAATTAAGTTAATGAATTAATTAATTCCTCATGGGAATTTAATTATAATATTAACATAATTTAGTTGATTATTTAATTAATTTATTTATTGGATAAATAATATTAATTATTTAATTAATTAATAACTAAAGCCTGAAAGCTTAAAAGCCCACAAGTGGGCATCCACATGGGGCTTATGATGCCTAGGTTATTGTTTTCTATTGTAGTATATATATACTACTTAGTGAAAAATAACTAGGTCAAGAGAATTAACTTACAAACTTTCTCTCCAAGTCAAACTTTCCTCCTCTTCTCTCTCACACTAGCCGTCCATCAAGGTGAAGAAGAAGGAGATTTTCGTTTTTGACTCCGGCGTGACAATTTAGAGACAGCGACGGATTTGCTGTTCAAGAAAGAATTGCATAGCTGGTTCAGATTTCAACATACGCGAGAATGGTAATTAATTTCGTAAAACCCAATTTAAATACGAGAAATAGAGATGAGCCACTGGGATTAAACTATAATTCTTCCGCTGCGTTTTTGTTTTTATGCAATTATTCCCGACATGTTGTTCAGTGAACAATCCTTCTGCATAACTACAAGGCTCTTCGCCTGTAGTTGTTTTTTTCATGAGCATCTGTATAGACTACCAAATCATCCTTGTCTTGTGGTATTGCCAGTTTGGGCAGGTTACTACAAACTTGTTTCAACTCACGAATTCTTTGAGTGTGAATTCATTCCCACTTCCATTTTGAGCTTTCCGTTTCCTTTAAAAGAGGTCGGAAATCTTTCCTATACTTTGCCAAGTCTTTGATAAAGATACTTGCAAAGTTAACAACTCCCAAAAAGGTTTGAAGCTGTTTTTTATCCTTTAAAACATCAGGAAAATTGCGTATTTTTTCCACAATATGTTCCTGGAGTTCAATACCTGTTTCGTCAATAAGAATGCCAAGAAATTCAATCTTATTAACTCTAATTATTGCTTTCTTTTCTAAAAGCACTAATCCTTTGTTAAAGCATGCATTAGAAAATATTTCAAGATGTCTAATATGTTCTTTCATATTTCTAGATGCAATTAAGACGTCGACAATATAGACAAACATAAACTCGAAGTAATCTTTAAACAGATTATCCATTTTTCTCTGATATATCTGGGGTGCATTAGCTAATCCCATTGGAAGAACGTTCCAGATATATTGACCTTGTGGAGTAGAGAATGTCGTGTATTTTCTAGACTCATTTTCCATCTTAATCTAATAGAAACCAGATTTACAATCAAATTTTGAAAACACTTTGACATCTTTAATGCACTCAATTAAGTGTTCTCTACTTGTAATATAGTAACCATCAAATTCCAGTATCTTATTGATACCTTGGTAATTGATTATTAATCTTGCCTTTCCTTTTTTTACCTCACCATGGTTTCTCACCAGAAAACCAGGGCTACTACAAGCAGAGACTCCAGGTTCTATGAGTTTAAGATCGATATGTTCTTTTATGATCGATTGCATATCCTTCTTATCTTCCATATTCATCTGGATTGCTTGTATCGAACATACATGTACTTGCATTGTTTTTTTACTTTCAGAGTAGCTTCGATCTTGTTTTTATCCCACCAAGCCAAAGGATTCTCGTTAAAGTTCCTTTGAATTAGTTGCTTAACATTTTCGAGAGAAAGTAAGCTTTCTTCGTCAATGTTATCCATAGACCTGTTTTGTAATTCATTCTTAAGAAGTTGTATTTCTTCTTTTGAATTCTCATAACAGTTTTCGTCCGCGCTTTCAATTAGCCCGTGTAGTCTAAAAGACAAAAGAGCTTTTCCAAATCTCCTTTTATCCTTCATTTTAGGATGAGTTAATTTGGAATCAGGATTAAAATCACCATGTTTGCTGCGAAAATTAATAGGCATAATCCTATTAAAAGCTTTTGCTCGCCGCCAAACTTGTATCTCATTAGTACAATTAGTAGTAAAAATTAACAAATTTTTGTTGTTATCTTGCACATATTTTGCAAAGGTTTGGATAAAATTGTTACCCAACAAAATATTTGCTCCGGTATCATGAAAATATATAGGTGGCATTTTTACCTTGACCCAAGGTGTATCAAATGCTCCTCCAATCATGATATGTGCTTCTCTTATTCCTTTATTGAGAATTATGATTTTCTGAGAAAAATCTTGTCCTGCAATAATGGGTAAAGATTCCATAGCATTGCTAGGGAATATACCGGGTTTTGATGTACAAATTCTTGATCCAGAATCAATATAAGCTGCAAAATATTCTGACTTATATTGTTCATATAACATACCAACAGATATGTATATAGAAAAAGGGCTAGTCATTTATTCAACTTGAATAATATGTCCATCCAAGCTAAATTCCATGCCTTTTCCTTTTCTTCCCCAAGGTTTATGTTCCTCAGGGAAACTTAATCCCAGAATAACCATTCCTGGGTCCCATCCTGCAATTCCTGTAACAAATACTTCATAGCTTTCTATTTCTAGCATACCTTCATATTTGTTGAAAGTAGATTGCTGCAAGTGATATAGATCATCACAAGGAAAGTAATTATCTTTCTCTGTGATATCAAATATAACTTGTACGTCTTTCCATCCTTCCAGGTATTTAATTTTTACATTTTCTACCCGAATAGCCTGAGGAGTTGGATTCTCGATAATTCTTTTCCTTTCAAACTCCTAATCCTTTCTTCCGAAAAGGACATCTTGCTATTATCTGTTCTAGAACTCATTGAGCGATCTAGAACTGGATGGTCTTGGATTAAGATATCAACACCACCAATCTTTGGTATTTGAATAGGATCGGGTGCCATTACCTTAGAAAATTCCTTGAAAATTCTTGGAATTTCAATATACTCTTTCCGAATAAACAAATCAGGATGATGTGTATTGGAAAGTGCATAAGAAATTCTATATGTAATAGAATATGGTCTATTCCATTCTTTCATAAGATCATTTCTTTTGAAATCTTGATGAAGGGTTAGGACTCGGCTGAAATCTTGGTCGGCAGGTTATATGCAATCCTTGGATGAATATCAAACATAAGTTTGCCTGCATATAAGTTTCCTACCGTTGTACCAAGAAAACCATCTCTTAAGTTGATAATTCTTTTATCCATTATGGACAAATGTAATGGCGAATTAACACCTTCTTTGAAAGTAGCTTTAATTACTACTTCAATGGTTCCTATATGGATCCATTTCATAGTAAGAGCTTCTTCTTCTTTCAGCTTACTTAATTCTTCCAGAATTTCTTCTTTCGAACTAAGTTGCATATCCATCACATTACCAGTTAATTCCATAGGGATTGCAAATTCCCCAGAACTTATTTGTATCTGATGTTATGCCGCCTTTGATTTAATCCTATTTGATTTAGGATTCTGCTTACTCCGCTGACTCTAAAACCATTGTATTTACCAAGTTAAGAGTCTTGCCTCATGATCTTTTCCATAGTTTTATCTGATATAGATGCCTTGGAAAAGAAACTAGCTATGCTATTTGTTGTTTGAAGCCTATCTTCTTCGTTGGAATATTCCATTAGAAAGGATTGTTTTTTTCTTGGAATATAGAACGATTATTTTTAGTCATACTCTCGATGAATCCTTCTAGAGTATGAATATTATCTGATCAGATTTGAATAGTAATTGAATAGTGGATTCATAATGCTGAATAGTAATTGAATAGTGGATTCATAATGCTGAATAGTAATTGAATAGTGGATTTGACCAAATATTTTTAGTCATACTCTCGATGAAATATTATTTCGCCTAAGAATTGAATAGTAGATTCATAATGCTAGATTATGGTTCTACTTCTTTCTATTTTTTCTCTGAAGTCAAAGATAACAGTTCTAAGCTGTGGAACTGTATAAACAGGAATTCCAGGCATATTTTTTCTGAAATTATTATTCCGATTCGGTTGATGTTTCATCGGAATCACTTTCTATTTCTTCCTCATAGACACTCTCATTTGAGGGAATACTTTCGAATTGGTAAACTGGTACCAAATCACCATAAAAAACTGCATCCAGTATGTCTGCAGTGGCTTCAAATTGTTTTAATTCACCACTTTTTTGCAGACAATCTGATGAAATGTGGCCACGAGATCCATATGTCTAGCAGTTACAATCTTTGAAACTTTTATTTGTTCAGGTGTGAGCCCTTCTGAAAGTTCGTCTTATAGGTTTCTTTTCGTCGGATTTCTGAGATTCTTGGGAAGACACCCTAGTTGGTCCAGATCTTTGGCCAGATTTGTAAGATCGGGCTTTAGATTTATACCACCAAGACTTGCGTCTGAAAGAAGATCACCTTTTCTTACTGATGTTATCAGAGTGAACAAAGTGCTTTCTCTTCTTTCTCTGCTCAATTGACTCTCCAATTATTGTTGGAAAATCATTATTATCACAACAAAGAGGGGTTTTCTTCATTTTTCCTCTTAGTTTTTTCATGTTCTTTTGAACAGCGGCTTGTTGACACCAGTCCTTTAGTTTGTCTTTTAAGAAAGACATTCGTCTGGCTACTGTATCAACTTGCCCTTCCGGGACCTTGTAAGAATGTATTAACATTTCTCTCCAAGGGCTATAGATTTTTGCAAAGAACATAGGTGCAGCGATTTCTGCACTAATATTCACATGAAAGAAATATTTTCGAAACCAATAGATATATTCATCAATGGCACAAATATTTCTTAATTCAAGACCATAGAGAGCCTGTGCGTACTCTCTGGTTCTTTCTGCATTATTTTCACCGAAGTATCCATCTCCGATAATATTTAATTTAGTTATCCTTCCGAATCTATCTGCAATAGTGCTTTTAGATTCTCCAGCTAAAACCTCTTGCTTAGATTCCGCTGGGGTGCGTTCCTAACCCACTTTTACAGAACCTTCTAAGCTTAACTCCATTAATCTTATGAAGTTTTCTTTATCTAGTACCAGTGTAGTAGCGGCTATTTTCATAGAAGCTGCCCATTCATCGATTAGTTTTTCGATGTTTCTGAAATCTATTATATCCAAATTTAGGATAGTACCATAGGGATTCAAGGATTGTGACATAGTCCTTGCCCAAGGTGTATTTTCTGGTACCCTATTTGGATTTCTTGCGTGATTTGCTCTAAACGTTACCCCTCTAAGAGCGGGTTCTGCGTTTGTATGCAAATATCCACTTTCTCGGATCGGTTCATCCGGTGGGGGATTATTAGATGCTGAACTTTCTTTTGGCGCTGGAAATCCCAGTGCTAATTCATTGGTTTTTATATTAGCTAGGTCCACCATGTTTAATTGTGAGAAAGACTCAGGTAACTCTTGAAGATCTGATGGATCTACTCTTGATATATCCATATTAGTTAATACTTCTAAGGATATCAATGAGTAGTTCATCATGCGTCTTAGGCTTTGGTATTTCCTTAGCCTTTCCCTTCTGATGTAGAAGACGTACTCGTCCAAGTGCATCGCCGATTCTATCCTTTTTTGATTTGGATGTACTAGTAATACCTTGTCATTCTTTCAGATCTAGGATTATTGTCTTTAGATCTGTTATAGATCTATTAAGATCTGGAAGAATGTTGAGGATTTTCTCAACTTTCTGGTTCAAGTTTTCGATTTTCATAGGTAGATGTTCTAGCCTATATCCGTAATCTTGAACTGTCTTTTAGATTTCTCTAAGAACTCTGGATATCTTAGATGTATCCGGCTCTATCTCTTTCCAATTCATTAAATAGAAGAGTTACCTTTATTTGCTTTCCCGGGCCATTTGCCTTGGATCTCTACGAGCTGTAGATCACTCGTGACATTGCCCTGAAATATTTTATCCATGGCAAAAGTCCTTTCATAGTACCGAATTGATGCTGGTAGCTCTTTTACAGGAGTTTTCCTTTGAACTCTTGTAATTACTTGTCTAATTTCATAAGAGAGTCTCTTATTCTTTTGGATTAATTTGTCAATCCTTTTTTCTCGTTGGTCTTCCAGAATCTGGAAATACTCCTTGTTTTCTTCATAGATCGAACTATCGTTCGGTCCCATTCTTGTTTAACTCTCCTCCGTTAGAGATAAAATAATTCTTATGTAACTAATTTCAATATTTCATCAATAAAACCTAGGCTTTGATACCATTTTTGAACAGGATCTTATATAGCTTGAATGGATAGTAAGTTCCAAGCGTAAGAATGATTTTTATTAACTTTTAAAGACTAAAGTAAAATATTTTAAAAGTTGAGGGACTGATTTGAGATTATAGATAAAGTTCAGGGACTAAAACAGATTTGTCCCTTTAGGTTACTTTGAAGAATCTTTTTTCAAACAGGTTAGTTTGATAAATGGTTCGAATTTTTCGGTCATTTTATTAAAAAACCCTTGATGAGGTGTCCTGTTACCCCCATTACATACACCTATAAATATAAGTTAATTAGTGCATTTTGGGGGATTGACTAATCATTCTAAAACTCTCTAATTAATATTACAAGAGTAATATCCTAGTTTATTGTGCGTTATATTGAATCTCACATTTCTTTCACACATACTGATTTACTTTTGTCAAGATTTACAATCTTGATAGTGGCGCTATATTGATCCTGCATCGATAAGATTCAATGGTTTGTTAGTATGAAGGGCATAAAGTTCAACAATAAGATCAACTGACAACAATTGCAAGTGAACATAACTTTTTAATCTTAATCTTAACTATTCTAAAAGTATGAATTATTTGGGATGATTTACATTTCTTAACTTTGATTGATATTGTCTCTTGATTGATTCTTTCCTTCTAAGGCTTTGACTTGGTTTCCACTCTTGCTAAATAGATGAGGCCAAATATATAAATATATGGGCCAAAAATATTAGAATAAATTAGGAAAAAGTACGTAATATCTTTTGGGCTTATCAGCTTGGCCCAATGGATAATGTCAACCCACATCAATAGTCCCCTCAACTCTAAAGTTTGACTTGTCAAGCTGAAAGAGTTGTAAAAAGAATTATTTTATGGGAGCCAAGCTGATAGCTAAAAAATTCCTCCTGAATTCCTGATAAAATTTCCAGCTAAAAATGCTCCTGGATTTCCTCCTGCTCGGTCAAGCTAAAATAACTCCTGATTTTCCTCCTGCACAACATGTTGAAATTCTTCCTGCACAACATGCTGAAAGGGTTGTTTTGTACTGAACATCCAAGAACAAGAATTCCATGCTGCTGGTGGTTATCCTCCTGCTGGGAGCTATACTTCCTTCCTAGATGTTGATGCTGTGATGGACATCGCTCTGTTGAAGCCTCCTACCCCACCAGCTGAAAACGTTCCTGAGATAATTTCTCATGTAGCTGCGCAAGAGACTGGTCCTGACCCTGGCCAGGAGGCTGGGCCTCTAGCTGAGTCTCCCGCTGAAGATCCTGCTGGCGCGGTGGAAAATGTGGGTGACAATGCTCTAGCTGCTGCAGAATGAATTTTATGCTTACTTTTGAAAAGAATTACCTTATTTTGATTAGGCTGTGATGTAGCCTTTGGACAAATGTTTTTCTTTTATGGTTGTCGTTTTGTTGCCTTTAGGGGCAGGAAGTGTTTGTTTTTTGGGATACTTTGTGGATGTTCTACTTAGGTTTTCATCGTATTTATCTATGCTTTATTGAAATCATATGCATGTATTTATGTTGTCTGAGAATGGATGTTTACCTGGTAACCCATATATAAAGTGATGAGAAATAACTTAATGTTAAATTGAGCACATGATTCAGGTAGTTTTTCAGCTTGCTAGGTAGCAAGATTATTAAGCCTGTGACTTTTAAATTGAAAAAGTACACACATTTTTATGCAAATAAGATGTGGTAAAAATTTGCATATATTAAAGGCGTACCATCCTTTTAACTCCCAATGATTCTTCACTCTGTACCACAATATCATCCCCGGGCTCGCACCTGGCCAGTATGCTACTGGGGGTTTTTCTTCCTTTTTTCTGCCTTTTCTCTTGAATTATGCCCCTTTATATCGCCATGGAGTACGAGTGGACTAGAATGTCTCACCCCATCCTGGGGATCAGCCCGGAGGCTGTCCCCCTACTTTATCACTCCAGTCCATCCTTATCTCTCCTGATTTAAGAAGTAGACTAAGAAGTCTTAGACTGAGAAGTCTTAGACTGAGAAGTCTCCAACCTTATTTCTTCTTTGACCATCCTTATATCTTTTTCTGGAGTGGGACAAGATGGTGTTGGGAATCGATGCACAAAAAACGCAGTGGAATAAAATTTTTGATTCCCGAAGCCATGGATCAATTTGGGCTATCGTTGATTTTAAACAAAAATAAGAAATACAAAAACGTGAATAACCTCGTTGTAGCGTGTTTTGTTTCTTGATCTACCGTCTACAGCAGCAATCCCCGGGACTCCTGCCTCTAGATAATCACGCGCGGAATTCGCCGAAAATCTACCTCCTCCATCTCCAAATGGCGGCTAGAAGAGAAGAAGAGGGAGATAATATTTTCTCTCTACTCTACTGTGTAATTTTGGTGGCAACTAATCATCTCTTAACCTAAGTCTAAGTGTTGGAGGATTTAAATAGAATCCTCCTACTTGGACCTAGGTTATACGCCTCATAGGCCCATGTAGATGCCCAAGTGGGCTAAGTTGGCCCAGTCAACTTAGTCCACTTTAATTTAATTATATTTCTTATTTAATCTAATTAAATATGTATGTGATTAAATTAATATTTAATTTAACCAAATTCATTTAATCTAGTTAAATAAATATTCAAATTAAATATTTAAATTAATTAATTTAATATTTCATTGTTTAATCAAATTAAACAACTAATTAAATTAATTCATCCACTAAATTAATTTGCCAATCTAAGGACAAATTACCAAAATGCCCCTCCAAGTACACAAAGTTATTTCCCACTCATTCCTGTTAGCACGACTCTCTAGGTTCGTCTTGATTGGCAATTGGAGAATACCAAAGGATGTGGGTGACACCTAGCCAGCCCCGTGGCCCCACATCGTAGCCCAACCAAGTACGAAATGACTATATCACTACGAACCTCTTGACTATGAATTTCACATGAGTATAAGCCCTTCACTGATGTACCCCGATCGAGTGAGAGTCATGGAATATGTCAAAATCACATAACTCGATGCTATGCTATGAATCATAGTAACATGAAATAACACAACTGCCTTCTGTGTCCGACACAAGTCAGTTCTATTGCTTTGGCCAAAGACTTTCCATTTCAGTTACCTATGATCGCATAAGGTATCTGCTCGTTTACTTTCGAGACAGTGAATCCCTTCTTGGCAATCACTTCACAACTGCTACTTGCCCATTGGGATCGCACTTCGAGGTCAGCCCCACCAATGGGTGAATTGGGCCTAACTACTCTAGTAACAGATCCAACGTCACAAGCACATCGTGATAGTGAATCCTCAAGTCAAAGGCTCGCGCATACTATCATAATCAGTAATCCAATCATTGACAGTCACTGAGTAAACACCCTGCGAGTCGTGTTTGAATACATTAATTCCATTAATGTATCTATGACACAAACTCCCACTATCCCATAGTGTTCGACTGGCACTGTTTGTCAGAGCATGTGTCATACAAGTCTATTTGAATCTTAATGCCCAATTAAGATTCTTTGACTTGCGAACCCTTTTGAGTGTTCAAATACCAAGTCCTAGCAGTGCCCTTCTCCTCATCCCAAAAGGAATGAAAGACTTGCCTTGATACACATGGACTAGTTATTTGTTCATTACTTATAAATGCCATGAAGGTTTACATGAACAAAAGATAATGCCTTTCTATATTTATTATTAGACGTATAATACAATTAAGTGCCCTACATAATCTAATTCCTCATTTCCATATGAGGGCAAATTCTTAACAGATGGGTCCGCAGCCGACTTTCCCCTGACTGAACGAACCTAGGTTACCCATCCAGTTTTTCTAAACACCGTCTACTTCGCACCACCAACTCCCATTTGTCTTCGGTATGCATGTAATGTTTGTAATGAAAAAGATGTATTGCATAAGACACATATTCTAATAAACAAGTCATACTATTTTGCAGAAAGTAAATCAAGAGATAATAAAAAACAATCACAATATTACTTAGCTCATGTTGCATGTTTTTGCCTTGTGAAGTTGGCTCACATTCTTCTTGGAATTTGTGGCTCCACAGAGCAACATTCAGCTCTGAGAAATAGCATGGGCTGCTTCTCACCCTAGAATCCTTATCTCAACCAAGATGTATGGGCTGTTTCTTGCTTTGGAAACTTCATCTTTCTGAAGAATCATTGGTTGTTATCCCGCTGGAATCTTCCAACATTCTCAGAGCCAGATAAGCTCTGTGAACCAGCAAGGGCGGTTTCTCACCCTCAAAACTTCCTTATTTTCCTCCTGCAGAGCAAGATCGGCTGTGCAAACAGGCATGGGTGACTACTAGCCCTGGAATCTTCCTGACTTTTCTCCTGCAGAGCTAGATCAACTCTACAAACCAGCAAGGGCTATTTCTCGTCCTCGAAACTTCCTTGTTTTCCTCCTGCAAAGCAAGATCGGCTGTGCAAACAAGCATGGGCGACCACTCGCCCTAGAATCTTCCTGACTATTCCAGATCTTCCTAATCCTATTCCTGAAGCTGTTTCTCTTCCTCGACTTGGATACCAAGATGTCCCTCTTTCTCTGAAAGAGGATCCATTATTGTTGCGAATTTCTGCTAGATTAGTATTTATCACAAACTCTCTTAGGCTTCCTGCTTTAACTAAACGTTCAAGCTCCAGGTCTAGCGCTCTACAATCATCCGTGTGGTGACCAGTTTCCCGGTGGTATCGATAATAAGGTCTATTTGAAATATTTTGAAAGTTATTTCCTGCACTAGCTGGCCATCGTACTAAGCCTTTATTTTCCACCTCTATCAGTTGTTGCATAAAACTCCTTGTTGTAGGAAAGGGAGGTCGAGATGATCCTCAACCTCTGGTCACGGGTCCTTGAGAATGTCATCTCGATCCACCCTGTTTAAGATTTTCCTGGTTTTCTCCTTCCTTCCTTTACTTTTTTATTTCAGCTCTCCTCGTCAATTGAGCATACCCCATGTTAACATACTTTTTCGCTCGGATAAGCAACTCATCAAAATTTCCAGCTGGTTTTTTAGTTAAGGATTTGAACAAATCGCCCTCACGCAAGCCCTGCGTGAATGCACTTGTTTTTAGATTGGCAGTAGCTAATGGCACTTCCAAAGTGGCAGCATAAAATCTTTTCACGTAAGAGCGCAAAATTTCATCGCTTTTCTGTTGTATGTTAAAGAGGCTCAGTGGGGTTTTCTCATGCCTTTTGCTACTGGCAAACTGGTGGAGGAATTTTGTGCTAAATTCTAGGAAGGACCCGATAGATCCCTCAGGTAGCTAATTGAACCACAATTGTGCTGACTTAGTCAGCGTTGTTAGGAACACACGACATTTAATGGCATCCGAATATCTATGTAACAGGGCATAATTCTTGAAAGTGTACAAGTGGTCCTCCAGATTCAATGTACCATCGTAAGTCATCATAGAGTAAATCCAGAAATCCGGTGGCAATTCCTCCTGCATTATAGAATTGGTAAAAAGGATTCCTCAATCTGTGCATGCTTTTCCTCCAGCTATCTTCTTCTCCATTTCCTCCACCCTTTTTGCCACGAGATCCCACTGATTTGTTACTTCTTTTGTTTCGCCCGTCCCCCTCGATTTCCTCCTGAGGAACGGATTGATTCATAGCTATTAACCTCCTTGTCGAGATCTTTCTTTCTTTCCTGCCCTGGGCGAGGGCCCAATTTTTCATATCATATCTTTCCTCCTGCCTAGGAGGTAGCATTCCTCCCTGGGTTTTTTCTTGATACGCCCTGTTGGGCGAGATCCTACCTTCCTGGATTTTTTCCTCATGAAATTCAGTGCGCCTCATCTGGCGACCTTCCTGGGCAGGGTACTTTCTAGGGGGTTCCCCCTCTCCACGCATGTTCATTTGCTCAGCCAATTCCATCCTCTCTGCTCATTTTCCAGGCCCATTTTCAGGAGTGAACTCAAGGTATATATGAGTATTAGCATTTTCGGGTACTTGCTGTACTAAACTTCTTTCCATCTTACCCGGATCATGTGAATCCAGGCTTTTCTTCGCGGCCTGGACGGCTGCCTCAATTAGCTCCTACAATTGGTCCTAAGTCAGGTGGTAAGAAGGCGCATTTTGTAGGGAGTTTTCCATCGCTACCGCATGCATTCCAGGTGATGGAGAGATTCCATCCCCTCTGATCGAAACTCCACCCCCACGTGCTATGGGGGTCTCCTATAATTCCCCAAGCAATCGCCTAGCCAGGATGGTTGGGGTTTCAGGAGCGTTATTACCTCTAGTCTCTGGGAGTAACGCCCCTTTGTTCCCAATACCTTCCATAGTTGCGTTCATTTCCTTGAGATTGTGACCTGCCATCAAGCTTGTGAAAATAAAAGAAAATTGTGAAAAATTTCGAAAATATTACCTCACGCCTTGAAGCTCAATTTTCCACAAACGGCGCCAATTGATGTACGTGGGATTTACACCAATAATATTTGTATATTATTATGCAAGAAATTGAGTAGAAAAGCAATAAACTATGAGAAAAAATAGATAGTAAAAATGTGTAAAGATGTAAAAGCCTCTTTATTAATCATCAATCATGGGTATTTATACAAGTTAGATGACTTATATACAACTTTGGTAAGCTAATCCTGCTGATTTCCTTCCTGCAGCTATTTATGGTAGCTGAAGCTATTTCTGGAAGCTTTGGATGTCTTGAAATCATGCTGAGCCGCGTCCTGTCAGGTGCTAATTTAGGAAGGCCGAATCTTCCTGGTTTGGTAAGTGTTTGACCAATTTCTTTGGATTGATATTTGATTAGATATTATCTCTTGATTGATTCTTTCCTTCTAAGGCTTTGACTTGGTCTCCACTCTTGCTATATGGATGAGGCCAAATATATAAATATATGGGCCAAAAATATTAGAATAAATTAGGAAAAAGTATGTAATATCTTTTGGGCTTATCAGCTTGGTCCAATGGATAATGTAGACCCACATCACCCTCTAATAATGAAAAGTAATCATTAAACAATGGCACTGTGCATGGACTTGAATTCAATACTTCACAAGTTAGTTCATTGTATGTGATGTGGGTGGAAAATGGACATTGGGCTAAGCTGAAGAGCCCAAAGCTTAATGGGTTGAGATTTATCACTAACATGGGCCGAAACTCTTCTAGAAGGAAATAAGCCCAACCCGGTCTGTCTGGTTGACCCGCCAACCTGGACCTGCAAAGGAGGATATTCCTATATAAGGCAAGGCTAGAGACAAGAATCAATGAAGTTGAAGACCTTTCCAAAATAAAGACTTGCTACAATTAGGCTCAAGATATGGGAATAAATCAGCATTAATGACGCCAAGAATAGAAGATTATGTCTTCTAATTATCCTTATTATATAATTAAGGCTTAGTTGACTTACTATATTTTCCCATACCCATCAAAACTTGTATATAAGCATGGTGGAAACATAATAAAACGGATACTCACTTTTCTCCCGTGGACGTAGGTCTAATTTCTGGACCGAACCACGTTAAAACTCTTTTTATTTGTATTATCGCACTCATATTATTATTATATCTCACAATTGTACTCATATTATCCCTATTATTAATATAAATATTATTGGTGTGAAACCCACACACATCAATTGGCGCCGTCTGTGGGAAATCTGAGTCAAAGGCGTGAGGTAATTTTAATTTTTTCTTTTATTTTGTGCGTAACAAATTTTGATGGCAGATCTGGATATAATGGAAAATCCGAATGTGGGAAAAAATGCTGGAAAGAAAATGCTAGTATCACCAGAAAATGCTGGTGGTGTAAATTGGAATGCTCCAAGAACGCCAGCTATTTTGGCTAGGCGTTTGGAAAATGAAATGTAAGAGCCTGCGAGGGATAGCCCCCCAGGAATGCAGAGTGGAGAGGAAAACATGTCTCTCCCGAACATCGTAACCCTGGATCTGATTTTGGGTAAGATACAAGGATTTGTAGACAAAGCTGTCATGGCTGCGTTTCAATCCAAAAATGCAGGTTTGCAGGATTGCCAGGTGAATCCGGGAGCAATATCCCCACCTTTGAAGAGGACGCCAAACACTGGAAATAAGGAGTTTAGGGGTAATTATGATATTTCCCCCGAAAAGGAAACCACGAAAAAAGGCCAGACAGACCAGATGTGCAGAAGGGTCAGGAGGGAGTGTCTCCACCTATGCTGGGAACTTCAAACGCTGAAAATCAGAAGATCAGGGGTAATTGCGATATTTCCCCTGATGGACACTCGGGAAAAAGGCCAAGAGGGCCAAGATTCTTGGAGCATGGAGAGGCCAAGGATGTGAATGAGCCGCGAAAGAAATTCCTAGTTCCAGAAGGGCGCCAAATGCGCCGTATGGATTTAGGGGAAGAGGAAGAACAAGAAGGTTGGATAGCTCAACCTGGAATACAGAAGGAACAAGTTCATGAAAATGAACCCCAGTTCCAGATACACTAGGAGCGTAAGGGAATACCTGAAAAAGAGGGCTCCCTGGTGCGTCAGCCGTAAGGCTGGGCAGGAAAAAGAAAGGATATGGAGGACGAGGCTAGTAATTATGAATCTGCCCAATCCCTTTGGGGCGATCATGATATAAAGCAAAAGGCGAAAGAAAAGCTGAACCAACTGGAACTTATGGCTAAAAGAATTGAAGAAATGGAGAGAAGGATGGCAGGAGGGAAGATCCAAATGGATCGAGGAATTCCATTTACAAACTCTATCATGAGAGAGGAGTTACCAAGGGATTTCAAAATACATTCTATCGCACTATATGATGGCACCACAGATCCAGAAGAACATCTCTATACGTTTCGAAATTATGCCTTGCTGCATAGGTATTCGGATGCAATCAAGTGTAAGATGTTTCGGACCACTCTGGCCAGATCAGCTTAACAATGGTTTAATCAATTACCGGAAGGAGTCATTGGGTCCTTTGCGGACTTTAGCTTGAAATTCCTCCATCAATTTGCTAGTAGTAAAAAACATGGAAAAACCCCGTTAAGTTTATTTAATATAAAACAAAAGGGAGATGAAACCTTACGGATGTATGTTAGGCACTTCAACGCTGCCACCCTGGAGGTACCTTCGGCCACAGCGGATCTCAAATCTAGTGCTTTTACGCAAGGATTAAGGGATGGGGATTTGTTCAAATCCTTAACTTAAAAACCAGCCATGGATTTTGATGAACTGCTTAGCCGAGCTGAGAAGTACGTTAATATGGAGGTGCCCAGCTGATGAGGAAAGCAGAGCAAAACTAGCAAAGGAAAGACAAGCTCGAAGAGGATAATCGCAATAAAATCAGTAAGGATGGAGGGGGCTAGATGGAGCTCGGCACCACTCCCTAGGCCAAGCATGCGAACCAGACCTGGGTTCATACCTCTAAGGGGTACCAAAAATGAGCAATTAATGGTTGTCAAGGAAAACAATATAGTACAGTGGCCAGAAGGAGCTGACAAAGGCCCCCAAAATCCAGTTTATCGCATTTACTACCGCTACCACAGGGAATATGGGCATGATACGGATGCTTGTCTAACTTTGGAGGAAGAGATTCAGCGGCTAGCGAAACTAGGGTATATGAAAGAATTCGTTATACAACATAACAACCAGTTTGGAAGAGGTAGCTCAACCCCATTTCGAGGAGGAGGAACTTGGGGGAGGGGCAGAGGTGCGCCCAGAAGATGGCAAGGAAGAGGGGCTGGAAGGGCTGGCCCTGCAGGGAGAGGAAATTTCCCTCAACAAATTAATAGGCAACCAGAAGTGTGGGAAAACCAGGGACAACCTGCGGGAGAGGTGAACAACGTGGATAGAGCAATTATACACATGATTTCAGGAGGATTGACAGAGGATGATTCCCGGAGATCTTTGCGGAGGCAAGTAAGGATGGTGGAAACAACACCGGCCTTTTTCATAAATGTTAGCCAAGCCCGGCCAGGAAAAGAAATCAAATTCGGACCTGAAGATGCTAAAACAGTTCACACACCACACAATGACGCTTTGGTTATTACCGCTGTAATAGCTAATTATGATGTACAACGAATATTCATTGATAGCGGGAGCTCAGTGGATATACTGTTTTATCAGGCATATCAGCAAATGAACCTGGGAAATACTAAGCTGGAAGCAGCCAAGACATCTTTGTTCGGTTTTGCAGGGGAAGTGGTCCAGCTGGTTGGGCAGATCACCCTACCTGTATCACTGGGAGTCAGATCCAATAAACAAACAAAGCTCATCAAGTTCTTAGTTGTGGACACACCCTTGGCATATAATGTAATACTGGGGCGACATGCGTTGGTCCTATTTGAAGTTGTACTCTCAATTCTCCACATGAAAATAAAATTCCCAACAGTCAATGGAGTAGGAGAAGTATCGGGTGACCAATGCCAATCTAAGAAATGCTACGTGGCCTCTTTAAAACACGAAGATAAGCAAATAGAGGATAAAAAACACAAGCCTGACAAGGCTGGACTCGAGGGTGGCGAAGCTAGAAAGAGAGCTGTTTCAGCTCATGTCGAACTTATAGGGGAGCTCGTGAGTATAGAACTCATACCTAGAAAGATGGACAAAATAGTTCGGATAGGCTCACATTTGGGCCCCGAGCTGCAAAAGGAACTGGTGGAGCTGCTAAGGAGTCATGTAGATGTATTCTCGTGGTCATCAAACGATATAGTCAGGATCGACCCAAGGGTTATACAACATCATCTGAATGTATACCCAGATGCAAGGCTGGTTATTCAAAAGAAGGGGCATTTTGGACCTAAAAAGGATGCCATAGTCAAAGCTGAGCTAGACAAGCTGCTCAAAGCTAAGCATAGCGGAAATACAATTTCCCGAATGGGTATCTAATGTAGTCCTAGTACCTAAAGGAGGATCGAAATGGAGAATGTGCATCGACTTCCACGATTTGAATAACACTTACCCAAAGGACCACTATCCGCTACCACGGATGGACTAGCTAGTAGACTCCACCGCTGGATTTGAACTACTCAGCACCATGGATGCACAGAGCGGGTACCATCAAATACCCTTGGACGAGGAGAATCAGAGGAAGGTTAGCTTTATAACCTCTTTCGGGACATACTGCTATGTGGTCATGCCCTTTGGCCTTAAAAAAGCTGGAGCCACTTATCAAAGGCTAGTGGACATGATGTTCCGAGATCAGATTGGGAAGAATATCGAGGTGTATGTGGACGATAAGGTAGTAAAAATCCGCATTACTAATACGCACGTTCAAGACTTGCAACAAACCTTTGACACACTAAGGAAATATAAAATGAAGCTGAATCCAGCTAAGTGTGCATTCGGAATTAAGGGAGGAAAATTCTTAGGTTATATGGTCACCGAAAGGGGGATTGAAGTCTATCCCGAAAAAATTAAGGCTATCCAAAATATGGCGGAGCCGCGGAATGTCAACGAGGTACAGTAGTTGACGGGGAAAATTATGGCCCTAAGTCATTTCATCTCTAGGTCTACGGAAAGGAGCCTTCCATTTTTCAAAATCTTGCGTAAAGCGGAAAATTTCAATTGGACAAAGGAATGTCAACAAGCTTTTGCGGAATTAAAGGAATATTTAAATCAAATTCCTTTACTCACCAAACCTGTACTAGGAGAACCTTTAATTTTACACATATCTGTAGCTGATCGGGCTGTCAGCACAGTGCTGATACGGAAAGATGGAAAAACTGAAAAACCTGTGTATTACATCAGCAAGGTGCTCAACGACACCGAATCTAGGTTTTCAGAGATCGTGAAAATGGCATTTGCACTGGTTATCACGGCAAGGAGACTCAAACCATATTTTCTGACGTATAAGATAATTGTTAACACCAACCAACCACTCAGCACTATTCTGGGAAAAGCTGGGACATCAGGAAGACTAGTCAAATAGGCGATAGAGCTGGGAAAGTTTGAGATAGAGTATGCAGCCATCAAAGCACAGGTCTTGGCAGACTTCGTCACGGAAATGACAAAACCTGAAGAAATGGAGGAAGAAAAAGAGAAAGTATGGCTACTCCATGTGGACGGATCAGCTACAATGAACGGAAGTGGAGCTGGGTTAGTACTGACAACGCCTGAAGGGGATCAATTGGAGTACGCTATTAAATTTGAATTTAAGGCAAGCAACAATGAGGTGGAATACGACGCGTTCATCATAGGATTGAAAATGGCACTTAAAGGAGGAGCTAAGAACCTGATAGTATACTCAGATTCGCAGCTTGTCATAAAGCTGATGGAAGGTTCATATGAGGCTAGGGAGGAAAGAATGATGAACTACTTAAGAACTATAGAAATGTTGCGTAAAAATTTTGACAAACTAGAAATCCATCAGATACCTCGGACTGATAACACAAAAACGGATTACCTGTCAAAACTGTGTAGCTCAGTCACTGACTGTAAGACCCGACAAATTACCATTCAATCTATGGCTGGATCAAGCAATAATAAGGAAGTCATGAACGTAGACGAGGGAGAAGACTGGAGGACTGAGATAATTCAATATCTTACGAAAGGAACACTCCCGAAAGAGTGAAATGCTAAGCAAAGGTTATTGACCAGGGCTACTAGATTTACGATGATTGATGATGCCCTATACAAAAAGGCGTTTGTGCAACCCCATCTAAGATGTGTATCTAGGGAGGAAGGCAATTATGTACTCAGACAAATACATGAAGGATGTTGTGGCAGCCATATCTGCGGAGCTGCCCTTGTTGGAAAGACACTTAGGTCCGGATACTTCTGGCCTTCGTTGAAGGAAGACTCGACTGAACTGGTGAAGCGGTGCGAACAGTGCCAGGTGCATGCTAGCCTTATACACCAACCTGCAGAAGCAATGCGATCCATGAGTGTTCCGTGTCCTTTTGCTAGATGGGGCATGGATATAGTGGGACCTTTCCCCATAGCAAAGGCCCAAAATAAGTTCTTATTAGTATTAGTGGATTATTTCAGGAAGTGGGTAGAGGCGGAAGCCTTGGCCAGAATCACGGAGGCCGAAGTCATTCATTTTTTATGGAAGAACATAGTATGCCGATTCGGCATACCTAGGGAGATTATAGCTGACAATGGAAGGCAATTTAGTGGAGCAAAGCTAAGTAGTTGGTGTGAAGAAATGGGGATTCAACGGCGCTTTAGCTCGGTAGCGCATCCCCAAACGAATGGGGAAGTAGAGGTTACTAATAGAATCACCATACAAGGTCTAAAAACCAGGCATGAGGGAGCAAGAGGAGATTGGGTGGAGGAGCTGCAATCAGTACTATGGTCGTATAGAACTACTCCCAAATCCACTACGGGAGAAAGCCCTTTTAGCTTGGTATATGGAGCTGAGGCTATCATTCCTGCAGAGATAAGAGTGCAGACTCACCGAATTAGTTATTTCAACCCAAAACAGAATGAGGAAAGGCTGAGGGAGGAGCTAGATCTTATCGAGGAGAATAGAGAAAAGGCATACCTGAGGATCGAGCAATACAAGCAAAGGATATAAAGGGCACAAAGAGCGAAGTTGAAGGCTAGAGCTGTACAGGTGGGAGACCTGGTGTTAAAGAAGGTGGATGCAGTACGTACCGTGAAAAAGCTGGATCCCAACTGGGAATTACCGTACAAAGTGGTCAAAGTATTAGCATGAGGAGCTTATGAGCTAGAGGATGGCAAGGGAAAACAGCTCCCTCGTCCATGGAACATACAAAATCTGAAAAAAAGTTATGTCTAATGTTTCTTATTCTGCAGGGACCCCCGAAAGGGCGCTAATGTTTCCTTTAAATTTTTAGTTTTCTTTACCTTTTCAGGAATAAGCCAAGAATTGTAATGCCTTTTTTGCAAGGTCAGATGCAAAGCCCCAAAATTCTAGTAAGAATATATTTCCTTATTTTGAAAAGTTGTTTCCTTTTTACGCATGTATATATGTATATCTGTGTGGTCGAAATTGAGAAAATAGGGGGAGTTGGTGGAAGGGGAGGTAGTTGGAGTTAAGGTGCACCACCTGGGTGGGTAACCGGGATTCGTTAAGTCAGGCGGCCTGCGGCTTCGAATCCGATGGCCCCATACCAAGAGGATATAAGGGTGGGTTGCTGTGGAATTATTCCGGGAATAATTCTGGGACCAACTCACATTGGAAAACCGGGGTTAAGGGAGATATAAGGCTGGTTAGAGCAAAAAGGTTGGATGAGGGGACTAATTTTCCCATTCCTAGCTGAAATAAGGAGTGAAAATTGGGAGTAGAGGGAATAAGGAAGGATGTCGACGGTAGCAGGCTGGCCAGCTGTGAGCCCGTCTAGGAAAATATGTGGGAACGGAGAGGAGGAAAAGGGGAAAAAAGGAAGGTGAAAAATATTGTAAAAGGCAAGTCTCCACAATTGCTAATGTGATGAAAGGCAAGTCTCCACGATTGATAATGTGATGAAAGGCAAGTCTCCACGATTGCTAATATGATGAAAGTCAAGTCTCCACGATTGCTAATGTGATGAAAGGCAAGTCTCCACGATTGCTAATGTGATGAAAGGCAAGTCTTCACGATTGCTAATGTGATGAAAGGCAAGTCTCCACGATTGCTAATGTGATGAAAGGTAAGTCTTCACGATTGCTAATGTGATGAAAGGCAAGTCTCCACGATTGCTAATGTGATGAAAGGTAAGTCCCCACGATTGCCAGAAAATAAAATGCAAGTCCCCATGACTGCAAACCTGAATCATCTGGCAGAGCTGCAGGCTGCGACTCAGGTCGAGCTGGATGATGTTTTTGATAACTGACAAATTTGTGTATTTGTGAAAGGAACATCCGGAATCTAATTCACAGGAAAATTCTTCAATCATAAGTATGGATTAAGCTCCAAAGGTATGGTTATCAATTTTACCAATTTTTATATACCATTTTTGTACCATGAGTTGAGTATTCACCTTGGGATTATTACCAATTCATATGTGAGAAAGGATTAACCTGCTCTCCCTGGAAAGTAGAGTAGCTATTGTTTGTTTTCAATTTTCAGATAGGCAGAAGTAATATAAACATAACTCAAGTATGCAAGGTATGAACAAGTAAGTATGATTATTTCTCAAATTGTAGCCTTTAGGGTGAATATATATGAAATAAGGATGCAGGAAAAAAGGAGATAAATACTTAAGAATATTTCATAAACGCAAAAAAGTACTAGGCACGCATCTACCCAAACCTGGGCAGATGGTGGAGGGGAAAACATCAAATGTTCTTACCCTAACTTAGGTAGAACGGGAAAGGAAAAACTAAATTGTCCAAAAAGGGCTACACATGCCCATGCAAAACCAATAAAACAGGAATGTAATTGTCCAAAAAAGGGGCTACATATGCCCAACAAAACATCAATATTTTTAAACTAGGCGAGGGGTCTAGCCCAATAGCAGGGGGAGGACAACCTCAGTAGCACCAGCATTAGCAGGTTGGTCAACTGCAGTAGCAGCAGGCTGATCAACCACAGGATGAACGGCGGGATCAATAGCTGGAGGAATCACTGGATCAACGGCTGGAGGAATCTCTGGGTTTGCTGGAAGAGCACTCCCTGTCACACTTGAGGGGGCTGAATCTACCACCGCCGCCATAAAAGCTACATCTGGGTCTAGAAACATGGTTGAGCTGCCAACAGGAGGATAGTTCTGAGCCCTGAACTGGGAGGTGCAAGCATCAAACCCTTTATAGAAATAGTCCAGGGCATTGTCATCAATCATATCGGCCAATTCAGTAGAAGCCAAGAATGCAACGCGAACCTGATTTGCCTGGCAAAGGCCTCACCTTCGGCGGAGGTATGAAGTGATGCTGCCCAATCCTGATGAGCCTTATCCAAGGTTTCTTCTAGGTTGTAGCCCAAAATGCAAAAGGTTTGCAGGACTGCCAAGGTGAAGCCGGGAGCAATTAGCCCCACCTTTGAAGAGGACGCCAAACACTGGAACTAAGGAGTTTAGGGGTAATTATGATATTTTCCCCCGAAAAGGAAACCACGAAAAAAGTCCAACAGACCCGAGGTTCATAAGGTCATGAGGGAGTGTCTCCACCTCATGCTGGGAAACTTCAACGCTGAAAATCGTGAGATCAGGGTATTCGTAATTTCCGGGGGCCTGATGGACACCGGAAATCCAAGAGGCCAAGATTCCTTGGAGCAGGGGATGCCAAGATGTGGAATGAGCCGCGAAAGAATTCCTAGGTTTCCAAAGGGCGCCAAATGCGCCGTAGTATTGAGGGGAAAGAAGAACAAGAAGGTTGGATAGCTCAACCTGGAATACAGAAGGAACAAGTTCATGAAATGAACCCCAGTTCCAGATACACTAGGAGCGTAAGGGAATACCTGAAAAAGAGGGCTCCCTGGTGCGTCAGCCGTAGGCTGGCAGGAAAAAAGAAAGGATATGGAGGACGAGGCTAGTAATTATGAATCTGCCCAATCCCTTTGGGGGGGATCATGATATAAAGCAAAAGGCGAAAGAAAAGCTGAACCAATGGACTTATGGCTACTAAAGAATTGAAGAAATGGAGAGAAGGATGGCAGGAGGGAAGATCCAAATGGATCGAGGAATTCCATTTACAAACTCTATCATGAGAGAGGAGTTACCAAGGGATTTCAAAATACATTCTATCGCACTATATGATGGCACCACAGATCCAGAAGAACATCTCTATACGTTTCGAAATTATGCCTTGCTGCATAGGTATTCGGATGCAATCAAGTGTAAGATGTTTCGGACCACTCTGGCCAGATCAGCTTAACAATGGTTTAATCAATTACCGGAAGGAGTCATTGGGTCCTTTGCGGACTTAGCTTGAAATTCCTCCATCAATTTGCTAGTAGTAAAAACATGGAAAAACCCGTTAAGTTTATTAATATAAAACAAAAGGGGAGATGAAACCTTACGGATGTATGTTAGGCACTTCAACGCTGCCACCCTGGAGGTACCTTCGGCCACAGCGGATCTCAAATCTAGTGCTTTTACGCAAGATTAAGGATGGGGATTTGTTCAAATCCTTAACTTAAAAACCAGCCATGGATTTTGATGAACTGCTTAGCCGAGCTGAGATGAGAAGTACGTTAATATGGAGGTGCCCAGCTGATGAGGAAAGCAGAGCAAAACTAGCAAGGAAAGACAAGCTCGAAGAGGCTAATCGCAATAAAATCAGTAAGGATGGAGGGGGCTAGATGGAGCTCGGCACCACTCCCTAGGCCAAGCATGCGAACCAGACCTGGGTTCATACCTCTAAGGGGTACCAAAAATGAGCAATTAATGGTTGTCAAGGAAAAAATATAGTACAGTGGCAGAAGGAGCTGACAAAGGCCCCCAAAATCCAGTTTGTCGCATTTACTACCGCTACCACAGGGAATATGGCATGATAGGATGCTTGTCTAACTTGGAGGAAGAGATTCAGCGGCTAGCGAAACTAGGGTATATGAAAGAATTCGTTATACAAATAACAACCAGTTTGGAAGAGGTAGCTTAACCCCATTTCGAGGAGGAGGAACTTGGGGGAGGGGCAGAGGTGCACCCAGAAGATGGCAAGGAAGAGGGGCTGGAAGGGCTGGCCTGCAGGGAGAGGAAATTTCCCTCAACAAATTAATAGGCAACCAGAAGTGTGGGAAAACCAGGGACACCTGCGGGAGAGGTGAACAACGTGGATAGAGCAATATACACATGATTTCAGGAGGATTGACAGAGGATGATTCCCGGAGATCTTTGCGGAGGCAAGTAAGGATGGTGGAAACAACACCGGCCTTTTTCAAATGTTAGCCAAGCCCGGCCAGGAAAAGAAATCAAATTCGGACCTGAAGATGCTAAAAAGTTCACACACCACACAATGACGCTTTGGTTATTACCGCTGTAATAGCTAATTATGATGTACAACGATATTCATTGATAGCGGGAGCTCAGTGGATATACTGTTTTATCAGGCATATCAGCAAATGAACCTGGGAAATACTAAGCTGGAAGCAGCCAAGACATCTTTGTTCGGTTTTGCAGGGGAAGTGGTCCAGCCGGTTGGGCAGATCACCCAACTTGTATCACTGGGAGTCAGATCCAATAAACAAACAAAGCTCATCAAGTTCTTAGTTGTGGACACACCCTCGGCATATAATGTAATACTGGGGCGACATGCGTTGGTCCTATTTGAAGCTGTACTCTCAATTCTCTACATGAAAATAAAATTCCCAACAGTCAATGGAGTAGGAGAAGTATCGGGTGACCAATGCTAATCTAAGAAATGCTACGTGGCCTCTTTAAAACACGAAGATAAGCAAATAGAGGATAATAAACACAAGCCTGACAAGGCTGGACTCGAGGGTGGCGAAGCTAGAAAGAGAGCTGTTTCAGCTCATGTCGAACTTATAGGGGAGCTCGTGAGTATAGAACTCATACCTGGAAAGATGGACAAAATAGTTCGGATAGGCTCACATTTGGGCCCCGAGCTGCAAGAGGAATTGGTGGAGCTGCTAAGGAGTCATGTAGATGTATTCTCGTGGTCATCAAACGATATAGTCAGGATCGACCCAAGGATTATACAACATCATCTGAATGTATACCCAGATGCAAGGCTGGTTATTCAAAAGAAGGGGCATTTTGGACCTAAAAAGGATGCCATAGTCAAAGCTGAGCTAGACAAGCTGCTCAAAGCTAAGCATAGCGGAAATACAATTTCCGAATGGGTATCTAATGTAGTCCTAGTACCTAAAGGAGGATCGAAATGGAGAATGTGCATCGACTTCCACGATTTGAATAACACTTACCAAAGGACCACTATCCGCTACCACGGATGGACTAGCTAGTAGACTCCACCGCTGGATTTGAACTACTCAGCACCATGGATGCAAGAGCGGGTACCATCAAATACCTTGGACGAGGAGAATCAGAGGAAGGTTAGCTTTATAACCTCTTTCGGGACATACTGCTATGTGGTCATGCCCTTTGGCCTTAAAAAGCTGGAGCACTTATCAAAGGCATTTGCTAGGATGTTCACGGAGATCAGATTGGAAATATCGCTGGTGTATGTGGACGATATGGTAGTAAAAAGCCGCATTACTAATACGCACGTTCAAGACTTGCAACAAACCTTTGACACACTAAGGAAATATAAAATGAAGCTGAATCCAGCTAAGTGTGCATTCGGAATTAAGGGAGGAAAATTCTTAGGTTATATGGTCACCGAAAGGGGGATTGAAGTCTATCCCGAAAAAATTAAGGCTATCCAAAATATGGCGGAGCCGCGGAATGTCAACGAGGTACAGTAGTTGACGGGGAAAATTATGGCCCTAAGTCATTTCATCTCTAGGTCTACGGAAAGGAGCCTTCCATTTTTCAAAATCTTGCGTAAAGCGGAAAATTTCAATTGGACAAAGGAATGTCAACAAGCTTTTGTGGAATTAAAGGAATATTTAAATCAAATTCCTTTACTCACCAAACCTGTACTAGGAGAACCTTTAATTTTACACATATCTGTAGCTGATCGGGCTGTCAGCACAGTGCTGATACGCGGAGATGGAAAAACTGAAAAACCTATGTATTACATCAGCAAGGTGCTCAACGACACCGAATCTAGGTTTTCAGAGATCGTGAAAATGGCATTTGCACTGGTTATCACGGCAAGGAGACTCAAACCATACTTTCTGACGTATAAGATAATTGTTAACACCAACCAACCACTCAGCACTATTCTGGGAAAAGCTGGGACATCAGGAAGACTAGTCAAATAGGCGATAGAGCTGGGAGAGTTTGAGATAGAGTATGCAGCCAGAACAGCCATCAAAGCACAGGTCTTGGCAGACTTCGTCACTGAAATGACAAAACCTGAAGAACTGGAGGAAGAAAAAGAGAAAGTATGGCTACTCCATGTGGACGGATCAGCAACAATGAACGGAAGTGGAGCTGAGTTAGTACTGACAACGCCTGAAGGGGAACAATTGGAGTACGCTATTAAATTTGAATTTAAGGCAAGCAACAATGAGGTGGAATACGACGCGTTCATCATAGGATTGAAAATGGCACTTAAATGAGGAGCTAAGAACCTGATAGTATACTCAGATTCGCAGCTTGTCATAAAGCAGATGGAAGGTTCATATGAGGCTAGGGAGGAAAGAATGATGAACTACTTAAGAACTATAGAAATGTTGCGTAAAAATTTTGACAAACTAGAAATCCATCAGATACCTCAGACTGATAACACAAAAGCGGATTACCTGTCAAAACTGTGTAGCTCAGTCACTAACTGTAAGACCCGACAAATTACCATTCAATCTATGGCTGGATCAAGCAATAATAAGGAAGTCATGAACGTAGACGAGGGAGAAGACTGGAGGACTGAGATAATTCAATATCTTACGAAAGGAACACTCCCGAAAGAGTGAAATGCTAAGCAAAGGTTATTGACCAGGGCTACTAGATTTACGATGATTGGTGATGCCCTATACAAAAAGGCGTTTGTGCAACCCCATCTAAGATGTGTATCTAGGGAGGAAGGCAATTATGTACTCAGAGAAATACATGAAGGATGTTGTGGCAGCCATATCTGCGGAGCTGCCCTTGCTGGAAAGACACTTAAGTCCGGATACTTCTGTCCTTCGTTAAAGGAAGACTCGACTGAACTGGTGAAGCGGTGCGAACAGTGCCAGGTGCATGCTAGCCTTATACACCAACCTGCAGAAGCAATGCGATCCATGAGTGTTCCGTGTCCTTTTGCTAGATAGGGCATGGATATAGTGGGACCTTTACCCATAGCAAAGGCCTAAAATAAGTTCTTATTAGTATTAGTGGATTATTTCAGGAAGTGGGTAGAGGCGGAAGCCTTGACCAGAATCACGGAGGCCGAAGTCATTCATTTTTTATGGAAGAACATAGTATGCCGATTCGGCGTACCTAGGGAGATTATAGCTGACAATGGAAGGAAATTTAGTGGAGCGAAGCTAAGTAGTTGGTGTGAAGAAATGGGGATTCAACAGCGCTTTAGCTCGGTAGCGCATCCCCAAACGAATGGGCAAGTAGAGGTTACTAATAGAATCACCATACAAGGTCTAAAAACCAGGCTTGAGGGAGCAGGAGGAGATTGGGTGGAGGAGCTGCAATCAGTACTATGGTCGTATAGAACTACTCCCAAATCCACTACGGGAGAAAGCCCTTTTAGCTTGGTATATGGAGCTGAGGCTGTCATTCCTGCAGAGATAAGAGTGCAGACTCACCGAATTAGTTATTTCAACCCAAAACAGAATGAGGAAAGGCTGAGGGAGGAGCTAGATCTGATCGAGGAGAATAGAGAAAAGGCATACCTGAGGATCGAGCAATACAAGCAAAGGATATAAAGGGCACAAGGAGCGAAGTTGAAGGCTAGAGCTGTACAGGTGGGCGACCTGGTGTTAAAGAAGGTGGATGCAGTACGTACTGTGAAAAAGCTGGATCCCAACTGGGAAGGACCGTACAAAGTGGTCAAAGTATTAGCATGAGGAACTTATGAGCTGGAGGATGGCAAGGGAAAACAGCTCCCTCGTCCATGGAACATACAAAATCTGAAAAAAAATTATGTCTAATGTTTCTTATTCTGCAGGGACCCTCGAAAGGGCGCTAATGTTTCCTTTAAATTTTTAGTTTTCTTTACCTTTTCAGGAATAAGCTGAGAATTGTAATGCCTTTTTTGCAAGGTCAGATGCAAAGCCCCGAAATTCTAGTAAGAATATATTTCCTTATTTTGAAAAGTTGTTTCCTTTTTACGCATGTATATATGTATATCTGTGTGGTCGAAATTGAGAAGATAGGGGGAGTTGGTGGAAGGGGAGGTAGTCGGAGTTAAGGTGCACCACCTAGGTGGGTAACCGGGATTCGTTAAGTCAGGCGGCCTGCGGCTTCGAATCCGATGGCTCCATACCAAGAGGATATAAGGGTGGGTTGCTGTTGAATTATTCCGGGAATAATTTTGGGACCAACTCACATTGGAAAACCGGGGTTAAGGGAGATATAAGGCTGGTTAGAGCAAAAAGGTTGGAAGAGGGGACTAATTTTCCCACTCCTAGCTGAAATAAGGAGAGAAAATTGAGAGAAGAGGGAATAAGGAAGGATGTCGACGGTAGCAGGCTGGCCAGCTGTGAGCCCGTCTAGGAAAATATGTGGGAACGGAGAGGAGGAAAAGGGGAAAAGGGGAAAAAAGGAAGGTGAAAAATATTGTAAAAGGCAAGTCTCCACGATTGCTAATGTGATGAAAGGCAGGTCTCCATGATTGCTAATCTGATGAAAGGAAAGTCTCCACGATTGCTAATGTGATGAAAGGCAAGTCTCCACGATTGATAATGTGAT
This sequence comes from Buddleja alternifolia, assembly GCA_019426215.1. Lineage (NCBI taxonomy): Eukaryota > Viridiplantae > Streptophyta > Magnoliopsida > Lamiales > Scrophulariaceae > Buddleja > Buddleja alternifolia. Next base: position 24,559,936 of record CM033395.1, on the reverse strand, counting down.
GAAAGGCAAGTCTCCACGATTGCTAATATGATGAAAGTCAAGTCTCCACGATTGCTAATGTGATGAAAGGCAAGTCTCCACGATTGCTAATGTGATGAAAGGCAAGTCTCCACGATTGCTAATGTGATGAAAGGCAAGTCTCCACGATTGCTAATGTGATGAAAGGCAAGTCTCCACGATTGCTAATGTGATGAAAGGCAAGTCTGCACGATTGCTAATGTGATGAAAAACAAGTCTCCACGATTGCTAATGTGATGAAAGGTAAGTCCCCACGATTGCCAGAAAATAAAATGCAAATCCCCATGACTGCAAACCTGAATCATTTGGAAGAGCTGCAGGCTACGACTCAGGTCGAGCTGGATGATGTTTTTGATAACTGACAAATTTGTGTATTTGTGAAAGGAACATCGGGAATCTAATTCACAGGAAAATTCTTCAATCATAAGTATGAATTAAGCTCCAAAGGTATGGTTATCAATTTTACCAATTTTTATATACCATTTTTGTACCATGAGTTGAGTATTCACCTTGGGATTATTACCAATTCATATGTGAGAAAGGATTAACCTGCTCTCCCTGGAAAGTAGAGTAGCTATTGTTTGTTTTCAGTTTTCAGATAGGCAGAAGTAATATAAACATAACTCAAGTATGCAAGGTATGAACAAGTAAGTATGATTATTTCGCAAATTGTAGCCTTTAGGGTGAATATATATGAAATAAGGATGCAGGAAAAAAGGAGATAAATACTTAAGAATATTTCATAAAGGCGAAAAAGTACTAGGCACACATCTACCCTAACCTGGGCAGATGGTGGAGGGGAAAACATCAAATGTTCTTACCCTAACTTGGGTAGAACGGGAAAGGAAAAACTAAATTGTCCAAAAAGGGCTACACATGCCCATGCAAAACCAACAAAACAGGAATGTAATTGTCCAAAAAAGGGGCTACATACGCCCAACAAAACATCAATATTTTTAAACTAGGCGAGGGGTCTAGCCCAATAGCAGGGAGAGGACAACCTCAGTAGCACCAGCATTAGCAGGTTGGTCAACTGCAGTAACAGCAGGCTGATCAACCACAGGATGAACGGCGGGATCAATAGCTGGAGGAATCGCTGGATCAACGGCTGGAGGAATCTCTAGGTTTGCTGGAAGAGCACTCCCTGTCACACTTGAGGGGGCTGAATCTACCACCGCCGCCACAAAAGCTACATCTGGGTCTAGAAACATGGTTGAGCTGCCAGCAGGAGGATAGTTCTGAGCCCTGAACTGGGAGGTGCAAGCATCAAACCCTTTATAGAAATAGTCCAGGGCCTTGTCATCAATCATATCGGCCAATTCAGTAGAAGCCAAGAATGCAACGCGACCCTGATTTGCCTGGCAAAGGCCTCACCTTCGGCGGAGGTATGGAGTGATGCTGCCCAATCCTGATGAGCCTTATCCAAGGTTTCTTCTAGGTTTGCAGTCTGGCGGGCGAGGAAATTTTGCAGGTCCGATTCCACCCGTTTCTTCTCAGCATCTAATTTTTGATAACTAGACTCCCAGGATCGAGTCTCCTGCAGCAATTTTTTCTCCTTGGCATCCCATGATTCCTGAGACTTTTTTAGTAGATCCTGGATTTTGCTAAGCTTCCTTTGCAGCTCACGTACCTCGTTAGACCTGCTCAGGTCTACCAAAGCTCTACCACACAACAGGAAAAACTGCCAACATGTGAAACACATAAGACTACCATAAAACACAGTGTAAAATGACACATTATAATAGCAATACAAGTAAATTCACCTTGGGGGCTAAAGTTATGGTAGCCTCAACGATCTCTGCTGGCTGCAGATGATCCAGGTGATGACGGTCAACAGAATTGGCCATGTTCCTCAGAAAGTTCGGCATCACATATTGTTCCTTACTCTTCAAAGCGGACTGAGGAAGGATATCCTGAGCTCTAGAGCGAGTGCGAAGGTCAGGAGGATCAGGAGTGGAGAATTGAAAATGAGAGAGGACATCCCCCATAGGAGCACCTGTGTTGCTACGCTTAGCAGAAGGCATATCTGATGGGGTATCATGACTAGCTGCTCTCTTGCCAGAGGCAATCTCTCTAGCTAAAGCTGGATCACGGCACGGACGAGCTGGATTAGCTTGGCCAGAAAGGGAGGATGGCTTGGAAGTAGGGGTAGCCATCGAGAGAGGGACAATGGGCAAAGGTCAACCTGGGGTGGAGGAGGCAACTCTGGTTGCTCAGTAGGGGTAGGTTTCTTCCTGCGGCGAGTGCTTCCTTAGCGCGAGCAACATCTTTAGCTCGGGTGGCTTCCATTAAACCTATCTGCCAAAAGAGAACAAGAGTACATTAGCACGAAATATGTCATACCATACAAGTACATTAGGCAAACCAGGAAAAGCTCTACCTATAGTTTCACCAAGCAAATCTGCCCCAACAGGACTCAAACCAAAATGACATAAAAGGCGTGTGTCAGTTAACTGGCCCAAATCACGATTTTGCCAATTCAAATATGTAAGGAGTTGCTTATACATAGCAGACATATTTTTTGGGGGATAGGTGTTGGACCCCTCAAGCTTTTCCAGGAATTCGCGACGAAAATTCCATTCTACACCTGGGGGAGGAGCAACGAAGAAGTAATCTCTCTTCCATTGCTTCTCTGCGGTGGGATAAACAGAGAAAAAGGTGGCTTCACCTCGGGAAGTCAGGTAAAACACACCGCCATCACCCGAGGTAGAACGAGGAAGGAATAGGGAATAGAAAAAATCGAAAGTAGGCAAATGACCACACTGGCTAACTCCATCATTCTAATGGCATTAGGAGCAAACTAGTTAAGGGGCAATCTGTATTTCTGAGCTATGGAAATATAAAGTGGAGGAATAGGAAAGCGCAAACCTGCGCGTAGATGTGCTACATAAAAGCAAGTAAAACCAACAGAAGGACGGTGGGGTCTATCCTCTGTAGTAGGAACCAGGATTCGATAGGAAGACGAAATTCCATAATTCAGGCGGATTATCTGCTCTTGTTGAAGGGTGAACCTAGACCTAATGGTTTCCCAAAACCGATCACTTTTGGCTAAAAAGGTTTTTTCCTTTTTATCTAAGGCAACACGTTCTGCATAACCTAGTGCATCTGGGTCTGGCTGGTCCGGATTCTCATTATCTGAGTCTAGCCCAGCCGGACTCCCTCCTAGATTTACGCTATGGTGGGGTGAAGGAGGGCCGGAGGCCTGATGACCGTCGGACTGAGTTTCCGAGGAAATATTAACAAAATTTTTACCCCCAATTTTTGGAGTAGCAGTGTACAAATCCCTTACATAGGAAGAAGCAGCAGCATCAAATGACTCATGTTCTAAGAGATTAAAACGTGCTTCCCGATTTTGAGAATCGGATCCTAAGCTATCAGACATATTGAGGCAGGGAAAGAGGAAAACACAACAACAAAACACAAAACAACCAAAACAAAGAAAGAAAAAAGAGATTAAAAAGAGGAGGAAGTACCTAGGAGGGAAGCGATCGTGGAGTAACTGCCGGAGAAGATGGAGTTGCAAGGAAGAAGAAGGAGGATGAGGGATTTTGTTAAAAAGATCAAGAGAAACGGAAGAATGAAATAAAATTTGGGAATTTTTGGCAATAAAATCCGATAAGATTTTTTGAATTTTGGTAACTGCTCGTCCTGGGGAAACGCGGGAGTAATTGTGGGCCACACACGTGTCCCCATTAAGCAACTTCCAAAACATAGATTTGGCGGCTCAAACTGGCGAAGTAATGATGATGGTGCAGCTTTTCGAGGCACGACGTGATAACTGCAAGAGCATGGGGGGACTCAACCGTCAAAGACTTTTCATATCAAATCAAAGATTAGGGTTTTCTCGGATCTACCTGGGTAGGACGACCAGTTGCATAGATCACTCAGCTCTATAGCTGGGGCAGCCCTGCAGTCTTGCAGATGCTTCAGCTTGACCCACATGATATTTTCTTTACAACTCTCACAATTTGACAAGTCAAATTGTTGAGTTGGGGAGACTATTGATGTGGGTGGAAAATGGACATTGGGCCAAGCTGAAGAGCCCAAAGTTTAATGGGTCGAGATTTATCACTAACATGGGCCGAAACTCTTCTAGAAGGAAATAAGCCCATCCCGGTTTGTCTGGTTGACCCTCCAACCTGGACCTGCAGAGGAGGATATTCCTATATAAGGCAAGACTAGAGACAAGAATCCATTAAGTTGAAGACCTTTCCAAAATAAAGACTTGCTACAATTAGGCTCAAGATATGGGAATAAATCAGCATTAATGACGCCAAGAATAGAAGATTATGTCTTCTAATTATCATTATTATGTAATTAAGGCTTAGTTGACTTACTATATTTTACCATACCCATCAAAACTTGTATATAAGCATGGTGGAAGCATAATAAAACGGATACTCACTTTTCTCCCGTGGACGTAGGTCTAATTTCTGGACCGAACCACGTTAAAACTCTTGTTATTTACATAATCGCACTCATATTATTATTATATCTCGCAATTATACTCATATTATCCCTATTATTAATATAAATATTATTGGTGTGCAACCCATACACATCAGTATGAATTTAATTCTCAAAGGCTTTCGGTATGGCTGGGAGGCAAATTCCGCTGAATAAAAAAATTCCTTTTCAGCCATTTTGAATTTTCCATTTGATTTGCAATCTCTCTTTCAAATCCAGTCTTTATATATGTTAAAAGTAAGGAAACTTAGTTCTTGAATGGGGTAGGCAAAGGATTGGAAAATCATGTGGAAAATTGGATATCAAATTGGGGACTAGAATTATTTTTGTGAATGTGGTTGATTCAATTGAAAGAATTTATTCAAGAAGCTCAAGTCACATATTTTCCTTTTGGAAATATTCTGGAGAAGGACGATCACCGTAATTTTGAATTACGCATATTTATGCAGGAAATTGTATATGCATAATGAAAAAGAACTAGCATGTAAAATGTAATAGGAGTGTATCTGCATTTTCCCATATTTTTTTTTTCATTTCTTCATCTGAAATGTTGTTGGCATGATTAAGCAGGTGTGGAGAAGTTTATGACCAATATGACGAATCACAAAGTGGTGATTACAGGTAGGATTAATCACAAAGTTTATGAAATTAGGTTTATCTTGTCCATGGAGAAGTTGCGTATGTATCCTTTAATTTCACCTCTTCAGTTCCAACTCCTAATCACCCATCACCATAAAGTTCTTTTTACCTAATGATTTCGAGGATTTTGAGTTAGTGGCAGTCCACTCTATTTGCTTAAGAAGTAGAAACAAACCTTCGACAAATATAATTTTCACCCAATTATTTGAAGATGAAGGTTCATTCATTTTCGAAATGATCCCAGTCCTCGAATTTGTCATATATAATAATGGAAAAGGATAAAAAAATTGATTTTTGTCCATATAACATAGCCATGGTGAAACCTTATCAAAGAAAAACATAGCCATGGTGAATAACTTCTTTGCCATAGTCAAAATCAATTGACCACGACTTCGTCACGGCTTTAGTGTGGTATCTACAAGCATGACCAAACCATTGTCCATGGCTTATAGCCATTGTCAATGTTTGGTTCATTACAGACTATGATGCACGGACACTGACACGGATACGACACGACACGGACACTAGACATGGCATTTTTTAAAAAAATTAGGACATGACACAGCTCCGACACGAATGTCAAATATATATATAGCATATATTAGATATTGATTTTTATTTCAATATAATTTGTTAGAAAAATAAAACTATGAAAATGTTGTTTATTTGTTTTATGTTAAATTTGTATTTCCATTGTTTCTTTGTAAATCTCTATATGTTTGAAAAAATTCAACTATTTATCAACAATAAGTTAATAACGAGTGCAAAACAAATATAGCAGCCACAAAATACAATGCAATTACAAATACAATCAAAGTATCAAATGCTCAACAATTAGAATTATGATTTATAAAGTTTTTCTATTTATAATTAGAACCCCACACTTTTTAATTTCTTAGAAAAATTGTCAAATGTGTCATCACCGTATTGGACACACATTTGATCGTGTCTAACACGGTGTCCGAATTGCTTTTTTAATTTTTAACCATGGACACCTATTAGCCGTGTCCGACACGTGAAGGAGGTGTGTCGGAGGCGTGTCGAGTCCGACACGCCCCCAACACCTCCCGGAGATAATTTTTGGAGTATCCGTTCTTTATAGATTACAAATCATGACTTTTCGATCATTATAAAAAAGTGTTAGATTAGAATTTCTTCTACCACGATTTGTTAGAGTTCAAATAGTTAGCATTATTTTTTCACCACGGTTGACATTAACATGACAGTATGAAACATCTATCACAGTCGACGTTTGCTTAAATACTTTGTTTTCTTGTAGTGGCCAAATGCAATCCGTATAAAAAGAATATTTTTCAACTGGCAGATGTTTAAGCCATATCATTTATATCACAAAGTAAAAGTTATCATCATTACTAGCTCAAATATCCTATAAGTTCGATACATATAATTTAATTATTTTCTGCTCTGATTTTTCATGCAATAATTAATACTTCTAAAAATCATATATTTATTTTAGCTTTTCTCAAATGTTCATCCTTAATAAAAAGATGAATAAAGTCTTCTAATATCGCTATAGATAGACTAACAAAAATACAATTCCTAATAATTTAATAAAATATTAATAATTTTCAAAGAGTTATATTATATTTTTAATAAATATAAATTAATATATAATGACAAATACAAATAACTTTTTTCATAGACCAAAAGTAATTACAAGCATAATATATATAATGCTAATGTAAAACTAAATTTGTTTTATGTTGGAATAATTATTTTAATTCATATTTTGCCAAAACATTTGCAAATCTATATATACCCGCTTATATATTTCATTAGTAGAAATTTCATGTAACATTTACCAAACGATCCAAGCTAAATCTTGTGAAAAACTTAATTCGAAAATCTATTGATTCTAATTGTTGGAGTACAACTAGAATTCTTGTTTGTGGTGGAGTATTATCAATTCTCAAGTTTTAAGTAATTGAAATAGGGTTATACAACAATACTTGATTTGGGGTCATTTCATAATTATAGAAAGTCCAGAGCTTGATTTCGAGGGTGTTTGGCTAAGCTTATAAGATGTTTTAGAGCTTATAAGCTTAGCCAAACACCCTCGAAATGAAACTCTGGACTTTCTATAATTATGAAATGACCCCAAAGATGTTTTAGAGCTTATAAGCTTTATAAATTTGTTTGGTAATCTTTTTTTTTTAAAAAACAGCTTCTCCTAAGAGAGTGTTTGACTAAGCTTATAAGCCTCTCTAATCATCTTATAAGATGTTTTAGAGCTTATAAACTCTATAAATTTGTTTGGTAAATTTTTTAAGAAAACAGCTTATAAGACTAAAAAATAAGCTGTTTGGATCTTATAAGCTGTTTTTAAAAAAGTAACTCACCTCCACATTTTTTTAAACATCTTATAAGCTCTTAAAACATCTTATAAGATGTAGGAGCTTATAAGATATTTTGGATAAGCTTAGCCAAACACCCTCTAAGACTAAAAAATAAAATGTTTGGGTCTTATAAGCTATTTTTAAAAAAGTAACTCAACCCTACCTTCTTTTAAACATTTTATAAGATGTTACATCTTATAAGCTCCTATGTTACATCTTATAACCTCTTAAAATATCTTATAAGATGTAGGAGCTTATAAGATATTTTGAATAAGCTTAGCCAAACACCCTCTTTGTAATACACACAAATCTACTTGGACACCCGATTAAAAAGTGTCTGTAGAGTGCTAATCTCACTGTTTTCTGTGAGATTAGCGGTACTCTATAATAATACTGATATTTATATACTTATATAGTATTTATTAATTTCATATTCACAAATAATTGTATAGTAGCACACATTACATATTTAATTTCAAGTTTACTTTTCATTTTTTACTTGGATCAAATTTTTATCTTTGTTATTTCGTAAAACATAGTTATATTTTATTTTAATAGCCCAAATGACGTATTTATATTTTCTATTTAAATATGACATTAAATTTTAAAAAATTCGGTAGAATTTACAAGTTCACAAAATATAAATATACTTATGTTAAGTAATCTCTTATATTCCACCACAAAGTCTTCTAAATAAATAGTTCTAAACGGACTAAAACCTTTATGAACTCAAAATGAAACAATTGATTAGTTTATATCTTTGAAGTTTGTTTAACTTGAATTTCGTAAAATGCTTTTCATCTAAATTTTCGGAGGCTCCCGACTCAAGATACATTTTGTCCAACTATTTTGTCATGCTTATTTCAACTATACTTTTTTATAAGATACATTTTCTTGTTTCAAGGGAATGGTTACAGAGTTGACAATAAATCATTCTTATGGTATGATTCTTGACAAACATGCTGGGCTTCAATTTCAAATACTACAGAATGCGCAACTTGTACAAAATGTAATGAGGAAGACATAAAAACCACACCAAGGTAAACATAGTATAATATTTTCAAACAATAATGGTTACTAAACATAAAATTATAAAATATTTTAGATCGTCTAAAAGTATAAGTTGGTTCTAAATGCCGTACAAGACGAAAACATTGCATGTATTTCAATGTTTGAGGCTACAACAACATCATATGTTGGATGCCCTGTCAATGAATACATAACATCAGTTTAAGAGGTAAATTATAGTATGATACATTTCTCCATAATGAAACTAAATGGTATATGACACAAACATTATCATTTATTTTAATTTTTTTTAAAAGAAAGGTAACATTTACACATATGTAGTATTCACAGACACACACACACACATAAATATATATATATATATATATATATATGAGATATTTGGAGAAATTATATTTTTGATCCCATAAATTTCCCCCATTTAAATTTTGGTCTCATTCATACTCCATATCACGTGTCACTCATGCACGAAATCTTCCCAAAAACCAGTCAAAATGTTGACTAACGGAGTTGACTGTTAAAGTTTGGATGGGAAATTCCGTTGGGACCAATGAGACATTTTATAAGTTTAAAGATTAAATATGAGAAATTTGTAATGAATGTGACCAATATTAAAATGGGTCAAAGTTATGAGAAGAAAAATGCATTTTTCTCGAGATATTTAGTAGTCTCATATTAAGTTAATTATATTACAAGAATTAATTTCTATTAATTGAATATAAATGTACCAAATAGATAAACTTTGTTCCTACATTCAATTATTTCATAGTAAAAGGTTATGTATTTTCTATGATTTTTCCCGTGTGGTAAACAAAATACTCAATTACTACAATTTGTCTTATTTGAAGGTAAAAAGTTATATTTTTACCACACCCCCTGCATATGGGAAGTAAAAGTTATACTGAACTGTGGAATTCGCCAATTAAAAAAATCGGATCAGAAACAACTGAAAATTAAGTGGCAATTGGAAATTAAAATTGGCTCTAAAAAGTGCAAAATGATTAGGGAAATTTTGAACGTTCTGCAAACCCTTAAATCATTAAACGATGTGCTCCTCTTTCTCTTAATTCTTGTTCCTCCTCTTTTCTTACCCTCCACAATTCACCTTAACTTTCCTCCATATAACAGTCTACGCAAACTTTGGAAATATGTTGGTGAGTCCCTCTCTTTTTTGTATATATTTGTTCAGTGTAGTTCCCAATGAAGATTAATTTGATGGAACCGTGTCAATTTGCTTGTAAATTTCAATTGCATTGATGGATATTTCAAAACAATTAATCTTTGATTATATAAATCAATTGTGGGGTTTGTGTACATGTATTTCAGTTGTTCTTGTAGAAGAATCGGGTGTTGACATGATATAACCCTCGATGAAGAGAGAGTGATGTAGGTGATTGAATATTTGAGCCAGGGTACGTAGGAGAGTTCATCTTTAATTTCTGCATTTACAATTTCTACATTCTGTAAATTCCAATCACATCCTTTTCTTGCAGGATCGGAGTTCTAACAATTTTGCACCCATTTCCCTTGCTTTAGTATTTAATTTGTATTAAATTTTCTCTCCTATTTGCTTTCCCTTTCATTTTCTTAACCAAACAAAGGAAAATGATTTTTCTTTTTCTTTTTCTAGCAATTTTCTTGAATCAAAAAGATTGTTAATGAGTTTTGTTAGATTAGAAAAAACCCGGTAGAGAACTTGTATTACTGAGTAACATATTTATAGAGATACATGTACTTGGTAAACAAGAAATCCTATCTATAAACAAGGAAGAGATAAATACAAGGAAATAGAAAGAAACCTAAATTAACGTAAATACTAGAAAGAAATGGAAAAATATTATATTATCTAACACTCCCCCGTAGTCGAAACATGAGAGTCTTGAACGTTAAGACTGGACAGAAGAAATCTAGTCATAGAGAATTTGAGAAGAAGACGGCGGCCTTAAGAGGCGGCGGTTGCGATTCTAAGTCCTCATCTTCAAAGGGTGAGCGGCGGCAGCTAACAAACTACAAGCAGCGGCGGCTAAGTGCAGCGGCCCCCTTCCAAAGAGAGAAGACGGTGGCATAAAATAAAAAGACGGCGGCTCCAAGTCCTCATTTTCCAAGAATGAGCGGCGGAGACATAAAATAAAAATTCGGCGGCTCCAAGTCCTCGTTTTCCAAGGTGAGCGCAACGACAAAAAATAATAATAAAACTAACTAAAATAGATAAGGGGCGCCGGACGGGGACGAAAACTTGAGGATGGCGGAAGCGAAAGATCGAGATACCATCGCTCTGATACCATGTTAGATTAGAGAAAACCTCGTAGGGAACTTGTATTACTGAGTAACATATTTATAGAGATACAATTTGTTGACACCTAAAATAAAATGGGCTTCTCAATTTAAAAAGCCCAAACGACCTATATATTAATTCGAAATTGGGCTTAAGATAAAAGAGCCCAAGCAACCTTTATTAATAGGTTAATTCAAAATTGGGCTCAAGTTGAAAGGCCCAAGCAGCCTCGTTAATTAGTTAAATACGAAAGAAGACTTAAGTTGAGAAAGCCTAAAATGGCCCATATGTTGATTAGTTAATTCGGGAATGGGCCTAAGTGTTTTAGATTTGTTTTGCAAGGAACAGGTCCAAGCCCCATATTCTACAAAGTCAAAAGTCCGAAGTCATCCAATCTAGGGACACGCCAACAAAACAAGTTTGAAAACACGGTTGAAGGCAGTTCCCAACTGCAAAAGACGTGGATACGTGATAAAGGGCAAGGTGAAGAAGAGAAAGAAAAAAACAACAAACAGATCAAAGCTGCATATTTTTATCTTTTTTCTCTCTAGGAGTAGGCGTAATCTTAGGAGTAGCGTAGTTTAGTTAATTCCGTAGATTAATTTCTGGTGATCAAGAGTTGATATCAATCATACATGCGGCTCGAACAACTTTGTAACACACAATTGGGGATCAATATGAAGGTATAATATTTATCGCTTTTATCAGATTTAAGTATTTGATAGATAAAGTTATATCTGGACTTGTATCTTCCTTTCTTATCTGTTTTCATTAATTGCGGTCCGAACAACAATTTTAAACAACACATCGAAGTGTTAAAGTCTGAACCACCGTCTAGCGTATCGAGTTCGAACGCAGGGGTTGTTAGATAATTCTAAGTGGAGAATTATCACGGGACTTGAGTTAACCGAATTAGCTCTTCCTTATTCAATTTGTTTTTATCCAGAAACAAATTTTTGGCGACCACAGTGGGAGCTGATTCCCGTAAAATCAACTTTCTAAAGATCGTTTAAGTCATATTGACTAGACCAACAATGACAGACGAGTTCACTCGTGATGACTGCACCGAGGATTTGGATATCCAACTGGTGGTAAAAAGTAAAATCAAAGCGGATAAAATCTACGAACAATTTTTCCGACTCATGAAACAAACTCTAGCAAGTGCTCGAGAAGATTAAAGGAGAGAATTCAATGATCAGTACCAAGCACTGGCACAAGAGTCTACCGAATATTCACAGCAATTGTACAAGATATTGTTGTGAGTACTCGAGATGGTCTTGCTCGAGAAGTCACCAGGGTTATAACTGAGCTCGGGGAAATCTTTAATCAAACTTGTGATGTTTTTTCAAACATGATAAATACACAAGTAGTCTTGGGTCTCGAACCCTTAATCAACAAGCATAATACTTTAGTCGAAAAGGTATCATAGTTGGTAGAGCCAAGGACTTAAAGTAGATATATTAACCCGAATGAGATTCCTCTGGGATATCCTCGAGAAAACGGGCCTCGGAGTGGTCAATTTGAAATTGGTCAGACTTCAGGGTCCTCACCTCTCGAGAACAATAATAATGTTAATAATAACCCTCAAAATATAAATTCAAGTTATAACCAAACACCACATCCTAATGCATATAATACGAGCTTGAACCCACATAATACTCAAAATACAAGGCCGCAGTGTCCCATACCACCGAACGGAATGGGACAAACTCCGGAGGGATATCCTCTAAATGTGAATCTTGGAAGTCTCGAGACAGGATTTAACTTTACCCAAGGATATTTTGCTAGGGGCAAAACCAGCATCAGGGGCCAAGTTTTCCTTGAGTCTTGCTAGCATCTAGATCCGCGACTTGGGCCAGATAACCTACTCGAGTGTTTTCCAGGGTGGGGACTCGAACTTGGAGTTGGCCCAATTGCTGTGACCCCACGGGATATATCTTTGCTTCGAAGGGAATAAAGCCTTGATCGATTAAACCCTGGATAGCAGTTAGGCGACTCTTGAACATTTGCCTCGCCACAACAAACATAGGGCGACACTGGAAAGCAATCCTCGGTGTTGCGCCGTCCAAGAGCGATCGAAGCCTCCCAAGCATCTCTTGGTTAGTCGGATCAAGTTTGATCACATTAAGGGCTTCGCTTGAATCAGCCCTCGAGAAGGGCAGAAGCTCAACATTCCCTGAGAATTATAAACAAAGTAACTTAATGAAAATGGATAACGAAAATGGGGTATGATAACATAGCAAATACACTTACCTTCGACTGAGACGATATTTGTGGGCACCGCTGCATTCGGAGTGGAAGGGGCATCCCGGACCTCAAGAGATTGAGTCACAATTTGATCTTCAAGAATCTCCTCAAGGGTAATTTCGACACCTAGGGAAATAAAAGGTTAATCTAATCATAAGAAACGTTTCGAAAAAATATTAAAATAATTACAGCTTACCTTCGAATGGTGGGACTTCAGTAGTTTGTTCAACAGGCTTCGAGGAATCCAGCTTGAGAGCTTCCTCAGCAGTGGCTTCTTTTTCTGCCACTAGGGCAAGCTTCTCGACAGCGGTCTCTTCACTCGAAGAACCTACAAAACGAAGGATTTGAAATGATCCGGGTTAAGAAACTATTGTCGAAGAAAAATAATAAAATCTTAATAAAACTATTGCTAAAATAAATACCTGAGGAAAGGTCTTCGAGAACTTGAGTACGTTCTTCTGACTAGGATTGGGTATCATGTAAAGGTGCTTCGAACGGAGCCTCTGCCAGTAAGGGGATATCTAATTCGACCTCATCCTCTATCTCGATTACAGGAGTGTCAGCGTGTGTAGTTTCTTTCGAGGGACTCACTTCAGAAAGAGCCTCACTCGAAGGGCCTGCATATAAGCACCTTTTAGTGTAAACGAAGAAAGGTATTTATCAAGCATAAGACTCATAATTTGGTAAAATAATAAATGCTTACCGGCCTCAAAAGACCCATGTAATCTGCGTCTTTGGAATACGATGGGCGCATCCTCATCTTCATCTTCATCCTCGGAAGCAGTTTGGAGGGTTGGGGAAGAAGGCTACCGAATAGTAATATCCCCAGTTCTGCGTCTTCGAGTGGCGATTGGAGATACAGCGGTAACTGGGGCCTTCGATTTGGCTGCCTCCGAGGAGCGGGCAGGTGGAATAGGTCTGAGAGGAGGCACCGCTAAGGCTTCAGACTCTCGAAGAGCCTGGAAAAGCCCCTCATGTGCTTGGACTAAGGGGTTATCCCTCTCGAATCTCTACCCCGAGGCGAGTGGATAAGGGATAATATACTCATCATCATGCTTACATAAATCGAAATAAAAAACCAAAACTATTCAAAGTGCGTAGAGAAATAAAAAAAAATCCTTAAGTACCCATACCTCAGGGGACAGTAGTGTTGACAAGGCAGTCATTTGTACAGAGCCCGAACAGAGTCTTGTAGCGTCCATGACCAGCTTTCGAATGATTTGTCTCGAGAAGTTGCACGGCAAGACTCTATTCCAGAACTCGGCAAAATGTGGATCCACTCGAAGGATCCTATAGAAGACCGGGATGGGAGAAATGGCAACTTGGCTGGAGGGTTTCCCTCGAATGGATGCCTCTGCCAATTCCCTCTTTGTCTTGGGGATAGTGTATGATTTGCCTGATCATGGATGATTTAAAGTGCCTAGAAAAGGCAGGGCAAAGCTTTGGCTAATACCAAATTGCCTCGAGCATAACTGCAAAAACACAGAAGCAACAGGTAAGTAAACAAGAATATTCACTTGAAGGTTCATACATGAAAAAGTTTATAAATACCTGAGGATTGTAAACCTCAACCCCGGGGTTGTTATCTGCATATAAGAGGTCTTGAGAAGATAGGATAGACCTCCAGTAAGGACGATCCTCATCAGTACGCCTCAAGGAGTCAAATGCTCGCAGCCAAGATGGCAGGGCTGCATGAGACCAGTGATCAAGAGCTTGATCATGTCTTGTCTCGAAAAAGGGGGCACCATTTGGAAATGTGCAATGGGTTGTATATTGTACTTAGCACCATCAAGTAGGATGCCTTCTCGAGGGGTATAAAAAGGTTTACGGCTGCCTCCCCATAGTACGCCCAATTCGAGATGGGCTGGATAATCTTTGAGGATTGAGATTCCTCTTCGATTGAAGGAGTGCTGATATTTAATAACTCGGGATAATACAAAAATGCCCAGCAGGTTAACAACCACAGCGGGCCTGCAACCCTCCTGACCCTCGAAGGCTCTTCATAGATGTGAAACATCATCCTGTAGAAGTGGGCCAGGATAAAAGGACCCAACTCGACGGGATCCAAAGTGGTGGCAATATTGGCAGTAAGAGGTAAGAATGTCTTATTGACTGCACAACCTGCGTTCATGAGTAGGCGGCAGAAGACATAATTCAAAAATAATACCTCTTCGAAATTGGTGACCTCGTCATCTGTATCGGTGAAGTGTTTGACTAAGCCCGAGTAGGAAATGTTGGCACCCCCACTTTTGCCGTGGTGTTTGAACCAGATATTGGTGGCCTTTAGGAGTGCTCGAGCATCCCCCTCTGCTTCACCAGTATGTGATACGACCCTGTAGGGGGATGTTCCAGTGATAAGGGCCACATCTTCAAGAGTGACCGTCTGAAATCCCCGAGACAAGACGAAACAGTTATATGAAAGGTGCCATGAGAGAGAAAGGGCACCTGTCATCACTTGTTCAAAGGGTAGGGTTTGGTAGCAGGCTATTCGAATTAGCCCTATTATTCGATTGACCTCCCATTTAGCATGAAATCGACTGAGGCGATTAAACCATGGAAAGGCATCAGTATTGCTAATCCAGCCAATGGTTGGTTTCGTCGAATTAATCCAGGTAAGTTTGTGGGACCCTTTAAGACAGATTGGGGCATTATCAGTCTCCAGAACAGGCCAAGTCCCGAGCAGATTGGGAACATTCGGAGCATCGACTTCGAAGGCAAATGACTAGAAATGAGGACCCAAAGCCAGATGGCTAAGAGTTTGACCACGACGGTCAGAGGTCCATCGAGGGATGATATACGTTGTGCTGAGAGAAGATACCTTGGCATCAGAGTAATGGGCTTCGAATGCCCTAATTTCATCATATACGTCTGATGTCTCCTCACAGTCCAAAGCGGACGCTCGAGGAACTAGGGAAGTCAGGCTATGTACTGAGTTATGTAGGGGAAAAGCCATTTTTGCGAAAAATGGTAAAGAATACACAAACGAGAACTGGAGTAGGAATGGAGATTTGTTCGGCTTGAATTTGCACTCAAGGAGGAAAAGAAGATGAAAGTTGGAGTTCTTATGTATTCCGAGACTGACATACAGGAATTTATAGGTTTTCTTATCACTGTTCAGTGAAACGACACACTCAATTAAATGAAAGGTAGTGGGGAAGATGACCGCAAAAGAGCGCGTCTTTCCATAGCCGCCAAATTTATTAGAAGTCTGTTACAAAAAGGCATGACTTTTGATGACATGGAATCCGAATGGTCGTCCATTACTAAAAATAGCTGCCAAATTTATTAAAAGCCTGTTACAAAAAGGGATGATTTTTGATGAACTGGAATCCGAATGGTCATCTATTACTAAAAAGAATGAACGTGTCTTTTAATACACATGAATCCGAATTATTCACATGTATTAGGGGGGCATTTGTTTACACCTAAAATAAAATGGGCTTCTCAATTTAAAAAGCCCAGACGACCTATATATTAATTCAAAATTGGGCTTAAGATAAAAGAGCCCAAACAACCTTTATTAATAGGTTAATTCGAAATTGGGCTCAAGTTGAAAGGCCCAAGCAGCCTCGTTAATTAGTTAAATACGAAAGAAGACTTAAGTTGAGAAAGCCTAAAATGGCCCATATGTTGATTAGTTAATTTGGGAATGGGCCTAAGTGTTTTAGATTTGTTTTGCAAGGAATAGGTCCAAGCCCCATGTTCTACAAAGTCAAAAGTCCGAAGTCATCCAATCCAGGGACACGCCAACAAAACAAGTTTGAAAACACGGTTGAAGGCAGTTCCCAACCGCAAAAGACGTGGATACGTGATAAAGGGCAAGGCGAAGAAGAGAAAGAAAAAGACAACAAACAGATCAAAGCTGCATATTTTTATCTTTTTTCTCTCTAGGAGTAGGCGTAATCTTAGGAGTAGTGTAGTTTAGTTAATTTCGTAGATTAGTTTCCGGTGATCAAGAGTTGATATCAATCATACATGCGGCTCGAACAACTTTGTAACACACGATTGGGGATCAATATGGAGGTATAATATTTATCGTTTTTATCAGATTTAAGTATTTGATAGATAAAGTTATATCTGGACTCGTATCTTCCTTTCTTATCTGTTTTCATTAATTGCGGTCCGAACAACAATTTTAAACAACACATCAAAGTGTTAAAGTCTGAACCACCGTCTAGCGTATCGAGTTCGAACGCGGGGATTGTTAGATAATTCTAAGTGGAGAATTATCACGGGGCTTGAGTTAACCGAATTAGCTCTTCCTTATTCAATTTATTTTTATCCAAAAATACAATTACTTGGTAAACAAGAAATCCTATCTATAAACAAAGAAAAGATAAATATAAGGAAACAGAAAGAAACCTAAATTAACATAAATACTAGAAAGATATGGAAATATATTATATTATTTAACAAGTTCAATAGGAGAAAGAAACAATTTTAAAGATACAAAATGGCTCCTACCTACTGTGAGATTGATCTCCAATGAACTTGTGAAAACATTCAAAACTCTAGGTTGCTGACTTTTAACTAATATTTGGACCTTTCACCATTGTTGATGCTAATACACCTTATGAAGAGACGCATATGCTTTAAAGTCTATGTTGTGCTTGTAATAATCATGAGAACACATTTATATAATTTTGAAAAAGAATTAGCCATACAAGAGAATAAGAAAATCCAAAAAATCTAAATTCATGAAGACTAGGATTGTGAATAATCCATTTGATAAAATAAGACTTTGACCTAAAATTGACTAAATGAGATGATAAGAAAGTTACGAAAGCAGAAAAAAATGAAAACTTACAAACAAATTCAGCAATTTACTATTTAACTGCAAACTTAATAATGATAAATATTTAGGAAATAAAACCAATGAAAGCGTGACAAAAGAATGTCATCAGTTGTTGCAAGATTTTTTTTTTTAAAAAAAAGTAACTGGTAAACTAATCATTCTTTTTGCTCGCTTGGATTTTTATATCACATACAACAGATAATTGAGCTACAAAAGCAATCAAACAAAATGTTATTATGTGAAAGAACATTAGGTATAAGTAATTTGGCAAAATTACGAATTTTCTAATCACGTTAAACATGACCATATATAGTATTCTTTTATGAATGTTATGTTTTGTATATTTTGATTACAAAATGACTATCAAGTTTGATGTCTTTTATTTTTTCTAATGATACAAACAATACAAAAGCTAAGTATCTATTTTGTTGAATAAACTAATATAAAAAATAATAACATTAACTGATCAAACTAAATTAAGAATATAGGTTATGATAATACACACTTTAGTATTATATTTGGTTGTAGTCTACCATCAAGTTAAATTTTCACTGACATGATAAAATTTATAAATTACAACTTTTATCTTATTACTATCAACATTGTTTATATAATATGTCTATTTCCATATAATACAAAATTTAGTACTAAAATCAAAACAAAAAGAGTACTGGCAAAATGACGCACGTGTTGCAGGCATCCTTCGATTTTGTTCTTCATATACATTGTTTCAATTGATGGGGTGATTGATTAAAGAATTTCATTTTCCCGTCGCAATTAATAGAAAAACAAAAATGAATACTGGAAACTTAGTGTCATAGAGGATGCAATTGAAAGAGTACAATCGGTGATGAATCAAGAATGAGAAAAAAAGAAAGAGAATCAAGAAATCTATAAAACGTTTTTACTTGAAAGGAAATTAAAAATAAACACACTATATATTCTAAAGAGATGATGGAAACAAACAAAACAACTGACAATAAACAATAAGGAGAGAGCATCAACAACATAATTTTAAGTAATGATGTAGAGACATTAGCAATTTGAGACATAAATATAAAAGAAATCCATGAAGTCAAGTAAAATTAAAGAAGGTTGCAACATCTATCAAGATCAAATAAGAGGACTAATGAGACCTTCAAATACGATTAAACCTACTTTTATTTATATTTTATGCTACTTATCATTTCAATAACAATTGTAGATCATCCTATTTTACTTATGAAGTGTTGTTCTGAAATTTTAAATTTATTCGTTCAAGTATTTAAAATTTTGTAATTATTTTAACAACATTCGTATGAACCACGTGCAGCGCATGTGTGCTTTACTAGATATAAAGTAATGTTAAGACTAAAATACCCCTTTAACAATAAAGTAATGTTACCCTCTAATAAATAAGTAATGTTAATTTCAAAAAGCTTTGTCTTAATTATTGATATGATGTCATATGGTACATGGCTTGGATCCATAGATACATGTATAAAGCATTAATTATATGAAGGACGATACTGATTAATGCCTACCCATTTAAAAAAAAAAGTGAAACTCTGACTTCAAAATTCCATTTAGAAATCTGTATGGGTGGAATCTATTTCATGTTTTCTTATGAGAAACTTGACCATTTAATGTTTTGGAATTTGCTATTTGGAATTTGATTTCACTTGAATGGATGGCCATGAACGTACTATTTCTTTTAAGTAATTTGAATGAACTTTTGGTTCGTGCCTTGCAATGAAATTTACGGCAATATATTTATGTTTACTAATTTGTTCAATTAAGGAGCATGTCGTGTGTGTATATATATACATATGACGTTTCATGCTATGCCGAAAGGGCTGAATGGGCCGAAAGGATGAAATGATTTTAGTTAGGATCGAAAGAGATTATGAATTTATTTTCTGTTGCGATTTATGTTAATATTGATGAATTGTGTAAATTGATGAATTCTTTTGATCAAAATCGTGCAAGGGTATGAATAGCTATGTCAAAGTACTAAAATTTAAATTTGATACTTATGGTTACAAAATTAGGACTAAAATCATTCGACATACATGATTACAAGTAGTTAACAAGTGCAAACATAAGTAAAATAACATGCTTATTTAGTTAAGAAAGAATCGTTGTTCTATGATGTTTTTTTGTTTAAGTTGAAAATTTTAAACTTATTGAACATATAACTTAAAATTTAAAATTTTTATTCCCTAAAATGCATACTTATTCTTATTATGTTGAATTCTGAACAAATATTTGATAACTAAATTCATATTAATTAATTATATTAATCCAACGAACTTCATCAATAAAATCATTTCAATTACATGAGTTCATATAAAAAAAATTCTACTATGAAAGTTCGACAAATTTAAAAGGTTCCTAAAAATACAAATACAAAAGATAAATTATAAGTATCTAACATGTGAAATTTTTAAGTCTGGTCAAAATATAATATAGTTAAGCAACATATGCATATAGTGATATATTAATTCTTGGGAATAATTTTACACTAAATTTTTATAAGTAATTTAATAGTACACATATCGTTTAGTTTTGATTTTTTAATTATTTATTCTTTTCATGGATTAACTTATTAATATCCATATATATTTTGTTAATTATATATCCACTAACTATTTCATGATTTTTAATTATGTTTGTTAATGATATATGTGCATACTTATATTATATAATTTATACCATATTATTATGCGATAGATTGATTGGATATCTTAACTTTTTTTTTTTAATTCAAGACGAAAGGGGGTACCCTAAATATTTAGCCCGACAAGCCCGGGTTGATAGTCATAATTCTCGGCCATAAAGACTCTATCTAGCTCCATAAAGGAGAGGAAAGCCACAACTTGTGGCAGTCTGGATTCGAATCCAAGAATTCTTCTATAAAGTGAGAGGTGGATACCACTAGACCAACAGGTTTTGGGTGGATATCTTAACTTTTTTTGTTTTTTTGAATACAAAGGAAGGGGGTACCCTAGTTTGTTAACTCGACAAACCCGGGTTAATAGTTACAATACGGGTCCAAGTATGACCATCTAAATCATCTTGGAGAGCTCGTTGAAGTCTCACTTCGGGAGTGTTCCTAAACTTCAACCGCGAACCGAAACCCATTTTTGCAAGTTTGTCCGCAACTTTGTTGGCTTCTCGCCACACAACTTGAATAGACACTATCCAATCTCGTCTCAGGATATTTCGGATTTGGTCTATTGCATCAAACTGATGGTGTGCCGTGGAGGCATCCACAATGCTATTAACTGCCAATCTGCAGTCGGATTCAAGGACAACATTTCGAATTTTCAAATCCCAAACCATCTCCAAACCTTGTTTAATGGCGTGCACTTCGGCCTTCAACTGGGAACACAGATCGATACTCCCACTGAAGCCCCTAATCCATGTTCCTTGAGCATCCCGTATCACTCCCCCTATACCCACTCTCGGGTTAGCATCATTTGGTTCTTGACTAACCGGATATCTTAACGTTAAAGTTGATGTTTTGTTAATTGTTATCAGTACACTTGCATTATGTAATACATAAACTATCATGGTATAGGTTGTTGAAAAGTTGAACCTCAAAGTTGATATTTTGTTAAATGTTAGTAGATTTTCATGACCCAATACATATATTTAATTTGTTGACTTTGTAATATTTACAAAAAGTTGCACCAATAAAAATAATTCTATTTCTAAAGATCAATTTTTAATAGGTTGAATGTTTCATAGTGTCTATTACATTTTCAATATATGATATATTAATTTAGTCACTTCTTTACAAATATCTTCTTGATTATGTAGAAAAATGACTAAACAAATGAATTTTCCAATTCAGTTTTAAAAAATTTCAAATTATATTTATAGAAAATAAAGTTTCAAATTTCATTTAATCAAGTTACATAAATAAAAAAATTGTGAAATTCTAATTCGTTTTATATTTTTTACATTTTCAGTTTGATCTACAAGAAAATGATGAATTTTCAATATAATCGACTAGAATTTTATAGACATCGATTAATTTAATTTGATGCTTTATAAGTTGATTTTTAATAATCTTTTCAAAAAGAAAAATGACCTATACCAAACAGGCCTTCAATTATATTTTAAATATGATACTTATGACTAGAGATCACTAAAATTATACGATATATATGATTTGTGAGTCAATAAAATACAAACAAAAGTAAATTAACATGCTTATTTAGTTAAGAAACAATAGCTTTTTATTATGTTTGTTCACTAAGTTAAAATTTTAAATTTATTGTGCATATAACTTTAATTTGTATTAAATGTTGTTTTCTTGATTTATTGTATTCGAAAATTTTATATGTTCATTTGATCAATTACAATTTTGTCTTGATTTTATGAAAACTATATATACTTTACAAATACACTTATCAAAATAAATCATTTGTATTTGAAATATGATTAGCGTCTATTTAGGAAAAAAAATGCTAGGAATGGAATCCATATTATGATGATATCAAGAACCACATTTAAAAATAAATAAAATATATTCGCTATTAAATTATTATCATTCTCTAATGGGTATCCACTTTTACATGCAATGTAAGTATTTTTTTTACTTCTCCTATGTTTTTAATAATAAAATTAAATTTTATAAATAAAAAATATACATTTGATAGTAGCAAACCAAACAAAAGAGAAAGTTGTCACCAAAAAAACAAAAAAAAAAACAAAAGAGAAAGTATGATTTATGTCAACCTAATTGTAATTTCGCCAAGAATGTAATTACGATTCAAGAAGGAGACACATCGGATGATCTTGAGAGCACACACGCAACATTAAATTTAGAAAACAGGAAGAGCGAATAAAGAAGAAATAAGAAGATTACATTTATAGATATCTAATTTTTTAGTCACAATGATGAGACATTTACTAGTACTTAAAGAAGTCAATGAGGGAAAAAAGAAGAGAGTGCTTCATCCATATAAAATAAACAAATGAAATAAGAATTTATTTAGTTGCATTTTATATATGTTCCATCTTTCAATAAATTTAGTTCTTCTTTGTGTTCATTCAATATTTCATGACAATCAATATTTAGTTTTTCAAAAAGTTATAGCTCATTGAACAATAGTTCACTTATTTAAATTATTTTTCTAAATATGTAACATTATTAAATCGAACATTATTTATATACATAAATTATTTAATGAGGGCATATAATTTACGTGCAACACACGTGTTATGTACTAGTTGTTTGAAGTGTATTGAGAAGCAAATGAATTCATTGCTTCGCTTAGTCAGCATAAATGATGGTTCCCCATGTGAATCACCAAATTTGCAATAATATCCAACTCCAAATCCAAGGCAAGCAGGGTGAGATGCCTAAGGCAAACTGGTAGAATACAACCCTTCATCTCATGTTAAAGCTATACAGGACTTTGCTTTGCCACCAAGATTTGCCTACTCAATCAAAACAAAATATATGCCATGTGACTTATATCCTTATTAAGTTTTTTCCCAAATCATTCCTATGCTACCAATATGCCATGTGACTTAGATTGCATTTCTTTAACTCCATTGTTCATGTAGTCTTTTACTTCCTTTTTTGGCAAAGCAATTGTATTATATTATATATCATATTAAGTAAGGGAAATGATATCACTACTCCGACTATATTATTGATTATTGTAGTTCTACTCTTCGATGCAAATTTTTTGAGAAGATAGTGAATATTGGAATTTCAATAGTAATTTTTAGAGTTTCAACATTTAATACTTATAGTAGTCAGTAATTCATTATAACAAAGAGCTAGACAATCGTAGAATTAAATAAATATTAAGTCGTCTTTTGGCACTTGAATAAAAACTTCATTCGGCTTGGTGGAACAATAAATGCATGCCTTATTGACTTTTGGAAATGTGGATTTGAGTAGAATATATAAGATGCAATTACTTCGAGAAAATTATGAGGAGAGAATGGATCAAGATTTAATTATAGAACAAGTAAGAGATAATGACATTTATAGTCATTGAAATAAAAGAGTGTGTTAGTCCTACTGGGACATATTTATCTTTATGTATATGCATGCATTTTGAAGCAATCTAAGGGTAAAAATGTCAAAAAAAAACTTAAATGAAACACAAAGTGTTACATTATAGACAATAAGACTAACACAAATCTTACTTCATGAACTATAATGTCATATCCCAATCCTAACAAATAAATAAAAAGGAATATAACAGTCAAATATATCATTATATTTGAACATAAAGTAGACAAATAAAACAAACAACGAAACTTATACAAGGTGGAGAGCAACTAATTACGAAATACGAGGTAAACATTACAGGATTTCGTAGAGAAAGAAAACTATGAATTGAGAGTGGGAATCAAAATTTTGGGCTGAAAGGACAAGAATAGTTGGTGAATGTGCTTCGCTCAATAGCAATGATATATACTACCGTTGTATACTATTTTTTTTATTTTTTATTTTCCCTAGATTTTACAAGAATTTATTTTAATTAATAGACTTTGATTAATTTTATACGTATTGATTTAGCCTGATTTTTGCGAATAAAACAAACCAAATCCCACTTGACGATAAATATGCTACCGTATAGATTGGACGTAATTGGATCAAGCTGCCTACGTACCTATTTGGATAGGATCAAGTCTTAGACGTAGTTCAAACAGATAGGTTATATTATATGCAATGGCTTTGTATCATACGAAGCCAGCTTCCTTATAAATATTCTGAGTGCAGTTTAATTCTTCTTTAGCTAAACAGTATTGAGAGTGAATTTATTGCTCGTCCCCCCCATAAATGAATAAGAGGGGGTATTTATAAGTGATAAGATAACTACTATTCATGACATGACAATTAGGTCTGCTGAGACTGAGGAGGTGTCAAATTATGGCTGGATCCACATCATACGGGTCACCGGATCAATGAACCGGGTTGGCACATCAACCCGACCCGCTAAGCTATTAAACCATTATAAAATAGTAATGGCTGTATATTGTTGACTATTGACCTGGAGAAAACATGGGGATGAATATTTTATACCCATCATTTAGTCCCCCAGTTCGTAGGTCTCGATGCATGGTCATCGTGCCTATGAATTGTGCATACCAGGTGTCAAATGACAATTGCCTCGAACAGTCTTCTTCATCTTTTTATCGAAGCAAGTGATGTAAGAATACTACAATAATTCGGATTGCTGGTGGCTAAAGCCACGTGTCAAGAAGGTATGGCAAGTGGTTCCACGCGCCTTTAATGCTAGCAATTGTTGTACAGTTACATATTATTAAATGGTGGGTAGTGGGGTAAATGAAGAGTCACTCCATCTGATCCATTCATTTTGAATTTGATAACTGATATCAGTTACAAATTCAACCGTTGATATTCCTGCCTAACCGAGTCTATAAATAGGGAAATATTAGGCCTATTTCCACTTTTCACTTCTTCAATCTTTCTAAAGTGAATATTCCAAAGAAGAGCATAAAGAAAGAATCAAGGAAGAATTTACAAGAAACATCAGGCTTTCCGAAGGGACTCATATACCTTATGTTTTCACAGTGATTTTCGAGCTTTTCGTCTTCCAATTCTTCAAACTAAAGAAGAAGAATTATTGGGTAGAGGCCACAGTTTCAAGTCGCGCAGATTAGGGTTTTTCTCTCCTTAAACTATCATCTAATCCTTTTGCAAGATCCCACTTTTAGGTATTTGATAAGAGGCATTTTTACGTGTTTTTAAGCCCGTGATGCTTATGCTTTAGATTCAATTATTGCCTCAATTATGCTACATTTGCGTTTAATCGGGGTGTTAAGTGATTTCAGGTGATAAACGAGAGCACACGAAGAAAAGGGCAAAAGACGGCGTATCAAATGATCAAGAGGGTATGCTTCGCATGCCGGCGCTTAGGCACCACATTACTCATGCCTGGGCGCCAGAAGATGCAGAGAAGAAGCAATTGCACACAGACCCGCGCCCGAGCGCCAATTTTCTCACGCCTGGGCGCCGCCCAACTTTTTCCCCAAGAAACTCCTGCCACGTAGGCGGCACCTAGGCGCCGATCCACCCGCGCCTGGGTGCCGTTATAACCGTTTTGGAAGCTATAAAAGGAAATTTTCAGTTCATTTGAAGGGTTCGAATTCCTGGGGATTGAAGACATATTTCTGGGTTTTTGAGCCATTTTATCGTCAATTGGAAGGAGAATGAAAGAGATTTGGTTAGAGATTGAAGATCAAAAGCAAGGATTCATCATCAAGCAATTGAGGGAGTTTTCATTATTTGCATTTACATGTTTATTTACATGAATATGTATATGTTTGTATTGAATTTTCTTAAAGCCTTGATGAGAGGCTAAATTGTAGTACTAAGGCCATGTGAAGGCCTATTTTACAAATCAATATATGTGAAGTGAATTTTCGTATTAATTCTCCTATTGCTATGTTTGTTGATTTTGTGCTTTTATCCCAATCATATGTTTGATCACCATATGCTTGCTATTGTGCCTATTCTATCCATTCGAAAGAACATAGGTTAGGGTGCAACAAGAATCAACACATCATCCGAAACTAATGTGGAATTGCCCCTAGAAATAGGTAAAGATTTCTTGGTGCTGTTAGCCGGATTTATCCGGGGAAATTCTAGAACGTTAATGCGTGGCTATTGATTAAATTCTCGGATAGACATATTTAGGGAACTGTCAATTAATCATAGGATTATTATGAGCCAAGACATCGGGTAATAGTCAATTAAGGTTTTTTCCACCAAAGCAATAGGAGTCTAATAATTCGAAGAGTAGCTCACGTATATTGATGAGTAGATTAGGTTGTAGCATGTGCCTTAGTCATTTTATCACTCTTGAGATTTAATCTATAGTCCGTTTCTCTTTTGTTCTTCGCTTGCTTACTCGTTTTATTGCAATTTACTTTTGTCCATTTTCATTAATCATAAACTAAAATACCTAGTCCTTGTGGTTCGACAACCCGAATTTTTAGTCCACTTTTATTACTACACACGACTAGTACACTAGCTATTCAAGCACGTTAGGTATTAGCGTGTCAGTATTTTCCTCTGTTTTGCATCTGTCTGTCTCCATTCCCAAAAATTTTTGGGTTTACTTGGTTTTTTTTTGTTTTGCTTTATAATTTTTTTCGGCTTCGTATTTTATTATTTGTAATAGCACTATGGTTCGTTCAACCTCTAGGACTAGATCAGATGAATCTCTTAGGTCGTTAGCTGGGGAACAGGAGGTAGAACAGTTAGATTCTTTGTCTAGGACCGTTGACGATGATGAAATAGAAATAGACGAATACGAGGCGCAAAACGAAGCGGAGGAGGTGAATATGGAATCTGATCATGAGGGTGATCAGGATGAGGAGGGTGATGATGAAGAGGAATCAGACAATGAGGTGGAGAGAAATGAGATCCACTTTAACCCCTATGATGATTCCGAAAATAAGGGAGAGATATTACATATCCGAGGAGTTCGATATAAAAATTCCTGGCCCCGCAGATCGTATAGGCACTCCTCCCACTGGCTATCGCACTTTTCACCTTGCTCACTTGCAAGCAGGAGTGAGATTCCCTCTTCATCCTACCACAGTCCGAATTTTGTCTAGATTAGGATTATGCCCAACTCAACTCCTACCCAATTCATATAGGCACATTAATGCCTTTATTACCTTTATGCATCATTGGGGTGTTGCGGCCTAGTTAGCCCATTTCATTGAAACTTTTAAGTTCAGTAGGTTAGGTACAGGGGACGAGGGATTCTTTTATATCTCACCTCGTAACCCTCGTGTTCGTATTTTTCAAAAAAATACCTCTTCGTATGGGGTTTGTAAGAATAAGTCTTTTTACATAGCACAGCCTAAGTTGAAAAAGTGGAGAGTGCCTCGTGAGTGGAGGTTGGATTTGCTTTATCCTGAGGATGTTGGTGAAGTGACTTGGGGTCAACATTTTATTGAGAAACACTTTCGACATTTATATAATGTTTATTTCCTCCTCACCGAAGGGGTATTGGTTCGGTGCCGGATAAGTCATGCTCCCATCGAATCTGAGAGAGTGGGTAAGCATTGTACTTAATCCAGTTTGCAGTCTTGCAATTATATTTCTCTTTATCGTATTTAATTTTTAATTTTTGTATTGTCTTTCAGGTATGGCTGAAAAGGCAGCACGTATGCAGCAGAACCTAGTCAAGAGAGCCGCCGAGCGGACTAGGCGGGGGGTGGCTGCTGCAGCTACAAGGTAACAACCTCCTCGAGCTCGTGCTGCTAGTGGAGGGGCTCCCGAGCCCCTCCAGCCTGATGAGCCCGTGTATGATGTTCTGCCATTGAATGAGGCAGGGCCCCTTCGAGAGTCTGTGGTGGAAATATCCGAGGGCTCACGTACTAATCCATCTTCTCCCATGGGTTCGGGGACATCTGAGCTGAGTAAGAAGAGAAGATTCTACCACTCCAGGTATAGCCCCGAGCCAGGCTCTACTCTGCTTGGTGAGCTCCACGAGACATCTGTTGCCTTGCTCATGGAGAAGTTTGAAGGAATCTGGCTGAAGGACAGGGTCGAAGCCACAGGGGGTCGTGATCGCCCTTTTATAAATTGAGGCAAAACTGCCCTCGTCCCAGATTAGCGGGTGTACGATGACAGCTCCATCATGGGGCCCGAGGGGCAGCTGACGGCCTCTGAATTGGTTCAAGGTATTATCCTGCCCAAGGATAAGGCCAGCTTCGCAACCCTTCCCCACATCCTCATCGAGCAACAGGGCCTTGAGGCCACAGCGAAGGTAATTGCTTCGTATTTTTATAGCTTCGTACTAACTAAATTTGTATTCAATTTGTTTTCAACTTTTCCTAACGCTGATATCGTCTTCTGTCAGATTGCTCTCTGCTTGCACCAGCTTTCAGTTAGTCTTTCGTTTTGGCGTGATCGGAAGGTTACTTCCGATGCCGAATATAGGGAACAAAGGCTCAAATTGGAGAGTGAGTTGAAGGAGGCTCGGGCTGCAGCTTTTGAAGCTACAAAATTTCTCAATAATGGGAAACCCAAGCTCGAGAAGCAGTTGGATGTTCGCACATTCGAGGTCAACTCCTTGCGGGAGCAGATGAAGGAACTTTACTTGGACTTACAAACGCTGCAAGTTAGCATACAATCCGCCAACGAAGTGGAGTTCCAATTTGGGTTAGCCGAGGGTAAATCCAGGTTCTTGGCTTCGGAGGAGTATTAAGAGATCCAAAGGCAGACTCGCTTCGAAGCAGCTCGAGACTTCAAAAGCTCTATTGCCTTCGAGAGGTTGGTCGAGGAGAAAGAATCAGACTTTCTCTTCGATGGGTTCATAAAGGCGCTGGATTATTTGAAGAAGGAGAAAATCCTGCCTGAGGACTTCAACGAAGAGGATTTTGCTCAGAAGTTCGTTGCTTCTCCACCCCTTCGAGACTCTTGTGCCAAACCTGGCCCACCAGCCATTCCTTTTCCAGAATTCGATCCTCTGGGTCCACTTCCAGATAACGAGGATGTCAATGAGACGGCTCAAGCCTCGGTTGCTGAGAATGTTTAGATTAGGATTTTCTTGTTATTTTATTGTTTTAGCCTTTTCTTGCTGAGTTTGTTTCATTGCCGAACAAACTTTATGAATAGCCGTTTTGTTGCAACAGTTGCCTCGTATAATTCACTCATACGAATTTCATTCGTTTGCTTTTACTATTTCTCATAACAAGGTAATTCGTTTGCTTTTACTATTTCTCATAACAAGGTAATATGTAGAAATGAAAGATGTAGGACTAGTACTTTAATATCCTCATGCCAAAAATGTATATGTATATCATTAGAAGCAAAAGATGAATACATATACATAAAATCGAGTCCCCCCATACAAAAAGAAGGGTAGACTCTCAATGACTTTTAAGTATAGAACCTTCGTAGGTTCTGAATATTCCAATGATGAGGCAGATCCTTCCCATCTAGATCTTGTAGCCTGTATGTTCCTTTCTTCGTTAGTTTTGTGACCTTAAAAGGCCCTTCCCAATTTGGGTCGAGTTTCTCCACATACCTCGACACCTCTACCTTTTTTAGAACGAGATCTCCGACCTGGAGGCTTCGTAGTTTTACCCTTTCGTTATAAGCCCTTGCCATCTATTCCTTTTGCATTAGAATCCTGGCATAAGCTTTATCCCTCACTTCTTCAACAATATCCAGTTCGTACGTCCTTGCGGCAACATTTTTCTTTAGATCATAGGATTGTACTCGGCGAGACATCATCCCAATCTCTGCAGGAATCACTGCTTCTGATCCATAGACTAGGCTGAAGGGTGACTTTCCCGTCGAAGTGCGTGGGGTCGTACGATACGCCCACAACGTTCCGGGCAACTCCTCGGCCCAGTTACCTCTCTTCCTTTCGATCATAGTCTTGAGATGTTGAAGAATTATCCTGTTTGCCACTTCAGTTTGCCCATTTGCTTGGGGATTACCTACCGCTGTGAAGTTCTGTTGGATTTGTAACTCCTCATACCATTTTACCACATTCCTACTGTTAAATTGGGTCCCATTATCTGAAATTAGGACACGATGAATTCCAAATCTGCACACAATATTTCTCCACAGAAACTTCATTACTTCGTGATCCGTAATCTTGGCCACTGCCTCGGCCTCAATCCACTTCGTGAAGTATTCCACCACCACTATAATAAATTTCCTTTTCCCCGAGGCAGGAGGAAAAGGAACCAGTATATCTATTCCCCACTGATCAAATGGATAGGCAATCTTAATCGGTTCCATATCAGTAGCTGGACGATGTAACAGATTCGAGTTCATCTAACATTCCTTGCATTTCTTGGCGAACTCAGAGGCATCTTTAACCAATGTTGGCCAATAGTATCCTTGCCTCAATATCTTTTGGGCTAAGGCTCGTCCACCTGAGTGATTTCCACAGCTCCCGTCGAGGATTTCTCTCATCACATACTCTACTTTGGTAAGGGCGAGGCAATGCAACAGTGGGCCATCTGAGGATCGTTTATAGAGCTCCTCATCAATTATTGTGAACCTCGAAGCTCTATATACGATCCTACGGGCCATGCTATGATCCTCTGGAAGTTCTCCTTTCATAAGATACTTCTTAATCTCATCTTTCCAGCTCGCTTCGTCAACTGTGACCATGACCTCTGTGGCTCCTTTTGACAAGACCTTTGATTTTTCAGACACCAGCAGTGTTACTGTTCTACTTTTTACCCCAGCAATTAGGTTTGCAAACTTTGAAAGAGCATCAACTCTTTCGTTTTCCCCTCGCGAAATTTGATAGATGTGTATTTTTTCAAATTCGCCCATCAACTCCCTTACCTTTTTCAGGTATAAAATGAGGCTCCACTCCTTCGTCTCATACGATCCATTAATCTGGTTCGCCACTAGCTGAGAATCCATATAAACATTCAAATGTTTCACCTTCATGATCTTTGCCATCTCTAATCCAGCCACAAGCGCTTCGTATTCAACTTCATTATTAGTTACATCAAAATTCAACTTGATAGCGAATTCATGATCATTGCCTACATTTAACAAATGCAAATTATCATTGTTTGCATTTAACAGATGCAAATTATCATTGCTTGCATTTAACAGATGCAAATTATTTTAACCAAGGAGCGATATCTTCATCACCCGGTTTTGTATTGAATACGAGGTAAATTTTTAGTAATATGTTTGCAGAATTACTATTAACAAGTGTTGTCTTCGTGCTGTATACGAGGCAAGTTTATGTTAATAGAATGCATATATTTCTTAAAAGTTTACGTGTATTCTTTGTGCATCGTAACAATTGTACCTTCCGGATCTCGCAGCTATATACCTATGCCCCTTTTCTGGGTCATGGATGAACCATCTACATGGAGCATCCACGGGCCAGAAGTGGCATTCTTAGGTTCATGATTTACTGTCATTTCGACAATAAAATATGGCAATGCTTGTGCTTTCACGGCGGTTCGTGGCTTGTAATCAAACGAAAATTCACCCAGTTCAACAACCCATTTTATGAGGCGTCCTGAAACATCAGGTTTAGCTAAGATTTGCCTTAGTGGCTGATCTGTAAGTACCACAATATTATGTGATTGAAAGTATGGTCGCAACTTACGAGCTGTAGTTATCAGGGCCAATGCCCATTTTTCAATTTTCGTGTAGTTTTTCTCAGCTCCCTGCATCGTTCGACTGATGTAATAGACAGGCTTTTGGTCTCCATCCTGTTCATGAAGCAAAATAGCACTCACTGCCTCGTCGGATATAGCTAAGTATAACATAAGAGGTTCTCTGACAACTGGCTTCGTCAATAACGGAGCAGAGGTCAGATACCTTTTTCGTTCTTGAAATGCCTCTTCACAGTCCACTCAAATTTTTTTACCTTTTTTAGGATTTTGAAGAAATGTAGACCTCGATCCGCGGACTTTGATATGAACCTGCTAAGACTAGCCATTCTTCCAGTCAACTTTTGGACATCTTTTACGGACTTCGGAGACTGCATCTCTACCACTGCTTTTATCTTTTTCGGTTAGCCTCAATGCCTCGTTCCGTCACCATAAAACCCAGAAATTTTCCTCCTCTAACCCCAAAGGTACACTTTTTTGGGTTTAGCTTCATACCGTAAGTACGCATGATCTGGAAAGCAGTTCGTAGATGACCCAAGTGATCCTCTTCACGCACACTCTTGACCAACATATCATCAACATATACCTCCATGGTCTGCCCTATCTCTTCTTTGAACATTGTATTCACCAATCTCTGATATGTCGCTCCGGAATTCCTTAGACCGAAGGGCATGACGTTGTAACAATATAACCCTTTTGCTGTGACGAATGAGGTTTTATCCCTGTCTTCCGATGCCATCATAATCTGGTTGAAACCCTGGTAAGCATCCATCATACTTAAGAGAGCACATCCTGCTGTTGAATCAACTAGGAGATCAATACGAGGCAATGGGTATGGATCACGAGGACATGCCTTGCTCAAATCGGTGAAGTCGACACACATACGCCACTGACCTCCTGACTTTGGCACTAGCACAACATTCGCCAACCATTCAAGTAGCTTATTCACCTCAGCCTCTATGATGGCATTTCTTTCTGGCCCAAAATTCCTGTGCTTCTGCTTCACAGGCTTCGCCTTCGGATCTAGGTTCAACCTATGCACAATCACCTCGGGGTGGATCCCTTTGAAGTTCGAAGCCTGCCAGGCAAATATTTCTACATTTTCCCTCAAAAAGTCAATCATCAACATCTCCAACCTTTCTGGCATCTGAGATCCAATTCTGGTAGTTTTACTTGAGTCACCCGGGAACAATTCAATGGTTTTATGAGGCAATGGGTATGGATCACGAGGACATGCCTTGTTCAAATCGGTGAAGTCGACACACATACACCACTGACCTCCTGACTTTGGCACTAGCACAACATTCGCCAACCATTCAGTGAACTGAATCTCCTGAATGTAATTTACCTCAAGTAGCTTATTCACCTCAGCCTCTATGATGGCATTCCTTTCTGGCTCGAAGTTCTTGCGCTTCTGCTTCACAGGCTTTGCCTTCGGATCTAGGTTCAACCTATGCACAATAACCTCGGGATCGATCCCTTTGAAGTCCGAAGCCTGCCAGGCAAATATTTCTACATTTTCCCTAAAAAAGTCAATCATCAACATCTCCAACCTTTCTGGCATCTAAGATCCAATTCTGGTAGTTTACTAGAGTCACCCGGGAACAATTCAATGGTTTTATGTTCCATCGGTTCCACCCGTCCAGACTCTGTACGAGGCCTTTTTCCGGACTCTAATTCTGCCCCTTCGATAGGTATAGTTTTATTTTCTGGCAACTTTGGCTTTGCCCTTCTTTCACCCTTATTTATCTTCAGAGATATTGTGTAACATTCCCTGGCAACTTGTTGGTCGCACCGTACAATTGCAACTCCACCCTTGGTTACGAATTTTATTTTCAAATGTGGTGTCGAGACCACAGCCCCGAACAGATTTAATCCCGGTCTGCCAAGAATAGCATTGTATGCAATAGGCGCATCTACCACCAAAAACTTCATCATAACCGTTTTTCTCACAGGCTCGTATCCCAACGAAGCGGGAAGGTCGATCGTTCCCATAGGGACAACTTCCGCACCTCCAAAACCCATCAACGGGGTATTTACAGGAGTTAATCTCCTTATCAAAATTCATCTTTCTTAACACATGTAAGAACAAAATATCGGCAGAACTGCCGTTGTCCACTAACACCCTAAGAACAGCAAAATTAGTTACATTCATAGTAATCACCATCGGATCATCGTGAGGTTGTATGATACCCTCATAGTCGCGATCATCGAAGCTGATCGCTTCGTTACTTGCTGTCACATGCATAACATGTAGCGGCTGACCTCGTTTCTCATGAGATCGTACCTCACGAAGATGTTTCCTCCTGGCACTTTGAGAGTCCCCACATGAGGGTCCTCCTGCAATGGTATGAATCTCTCCACAAATATGGGCATTATTTTGAACCTCGTGAGTTCGTTTTTCATCTTTTCGAGGCGGATTTTTTCGGTCATCCCGATATCTATTGTTATCACGATCACAACCTCCGCCTCTCTCAACCTCTCTTTCTCTTTCTCGGGATCGACTTCTAGACCTGTGGTCATGTCGTGTCCCTTCTTTTTGCCTCTTAATATCAGCCTCCCTCGCCTTGTCGATAAATTCATGTAAATAGCCTTGGCTAATTAACCTTTCAATTTCATCTTTTAGTTGGAAACAATCCTCAATGTCATGATCATTGTTCTTGTGAAAGCGACAATACTTGTGACTATTTTTTCTCTTCGGATCATATTTCATCTTTTTGGGCCAGACTATCAATTTTGAGTTTTCGATGGCCATTAGAGTCTTTCCACGTGTCGTTTTTAAAGGCGTATAGCTTTCATATTTTGCGTATCGTGGTTGCCGTTCTTGATCTTTGTCAGATCTCAAGGTTCCTCGTCGCTCCTGCTGCTCTTTGTCCCTGCTCTGCTTCGTCATTTTCTTTTTCGCTCTCTTGATTCGGTAGACCTCTTCCTCATGTATATATTTCCTTGCAACGATCATCATTCCTTCTTGGTCTACTGGGGGGTTCCGTATTAAAGCTCCAGCCAATGGTCCTTCCTTCAATCCATTAATGAACAACTGTTGAATTACCTCGTGCTGTACACGTTGGACATCTAGAGCCTCGTCGTTGAACCTTTCTACGAACTCTCTTAGTGTTTCGTCTTCCCTCTGCTTTATTTCCAACAAGGTCGAAACTGACTTCGCTGTTCGGGCCATATTGGCGAAATGATTCTGAAACTTGCGGATAAACTATTCATACATTACAATCGTGCCTGAGGGTTGATTAACGAACCAGTCCAATGCACGACCCACCAAGGTAGTTGGGAAAATATTTGCATTCACCGCATCACTCAAATTATATAGTACCATCATTGTTTCAAAAGTAATCACATGCTCACGAGGGTCTCGAGTTCCATCATATTTTGGCAGATCTGGTACTTTGAAATTTAATGGCATGCCTTCTGACAAAATGTCCATATGAAAAGGTGAATTACGACGCTGTAGGGCTGAGACCTGGACCGTCCGCCTCTGCGGCATCTCACTATGCCTTATCTCACCGGTTTCTATCTCGACTCTGACTCTGTCACGCTGTGCTGAATTAGCGTCGCTTCGTGCCTCGTGTGGACTCCCTTCCCTTTCACCTCTTCGGTCCCCTTTGCTGCAGCTTGTTTCACCCTGTTCCCTCCTTGGGTCAGGTTCACGAAATAGCCTTCGGCGCGCTCCCGTATCGCGGCCATCTTTCCCTTGTTCCCTTTCCTGGTCGAGTTTTGGGAATTGCCGTCCTAGGATGGCTGGGGTAAGATGGGCAGTTCCCACGTTTGGCGTCATTGGCATCTTAGCCAATTGTTCTTGCAGAAATCTCTGTCCCCATTCTTTCATCCTTCGACTGAATTCAGTCTCTGTCATTGTAATCAATCTCTCCTGGGATGGCTCCACTTCAAGTTCTTGCTGGGGATCTCCCAATGGTGACCCCTGAGGCTCTACTACCACAGCCTATCCTTGTTTCTGACCTGCTTCTTCCATTACTTCAACTACACTGGCAAAACCACAGGGAAGAGGTTCCCACAGACGGCGCCAAATGATTTAGCCTGATTTTCGCTGATAAAACAAACTAAATCCTACGACCCCAGGGGGTCACCACCTGACGATAAATATGCTACCGTATAGACTGGACTTAATTGGATCAAGCTGTCTACGTACCTATTTGGATATGATCAAGTTTCAGACGTAGTTCAAAGAGATAGGTTATATTATATGCAATGGCTTTGTATCATACGAGGCCAGCTTCCTTATAAATATTCAGAGTGCAGTTTAATTCTTCTTTAGCTAAACAGTATTGAAAGTGAATTTATTGCTCGTCCCCCCCCCCCCCCAATAAATGAACAAGAGGGGATATTTATAAGTGATAAGATAACTATTATTCATGACATGACAATTAGGTCTACTGAGACTGAGCAGGTGTCAAATTATTGCTGGATCCACATCATACGGGTCACCGGATCAATGAATCGGGTTGGCTCATCGGGTCGGGTCGTAATCCGACCCGCTAAGCTATTAAACCATTATAAAATAGTAATGACTGTATATTGTTGACTATTGACCTGGAGAAAACATGCGGATGAATATTTTATACACAGCACGTATATTAATACTTTTTAAATTAAGAAGATGCAAAAACGATTGTGGTATGAAAACAATTATGTATAACATTTTTCTTATCTCGTATGTCATTAAAGTTCCTTTACTGTTTTAATTTGCTTGAAGTGAAGGGAAACCAAATCAAATTCTTAGATTTAATAGTTGACTTTTTATTGGAAAACTATGGGGAAAAGTGGAGACTTCACATATGAAATGTCAGCGCATAAAGTTAGGTTTTATTTATTTGATTTAAAATTCTAGCCC
The DNA here is from genome assembly GCA_019426215.1 of Buddleja alternifolia. Lineage (NCBI taxonomy): Eukaryota > Viridiplantae > Streptophyta > Magnoliopsida > Lamiales > Scrophulariaceae > Buddleja > Buddleja alternifolia. Next base: position 24,523,142 of record CM033395.1, on the reverse strand, counting down.
ATGCTATTGATCACTTGAAAAAAATTAGGCATAAAGCATTTAAAACAATGTGCTGTTTTTTGATAATTTTAAATCTATGGGTCATAGGAAATATTTATGTCGCATTTGAACATGACAGATACTTAAGGATCTAACAAATATTCAATAAAACAGAAAGCAAATAAAAATAGAGGTTAATAACGCTTAATTAAAAGATTTTGATTCGTTAATACCGGGCCAGACTGTAATATATCTATCTGCACCAGTTCAGATTATCACATGCACGTAGATGGAATTTTAAGAAGATTTATTTGAAGGAAAAAAGAATTAATAGGGCAGGGAATTAAATAATCTCTTATTTTGATCAGACCATTAATGAAACTGCAGTAGCAGCCATTATTAGATGATGCCCTGCAACTGCAAGTTGTTCATTGTTTCCTATCTCAAGTCCTTTTCCAGCTTCTGAACCATTAATCTAAATCCCACCAAGAAAAATGCTATATACCATCGTTTTTATACCACCAATTTTTCATTTCCCCCTAATTTAGAAAGTATGGAGGCATTAAATTCATTAAAATCAATTAATTAAAAATGATTTCTTACCAAAAGCAGGAGGAGTGAAAAATCGGTGATATATAATAGGTAGTATATAGCATCACTCTTTTCTTTATCCATTTTTTTTATATATATATTATTATTTTGAATGCCCGCTTTTCCTTTTAGTCTGGTCCAATAGTTTTTATGATAAATATAAATACTCAGTTATAATTTAGCACACCCTCTTATTTTATAATTATTGACCAACTTAAAATAACGATAATATTAAATCTCAGTCACCTAGAAGATATATAGCACAATTTTTTTACGATTCCATTATATTCGCAATCAAATATGACACTTCTAATTTTATTTTTCTATATTTTCTATTATTTTTTATTTTTTTTAATGGAGGAAGTATTACAATTGGAATATTGGAATATTCTTTGATTTTACAAGGGTGGATTCCGATCCCAATACCCACATCCACATGGAGAAAAAAAAAAAATACACAACAATTTCAATTCATCTCTAGCCTCAAGGTATAAACTAGGGACTCCCATTTCGCCAACGAAGCAAAAGACCATAATCATTCTTATATTAACTCCCTACCCTAATGTGTGGACATTCTCAAAAAATACTCCATGTGATGTTAGATACGACTCCAATATATGTTTGACACGTTATATAGAAAGTTTAAAAGCTAAATAAAAATTAAAAGAGTTACAATACGTCATGCACAACATGAACACAATTCGGGACATAGCTCATGACATGCCCATCACATTCCGGAGTCGACCTAGTATTTTTTCATATTTTACAAAGTTCAGAGGTTAATAAAGAATCAAAACATTTTTAAGAAAATCTCATTTAAAAAAAATATATAAAATAATGATAAAATTATCTTATCTAAGTCAACTTCTTTTGGTTCTTGAACATGTATTTTTAGATTATGTTATTTGCCAACATAATAGCACACAGATCACATAAGCAAATATTAGATTTTATCATTGATATATATGCATGTCATTATCTGCATTTGATAAATGCAATTCATTTTTTGTTATTGGCATTTCAACTTCATTTTTATTTTTCCAAAAAGACAAAATAGCCCTTGATTGTGTTAAAGAAATTTTTCGAAGACGATCTGTTTTATCCATATTAAATTTATTTAATGTAAACATGTTAAGGTTAATATGAATAAGTTATTTGCATTTACATTGAATAAGTTAATGTAAACATGTTAAAGTCAATAACAATATTTAAATGCAAATGAAAAACAAGTGAAGAAATATAAAGAAATAAAATTAGCAACTGCATTATCAATGGACTGATCAGGTGCTCGATAATACTCTAAGATTTTCGAAACTACTAGTATTTCATCAGACTCTCCCAAATCATTTTCGTTGCTAGTGATATCTATTTCTAAAATTCTGACTAGTTTAATTTCAAAAGCAATAAAAAAGGCAAAATATATGTAGCAATATGGATGAATTCTTTCTTTAAAAAAGAAGAATTATTTCTTTAGGAGACATTCGAACTCGTGTTTAGGGTTTACTGTTGATAGTACAAGGTATAATTCTCTTGCACTAACTTATATTTCTTGACATTAAAGATAGTTTTATCCTCCCTATCTCATTAAGACAATGACAATCCAATTCCCTTGTCGGTGATGTAGTGACATAATAATCAGGGAAGATCGACTGGTATCCATCAAAGTAAGACAATGACAATCCAATTCCTTTGTCGGTGATATAGTGACATAATAATCAGGGAAGATCGGCTGACATCCATCAAATTCATAGTCTGAATATGGAAACAAAGGTAACTGAGGGAACTCTTTCAAGAAAGTCAAGTGCCCTCCCGGCCTCCTAGCATCAAAAACTGCTTGCAAACTCACAGATTCTCTTTTCCTATTGCAAAATGAAATGAAAGTTGGAGTGCCACTAACTAAAATTGGAGTCCTTTATCAAATCCCTATCTTTTAACACGCACTAATATTTCTATGAATATATTATTGATTATATATATATATTAGTATATTTGTGTTTTTATATTTAATTTATATAATACAATCATGTACAAGCCGTGTTATATCGTGAATTTTTTAAGAATTATCGTTATCTTCCATTTCATTTCATGTTGTGTCCATATCTCCATGCTAGTATCGATGCATCATAGGCTAACCCTAACTAGAACATATCTCTATATCTATATCTATGTATATAAGGTATGAACATTTTAAAGTAACTATATCGGTTTGTTTAAATTTAATAGGACTATTTTAAGATCGAAGATAATTTCATGGTAATTTCCCCCCTCTTTTCTCGCATTTCTATTATCTTACGCTTTCTCTCTATTTTGCACACTCGTATTTCTCCTTTCTCTTATCTATGCCATTTTTTCTTTCTCGCTCTCATATTTGTTTATCATCGTCTCCAATTGTATTATTTCATCATAAATCCAATTAATTTATTGTGATAATGTAAAAAAAATAATAAAAAAAAATATGTAATGTAATGTAATTACACACCTTGAAAAAGTACGCGCATCCATCGAGTGCATCAAGATCTCTAGCTTAATTATGACATATCTCAATTAGACCTCATGGAGCTAGGATAATTCTTAAAAACATTCGTAATTTCAAATTTTATTATAATCACTACCGTTCAAGTATTATAAACTCTATACAATTACAACAAAAATTATGATCGTGCAAAGTCACACAATTTCTTAAAAATCCCTCTCTTGCACGGCTTCATGAATATATACAGCCAACCCATTATATGTATTTTAATCATGTAACTGGTTTGAATTACTCACATAAAAAGTGTAAAATTACCCTCATAAACAAATGCACCTCACCATTATTTTTCCTTTACTCAAGATAATACCAATGATATGAAATTTTTATGATATTATTTTAAAATTATTTAAATAATGTTAAATGATTTTGAAAAACTTATAATGTAATCCAAATAGTCCATACACACAAATAATGATGTAATGCTAGTTTAATTTTCTCATCAAATTTAACAAATATATCTAACAATAGCACACTAATCAAACCTTTATTCAAGTTGAGTGGAATACAATTTAGATTAGAGAAAAATGGTATTTTACTAGTTAACTTATTTTGACTATACATGAATAAATCAATTAAATGGAGGACGTACGTACACTCGGTTTCTTGAATGGGTAAAAAAGGGAAGTCGTCAAAAAGTCAGTCAGAGTTGTTCGTTATATATAGATACAGATTCATATACAATTGTGTGTATCTATCTATTTATTTATCATCCCTTTCATTTCATAGCCGTACTCGTTGTTTCATCAACGCCTTACCGACACCACATACACGCCGTGACGACACCATCAACCGTTGGTGTTCGTCATTTTGCTTTGACTCGGCTGCCAACCGTCAGATCTGCTGTGAACTAAAGAAAGGTTCGATTTTTGGCTTAAATCATGTCACTGAGCTCTGTTATTGTACGAATTTTCATCTCGAATTTTGTTAGAGTACTCATTATTGAGTCGCTCTATGTTTGGAGATTTAAATGTGCTGTTTTGTATATGTCATTGGATTGAATCTAGCAATGTGGATGTCTTTTTGTCTCATTTTTGTGTATCTGTTGATTAACATCATTTTGCGGTGATGTTTTGTTTCATTGATTGGAGTTTTGGAAGAGAAACTTTTTGATTAAATTGTGGTAAGATAGATCAAATAATTCGCCTCGTTGCTCTGCTGGGGAGGCCGTGATCCGGAGGCACTCGAGCAGGAGCAGGGCTCTATATAATAAGATGTAATCATATCTCTATTCGTGTTCCGTATAGCCTTAAACTAAGTGTGGTAAGTCTTAGCTAATTAGAGGGTGATGGAGCTATTGGGTTTTTCAGAGAGTAACAAAAGATAGCTTATGGTATTGGTAGAGGAAGAAATTGAAGATCTGGAGAATACAAGAGAAACTATGAAGGATAAAAGAAGAAAAAACGTTGGCTGAGATATTGACCCTGCTGATTTTGGAGACTGAAGTTGGAAATTAAGGCGGTATCTTTCACCTTTTATCTTCTTTACCTCTACCATTTTTCCTCTTCTGCTTTCACTTTTTCTGCCACAAGAACAAGATTAAATGAATATTGGGCTTAGGTTGTAGCCTTGTAGGCTTTGTCTCTTGTAACAGTATTGACTTCTAAAGTTCGACAATGAAACTAGTAGGTTTCAGCCCAAGTCCAAGAAATATACAAAGGCTCAGTCGCTTCGGTTGGGTTCAACTCCACAAAATATTCAAGGACCTTTTCAATTGTAAACTTCACCATTGGATAATAAGTATACATATAGGAATTTGTTCATATATTTAGTAGCTGCTGTAAGACTTTGCCACTCAAATATTTTAGAATGTACATACTTGATACTTCCATGCTCATGCACCTGCTTACCATCAGTTTATCATTGGTGTTCACCAGACTTTTCACCTTGTTCGGTAAATTAGGTTGCATAGATTGTTAACTACTTTGAGTTTCTATTTCTGCTCATGAATGAACAGTCAACCTTATATGATCTGTTATAAGAATTACAATTGAGCTCCATTTGACATATTTTGCTTCTGGGGTTCAACAAATAGGAGATGATTCCTATTGCCAGTTGTTTTTCTGAGTTCAGGTTCACATTAATTGTCACTACCTGCCTATGCTTATTTTTTCCTAATTCTTTCTTTTTCACTTTTTGTTTCGCCGTGGTAGCTATAGTTTTCTTTTTGGCCAGGATTATTGGTTTCTTTTTCACTTTTTTATTTTGTCGTGTTATCTTTGGAACTGAATGCTTCTTTATTACCATGATGTATGCACTCTCTACTAAGATTTGTTCAGTGCTGGTTAGGAAAAACCTTTAGCAAAGGTAAAAGAAGTCATGGAGTTGATCCCTGAGGCGCAAACAATTAGTTTTCCAAATAATTTCTTAAGTTGGTCTGATACGAGCACAATATCTTTTGTTTTCTTTGATCCATTAATAGGTCTTTGTTTCCTTTTGTTTCAGTTTGTAATTACTTCATTAAATCATAATTAATTTGAGTCGTGGGACGTCTCTAAGATCTTTAGATTGGATTCTACTTGCACTTTATCATGTTTAAGTTTCCTTCTCTAACTTTAACAACATAAAATTCACATTTAGAATTAAAAACATAAAAGAAGTCTCGTTGAAATGGTCGAAAAGCTTTGAATGGCATCCCCCCCACCCCGGCACTATGAAAAGAAAGAATTAATTAAGAGTTCCAATTTTTTTTCTATTGCAAATTGAACTATCTTCTCTATTAGCACCTATGGCATGGTGCACTCTGCGTATCTATATCAGTCCACTATATTGGCTTCGTCACTCTCATTGAGAGAGCCAGCCTATTTTATAGCTGGCAATTGTTGCTTTCCAGCCTAATTTTTTGGATGGATTCTCCAACCTATTTAGTTACTGGATTTATCTTCTAACACAACACACGTATAGATAGTTGGCTATATCCGCCAACTACAGCTTTAAATTTTCGTGTCAATTTTAATGTAAGTAGGTTATCGAGCACCGACAACTTTGATGAGAACCACGTCATTTATTATTAAAACCCATTACACATGTCGTTGTAGAGTTTCTTAGAGCTGCATGCTTCTTCCTTTCTTCATGCATAAATATAGAGACAGGCAAGGTCTCAGTTTATAATTTGTTACAGGTCGGAATATTGATCTAGAAAAAGCATCTTGGCCCAAGGATGAAGGCACTAATTCTTGTTGGAGGGTTCGGTACTAGATTGAGGCCATTGACGCTAAGTGTGCCAAAGCCTCTTGTTGATTTTGCTAACAAGCCCATGATTTTGCATCAGGTATAATTTTCATAATTGTGCAGCATTGCATATTTTGAATTATGTCATACTTCTCTAGACTATCTTGAGTGTTGATTATACGTGTTTTCAGAAAGAATATTTTTGTAACTAGGATGATCTGTGCTTTCCTGTTTTAACAACTGTGTATGTCTCCAATCATGCATGTTGACAAAATTATTTGATATTGAATCAGATAGAAGCCTTGAAGGCTATTGGAGTGACTGAAGTAGTCCTGGCTATCAATTATCAGCCAGAGGTAAAACTGCCCATGTGCTATTTGTTCTTATATTGGAATTACACTGATTAAAGATTATAACCTCTTACTAGATTATGTCTAACCAAAGACCACCCCTTTTTGCAGGTAATGCTGAACTTCCTGAAAGATTTTGAGGCTAAGCTTGAGATTAAGATTACTTGTTCGCAAGAGACGGAGCCTCTTGGAACTGCAGGTCCCCTTGCTTTGGCTAGGGACAAGCTAATAGATGATTCTGGTGAGCCATTTTTCGTTCTTAATAGTGATGTTATCAGTGAATACCCGCTGAAAGAGATGATTGAATTCCACAAATCCCATGGAGGCGAGGCTTCCATTATGGTAACCAAGGTAAAGCCAAGTCTAAATACTTCTCATTTACAGCGCATTTGACTGAGTTGATAAGCTCCTTAAAATAGATTATAGGTTGTTTGAGAGCTTATAAGCTCTTACAAAGTGTGGTAAAACAGCTTATGAGCTCTCAAAATAAACATAAGCTGTCACGAAATAAGTCTGGAGATCCATACATATTTATTAAGAGCTTATAAGCTTTAAAAACATCTTATAGGCACTAACAACCTTCTTTAAAATATGCATAGCCAAACACCCTCTTAATTGAAAATTCCTGAGCGCTCGGTTATAATAGACATCACAAGTGAGCATAAATGACAATCCATTTTGTTTATTGATGTAGGTGGACGAACCTTCCAAATATGGTGTTGTCGTTATGGAAGAATCTACAGGAGAGGTCGAGAGGTTCGTTGAGAAGCCAAAGCTATTTGTGGGTAACAAGATCAATGCCGGGATTTACCTTCTAAATCCTTCAGTTCTTGATCGTATCCAGTTACGCCCCACTTCTATTGAGAAAGAGATTTTCCCAAAAATTGCAGCAGAGAAAAAATTATACGCGATGGTCCTTCCGGGCTTTTGGATGGACATTGGACAGCCAAGGGATTACATCACCGGCCTGAGACTCTACCTTGACTCATTGAGGAAGAAATCTTCGCCTAAGTTGGCATCCGGGGCTCAAATAATTGGAAACGTCTTGGTTGACGAAAGTGCGAAAATTGGGGAGGGGTGCATGATTGGCCCCGACGTTGCTATAGGCCCCGGTTGTATAGTTGAGTCGGGTGTGAGGCTGTCTCGTTGCACGGTCATGCGCGGGGTCCGCATCAAGAAACATGCGTGCGTATCGAGTAGTATAATCGGATGGCATTCGACCGTCGGTCAGTGGGCCCGGGTTGAGAATATGACCATTCTTGGAGAAGATGTTCATGTTGGTGATGAAATTTACAGTAATGGTGGGGTGGTTTTGCCTCACAAGGAAATCAAGTCCAGCATCTTGAAGCCAGAAATTGTGATGTAAAACGTCAGCTGTTAATGATATTGGTTACTGAGTATACTGTTTGGCATTTGGTTTAATTTCTTCCTTCTTCTTCCCTTCTCCTTATCTTTCTTCCTTATTTTTTTCTTCTTAAATTTCCGGTTTTCTCCAATCAAATTGTAAAAGTTAGGTGTGAAATGTGTAATCTGATATGTATATGGAAATAAATTATTATCCCTTTGGTATGTTTGAAGTATTTGTAAAGTGCATGTGGCCCAATTTCTACTCTCAAATTTGAGTGCCAACAATAATTTTGGTGTCAAGAGTAATTTATTTGTACAGAAGAATTGGATGAAGATGGAGATGGATTGATATGTAATGCGACAGATCAATTTCTTCCTTTGATCATAATTTTGGTAGCTGGGAGGCCCACATTGGCTCCACCTTTTTAGGTGGAAAATCCAGGAAAAGAACACATTAGATGAGGTTGGTTTTGAATATCTTCTACATAGAAGATAAGTGTTGGCTGATTGCTTTTTCTGTCTGTAAGTCAATGAAGAAGGAGAAAGTGAAATGTTGCTGGATCTGGGCTTTTGGCTCAATGCCTAGTTGAGAACAGAGCACAAGTACCAAAATTCCAAAGAGTGATGCTAGGGCCAAGGTGGATGTAAATATTCGGGGAAATTACTTTTTTGGTCCTGTAATTATAGGATGTTGACACTTTTATCCCATATATTTCATAATTACACTTTTAGTCAAGAAATTGACACCCCCACTTTTTCAGTTTTAGTTATTTTTTTCACCTTTTTGGTCTTGAGTTACACATTTAGTCTTATTTTGCAAAAAAAAAATTCGTACATTTAGTCCTACTACCATCAAATTGGAAAATTAAAAAAGTTTAGGCTAAATTAATGCCCTAGAACTTCACACGTGTGACATACACGTGTTCAGGCATTTTTTAAAAATTAATGAAATTAAAAATGTACCCGTTCCCAAATTCATTCATCCAAAATTAAACCAATTACTCTTTAACATCAAGTGCAAACCCAACCTACAAAGTGAAATTTTACCTCTACCAATTCAATTTTAGTGAAGAATGTGGAAATTAGCTCAACCAAAAAACACATGTTCACCGCACAAAGCTTGTTTGGAAGTAAGTTCTTGAAAAAAAGAAAAGAAAAGGGGAAAATTACACATCGACCCCCTAACTTATTGTGTAATTACCAAAATCTCTCTTCACTTATTAAAAATTACCAATATACCTCTTTAAGGGGTTTATTTGTAAGGTTTACAGAAGGTAAAATTGTAAGAATATTAAACATATAGAGGGTGTAATTATAAGAAACTCATAACACGAGGGGGTGTTGATAATTTCAAATAAATGAGAGAGTTTTGTAATTACACAATAAATGAGGGGGTCTATGTGTAATTTTCCAAAAAAATTGAGAATTTTCCACTGACTTATCTTCAACTTTTTATCAATTAAAGGGAAGAAAATCTAATTTCATTAGAATTTAGACCAACTGTGCAATGACGTGACTAATCATTCCACCTCTTTTTCGATCTTTTCGGTGATTACTCAAGCTTGGCCATCCATTTATTTGATCATGTTTTCTAGTTCCAAACGAAGAGACGTGCAAAATGATATGCATTTTGTCCTAACTTGTTTTGAGACACTTTGGTTATACCCGGGATACAGACCAATAAATATTCAAAAGTCCCTACAAAATAACTCACAATCAATAATATTTATTAGAAAAATACGTATCACATCAACATTAATCATTATATTTGTTTTCTCTATCAATCTCACATTCAAACTACTTAAATCTTCGTAAATCTCTAAAATTCATTTTTTCTCTATAAGTCGAAACGAGACGAGATGAGACGAGACAAAACGCTATCCAGTCACTCTCTATATGTCATTATTTAACTTATCATCATTTTATCACTTCTTTAATTTTGGTAAGACATACATACAATAAGTACAACTAATTAAGCATAGGTGATTAGTGTTTGCCATTATAAAATAATGTCTTATTACATCAAGTGTCGATGATAAAAAGGTGAAAGGTCCGCCGATAATTTATAATATCTTTCAACTACAGGATCCAATTCCTCATTTAATTCTCATTTCTATCAAACTCTTGGATGAAGGGCCAACGGTAAAAAATCCTTGAGCCCTCGGATCTAGGAGATTGTTAGAGTGTTAAGGAAAGCTTATCTTGCCCTAACTTAGTAACTTGTACGAAAAATAAAATACCTTTTCGTGTATGATAACATTTCAATCGAACATATATGTATCTTCAAGCCTCAAAATGATAATAAACATAACTACAACAAATATTGTAAATATTTTGTAATTTGTGTATATAAAACAATAAAATAATCTCAACAATATATATTTAATATAATTATCATAACTTCATATATATAAATTATAAACCAAGCCATATAAAACTTGTTAAATATGACGCTGCAGTAATGAAGAGTCACGGCGGTACCGTTGTTCTAAAGTCACGGTTGTTGCCCTATGTGTAGGTTCTGGCAGTTGATCACGACTTCAGGATTGATCTAACTCAAATTCGGGGACTCAAATCTATCAGTCTGGAAGGATTCGAACCCTACCACGAATATGCTAATAAAGATTATAGACTGCACTCAATGATAATTAAGCTATCTACGTACCTAATTAAGATCAAGTCAACGTAGTTCTATATTAAGGTGAATAGTCAGGGACGTACTCGAGGAATGAATCTAACTTCCAAATTTATATGTATATAGGAACGTACTTCTCAATCTATAAACTCGTTACTAATGAATTTACGAGGCTAAAATTGAAGAGAGTATTCTCCAGCCCCTAGCCCCCAATAAATGTTATAAGGGGGTATTTATAGCACATACACCCTGTCAGAGTGGTTGGTGGCCATCTGTAAGATGATGACAAGTAGTACAATTGAACAGTAGATGACTCGAACCATGGGGTCAGGTTGAGGAACGACCCGACCTGTTATTGTTACTTAGCGCAGATCCTTGGCCCCATGTTGGATTTTGGGTCTGGTATTAGGCATTTATCCTTGTATTAGTGTTTATGAGCCTATATACCATATTAGGGTATATCAAGGATAAAACCCATTAGCTGACAGCGGTGTCTCATCTCAGGTGCACGTCCACAAGGAGACTAAGAATCAGTACACCATCACGTTGCCAAAATTCTAACACTCTTGTGGGAATAAAATATAAATCATTTTAAAAAACTCATAATCTCACTTGTGCCAATACAAAGGACTATGACCACTTTAGATAGGAGAATAATATTTGACTGTTATAAGATAATAATGGGTCATTAACGCCATTATCAAATCATCTTAAAATCACCATAACCACTGTTAGGAATCCATCGGAGTAAAAACGCAGCAGAATAAAAATTTAGATTCCTAAAGGTGGATCACTTTAACGGAATTCGATGATTTTAATAATTTTCCAAAAACTAAACGAAATTGATTTACCTTATCAATTTTGTAATTAATCTTCGCGTAACAGCAACTCTGTGAGCTCCTGTCTCTAAAGATCCACGCGAAACGAACCTTCCAAAGATCTCCAAAAATTCCCTTTTCGAATGGTGGTGGACGGCTAGGGCAAATTTTTGGGGTAGGATTTCTTCCTTCGTTTTGTATGTTATGCAACTAGGGTTACAATGACTTAACAAACAAGTCGGAGTCCCCTAGGACTCCAAATGGACCTGGGTGGGCTTTAAGTTGGCTCACTCAACTTAGCCCACCTTTTAATATGTATTTAATTTAAATCCTATTTAAACCTTGTACAAATTAATTAATTAATTAATTCTATTTAATTAATTAATTAATTCCATTTAATTAATTCTCCAACTAAATAATATAATTTAATCTAATTAAATTAAATATTTAATTCATTGATTTAACCAATAAGTCAATGCGTCCAATTAATTATATCTTTCTAATAGATTACTACAAAAAGACATCCTGTTCGTTTCTTATAGCGCGACTCTTTAGGTTTGTCTCAATTGGCAATAGGAGGAATTACCAAAGGATGTGGGTGTCACCTAGCCAGTCCCGTGAACTCGTATCGTAACCCAATTGAGTACGAAATGAACGAATCATTTATGAACTTGTGGACCATAAATAATGAGTATAAGCCCTTCACTGATGTATCCCAATCAAGTGAGAGTCATGGTTTATGTCAAACTCACTAAACTTGATACTGTGCATGTAATCATATCATGATGAAATTACCAAACTACCCTCCATGTCCCACATGAGTTAGTTTCATTGTTTTGGCCAAAAACTTATAATTTCATATGCCTATGATTGCACAGGATACTTTCTCATTTACTATCGAGACAGTGAATCCCATATTGGCGATCACTGAACAACTGCTACTTGACTCATTAAGATCGCACTTCGAGGTCGGCCCCACCAAAGGGTGAATTGGGCCTAACTACTCTAGTAACAGATTCAATAGTACAAGTACATTGGTCATGAACCCTCAGGTCTAACGCTCACATATACTATTATGGTCAGTAATCCAATCATTAACAGTTACCGAGTAAATACCCATGTGATCGGATTACTGCGAGCCGTGTTCGAATATATCAATTCCATTGATATATCTATGATACGTGTTCTCACTATCCTATAATATTCGACTGGCACTCCTTGTCAGAGCATGTGTCATACAAGTCGAATCTTAATGCCCAATTAAAATTCCTTGACTTGCGAACCCTTTTGAGTGATCAAGAATAAGACTCTCCCCATGCCACATCTTTATTCCATAAAGGGAGAAGAGTCAACCTCGATACACAAAGACTGTTTGTTCAATACTTATTGATGCCATAAAGTTTTACATGAACAGAATAATAATTGTCTTTATTAATTATCAGTCTGTACAACATAATTAAATACCCTATACAATCTATTTGTCCTCATTGGCATCTAGGGCATATACCTAACAACCACAATATAATTATGCCCACTAACGAAGAAATTAAAGTGGTCATCATCATTCTAAAATAAATAAAATTGAAATGGCACATTATGATAAAATAAAAATGTTGGAATAATATTTTAATAAAATTTTAAAGCTTATTTCCAACAACAAACACATTCTTATGTTTTACAAAAAAAACCTAGAGAATCTTTTATGAAATCTGGAAGTGAGGAAAGTGATAAAATGATATGAAAGTCTATACCATCAATCCTTTAGTAGCAAGAATCATTTTAGCAAAAGAAAATAATTTTTTAAATTTTTTTAGTGGTGGCGAACGAGTCGACCTGGCTCGATAAAAAAGTAACTTGACTCGAGCTAGAGCAAGGCGAGCTGAGCTCGAGCTCGTTTGTAGGCATTCGGGAGCTCGCGAGCAGCTCCCTCTTTTTGGGTAGTTCGGATAGCGAGTTAGGAGTTCGGAGCTAAGAGGAAGAAGATAAGATGTGGGCTCTTGGTCTTGATCTGCTGGTGTACTCGATCAACTGGTCGTTCCTCTAAGTGTGATGCAGTGAGCATGCCATCTGTTATGAATCCTGTTTCATGCGCAGCGGAAATTTATTCGAATTCACAATCGGATCACTTTTGGATTTTAATAATTATGTTTTAATTTCATTTACAGTACTTGCAATATTTTATATGGTAATAAGATTGTTGGCACTGCTACTTTAGTCAATGACCTGTATTATTTAAATATGCAAAGTAAGTGTGTTGTGAATGTTATTTACAAAAATCATGGTAGGCAAAATACTAACCAAAGCTTAGTGTGGCATCTTAGACTGGGTCATACTGGAGAGCAAAAGATCCACAAAATGGAGAAAGAAGGGCTAATAGGGTCATTAGGATCTGATCCCTATCCAACTTGTGAATTTTGTCTCAAAAGCAAGATGGCTGGGACTTTTGAAAGAGTCCCTCAAGTTTTAGGACTAGTTCACAATGACATATGTGGATCATTTGGAGAAATGGCTCGTGGTGGTTTCTACTACTTCATTATCTTCACTGATGACCATTCTAGGTATGGTCTAGTGTATCTAATGAAGCATAAGTTTAAATCACTTGAAAAGAATTCAAGGCTCTAATAGAAAATCAAACTGCACATCATATAAAAGCGTTGCGATCGGATCGTGGAGGTGAATATATGAGTAATGAGTTTGATGTGTTCCTAAGGGAACATGGAATAATATTATAACTCACACCACCAGAAACTCCACAACTAAATGGGGTGGCAGAACGTAAAAATTGAACCTTGTTGGACATGGTTCGATCTATGCTCACTACACTGATTTACTCATTCATCTGTGGGGCATGCACTGCTTATTGCTACACACATCTTGAATAGATGTCCTTTCAAATCCATTCCTAAGATCCCATATGAGATATGGAGAAATAAAAAACCAAGCCTTAAGTATATTATGATTTAGGGATGCCTTGCCTACATTAAGAAGACAAAGGCAGAGAAATTGGAAGCTAGGTCTCTTAAAAGCAGTTTTGTAAGATATCCTGAGGATTCTACGGGATACCTTTTCTATATGCATGATGATCAGAGGATCATCGTTGCACTACAAGTACCCTTTCTCGAGGATGAGTTCGTTTGAGAAGGTGGAGCATGCAGGAAGATTGTTTTAGATGAACAAATCGAGACACCTAATCAAGAAACATATACTGAACCTGTTGAGACATATCCAACATTGGAAAGGTCTGGTAAAGTTCCTCATCAACCTGATGGGTACTATAGATACCTGTTACAAAAGGAACTAGGTCTCCACACTGTAGCAGTGGGAGTCCAAGGAGCCATGTACTTATGATCAAGAGATGGTGGACATTGACTCTTCAAAATAGCGAGAAGCTATGCAAGCTGATAGACTCGATGCATTCCAACCAGGTCTAGACTTTGGTAGATTGAACCGAAGGTATAGTGCCTATGGGTGCAAATAGACCTACAAGAGAAAGATAGGCCTGGAGGGGAATGTTGACATATACAAAGCTAGGCTTGTGGAAAAAGGCTATAACCAATAGGAAAAGATTGGCTATCAAGAGACCTTTTCGCCAGTGACAATGATCAAGTCTATTCACATCTTACTTGCAGTAGCTGCAGATATGGACTATGAGATATGGAAAGTGGATGTGAAGCGACTTTCTTTAATGGATTCCTCGAGGAGGATATTTATATGGAGCAGCCTAAGGGCTTCATATCGGAATCTGATATTCATAAGGTGTGCAAGCTTAGGAGATCCATTTATGGACTTAAATAGACCTCTAGGAGTTGGAATCTTCATTTTGATGAAGCTGTCAAAGGATTTGATTTCATCAAAAATAAAGACGAACCTTGTGTCTACAAGAAGGTTAGTGGGAACAAGACCACATTCCTAGTACTATATATAGATGATATTCTACTTATAGGAAATGACATAGGCCTGATGACTTCAGTCAAAGCATGGCTTTCGAGTGCATTCTCCATGAAAGAATTGGGAGAAGCAACCTACATCCTAGGGATTCGTATCTATAGGGATAGAATGAATAGGGTGATAGGGCTTTCCCAAGACCTATACTTAGAGAAAGTCCTAAAGAGATTTAGGATGGAAAACTCTAAGAAAGGTTTTCTACCTATGAGACATGGGGTGCACCTTTCTAAGTCCATGTCTCTTCAAAGTGAGGAAGATAGGAAAAAGATGAGCAGAGTGCCCTATGTGTCTGCTATGGGTAGTCTGATGTATACCAAGTTATGTACACTGCCTGACATTGCCCATCCAGTCAGCGTGGTAAGTCAGTTTTAGGCGAAGCCGGGTAGAGAACACTGGACAATTGTCCAGAATATCCTGAAGTAGCTAAGAAGACTAAGGATATGGTCCTAATTTATGGACATGGGAAGTTGAGAGTGGACAGAGTATACTGACTCAGACTTTCAGTCTGATGTAGATGATCAAAAATTAACTTTAAGGTTTATATTCACACTCAGTGGAGCAGTGACTTGGAAAAGTTCCAAACAACGCACAACCACAGATTCCACCACTGAGGCTGAGTACGTAGCCGCCTCAGAGGCTTCTAAAGAGGGTGTTTGGATTAGGAAGTTTCTTGGAGAAATTCAAGTAGTCCATAGTGTAGAGCTGTCATTGCCACTTTACTGTGACAAAATGGAGCCATTGCATAAGCAAAGAAACCAAAGTCTCACAATAAATCCAAACATATAGAGAGGAGATATCATATCATCAGAGAAATCGTTGGAAGGGGCGAGATAGTCATATAGAGAGTAGATTGAGCAAACAACGTTACTGACCCACTAACCAAGCATTTGACACATGCAGTGCTGGATTGACATATTGCGAAGATGGGTATTAGATACCACAACTATTGGCATTGAGCCGTAGAGGATAGACTAAATAGGGCTTTTATGATGTAATTGTGAACTCTTTAATAATTAATAAAAGGCATCTTTAGTTATTTCACATAAATCTTATAGGCAGTCATAAGTTGTATACAATGTGTAGTCCATGTATATAAGAGTAAACTTTTCATTCTTCATTAGATAAAGAAGTAGGCACTGGAACATTTCAATACTTGTACTTAATGTGTTCGCAAGTCATAGAGTCTTATTTGGAAATTGAGACTCGTCAAGACTTGTATAATATAGACTTTGACACGAGATGTGCCATTCGAAAACTATAAGATATAGTGGGAGTTTATATTATAGGCGTACTGATGGGATCAATGCATTTGGACATGACTCACATCAATTCTATCACATGAATTTGCACTCTTTGACAATCAATGGTGGAATTGATTAGTTGTGATATGTACGCGTGAACCTTCGATCTGAGGTGTCATGTTGAAGATATACTTGTGACAGCAGGCCTATCATTAGAGTAGTTAGGCCCAATCACCTGTTGGTGGGACCGACCTCGAAGTGCGACCTTGATGGACAAGTAGTAGTCTTAACTGATAGTCAAGAAGGAATTCGTTCTCTCATAAGTGAGCGAGTTAATATCTTATGCCATAATGAGTAAGTGTGATCATAAAACTTTGGCTGGAGAATTAGAGTTCTTTGTATTGGCTATAGAGGTAGCTAGATGATAATGACTTATTATTATTCTAGCATATGGTAAAGTTGCATGTGTTTGATGACTCCATGACTCTTACTTGATTGGGATAAAGAACGAAGGATTTATACTCATATAGTAATCACAATGGAAAATGTTAAGGATGATCTGATCATTTATTTTAAATGGGCTTCGATGTAGACCACGTCACTGGCTAGGTGTTACCCACATCCTTGGTCTGCTCACTATTGCTATTTGGAACGAACCTAAAGAGTCGCGCTTAATGGAAACTAGATGAAATTAGGAGATTTGTTTTGGGGGGTATTTTCGGTATTTGATACCAAAACTAATTTATTGGATAAATTAATAATGACCAATAAATTAATTAAATCATTAGATGATTTTAATAATTTAATTAAAGGATTATTTTAATTGATTATTTTCTTGGAGGAGAAAATTGACTAAATGATTAATCGAATTAATTAATTAATTATTTAATTGGATTAAATATATTAATTAAATATAAAAAATAAAATTAGAAGAGCCTTCTTGACCAAAGTGCACTCGCTATGGTCGCGTTGGGACGTCCTTATCATGGGCTTTTTCTTTTGATTTTTAGTCTTTGTTTTTACTTGTAATATCACTTTAAGTCAAAACCTAGGTCATAACATAAGTTACAACACAGAAGCCAAAAACATTAAAATTCTCTCCATCTCTCTCTCTTTCTAGCCGTGTTCATAGAGGAAGATTTTTCATCAAGATTTTTGCGTGGTGCTTTAGAGGTGGTGGCATACTCATCACTCCGGGTCAGAAATCAAGAAGGCAATTTTTCCATTGTTGCTATAGGAGCTTTGAGGATAATCTCCAATCACTTTGGTACAACGGGTAGAGTGTATGTATTTAACTTACTTTTCGTTATATGCATTAAATCCGGGTTGATCCTGTCGTTGGGGAATCCATAAAATTTTTGTTATACTTGTTTCCACTGCGTTCTTTGTAGTTTCCCAACAATTCATTTCTAGAAAATTGAACATGGTCTCGCTTAGAGGTTTTGTCAAGATGTGAGCTAAATGGAGTTCAGTGCATACTCCCTTTATGCAATTCTCCTTTTTCAGAACATGGTCTCTCAAAAAATGATAACATATACCAATGTGCTTAGCTCTTGAGTGAAACACAGGATTGTATGTGATAGTTATAGCATTGTTGTTTTCACAATAAATAGGTGTCTCTTTTGCATCAATCCCATAGTTTCTAATTTGTTGTTGCATGCTCAAGATTTGAGAACAACAACTTCCTACAACAAAGTACTCAACTTCTGCAGTTGAAGTTGCAATGGCAGTTTGCTTCTTACAAACCATGAAACAAGTTTATTTTTAAGAAATAGAATTGTTCCTGTGGTTTTTTATATCAATCTTGAAGTCACCAAGTCTGCATCTGAGTAATCAGTGACCTCTAAAGATAAGTCTCTTGGATACCACATAACAACATTCTGAGTACCATTATGATAGTTGAACATCTTTGTAACTGCAATATAGTGAGATTGCTTAGGATCTGACTGGAATCTTGCACACAAGCAAACAACAAGCATAATGTCTGGTCTTCCAGCAGTTAAGTATAGCAAAGATCGAATGAGTCCTTTGTACAATGTCACTTCCACAAACTTCCCTTGTTCATCTCTATCCAGTCGATAGATGACCTCATATGAATTTTTGATGGAGTACACGCATCCATTCCAAACTTCTTTAACAGGTCATGAGTGTACTTGCCTTGATTTATAAAAATCCCGTTAGGCAATTGCTTTACTTGCAATCCCAAGAAAAAATTTAATTGCCTCATCATACTCATCTCAAACTTACTTTTCGTAAGGCTATAAAACTTCGTGCAAAGATCAAGGTTAGTTGAACTAATAAAATATCAGATTCACGCTGAAGTTTAAATAAGTTAGTCAAATGTAACTAAAGTCCCTTTCAAGCAGGTAAGTAGAAAATGTATCATACTAAGCTCTTGGTGTTTGTTTTAAATCATAGAGTGCTTTGTGTAACTTGTGCACCATATCCTCAGTTGAATCTTTCTTGAAACCAAACCAGGTAATTGTTCCACATAGACTTCCTCAGCCAAAGTTCCATTAAGAAAAAACACACTTCACATCCATTTGGTAACTTTCATACCTTTTTGGGCTGCAAAGGGTAGAAACATCTAAATAGCCTTTAATCTGGCCACTGGTTTCGTCAATTATACATCCCTTGTTCTTGACAATATCCTTGAGCAACGAATCGAACTTTGTTTCTTGTAGCAATATTTTTGTCATCCATCTTATTTCTTAATACCCACCGAATAGCAATAACACGTTGATGTGATGGTCTTGGAACAGGTTCCCAACCTTGTGTCCTTCAAATAGACTCAGTTTCTCTTTCATGGCATCAATCCAACAAGGATTTTGAGGATCTTCTTCATTCTTTTTAGCCTCAATAAGCGGCAGAAATCCATGGTACATAGCTTCATTAATAGTAGTAGATCTTATTCTTACACCAGAAGTTGGATTACCTATCATCAAATCTTGAGGATGATTTTTCCACCATCTAAGATCAGGTCTTTGATGAGCTTGAGTTGCTTCCTGACAAGTTACCAAGTCTTATTGAGTTGTCTCAAGAGAAGTTGCCCATTTTACTTCTAGGGCATCAACCACTAGTTCAAAATCATCTCAAGCATCATTAATTCTTATATAACCATCATCTGCTTCATCTTCAAAACCTAAGTCCTGAAGTCCTTTGCTAGGAATATCTTCATGTCCTTCATCAATGGAAATAACCTTACTCTGCTCAGGCCAACTCTCATCAAATACAATACGAATAGATTTTTCTACTATCAAAGTACATTTATTAAATATTCTAAAGCATTTACTTATAACTAAGTAGCCCATCAATTTTTGAAGCACAAACATGAAATTGAGTCTTTACACTGTTGTGAATAAAGTATTTGCATCAAGACACCTTGAAATAAGATATGTTGGATTTAGCTGAGTCACAAACAGCTAGTGTTGGATTTAGTTGTGCTGAAGATGTTGAACCTTCACCATTTCTCTTTTTAATCTCATATTCAAATGCCTTACGATCGAAAAATAAATCATTCGAACTCATTAGATATAGATCCTTGGATTCTCTTATGTCATAAGTCTTGATATCCCATTCATTAGGGAGTGCCCTCATCTGAATTATTTCTCTGTTGGTATACTTATTTTATAGTGATGATTGATCATTAATGATTTTCATAAACCTCTCATTCATTAGATCTAATGATTCTCCTGGAATCATCTTGAAGTTCTCAAACTTTGGCATGACAAAAGTAAGCTTATTGTCCTTAATTTGTACATTTTCTTAATAGGTTTCTATGATCTTATCCCAAATCTGTTTTGCAGATTCACACTTCTTGATTTTTTTTAACTTAGTCTTATTCATAGTTACAAACATTATGTTCTTTGCTATGTTGTCTAAATAAGCTTTTCTTATTTCATTAGTAGACAACTCAACCTTGGGCTTAGGAACTATAATATTTGCATATGTTGAATCAGGTTTAGTGGTTGAATATGTCTTCAGTGAGAGCTGACAAATGTGTTTGCACATGAATACGCTAATCATCAAAGTCATCTTTACTGAACATTGGCAGTTTAGACAATGAAGAATTTTTCATTCTTCATGATGAAAAGATTTCTCCTTTGCAAGTTTTATAATAAAACCTTTTAATACAGTCTAAGAACTGCTTTGGTACCACTTATTGGTCTCAAGTGTCATAGAAGGGGTCTATAAGGGGGTGCGTGGATAGACCTTTTTAACTTTTCAAGAATTTTTTATGCCTTAGAAAAATTCGGTTCACAAATTGATTTTCAAAGAGTTGACTAGAACAAATAAGTCGACTTAACTTGTCCACATAAAATAGCTGAAGATGAAAATATCAAGTTGTTTAAATTCAACAAAAAAATATTTTCTTTAAAAAACTTGCAGTCATCTTGTTCTTTAAGTGCCTTAGAAAAATATGCAACATATTAAACTTGCAGATATGATAAGCTAAGTAAGGCAGCAAAGTAAAGAACACGTATTCTTATAGTGTTTCCAAGGTTTATGAAATCCTTGTACGTCCATTTTACTCTATGTAGGAGTTAATTCATTAGATGTCCACAAAATTTTATACAAAGTTCTCATCTAGTCGTTTTCCCAACCAATCAAGCTACACAAACTTCGATCAGTTCAGTAGTCCCCTACATAAGAGTCAACTATTGAGTATCAGCCTACACAAAGATCAATACTTGTCCCAAAGTGCTAGCCTACACAAAAGTCAAAACTCTCTGAGTGTTGTTTTATAGAGTTTTCTTCTCTCGAGAATCATTCAGACTAATCTATAAAAGAATACGTTTCAAATTGTTGAGTAAGTTGGATTGTTCTTGGACTTAGAGGATTCTGGATTTCAGAATATAGCTTCTATTTTTTTGAAAAAAATTCTAAGTGTCTTCAATCTTCAAATATCTCTTATATTTATAGGTCTTCAAAAGTCGTTCGTTGCAACTTTCCTATTTGAATTTCTTTGCCTTATTTGAATTCTGCAAATAGTACAGGTAGTGGCTACAATTCTTTGCCTTGTTCTTCCTCACACTAACTATCCTTTCTTTGAAGAGAATAAATATGTTTTTCTTGGATTATGTGAAGTCATGAATACTATTCTGATCTAGTTGTACTTGACCAATAAAAATTTGCCACACTCTCACTCATCTTAAGCAGTAAACTAAGGCTGGTAAGATATGTCTTGTCTTATCTTCTACTAGTCACCAGCACACTTTGAGTCCCTTTACCTAGAAACCAGCCCTTACAACTTGATAGTTATAAAATGTAGAATTACAAGGGAGGGGTTAACAATGTGCCTAATATCATCATTAAAATCATCTAAATGGTATCCTAGCAAATTCTGTTTGGATTAATTTAATTTCATTGCAGCATAATAGTTGAATTTTGCCAAATATTATTATATATAATATGTTATCACCAAATTAATTTTACTACGTTAGTGCTAAAAATATTGTCGATTATAATTATAATCAACTAATCTTGATGTATTGGTTAAATTGTAACTAATGTTTTTTATAAAAGAAAAAAGTAGTAGAGAAATGAAAATTGAAAGTAAAAATAGTGGTTAAGGGTAATTAATATAATTTCATGCTATAAAAAGGGGTAAATGTATTATTGTATAGTTCAAAGGGGTCTTTGGCGCATGGAGTATAGTTAAAGGGGGTAACGTAAATTTTGCACTTAATTTAAAAGAGATTCATAAGCAGGAGAATGCTTATGTACTCTTATAGTAACATTTTCACTTTCATACCAAAGAATATATGCCAACACAAATTGGTTCAATTGGTAAGAACAGACCACTTACCCTCAAAAGATTGTGTGTTTGATTTCCTCTGCCGACGTGAGGGTTGTGTTGATGGGCGATCTGTAAGTACCTCTATAAGCGATCTATGGTCCCAGAGGCATGCCTTGGCCCTGGTAGGTGACCAGAGCCGACCCTACCTAAAATTTTATTTGCCAAAAAAAAAATACTAAAGAATATATTATGTGTAATTCTGAAAATAAAAATATGAAGATAGATAAGAGAGATAATGACATCTATAGTCCCTCTGGTTTTACGTTTGTGTCACTTTAGTCCCTCTGGTAATAAAAGTGGCACATTAGTCCTTCAACTATAAATTTTGTTGCACAGTGGTCCCTAAACTCAAATTTCGGCTGATTTCTTCCTGCCAACCGAGCGCGTGTGTTACACCTCAATTTAACTGGGGGTATTTCTGTCATTCAGCCCATTTTTCACCCCAAATAATATATGTCACTTTAGTCCTCCCCTCTAATCCCTTGTCCCCCTTAATCCCAGCCCGTCATTAACCCATCTTCTTCTTCACCTTACCCTCACCATGCCCGCTGCCGTCCCTCCACCCACGGCCGCCGCCCCTGCACCACCAACCCACCTCCAATTCTGAAATTCATCATTTTTATACTCATAAACCCATCAAAAATTGAAATTCCAAATCTGAAATTCGCCATTCTGAAATTAATGGGTTTATACCCATAAACCCATTTCAAAATTCACCATTCTAAAATTCAAATTTGGGTGTGTGTATATATGTGTGTGTGATTTTATATACATACATATATGTGTATATGCGTGTGTGTGAGCCTATATACATACATATATATATGTGTATGCGTGTTTGTGTGTGTTTATATATGTGTGTGTGTGTCTGCGTGTGTGTATATGTGTGTGTGCGTGTGTCTGTGTGTATTATATATATGTGTGTGTGTGTGTGTTATATATGTGTGTATGTATATGCGTGTGTGTGTGAGCCTATATACATACATATATATATATGTATATGCGTGTTTGTGTGTGTTTATATATGTGTGTGTGTGTGTGTGTCTGCGTGTGTGTGTATGTGTGTGTGCGTGTGTCTGTGTGTATTATATATATATGTGTGTGTGTGTCTGCGTGTATATATATATGTGTGTGTGTGAATTAGTGTGTGTTTTTTTGGTGAAGAAGATGGAGTAGAGAGAGAGAATAGGGTGGATGAATGTGTGTGTGTGTCTGCGTGTATATATATATATATATGTGTGTGTGTGTGTGTAAATTAGTGTGTTTTTTGGTGAAAAAGATGAAGTAGAGAGAGAGAGAATAGGATGGATGGAAAATGACAGAAATACCCCCAATTAAATTGAGGTGTAACACACGCGCTCGGTTGGCCGGAAGAAATCAGCCGGAATTTGAGTTTAGGGACCACTGTGCAACAAAATTTATAGTTGAGGGACTAATGTGCCACTTTTATTACCAGAGGGACTAAAGTGACACAAACGTAAAACCAGAGGGACTATAAATGTCATTATCTCTAGATAAGATGATTTTTATATTATTAGTGAAAGCGATAGAGTGCAAAAAGGGATCTACTTTTATGGACCACAAAGAAGAAAATGTGATGTTAGTGGTAAATTAGAAAAATAATTGTAGATTGATGTTCATACGTATAAACATGGAGGAAATTGCAACATTCATACAGTATGTTGGTGTGTACGTTTTTTTAGTACTTTAAGTTGGCTTACTGGCGATTTGGGTACATTAACTTGCAAAAATCGACAATTTTGGTACAAATTGCACCGAAAAATTGAATTTGTCCGGAAAATTTGAGAATTTTGACTGAAATAGGGAATTTTGACTGATTTGGAATTTATTTATTTTTACCAAATTACCCTCAAAATAGTATTTTTATTCAAATAATTATTTTAATTAAAATAGTTATTTTAATAATTATAAAAAAGAAAAAGAAAAAAAAAAGAGGGGGGGGGGGGGGGACAGTGTCTTCTTCCCCACCCCACCCTCTCACACACACAACACACACACATATATATATATATATATACACACATATATACACACAAACACACACACACACACACACATATATATATATAAGTATTTTTCTTTTAAGTATATATATACACACATATATATAAACAGAGGGTGAAACGTGATGCAGGGGTAGGGGTGGGGTGGATTTTTTTTTTTTTATGAAATAAATAAATTTTTTTAGTTAATATTTAAATAAAAAATCCAAATTTAAGTCAAAAACAATCAAAATCTCCAATTTTAGTCAAAATCCTCCCCCCCATTTAAGCCAAAATCAGTCAAAATCCTCAATTTCAGTCAAAATCCCCAAATTTTCAGACCAAATTCAATTTTCCGGTGCAATTTGTACCAAAATTGACGATTTTTGCAAGTTAATGTACCCAAATTGCCAGTAGGCCAACGTAAAGTACTAAAAAAATGTACACGCCAACATAGTGTATGAATGTTGCAATTTTTCCTGTAAACATGTTACAAAATAAAGTATTTATTGTCAAAAGAACTCGGGATGATATTTAAACAAATAAAACGAAGTGTTGTATAAAAAAGGGATAATGTCATTATAGTCTCTGAAGTACAAAATTTGCATCAGACTAGTCCTAATGTAGAAAAATTAACATTATCGTCTCTAGTGTTCAAATTTTATTTCACTTAAATTTTTTTAAACATTTTTACCCTTATGTGTAAGTATGCATTCAGAAGCAATCTAATGATATAATGTCTAAAAAAGATTTTAAGTGAAACAAAATTTGAATGTTAGGGGCGATGACGTTATTTTTTCTACATTAGGGATTACTTTGGCACAATCTTGTAATTCAGGAACCATAAATGTCACTATCCCTGTATAAAAATATGATTAAATATTCTCCTAAATAAT
This sequence comes from Buddleja alternifolia, assembly GCA_019426215.1. Classification (NCBI taxonomy): domain Eukaryota; kingdom Viridiplantae; phylum Streptophyta; class Magnoliopsida; order Lamiales; family Scrophulariaceae; genus Buddleja; species Buddleja alternifolia. The sequence continues at coordinate 24,497,836 of CM033395.1, read as the reverse complement.
TACTAATAAACTAATAGTTAAATATATTTATCCATAAACTAAATATACCAAAAGTTTCAATTATTTACGATTGTTTATATAACCAAAGTCTCAATTCCTAAAATACCACGTGTGAGGAACATGAATCCTACGTAAGAAAACGTAACACTTTTAATGGCGAACAGTTCATTCACATTTGTATTCCGTCCATATGTCTACATATCAATATATATAAACTGTTCTGTATTATTCCACCGGTTTTTTCACCATAATTTTCTATAAAAAAAAAAAAAAATAAGAACCGATAATCATACCGCATTTTTTCTTTTCTCGCATTTAACTAACCCATATGTGACCTGCTCAAGAGGAAACTAGGCAACAAAACCACCGCATGGGTTTATAAGGGGCAGCCAACTAGACCACAAGGAAAAGAGAAGTAACTCTACCAGTACATCATCACTGAAACAATTGAACATTACACGAGAAACGCTACTCTCCAGGTAATATCTCCAGTCAATTCCTATATATTAAAGTATCATCAATTGTCGTATCATATACAAACGGTTAACCCTCAATATCGTTCAGATCTCACTTAAGCAACGCCACCTCAGACGTTATATCACAAATGAAGGCAAAAACAATTAATCTTTGCTTGCATGTAGAGCGCTTGAAAAATTGAAGATATATATACATTGTGATCTTGAAAATGTGCTTGTGCGTGACAGGTAAGCAGAGGAAAACATTTAAACGGAGGCGACAAGCCAAAACATGACATACGAAGACATGGCAAGAAGAAACCAAGAGGCGAAAGCAAAAGCAATGGATATCTGATACATATCGCACGACAATTTTTTATCTATCTTGCAGATATTTGTATCTCTAGTGAAGAGCACCATAACACCAGCAGAGGAGCATGCAGCTGCCAGTGATAGAGTAGCAGTCACCTGCACCATTAATTACACTTTATCAAATTCCGGGCCGAAATTTTGGAAAGTCGTATAAAAACGATCGTGCTGCCAGCAATAATGCTTGCAAGCTTTTAAATAACCACATTATAGCCGTAGTTTTGAATCTTTTAACTGTAATTTGACTTGCCAGATCCTTTAGTTATCTTATTCAATTAACTAATTGTGTTCCCAACTCTAGCCCTAACCTCATCTTACTATCACCATATTCCAGATTCTCAACAACATTGCAATTAGACACCTCACAATCTCTCATCTGGTAGCCGCCACACCCCTCTCTTCCATGATTTAAAATAAATGAGAGAAGGAAATCAGAAATAAATTATCAATGAATGGAACGATATTCGAACACTAACACTTTGGAAAGCTACAACTAACAATCTCCACCGCTTAATTAGCCAAAAAGGCCGTGACTAACATCTACTAAGTACATGTTTAAAGAAATGGTTACACTTCTGAGGTTTGGTCTAATTACCGAAAAAAGCTATTGTTTATATAATCACACATCCTACTTGAGGTATGTTCCCTTTAATAAAGACCGCTCTCTATAAGTCGGCGTTAGGGTTTTTGGATTTGTCCTCAAAACGATTGAGTGGGGAATTCCAAAAAATCCCCTTCCGTTGGCAGGAATTTTTTCGGACCAGTTCCTTACGAATTTTCCCTTTGAGCTTAAATGCAAGCCTCTTTCAAAACCCAAGGGGCATTTGTAATTTATGCAAAAGAGAAGAGTGTAAGACCCAATTTTATTGAAATCCAACTAAACATGCAATTAATCACTTAGGTCCAGTCAAACCCGATTAGAACTAATTTTTTTTCTGTATTTTTGTTCTTAAGTGAGATGCTTACCCACTTTTTTTCTTCATTTTTTCCTTTACTTTTTCCTCTCGTCTTTCTCCTTCCAGCCACCGCCACTCACACTCAGCTTAACACCCGTACACCCAAACCAGAGCACCAAAATCACCATCATCCTTCCCCGCTTAAAGACCCCCTGCACCATCCCACCCAAACCCTTTACCAATTTCATTCCCAATCTTATATTTCCTTTTTATTTTATTTATTTGGCCAAATTACACCTAGACCCTGAAGTTTGGTGTAATTAACCAAACACCCCTCGATCAAAACCAACGAGGAACAAAAAAAATTTCTGTCATATTAAAATAATTTCTTGTTACACTTTTTTTTTGGAAGATTCCATCAATATAACCCTTGAAGTTTGGTGTACTTGCCGAAAGACAAAGTTGTCTTTTGCCATTTCAGATTTTTTTGAAAATTTTGTTACATTTTTCCTTCTTAGTGTGTGCCGTTTAAGGGTAATGACTTCTACCACTTTCCGTTAGAACCTTCTTCATCTTCACAAACCTCAAGTAGGTTGTACATAATTATATAAACAAGATGGACAAAACCTCACTCTTACCTAAGAGAGATGTAACTCACCCTTGAAAAAATGAAAGACAAATATGTTGCCTTTTCCCTTTATGCCTTCATAAATGTATTTACACTCACGTATTTTTGGATCAATGTAATCCATGTTTGATAAAAATTTGAAAAAGTAAGGCTGTATTTGGATTTGTTCTCCTTTCCAATCATCATTTTCTAAAATCTTGGTTTTTGTGTAAAAAACATAGCTATGTTTGGCTTTGTTTTTAAAAAAGGTTGAAACAGATGATCACATAACTTGTGATGTGTAAAATAATTGAGTTAATTAAAAGTGTTGATTATCTGAATAGTGTTGTAGATGAAGCAAGGGTTAAATAAAATGGACCCCCCTTGTGAAAGTCGTTATTATCACTCCGCCCCCTCTAAAACAAAAAATAGCAAGAAACCTCCTATCAAAAAACTAAATAAAAAAGCAATTTAACCCCTCACACGCCCCACTCACGTGCTATGCAACTGGTTATAAGATTTTCGTCTGTAAATGACTATTTTGCCCCTAATGTACCAACCATTGGATCTAATCTTTTAAATCTATGGTCTTCATTAAATGCCTTTTGTTAGAAATTTCATGTTAGATGTTTTGATGATGACAAGATAGGATTTCATGTTAGACCCCAAAAGAATGTAAGTTTATACTTTCATAGAATATATGTATAACCATTTGAAAGTTTATTAGTTTGTTAGACTTGTAATTTTTATCTTTATAGATTTTAAACTTAGGACTAAATACCAAGTCGCTGATAGAATTCTAGGTGAATCTATCAAAGATAAAGTTGAAGATTCAAGCGTCTGAAATCAAGAGAAGATGAAGATTTGTCTTAAGTGTTTGTCAAACGCTTAAAGACTATTTCAGGATTTATAAATCAAACGTTCAAGATAATGCTCTTAGCGCCTAGCTAACGCTAAAGGACTGTTCCAGGAATGTTGAACCAAGCGCTCAAATCACTCAAGCGATTTAAGATTAGATCCACTTGAAATACATTCCGAAGTCACAGAAGCCTCAAATGCAATCATTTAACGGGCTTTTATTTCCAACGAAAATAAATTCAAAACGCATTAAATGCTTGATAAGTGCATTAGATGTGACAAGGCATTATGACTTGTGGACAAGCCACCTTGTGACTAGACTGTCAGCTTTTCGAAGTTCAAACCTACTTCTGTCCAATCGGAACCAGCAGAAAATGAGGAATGTCAGAAAGAGACTATTTGACGCGCTGCGTGAGAGACGCTCCTGATTGTATCCAACAGATAAATCCCAAGGATCTCTATAAATAGTATCCTCAACAAAACCTTAGAGCGTGTGCAGAAAGAGAAACTTTGCTGAAATTATTTGAGAGAGAAGCTTATAAACTCCATAGCCAAAATCCATCAAGCTTCTCAAATACATTCCAAAGACAGTCACCGATATCTCGAACATCTTCATAGAAGAACCTTACATTATTATTGAGATATCCCAAGTTGTTTGAACTTGCCAACATCAAACAAACCTGTTACAATAAACCCTCAACATCTTTCATCTGAGTGAGAAATTTTGTTGACTTCACAAGCAGTATTTTTGAGTAAGAGAAGCTTGTTGAAAAAGGTCTTTATTGGACCTGAAGTCTGTGTGATCAAGGAGCTCCAGGCCATCTTGGAGAAGATCTTTATTTGAGCTGAAATCTGTGTGATCAAGGAGTTCGAGATCGTCTTTCCAAAAGCAGAGGATTGAAGTGGCTTGTAGCAGAAATCTGTATGACCAAGAAGCTCAAGTCATCCATATCCATCTCTTCCTTTATCCTTCTTTTGTAAAAGTTTTTGTGTGACTCTTCGATAATCAATCTAGTAAAATTCCTCCAAGTGCATAGGAGAAGAAGGACGAAGCTGGGATTACATCACCCAGTAAACCTTACAATTCATTGTGTTATTTATTGTTGTATTTGCTTTACTTTATAGTTGCACATTATATCTTGAGAAAGCATATAAAACAGTCAAGCGTCTAATTTAAGTCAAAAGAGAAAGCTAAGCTTTCAAATCAGTTTTAAGTGCTTGACCAAGTGCTAAGCTCTCTAAGCATTCAAAACGACTTAAAGATATGCAACTAAGGAAAATTTTGTGACGCTAAAACCTTTCAAAGAGAAAACTTTAAATCATTCTGCTGTGCTAACCCTGATGAAAGAACTGAACGCTTAAATCTGAGTGGTTATAGTATTCAAATCTTGAGTCTAAGTTAATCTTTTCAAACAGTCTTCTAGTAAACGCTTAGCCAAGCGTCCGAATCATTTTTAATACGAATCTTTTTGAAGTCGAAAAAAACTTCAGGGTCTATTCAACCCCCCCTCCCTTTAGACCCTTTCTATGCACACTTGGGACCACCAAGTGGTATCAGAGCTGTTGAAGTTGAAATTTTAGAATTACCGAGCGTAACTACTTGTTTAGATCTAGTTTTAAAATTTTAGTTGCTTTAAAATTTTCATGGCATTTTCAAGAGTACAAAAATTGACAAGTCAAATTATGACTCATGGAAAGTCAAAGCATTTTCTTATCTTTGTGCTTGTGATGATGAAATGTGTGATATCATTTCAGATGGGTCAATTCGAATATTCAAGGTTATCACTAGAGCTCCTGGAGCTACTGAAGCAACTCCAGATGGTTATGTTGAGAAGCCAAAGCATGAATGGTCGGCTGATGAGCGTCGGAGAGCAAATCTAGATAATGTTGGACGGAACGCTCTATATACAGCTATTGGTGACAATGATAACTTATTCAACGAGGTCAAGTCGTGCTCTACGACTAAGGAAATTTGGGATAAGTTAACCACAATATGTGAAGGTTCAGCACAGATGAGAGAGAACAAGATCTCCATAGCCATGCAAAAATTTGAGCATTTTAAGATGATGTCAAGCGAGACGCTAGATCAATTGGATGCGAGATTTACGTCGCTAATGGAGATCTTGTTCTCTCTCATCTGTGCTACGTTGCTTATTATAGAGTTAGCATCTTTGGATAAGGAGTTGACCAATAAGGAAATTGTCAAAAAGATTTTTAGAAGTCTTCTAAACAAATATTTGACAAAAACTGTAGCAATGAGAGAATCACAAATGTTGGACATTATTACACCAAAACATGTGTTTTCGAAGCTAAAGGCTTTTGAATTTGAATTGGGAGAAGTCAGCGACACCTCGTCTTCAGCGACTGATTCCGGAGCAGTAATCGCTACAACCAATATCAAGGGAAAATCAATCAGTGAGGTGGAAGTGACAGAATCGAGTGAGGAAAAGGAAATGGATTTATTGGTCAAGAAATTCAAGAAATTTATTAGATATGAAAGGATAAAATCCTGTTCTTCATTCCAGAACGAGGTATAATTAATTTAAATGCTTAATCATTACGCATCATATTTTCATTAGACATATAATGTAGGGGGAATTCACTTTATTATATTGTCTAAAAGCATTTTTCAAAATATGTTACAAATCAAATTTAAGGGGAACCTTAAAATTGTACTTAAACATATCTGTTAAGCGTCGATGATCAAAAACTATTTCTATATGCATAGATCATCAACGCTTATCATTATTTGTGCATTATATGTTGGACGCTCAAACATAAAAAGGATTTAATTTCAAGTGACAACATAAATCTTACAACAAATAGTATCAATTCAACAAGTGGTATCAACAAGTAGTATATGTTAAGCGTTGAAAATTTCCCTTCAACACTTAATAGAAACTTTTATAAAAATCATGCATAATTTTTAAAAGAATTTGAGAAACCTAGAGTTGGACATTGATTTACCAACAAATGGTATCAACGGTGGTGGAAATCGCTAGATATTTAGACACTGTCATTCCAGACGTGAAAGCGACTGTGGACGTTGAGCTGTCAATAGAAGTGACCGAGATTGTCCCCACACCAACTGGTTTTCCTTCTCAAGCGACCATCCGTTTGAAACGCTAGCTAAAAGCATTTTCTCTCACCTCCTAGCACAGAACGCTTAGGCAGATTTTGCAATCTTCCTTTGATGATGCCAAGAAGGGGGAAAAGGTAAGAAAAGCAGTTTAAGGGGGAAGAGAAAGAAAAGGCACGTATTCATCGTTTCAGTATAAATCATATACGCCTTCAATTTCATATATATGAATGAATGATTTATCGCTGAAACATCTTAACTTATCTAACTTTCTAAACGCTAACTTAGATTATTTTGGGATTTTCTTTCAACTCTTAATGTATAAAAGAGTTATAAGAGTTAAGGTCTTGATATCATCAAAAAGAGGGAAATTGTTAGGAATTTCATGTTAGATGTTTTGATGATGACAAGATAGGATTTCATGTTAAACCCCAAAAGAATATAAGTTTATACTTTCATAGAATATATGTATGAGCGTTTGAAAGTTTATTAGTTTGTTAAGCTTGTAATTTTTATCTTTATAGATTTTAGACTTAGGACTAGATACGGAGTCCCTGATAGAATTTTGGGTGAGTCTATCAAAGATAAAATTGAAGATTCAAGCGTCTGAAGTCGAGAGAAGATGAAGATTTGTCTTAAGCGTCTGTCAAACGCTTAAAGACTATTTCAGGATTTATGAATCAAGCGTTCAAGATAATGTTCTTAGCCTAGCTAACGCTAAAGGACTGTTCCAGGAGTGTTGAACCAAGCGCTCAAATCACACAAGTGATTCAAGATCAGATTCACCTGAAATACATTCCGAAGTCACAAGACTTAAATGCAATCATTTAACGGGAATTTATTTCCAACGGAAATAAATTCAAAACGCATTACATACTTGATAAGTGCATTAAATGTGACAAGGCATTATGACTTGTGGACAAGCCACCTTGTGACTAGACTATCAGTTTGTCAAAGTTCAAACCTACTCCTGTCCAATCGGAACCAACAGAAATTGAGGAAGGTCAGAAAGGGACTATTTGACACGCTGCGTGAGAGACACGCGTCTGATTGTGTCCAACAAACAAATCCCAATGATCTCTATAAATAGTACCCCTCAGCAAAACCTTAGAGAGTGTACAGAAAGAGAAACTTTGCTGAAATTATCTGAGAGAAAAGTTTATAAACTCCATAGCCAAAATCCATCAAGCTTCTCAAATACATTCCAAAGACAGTCACCGACATCTCAAACATCTTCATAGAAGAACCCTACATTATTATTGAGATATCCCAAGTTGTTTGAACTTCCCAACATCAAACAAACCTGTTACAATAAACCCTCAACATCTTTCATCGGAGTGAGAAATTTTGTTGACTTCACAAGCACTATTTTTGAGTAAGAGAAACTTGTTGAAAAAGGTCTTTATTGGACCTGAAATCTGTGTGATCAAGGAGCTTCAGGCCATCTTGGAGAAGATCTTTATTGGAACTGAAATCTGTGTGATCAAGGAGCTCGAGATCGTCTTTCCAAAAGCAGAGTATTGAAGTGGCTTGTAGCAGAAATCTGTGTGACCAAGGAGATCAAGTCATCCATATCCATCTCTTCCTTTGTCCCTATTTTGTAGAAGTATTTGTGTGACTCTTCGATAATCAATCTAGTGGAATTCCTTCAAGTGCATAGGAGAAGAAGAACGTAGTTGGGATTACATCACCCAGTGAACTTTACAATTTATTGTGTTATTTACTGTTGTATTTGCTTTACTTTACAGTTGCACATTATATCTTGAGAAAGCATATAAAACAGTCAAGCGTCTAATTTAAGTCAAAAGAGAACGCTAAGCTTTCAAATCAGTTTTAAGTGCTTGACCAAGCGCTAAGCTCTCTAAGTGTTCACAACGATTTAAAGATAAGCAACTAAGGAAAATTTTGTGATGCTAAACCTTCCAAAGAGAAAACCCTAAATCATTCCGCTGTGCTAACCCTGATTAAAGAACTGAACGCTTAAACCTGAGTGGTTATAGTATTCAAATCTTGAGTCTAAGTTAATCTTTTCAAACAGTCTTCTAGTAAACGCTTAGCCAAGCGTTTACATTTTCAAGCGTCCGAATCATTTTTAATACGAATCTTTTGAAGTTAAAAAAGACTTCAGGGTCTATTCAAACCCCCCCCCCCCTCTAGACCCTTTCGTATGCACTCTCGGGACCACCACCTTTATTCTATTAAATTCAATTTATAACAACCATAGATCTTGATAGAGATCAATGATTCATATTAAATTTCTTATATTTATATAAAAAATTATTTTTTCAATTTTAAAATCATAAAAGATATTTAAAAATATATATTAATTAAATACTTTATATATATATCTGCAAATATAACCCCCACCACCATTCGGCCGCCACCACCACTCCACCACCGTCCAACACCATCACCACCACCGGCATCCCCTCACTACCAAACGACAGCCTCCAGCACCGCCTCTGTCCCCCGCCAGCCACCATTTCTTGTTCCGCCAACCACAAATTTGCATATATATACACATATATTGCAAATCAAGAATTCAAATCTGCAAATTTTGCAGATTTGCAAATCTTCATCTGCAAATTTGCAGATCTCAACCCCACACACAGAGAAACACACACATAGGAAGCTCTACTGGAATTTGACAAAATTCATTACAATCCATACTTCTTCTTTTCATTCTCATTAGTATTCCAAAATTTCCACTTTGGTCAGCGGTGTACAAATCCCTGCAGATCCATTAGGAAACTGGTGACCTACCAATTAACTTAGTAAGTTGATACCTAATCATAATTAGGAATGGAGATGGCGGTTGATGAGCATTGCTCTGTGAGTTTGGGTACGAGTATGGATTCGAATATGGGCTCCTCCGTTTCTACGCCCATCGACTCGTCGAGTATAGTTTTCAAGGTTTCAATTTTGTGTGCTTTTATTTCTCTCTACTTTCTTGTTTAGTTTAATTTCATAGGTTTGATATTCGTTTCAGTTTTTGGAAATTGTTACCTGAATTTTGATGAGATTTGACATCAGTTGAAGTTGGGGAAGAAAGAAAAGAAAATAAAAAATTAATATATTTAGTAATTGGTAAAATAGAAAATCTTTTGTGTAATTATTTCAAAAGATAAGGGTATTTTCATCCTTCCAGAAAAGTTAAAACTTCCCAGTGAAAACACAAGCAAACAAAGCCCGAGTTATTTGAATTGCAGCTCAAGCTCAAACCTGAACTACTCTCTAGCTATATTTAAGTGAAAACACAAGCAAACAAAGCCTGAGTTATTTGAATTGCAGCTCAAGCTCAAACTTGAACTACTATCTAGCTATATCTAAGTCGAGCTCAAGCTAAGACTATAAAATTCTAGTTTTTAGCTTTAGCGCATTTGAACTCCTATGTTGTACATTATCGCTAATCCGAATTCCCATTAATTTGATCAATGCATTATTTGGCAGCAGACAAGTCATAATATGAAAGACGAACTGCGAAGAGCATCCTAATGTTCTGCAACCATGCAACTCTTCTTAGATTATCCACATGCTTTAAGAAGGTTTTTTCAGTTGTCACTTATTTTAAATTGTAGGATAAAATTACCACGAATATCTGATGCTAAAACAAAGTTTGTTGATGGAAAGAAACTGCCATCTATGTGGTAACCTCCACTACAATTTTCCAGCCTACTTCTGTCAACACCCTGAACCAGCTATCCAACACTAGGTCATACAATTTCACATAAATAGACACTAGGTCATACAATTTCACGTAAATAGACACTAGGTCATACAATTTCACGTAAATAGTGACCTTATTATCTGGTCTCTCAGCACGTAAATCTTTTGTTCATTTAAAACTTACATATCTTGTCGGTCTCCTTTTTGTATCTCAGAACCTCTAGTGCACATCTCCATATCCATACCACAGGACTTCCATATCATGACAAACAATTTGAGAACATGCCCATAATTTCCACCCTTGATTTCGCCCGTTGTGTTAACGTGGGAATTTTCCTAAGAGAATTGGACCTCAATAAACTATTTAAGAGTTTAAACATAAACTAAAAGCTTAAGAAATTAGGTATTTTGAAGCAACCCAAATATATAGTAATTCTCTTAATCATTCTTTTAATGTGGGAAAACACTTCTCCCACCATTAACTTCGTAAACCCAACACTATCAGAGAGTAATACGTGAGACTCATTATCAAAATTACAATGAACTCTCTTCAATGTCTATTTAGAATCTTTCTATATGCTATCTCCAAATACAAATTGCATTTTTGGTTTCATAATTTAAAATGTCCATAGAAATAGTCCCAAGAACTTCCACTCAGCACATTTGGTCCCATAACTTACAAAGTATGCCGAAGTTAGGACTTCTATCAACGAGAGAAATATTAGCAAATGCATGGCATGTGGGAGTTTGATTTACCACTTTTTGTAAGCTATGGGACCAAATAAACTAAGTTGGGACTTCTGATCATAGTTTTGGAAGCCTAAGAACATAAGGGACTGAATCACTATCTCCTTAACTAATAAATGATCACCCTTAATCAATCAAGATGTTCTCTGAGAGCTCAAAGGAAACTACTGTCCAGGTATGTAGTTTGAAACTTCGAGGCAGCTTTCACAAAACAGGGTCAACCAACTGATGTATATATAAGGATTACAGAAAAAGAAAAAATTACCCTCGAAGTTGCAGTTTTCCAAGTTGGTAAACAAAAGAAAACAAAAATAAACAGGAAATTTTATCTCAACTGTCAATCCTAAAAGTTTGTTCGAAACATTACCTCAATGTGCCTCTCCCCTACATTATCATCATTGAACTAGCATGCGCTGCTCCATCACTTATAAATGTACAAGTAACAGATCTTTCAGGTACACGTTTTTGCAGCAGCTACAATCCTTGAAACCGAAGCCTATTGACACTAATCTAATGTATTCCACATGTGTCTAATGGCTCTGCACAATTTTACATTACGTGAACATCTGATTCAAGGAGAATCAGGGCCACTGATCGGATTGTTCTTCAATAATCCCAGAAACTAAAATGTCTCTCCCTAGGGAATGTCTATAACCAGCTTTCAAGCAGAGCTTTTTCCAACTTTTAATTTCATGGCGGCATACCTTATAGAAACTACACCAGCTTCTTGTCACAAGTAGTAGTCCTTAAGAAGAAATATCATTTTCTGAAGCTCCTATATCTGGGCAAAAACTCTTGAGATGGCTAAGATACATATAAATTTGGCAAATGATATCACTATGAAAAGGATAATACATACTGGCTATATTGAAGATATAGCTTCTCTAACTGCAGACATTTACTTTTTTCAATCACAAGTATATCTGGGCATCGGTGTAGGTGTGATACCGTGCATACTAGTGTTCATTTATTAGACCTCCCTCTTCACTAAGTGTTTTCCAGAAAACAGAACAATCCCTTTGTAGCTCATTAGATGTTACGTGAATGTCTAGGTAAATGTTGGACTGAACAACTGAGACCATTTGACTGAAAATCTCCACAAATGCTAACTGGCATATATCTTAAAGTCAGATCGCCTCAGCAATACTCTATTAAAGATTTCAGAACTGTTTAAATTGCATTCCTTTTGCAGGCTCCAGTTTATAAAGTGCTAAAGTTTGGGTCATCAAGTGCATGACTTTCCTTTCAGTATGCCATGGTATTGGATTAACTATGCTGCACAGATAGGATACAAAAACAAGGACAACAAAAAACGGACACGAGACACAACAACCATTCAAATTCTAGGAAATAACACAGCAAAAGGACATCCAAACAAAATTAATGTAGACCCGCAGATAGATCACTACACGTCCATGTTAAAATTGATGGTTGTCACTCTTGAGATAGTCTTTCAAATAAGGCAAATGAAAATCGATTTAGCTGAGTTCTATTAACCATTTTCATTTACAACTACATGAAGTCCATATTCTCTTTGACCATAGAAAAGAAAATCCACATTCTATAGACCAACCAATCTAAGATCTTACCTAAAGTCCCTTTTTACTTCTTTTAGGATGATGCGTACCGCCCTCTCTCCTCACAAACCGGCATTGCCAGTTCATTTTGTCAATCTATCTACTTATCATGTCAAACAATATCAATTAAAATTAAAATGATCCCAATACGTTATGTTGTTTTTCTTCACTTGAGATGAGAACGTCCAGCAAAATCATGTAATGCAATAGAACTCATCGGTTAGGCTTCGGTGGGTCGAGTAGTGGCTACTTCAATTGTAAGAAAAAGATAGCATAAGGAAATAGGGATAATTACACTGGGCACCCTGAGGTATTGCAAAATTACAAAAAACATCCTCTAGTTTAAAAAATTACATCTAACATCCTCTACTTTCACTTAATGATGTAAGGTTGGACGGAAGTTGTAAAATGACATTAATGCTCCTAACAGAATGAATTTTAAAAAACGGAAAAATACAAGAAGAATTAAAAAAAGAAAAAAATTGTAAATGACATTTGTGCCCTTTCAACTCTATCTGACCGGACTGGAATTGGGTGAAATCGGGATGGGTTGCAGAATACGGCGGCGATGGTTCGAGAAGGGGATGCGAGCGGTGGTGGGTTGCAGAAGACGGCGGCGGTGGTTCTAAAAGGGGATGAGGGCAGTGGTGGGTTGCAGAAGATGGCGGCGGGATTCAGGCGGCGATGGTTCGCAAAGGCTTTGTGAATGGGATGCAGGCGGTGGTGATTCGTGAAATGTTGACGAAGTGATGCAGGCGGTTGGGGGATGCGGAAGGCGGCGGCTGCGGTAGAATGTTTTCGCGGTGGTGGTTGGTTGAAGGAAGAAGACGATGAACAACAATTCTTCCTTTCTTTTCTTTTTCCTTTTTTTTTCCTTTTTTAGTTTATTTTTATTTATATATTTCTATGAAATACAATATTAATTTCTAATCTATATATATATATATATATATATATATATTTTTTAATAATTTGTAAATAATTAAATAAAAAGGCTTAAATAATATCTTGGACATACTATTTTAAAATTTTAATATAACTCCAATTTCAAATTTAAAAATGATTGAAATATTTTTAAATAATACTGAAATTATGATTCCAATATTTCTACTATGTTTTTTAATTTATTTTATTTTCCAGAGATAGATATCAAATTTAATATATTATGATATATTATTTTTATTTTTATTTACTATATATAAGAATTTATATTTTAATTTATTTTAAATTTAATTATTTAAATAAGTCAAAGATATTTTTCATTTACATATCTTTGATTTGAAAAACATTAAAATACACCCAAAGGGTATAATCGTCCGGAAAATTATGGTTTGCATAAGTAGACGCATTTTCAGAAGTTCACCAAAAATTTTAATGGCGCTATACAGTAACCCTAACGGAAGGTGCTACTTGTTGGACGGAATAAAACGTTGGGATGTTAGATGTAATTTATTAAACTAGAGGATGTTTTTTGTAATTTCGAAATACCCTAGGATGCTGAGTGTAATTAGCCCAGAAGAAATAAACATAGAAGTATAATTGCTTAATTGTTATAACCAATATAGAGCCAAGGAATCAAATGAAAGTAAGGCCAGTGTGAATATCAATGTCCACAATGCAAAACAAACACATGAACAAAAACTTGCTTCATATATGGAAGAGTATCCAAAAACTTCATGTCCTAATCAAGTTAAACCCAGAATACACGTAGGTCAGTGGAGCAGAGTTCCTGCTTCCACTCCTACAGACCTAATTCAATGCAGAAATCAGAGGTCGTTTCACTTACCTTTTGACATTTGCATTCATTCTACTTCACCATATAATTTACCCCAATAATTCTCTCTGATAAAATTCATTTAAAAGTAACTTATAAATTTTCTTCAAATTTTTGTCCAACAAAATCTGAAAGCATTCAAGATAAATCAGTCTGGATTGTTCTTCACAACAGAAACATATAGTTATTTCTACCAGAGAAGAAAGCTCTTATTTTATAAGAGAAAAATTACGGGGATTGATTATATTCAGAAGGAGCAAAGTGCATGACAAACCATGTCAAACTCTAAAACAAAATACATGATACTCTGCACCATGATCCCACCAGCATTTCTCGGCTTGATTCCAGTAGGACTTAACTGGCTATAGTTTAGCACTTAGCATGTTAGTGAATTTATAGGTTTCCACGACCATTTATTCTACCAATAAATTTATCAAGTTACTTAGTAAAGCCAGTGACACCTTGGTATTTAGTTCTCCCTTACAGAAGAGAGAAGGAAATGGAAGTCAATTCATGTGCATTGGTCATTTAAGGTAGATTCATACGAAGAAAGGAGCAACCCCTTCTGTTCATTTTGATAATATTTTCCAGCCATTTGCTCAAGTGACAATACCAAAGTTTGTTGGTCTCCTTGTCGATAAGGTATTAGCATGTGAGGGTGGAAGAATGGGAAAAACAAAGTACGTTGAGAGAGATATTAGTTACCCAATCACCGACGACGAAGAGGCTGACAATGATGTGATTATGCAGGTCCTTGTTGAACCTCAAAGCATGTATGTCAAGGCACACAAGTCCAAAGCTCCACAGAACCTGAAGCCCCATTGATGCTATTAAGTAACTGACACACACAAAAGATGTTCACCCATTAGTAAGAGAACTGAGCTATTTTTAGTAATGCCAAAACTTTTTTTCTTTTTTTTTTGAACACTATGCCAAAACCATTTATAGCAACAGAAAAGTACATTACATTCCCAGAGGGGAAACAGAACAATTTTGACTGTGGGTTAAGACTCCCAATTATTGATTTCAAAAATCATAATTAGCAAATCTGATGTCACTTAATTCACTTCCATGGAAACAATAAATAAGCATAAATTTCAAACACATTGTTCAACCCAATATGGTAAATTGAGCAAAGAAACTTTTTTATCAACCTATCTCCAAGACTAATTCCCAATTACTATATACAATAAGTTACCCAAAAACAGAAATTCTCCTATAATCTTCTTTCGGAACTCGTCTATCTATGATCAAAGCACCCAAAAATGAAAAAAGAAAAAAAGAAGAAACACCCAGAAACATTATTTTCTTCGCCAATTCCCACATGCGGCTATTTGGAGTAAAATATAAAAATTACCAAAAGGCAGTAGTAGCAGAAAAGCCAGAAGCAGATGCCATGACGCCAATTGAAGCAGCTGCAAACACACACTGCCCAATCCTTAATATCAGCCCACTCTTTTTCCCTGGACTCCCAAACAGCTCCTTCATCTCTCTCTCTCTCTCTCTCTCTCTCTCTCTATATATATATGTATATTACTTGTAAGTATATGTACAATCTGTGGGTATTTCTGGTAAAGATCGAATCTTTCTGAAGTGGGTTGTCACCTCAAGAAAGACGAAGCGCAGTGGGATGGTCTTAGATTGTCGGAACATTCACGAGAGACTGAAATGGGATTTCCTATTGAGCCGAGAGCAAAAACAACAAAAGTAGAAAGCCCTTTTGATGACTGTTGAATGGACCTTTAATATTAATTTATTTATTTTTGCTGCTTTATGAATACTAAAGTAGAAATCTCTACTCTAATGAATAAATGGTATTTATTTTATTTGATATATATATCTGTATTGTTGACAAGAGTGATCATCGGCGAGTAGGTTGATTTTTGATCTGAATCTGAATACCTGGATCATCTTTTGTGATTCGGTACCAGCACTCACCGCCCAACATTTCCACATTATTATTTTACCTACAAAAAGGAAAAGGAAGTGGAAAATGATGAAAGAGGGACACCAGGTTTTTTTTTTTTTTTAGGCACTACGCAAGTCTAAAAAAAAAAAAAGTATATATAGGGTATTTGGCCAAATATACGAAAATTCTAAAGTGGATCGAGTTTATTGGAACCGGTCTATCTAACAATTGTTGGATGAAGGTGATTTAAAACTTTTTTTCTTTTTTTACTATTTTCTCCGTACATCCAATGGTGTTTGATATACATGCTTTATTAGACCCGATGTGTCTTACAATCACCCCAAATGTACCTACATCAATTTCAAATTTGGATTCAGTTGAAATTTTCCAATTAAGAAGGGGATTGGATAAGTTTAAAACATCTTATAAGATATTATTTTGAGGAAGGCTTTTCGGGCTTCTTGAGAGTCTTCTGCACATGGACGCCTTCATATGTAACAAAATTACATCATGTCAATAGCCTCGGATGCGTTATCCTCTCCAATATGAGGCATAACACCTTTACTTCAGCGTACGTCCTTCCCGAAGTGTTGTGTATCTTCTCAATGCATAAGTTCAACTATTTATTTCGAGAATGGTGCTGCCAAAATCTATCTCTAAGACAACAAGATATCTTCATCCTCCAAATGCAGGCAACAATTCCTCATGAAAGGATTCTTGATGTTATGTTATTAACCATCACAAGAGGAGAGACGGGGTTTGATGGAATCTAGCTGCCTACATAGCTCCTTCAGAAGATCATAACGTTATGTAGTTCACTTTTCTTCTGCAGCTCAAATCCAACATTGTTTTTTAAGATAAAGAATATTGACTACAAGAGAATGTGGAGTGCAGAGAGAAAGTGTGTGAATAATACATCTTTCATCTTTGAAGGGTGTCATTTTATAAAAGATTTAATTAACTCATGTGTCTCCTCTATGATTAAGTCCACAAAGGAGTTGGAGACAGACGACTATTCTCTATCATACCCTAATTCTGGAAGAAGGTTATTGGAGACAGAAATCTACGTGCTAATGGGTTGTGGAGAGGGAGAGGAATACGAATTTTTTCCATTCCTTGGTTTAAAAAAAAATAGGAGCAGATCGAAAATTCATGCTATTACTCATAATAACCTCCTGACATCAGGCGATAGCGACATCAAAAATTCTGTCGTGGATTATTTCACTAATCTTATGGCATCAGATAGTGATATTCTCTAAGATGATAATCTTAATTGCCTTAAATCTCTCGTTTCAGAGGAAAAGAACACATGCCTTTGTTCCACCCCTACCATTGCTGAGATTAAGCAAATTGTGTTTAGTCTTGAGGCAGATAGTATGGATGGGCCTGATGGTTTCTCGACGGTTTTTTTACAAGCTTGTTGGGATATTATCGCAATGGATATCCTTGAAGCTACCAAAGATTTCTTCTCCGGTACTCCTCTTCCCCAAAACTTCACAGCTACTACCATTGTCTTAATTCCCAAGATTGATAGTCCAATGTCTTGGAATGATTTCAGGACGATAAATCTATGTAACGTGGTCAACAAAATCTTCTCCAAAATTATGTGTTCTAAACTGGCTATATTTCTCCCTTCGATCATTGCTCCTTCTCAAAGTGGATTTGTCAATGGGAGACTCATTAGTAATAATATCCTTTTAACTCAAGAATTGGTTCATGATATCAATTTGTGCCGCTCTTTCAACAATGTCACCTTCAAGTTAGACATGTCTAAAGCTTATGACAGAGAGAATTGGGATTTCTTGTTCAAAGTTTTTAAGAAGATGGGATTCTCGGATAGATGGTTGAGGTTGATTATTCACTGCATTTTGAATTGTTGGTTTTCTATCCTAGTGAATGCTGGGGTGGCTGGATTCTTTAAATCTTCTCGTGGCCTTCGACAAGGAGACCCTCTTTTGCCCTCTCTTTCCATTCTGGCATCAGAAGTCTCTCTCGCAGATTAGAAAAAATTTCCACGACAATCCTCTCATGTACTATGCTGGCAAAGGTACGTGCGTCTCTCACTTTGCTTATGTGGATGCCTTTATCATTTTCTCTAATTCTCAAGAGAGTTCATTGCAAAAAATCAACGCTTTTCTCAGTCATTATGCTAACAAATCATAAACTTTAATAAAACTCGTTTATGATTGGTAAAAATTGCCCGAATTTACAAATTTAAAGAGTGAAAATTATGACTGTGTTCGTGATGAAATTTTTACCTATCACTTACTAGGGCGCACCTCTTTATAAATGGCACAAGAAGTGCATTCTTTACAAAGGTTTGATGAGTAAAATGTGTGCTAAGCTCCAAGGTTGGGAATTGTCTTCTCTTTTTCATGGTGGGCGGCTAGCTCTTATCAAAGGTACTCTTTCCTCAATGCCCTTTTTTTGCATCCAAGTTCTCAAACCTCCTAAGACAATAATTCACACTATGGAGCAAATCATGGTTCGTTTCTTTTGGGGGTCTGGTGATAATCGTAGGAAGTTACATTGGGATGCTTGGAGCAAGATTTGTAAGCCTTATGAAGAAGGATGAGTTGATATCAGAATGTTTGATATTATTGAGTCATTTTCCTACAAACTTTGATAGAGACTTAGATCTTGTGACTCCCTGTGGGCGGAATTTATGATTTGGAAATATTGTGGTGGCTCCTTTTCGAGTTTCGTAGAATTGATTTCTGGTGCTAGCCCTCTTTGGGTTCGGATGTGTGGCATTGGAAATGTGGTGCAAAACATATCTTTTGGGGTTTGGGAGTAGGCAAAATTTTCTTTGGCATGACCATTGGTGAGGGGAAGAACCAATTGCTCAACTTTCAAGTAACTCTTTGACTGATAATCAGAAAGTAAAATCTTTTTATAGAACTGATTCTTGGAATCTTTGCAAGCTTAATGATATCCTCCCTCATCAATGGGCCCAAGACATCTCTGTTAGTCTCACTTGTTCGCCTCATCCAGATGTGATCAAAGGAAAGCCTACTCCAAATGGAAATTATTCATTGACATTTGCCTGGGGGGAAATTCATTTCCCAGGAACCAAACATCAATTCTTGGCGGATATTTGGAACCTATTTGTTACCCTACGATGTCGGTTTTTATCTGGAGACTTGTTCGTGATTGGATTCCTATTAATTGTCGTATGCAACAAAAGGGCTTCTCGTTGACCTCCAAATGTCAATGCTACAATCGATGTGAAATATCTACACATCTCTTTCTTGACGGTGAACATGCTCTATCTATATGGCAAGCTTTCAGTCTTAAATTTCAAATTTCTCACTCGAGAACGGAGAGCCTCACTCTCATTCTCCTCCATTGCAAACACTCATCTCCGTTTCAGTCTTCTATACACATTCGAGTTATCATTCCCATGTTGATTTTTTGGTTTATTTGGATTGAGAGGAATAACTCCAAACATCAAGGCAAAGGTTTTCATTGGAAACGAGTTATTTGGAATGTCGAAAATCATATCATCAAACTTTCTCGTGGGAACAAATTAAAATGGGAGCATTGGAAGGGAGATATTTCTATTGCCATGAATATGGGTATTTTTGTTTCTCCACCAATTTCGAAATCCCCTATTTTGGTTGTTTAGTAGAAACCAGCAAGAGGTGATTGTAAGCTTAATAGTGAATGGAGCTTCCAAAAACTTGTCCTCTATCGCGGGAGCAGGAGGACTATCCGTGATTACAAAGATAATGTCATTATTGCTTTTCAGGAGTTTCTCGGGACTTACTCGAACACATATGCAGAGGTTTTTGCTATGAAAAGGAGTTTGGAATTAGCTTGGAACTTAGGTTTGAGCAAGCTTTAGATTGAGCTTGATGCTTAAGTTCTTATTAAGCTTATTGATTCTAAAGCTTCTGGACATTGGAAGATTCACAATTTGATTGAGCAGATCAAGATATTCAAGCATCTTGCACATTTTTAGAGAAGGTAATTTGGTTGCCGATTACCTTGCCTCTGCTGTGTGCATTTCTCAATAGTCCAAGACATTCTTGCCTCATGATATACCAGGTGAAGCTTTGGGGATTATTTAAATTGACAAGATTGGTTTTCCTGCTTTCAGATTTTAGACTTTAAAATGTTAAACTTTATGTTTTGCGTCTTGGTTTAAGTACTCTTCATTTCATTTCGTGTTTGAGTTATGAAATGTCTTGGTACTTAGGCCTTTTGTAAGGGAGTAAGTACTATTTTGATCATGTTCATAAGCTTGTACATCCTTTTGCTTTGTCTATATAGATGGGAAGGGACCCCGGAATATCCCACAACAGTGGCATTGGTGGTTTTTGATTAAAAAAAAATTCCACTAAGGGGCTTTGTCTCTCTCTGCAAAGGTCTCAGTGCAATATAGATATTTCGCATAAGAAATAATAATAAGGCTTTTGTCTTTAAAAGAATTTTTGGACCCATCAAACCTCGGTATAATTGAGTTGAAATACAAATATCAATGAGTTTAAATATAAACATCAAATAGGAGTATTCTATTACTAAATTAATTGATTCTAGAAACATAATTATCTTTACTCAACAAAAATCACTAATATAAAACGAGACAATATTAAACTTTAATAGGAGTTTGTAGTCTTTAACTTGGATGAGGCATGATAAGTTCATATTTAATGATATTTATTGCTTAATTTCGGTGTTTTTTTATCATATTTAGTCACGTTAATCAGGTATTTTGCTTTGATTAGTTGTCGTTTACATGTGTGTAGAGTTTTAAGTTGAAAAGATCAATAAACGAGTGGAAAAGCCAGAGAAAGAGACGAAAAGGCGAAGTTCAAGAAAACAGTCCAGAGGACAACGGTCTTGGAAAGTTGACCGGACCGCTGTCTGCCATGTATTAGACCGCAATATCACTTTTTCGGATCCTAATTTTATAATACGCCGTTTTTGCACTTTTGGGTACACTTTTCAGCTGCAAAAAAGACTTTTCTTGTACTCCAAGACCTAAGAAAGACACCCCAAATCTCAAGAGATTTTGAAGAGGCAAAAATCATAATCACGGTTTGGAATCACACTTTGTAATAGGTAGTCATTCAATTATTCTTTCTGTTAGGAATTTCATGTTAGATGTTTTGATGATGACAATTAGGACTTTGTGTTAGACCCCAAAATATGTAAGTTTGATTTTAGTAGAAAATTTGTATAAGCCTTGAAGCGTTGGTTTTGTAATAGGCTTATTAGGCTTTGTTTTATTTTGCTTTAGATTATTAGGCTAAGTAGTCTTAGGCTGAGCGTCTGATAATTTCTGAGTGAGTTTATCAGTGGTAAAGTTCGAAGACTCAAGCGCCTGATTTCTGAAAGAAGATAAAAGTCTCCAAGCGTCCAATTGACCAGCTACATCAAGTGTTTCCTTATGGGACAGAAGTAATGTCACCTGAATTTATTTCTAAGTTCAAAAGGAGTTTAATGCAACTATTCCCGAAGCATTAAATACCAACGGATATTTAATTCAAATGCATTAAATGCTGATAAGAGCATTAAATGTGATAAGCACTTTCAGACGTACGGAGAAGCCACCCTATTGGACTGTCAACTTTCTCAGACTGCAGCACCAACTTTTGTGCAGCAGATTTTCAGGAAAAAGGACAAAAGTTGTTCACTCGCGGAAGTGAGAGACACGCGCCTGTGCATGTGTCAAACGGACACTTTCTCCAAGAATGCCTATAAATATGACTTCAACAACAAGCCAAATAGAGAACAATTAATCTTCAAGTCGAATTGCTGTTGCATTGAAGTCTCATTCCTTAAACTCTCGGAAAAGCCAGAATATTCAAGAAAACATTCCCTTTGCTTTTCTTCAATCCTGAGACAGTCAACAAATATCTCAAACATTCTTTTCGAAGAAACTACTTTCCTACTGAGATATTTCCAAGTTGTTTGAACTTCATCAAAATCAAACAAACCGCTTTATAAAAACCCATCCAAGCCCCGCGATCTGTGTGAAGTCGAAGTTGGATACTTGCATCATTTCTGGGTGAAAGAAGCAAGGAGATTGAAGTGATTTGGAGCAGAAATCTGTGTGATCAAGGACCTCAAGTCATCGACATCTATCTCTCCCTATTGTGTAGAAGATTCTGTGTGATTCTTTGAGAATCACTTTAGTGGATTGCCTCCAAGTGTTCAAGGAGAAGAAGGACGTAGTTGGGATTACATCACCCAACGAACCTTACAAATATTGTGTTATTTACTTTTCAGTCAATCATATCATATCATATCATTGCATAAATTGACTAAGTAAAATACAATCAAACGCTAAGCAACTAAGAAACCTCTGGTGACGCTAAAGCTTTCAAAGGAAGACTAGAAAAATCATTTTGTTGTGCTAACACTGATTAAAGAACTGAACGTTTAAACCCACTCGGTTAAAATATTCAAATCTTGAAGTCTAAGTTAACTCTCTAAAAACAGTCTTCATCAGACGCTTAACCTAAGCGTCTATATTTCTAAGAAAACGCGCAGTCAAGCGTTCCCTTTTTAAGCGTCCAAAACCAGTTTAATACGAAATCTTTTGAAGTCGAAAAAGACTTCAGGGTCTATTCAACCCCCCCCCCCTTCTAGACCCTTTCGTATGCCACTTGGGACCAACACTTTCTAAATTAATATTCAACATGTCTTTAGGAATTTTGGATTACTTTTTGTTACAAATATAAACTGAGTCACTTTTGATTAGGTTATGTGAAGACTTTGTTATATTTTGAATTTATGAATTCATAGTTTTTAGAGTAATTATATTCTTGTTACATGTTTGATTTTGTGCTTAATGCTTGGATATGCTTGATCACTATTTATTTGATTTAGCTTTGTCTTCAGACTGAGAGGAGATTGGTGAAAGTAAATCGTAATAATCAAATATTATAACGTAAAATTGACTAGAGATAGATTTATTTTGTTGCGTGGATTTTTGTGATAAGAAGAACCAAATGAATATAGGATCTTCGTAAGCAAGGAATACCTTAGACTTTGAATGAACACAAGAACATTCTAATAATCCGAGTAACTTAGAGTTGATGAACACAAGATAGAACATAGTTGGATGATAGTCTAATCATCATTTCCACTTGATATCTTATCTAGTTTATTGTTTAATTTTCATTCATTAGTTTGATAATCCAACACATCTCTCATATTAATTGATTTAACTTAGCGTTTGATAATATAGTAATCGCTAGCATTGAACTCAATTGTCCATGTGGAGAAGATACACACCCCGTCTCATTATGGAGGCATGCAAAGGTTTCCTCTGTCCGGATAAAGATTAGCCCTCGAGTGCAAAGGCAGAAGGGAGCTTAACTGCAAGACCCACCCATTGAGCAAGGACGAAAGTCCGCCTTAGTGATCCGACGGTGCGGAATAGAAGGACAATCGTTCAACATATAAAAGGCGCACGACCTAGTACCCTTATTAGGACATATTTGTGTCAAGGCAATATTGAATTTAATCGGAGTCTATAATTTCAGTCCTTAACTGTGAGGTTTTTTTTGGTTATATTTTGAATTTGTTCTTTGGTGAGATTATTTGGTGAGAAATTTATTGAGAAGTGAGTGTGCTTGATTTTATTTTGATAAATTAGTATTCTATTTATTTTTCGAGGGTGTATGTTTGGTTTAACCACTCCAACATTTGAATCTCACTTTACAACCCTTCAACGATAATATGGGGTGGAATTTGCTTCGATTGATTGCATATAATGCACTTAAAAAATTTGAAGACATATCTTGGTGCATAATCCCCACTAACTGGGACCATACCATTCACTAGATATGAATCCATCTTTCATAAGTTTGATGGAGAGTCGGGTTATCCACTTTCCTTTTAAAAATTCAGTGTTTGTAAGTCGGGAGAATTTTTGCATTTATTTTTATGTTTCACTTTGCACATTATCGGTTTTATCGCACAGATATGGATATAAATAAAGTAGAATAAGCCTAGCAATTCTACCACACGTGCTTTCCATAGAATTCTACTAAATTGGACGAGGCGAATGGCCCAATTAGGGGTAAGGGGGCCTAAAAGATCTACACCCAACGTCTATCCTCAGGGCTCCAAGCAGATCTCCTTTCTCCGAGGCCCTAATCTAATTATTACATAGAATGCAACCTATACAGATATTCTATGCAAAATAGAAATACAAACTGAGGGTTCAAACTCCGGCCCAATACAACCTAGATAAAACTCAAATTAATAAACCTAATCCATGAAAGACATCCCACAATAAATACATCAAAGCATTAAAACAAACTGTTTCAGTCTATGTTGGTAATTTAAATAAATTAAAATCCAATTTTAATTAGAATTTGAGATAATGAAAATTATTTAATTTATCTCAATTTAAAAATAACTCATAGGAAAAACCCGAATTACCAACTCATTGGCCTATTTGGATTCCTTAGGAATTAATTCTAAAACAAAATAAATTATACTCAAATTTTCAAATCAAAATAAATTAAATTTATTTTTAATAATTAAAATATTTCATGGGTCGACCCGCCTGTCAACCGGCCGACCGACCCGGTTGACCTGCGTAGTCCGCCTAGTAAACTACGCAACAGTCAACTGAGCCATGCAGAAGGATGCAGGTGGGCCGTTGTAGCATTTCGCTTAGAGGACTGCATAAGCAGTCCTTACAGGATTGCTTGAGCAGTCCGCCTAGTGGACTGCTTAAGCGAGCCCATTAGGCCACTAGAGCAGTCTGTCTGGCGTCTGCTAGCTTGCCCTGTTAGGCCGCATATTGTGGTCTGCTTTGCGGACCACTTACGTGACCCATTGAGTCTGTTTGTGGTCCGCTAAATGTGCAACAGCAGCCTTAATGGGCCGCTGTGCAGTCCGCCGCGCAGCCGCTGCACGCCGACATTAGCAGCTCTCCGAGCGCCGGTGTCTTTAATCCAATTATAGATCATCTCCATTTTGTGAAATATCCAATATTTACAGATTTATGATTAAAATCAAATTCATAATCAAAAATTCAATAAAAAAAATATCATCCAATGATGTTCACAGATTTAGAAAATAATCAAATTATTATTTAACAAAAAATCATCTAATGACATTTTTCAGATTTTAAATAAAATCAAATTTTCATTTAAAATCACCAACACAAACTAAAACGCATGAAAAAAAATATTAAACTACAAAAAGTTGGCTCTTATACCACTGTTAGTAATCATGTATTCATGCACAGCGGAAGATAAAAACCGATCCAGATTCCATAGTAGATCATTTTCGGGTTTAAATTTTTTTCTCTAAACTATTGCTACGAAGAATGAATCAAGAGTTACCTTATAGTAGCGTTATTCATTTCTTGATCAACAGTAACAACAGCAACCCAGGGCTCCTGCCTCTAGATATCATGCTGGAGAAATAAGCTGAGAAAAATCATCCTCATTCTTCCTCCTTGAGGCCAATGGCTAGTGGTGTAAGAGGGGAGTGATTTTTCTTCTCTTGTCATTTTCTGGGTTAACTATGTAATTAGATCACTTGGTCATTAAGTGGGGAAAATTGCATATAACCCCCTTGTGTTATCACTTTTTTGCTGAAAACCCCCTTATGTTATTTTTTTTTGCACGAAACCCCCTTATGTTAGTCTAAACCATGCACGAAATCCCCAACCCTACTTCAAATACACTGCGCATGTATGCTACTTTTCACGGATTTAACACGAATTGGGAGTTTCGTGCAGGGTTTAGACTAACACAAGGGGGTTTCATGCAAAAAAATTAACATAAGGGGGTTTTCAGCAAAAAATAACACAGGGGGGTTATATGCAATTTTCCCCATTAAGTGAGTAAGTTGAGGATTTAAATAAATCCTCAATCCATTGTACACGTTCTTGATGGGCTACGTTAGCCTAGTCAACTTGGTCCACTTTAATTAATTGTACCATAGACTTAATCTGATTAAAACTATTGTCAATTAATTAAATATAAATTAATTAATCTAATTAATTAAATAATTGATAATTATTTAATCTAATTAATTAATTACTCACTATGAATTAATTTATTTTATTAACCTAATTAATTAAATAAATTAACCTATGCCCATGGATTTAATATGTTCATCAAATAACAAATCACCTTAAATAACATTTAGAAATTTTCTTGCTTATTTTTATTGAAAGTGCGACTCTCTAAGTTAGTCATAATTGGTAATGGGAGGATACCAAGGATGTGGTTATCACCTAACCATTCTGTGGACCCACTTGGAAACCCAATTAAGATCGAAATAATTTGATCATAATGAACCTTTAGGTCATGAATACCATATGATTGTAACCCTTCATTGCAGTTTCCCGATCGAGTGAGAGTTATGGAATATGTCAAACTCGCAGCACTCGATATTGTGTTATCAATCATAGTAAGTTGAAATTACCAAACTACCCCTCGTGTTCCACACGAGTTAGCTTATTTGCTTTGGCTAAAGACTTGTTATTTCATTTACCTATAATTACACGGAATATTTTCTCGTTTAGTTTCCGAGACAGTGAATTCCATCTTGAAGTCTCTTCACAACTACTACTTACCCACTGATAGGTGAAAATGGATCTAACTACTATAATGACTAGTTCAGTGTCACAAGTATATTACTCGTGATATCATGACCAGTAATCCAATCATTGACAGTCACAAAGTAAATACCCATGTGATCGAATTATAGCGAGTCGTGTTCGAATATGTCTATTCCATTGATATATATACAACACAAGCTCCCATTAATACCTAGTGACCGACTGACACTCTTT
This sequence comes from Buddleja alternifolia, assembly GCA_019426215.1. Lineage (NCBI taxonomy): Eukaryota > Viridiplantae > Streptophyta > Magnoliopsida > Lamiales > Scrophulariaceae > Buddleja > Buddleja alternifolia. Next base: position 24,471,119 of record CM033395.1, on the reverse strand, counting down.
GTCAGAACTCATGTCATACAAGTCGATTCCTAATGCCCAATTAGGATTCCTTGACTTGCGAACCCCTTTGAGCAATCAGGAACTCAACACTTCTAATGTCCCTCTCCTTATTCCATAAGAAGTAGAAGGTTTCTCTCAATTACGTTGGACAATATGTTCAACACTTATAGATGCCATTAAGATTTATGTGAATAAAAGTAAATTTCCTTTATTCCAAAATAAGAGTTTATACAACATGGAGAAAATTCCTATACAATCTATTTCCTTGTTGGCATCGAGGGGATAAACCTAACAACAACAACAACAACAACAACAACAATAATAATAATAATAATAATAATAATAATAATAATAAAAACAGTGACGATGATGATAATGATAATAATAATTTCTTAAGTTGTATAAAAATACATATTTTATATTTAAATGCCCAAAAACAAAAGAATTATTCTTTATATATTGCTTTTATGTTCTTAAATTGATAGTTTTTTGCTTGCATACATGTATGTATCTTCAAATTACGCATTCATAAAGAAATTATTTGAAAAAAATTAAGAAGGATAAAAAATATTGAATTGATTATTAAAAGACATATTTATCTTGTATTTTTTTAGCAATTGACTTTTTAAAGAACAAATGCGCACTAAAAAATGAAATTTTTATAATAATTTGTGGAGCTGCAATATCATTTTCCATTATTAAATAACTAAATTTGATAAAATATATTAAAAATATTTTTAAAAAAAGGAATTTTTTTTGCATAACGTGAATGTTTTGCTCAATTCACCAAATAAATTGATTGTTATGTGCAATGCGATTGGTTATGTCCAATATTTATAGGAATCAAAATGCTGAGGCTTTGTTTGTTTATGTTATACTACTAAATATGTTGAAACTATTTCAGTTAACCTGTATTATGGTCATTATGGTAAAATAATTTGATGTATATTGTGTTTGTTCATATTTTTAGAAAATTGTTGAAAATAGAAAAATATGTAAAATAAAAAATGAATGGTTGATGTATTATGTTTGTTGGAAATCTAGCTCATTACTGTATGTGTGTGACACACTTTAGATAAAAAATTCAAAAACGTCCTTTATTCGGAAGTGTAATATTATTGTATATTATGAAACTGCGTACCGAGTAGATATTGATAGCATTTTGAATTTTTCAACTCCGATTTAGGATGAATGAGAATTAAGTGTTAAAGATTAGAATTTGACTCACACCTGCAATCTAGTGGCTCAGACCACGAACCACGGACCTAGGCCTGGGTCTTGGTCCGAGTTGTCGGTTGTGGGTCGGTCCACCCGTATTTATCTTTTTAGATAAAATTTTATTAAATTAATTATCTAAGTTATTAGTACTCTCATAATTAATTTTGGACCCTTAGATCTCTTATTTGATCAATCAATTGCAATGATAAATCACAATCTTTCGATCGATGGCCACGATCGAACGAGTGTAGTACACCAGAAATTCATGCATAGACCAGTTGACCAAATGGGTGCGCTGTGTACCCGTCACACCGAAACAGTGCCTGTGGGGTGAAAAGGCGCATTTTCACCCATTCTAGGGCTATTTGGCAAAGCCGAAAAGTTGCATCTTTTCTACCCCCAACCTTTGGTTCTATATAAATAGGACCTCATACTTTCAGATTTTACACCTGAAGTATTCACTTCATCTCTCTCTCTCTCTCTCTCTCTCTCTCTCTCTCTCTTTTAAGTGTAAATTTGAGTACATTAAAGAGTGTTATGTTTCATAATCGAGAGTTCTAACAGTAACTTGTTCGATAGACTTAAAATTTTGGAGTGGTCCTAATTTTAAGACGATAGTTATTGTATTTTGGGAGACAAACGCCATATCCCCATCACCATCAAGAGCGGGGTGTGATTGTGTTAAGAAAATCGGGCAACCCATGCCTCAAATATACCAATTTCCATAACAACACTATGTGCATTTTTCACTACAAAGTTTAAAAGGATTAACCTAGTTATTTTGGTAAGAATTTTGTCATTAAGATAGTAAGTAAGAAAGACAAAAGGAAAAATAATTTAATAAATAATTATTAATGAGATATAGTGTAAAGTGATGAATGTACTGAGCAAAAGATAGTTATAAGAGGAATGTAAAAGTGGAGTTGACAGAAAGTATTTTTGATTGAAAATAGTCATCAGTGATGATATTTTTGAAAATGAAATTTGAAAACATAAACAACAAACCCCGAGTTATTTATCATGTAAGATTTTGCACATGATTAATCTTGTGCATTATATATTGAACACCATCAAAAGTGTTGAGTTTTTTATTGGGGTAATATTACTTTTGATCCCTCAATTTTCGTGTTAGAATCACTTTAGTCACTCATCTTCAAATCGCGCCGATTGAGTCTCTCAACTTAAAATGAAGTTCCAATGTAGTCCCTCGGTATAATTTCCACTCAACTTTGACTGGAAATTATGTAATGTGTGCGGCACATGACCTATGTTAAGGGTGAAAATATCATTCCATAATTTTTTCCTTGAAAAGGCATAAGAAAAAGAATGGCAAAACTTATTGAATACTCAATACAACCATTTCAACACTCAAATACCAAAAATGGGGGAGATTGTTAGGGTTCTTGCATCCACCACATAACAGTCAAATCTTGACTGGGAATACGAGTTTCATGCAGATTATAGTTTGAGTTTTGAGTAATGGCAACTGAAGACCAACAAATCATTCATGAAGCTTTGGTATATTGCTGAAATCGAAGGGACTACAAAATACCATGAGTTCTAAATATAATTTGTTTAAAAGTTGAAAATACGGTGAAATCTCAAGTGCTATCCGTAATTTATTTAAGAGACCAAATTGGAAACTATTCAAAAATAAGGGACCAAGTTACAAATCTTAATTTAATTGACAATTTTTACCCTCAAAATAGGTCACGTGCCACACACGTGATCTACATTCCGGTCAAAATCAATCGGAAATTGATTGGAGGGATTACATTGAAATTTTATTGTAAGTTTAGGGACTCAAATGATGCGATTCGAAGAAAGGGTACTAAAGTGATTCTAAGATGAAATCAAAGGGACCAAAAGTGACATTACACATTTCTTATATCTCATTGGACTAAACTTTACTTCCTTAGGACTTGTTTTGTATAAAAGATGAGATAAGATTGATTATATTGATGAGGCCTTACTTTACTGTTCACTATGAGATACATATTGTCAATCTTTTGTTTGGTATGTTAGATGGATTTTCAAATAACCCCACTTACTGTGAGTGACGTGTTCCAAAATAAACGGGTAAATTACCTATTTGCCCTTGAATCATCAATACACCTCACCAAACTCCGTTACATACAATTATATCCAGATAGGCTTCTGTATCGTCTCTACTCTAGAAAATCTTACCAACACACGCCATTGAAGTCTAACAAAGAACGCTAAACCATCTCACAAAAATTCGTCAATTTTCACTTTCAATGCGACAAAAATATCAATTCGAGACGATCCGCTGAAGTATTGAGCTATCGGTTATCCCAAGTAAGTGTTGTGAAAGTTTTCTTAATTTTCTTCTTCGATGTTTTGATACAATTACATACAACCAATTCAAAATTTTCTCTTTTCAGATGAAGAAAGATGATATATAAAACAACCATAGACACAACTAATTTTGGGGTCATATATCCATTCTTGAGAGGGTAATGTACTACACATCATATTGAATGGCATTAAAGTGGTTCAACCTTATATGAATATCATCAGTTTAATACCATTCATTATCTAATCTTTTTCTTCCATATTTCAGGGGATTTCCAAGATTGCAGAATGTGTTATTGTATAGGAGTTTGAACAATATCTAATGGCTCCAAATTTCATAGAATTAAAGTGGCATCAATTTTTCTGCCATATTACAACAGCTTTAAAATAAAAACAGGTTATCATGGGGTTGTTTTTTCTTGTCATTACATCAAAAATTGCTGGTTGGTTGTATATTAATAATAACACTAGTAACTAAAGTACCTCAAGTTTAATGATACGTTATGAATTTAGGGAATTTGACACACAAAATGACTAATAACCACTAAATCAGATTCTCAATTATGATACTACTGCTTTGAGCCTTGCAAAATTTGTCAGCTCATTGAATATCACTTAAATGCATGCACTTTTCAGCTTCTATATAAACTTGAGGCTTCATTTGTAGTGAAGTGCAACTTATTCAGTTCATTACATAGTGTTTCTCCATATAGCTGAAACTAACCACTAGTTAAGATGCCTCCAAAAGCTTTGTTTAGGCAATCTGATTTCTTGTATGATGAAATCTGGATGCTAAGGTTGATCAATACTTCATTAAGTGTTTGCTTGAGGAATCAATCAAGGGAAATTATCGGGTGGAGGGTGACAACACATTCATGATCCAAGTCCTTCAGTGGATCATTAGCAATCAATTCGATAGGGAGTTCACATTTGAAGAGTGTTTACTAAAGGTGCACAAACTGCAAAAAAGGTTCAGGGTGTTTGATTGGGTAGCCCACTTGATGGGAATTAGATACAACATACATACCAACACGATCATAGGCGAACCATTTGTGTGGGAGCACATATGCAAAGTTAAATTTATATTTTCTATTTTTTTAATTGTACACTCTTTTAATTTATATTATGTTATATGCCCATTTGCTAATGCATAGTTCATATTAATTAGGAACAACCATTTGTGTATGCGTACATGACATATGGAGACCCTAATTGGGCAGAATTGCAAATAATTTTTGGTGGAGCTACACTTGACGATCCCTTCCCTAACAATGCCATCTACATATCATCAGATGAGTACCACGACTTTAGCCATGAGAACCAAGCTCCAGTGGTTGATAACCATGTTATTGATGTGTCTTCGGATGATAATTCAAGCTTGGACAGTGCATTCTGGAGGGAAATGATGGAGGAACAAGTTTTTGGAACACCTTCTGACACTTCCGAAGATGATCGTGAATCCATCGAGATCATCTTTGCAAGTCCACCCAGTGGAGCAGCATCTCCAGCTAGCCCAAATGATGGTGGAGGTTTCATTGTTGCTAGTTCATCTGCTTCAAACTCCCCCGTGAACTATGATTGATGGTTATTCGTCTCTTTGGTTGTTGAAAGTAGTATTATGTGTTAGGCTTGCAAGTATGCTTCTTTTATTTTACCCTTAATTGTTCTATCTTTTAGGGACTGTTATGTTTTGTTTTTGTTCAAATGTCTTAGCGAAGAAGACATTTAGCTAGGGTAGTATGAAACAAATCCTACCTCTGTTGATAGCCTTCCTTTTCATTTTTAAGTTCGATTAAGGAAGGTTCAATATGTAAGTGTATGACAGACATTTTAATGGTTCTACTTGTTCAATGAAATGCTTTTGTGTATTTCAATTTAATTTAACAATTTGCTTGCCAGGTTTATATTGGTGATTGCTTAACAATTGTACAAAGCTCCAGTGGTTTATTGCCAAAAATATTTACATAATGACCGTTGCATATTCAGATTTCATCCATCTGTGAAAAATGTGACTGACATGTTTAGATAATATGCATGAAATAGTTAGGAGGTATTTTGGGTATAAAAGGACAAAGTACAAGACCAATTACAAGACTAAAACAAATTCATACAAGACCAATTTAACAAACTACCAATGCCAAAATACAAGACCATCAAGGTTATAATTTGAAGGATAAAGTAGTTTAAAACAAGACCATTTTGCTTGAAGCCAAAATGCAAAAGGGCCAGATTGAGATTGATAACCACAATAACAAAGTATTAGCTTAATAGGGCCTAAAATCAGTATCAAATAGCTATGTTTTAGTCAAATGAAACACAAATTTAACAAAACACCAAATTCATCAAAATAGTTATTTCAAAAGCTCCAGTAGCACTGCATTGTGTTAAACAAACCAAGGATCATGCACCTATCCAATGAATCTTCCCTCCAAAAGAAGCTTCACCATTGTAGTCTTAGCATCATTTGGAAGACTAAAGAAAAGATCCATACTCTGTGTCTTGTTCACTAAGTAGTGCGAGACAATAACTTGCTCTGCCATAGTTAGTCCACTTACTTCGCTTAGTGCTTTAAACACCTCTTTCCTAGACTTTAAAGCATCGTGCTCAAATCCAAAGCGTTTACTAATGTCACCTAACCTGCCATCTACTTTATCAGAAAATGAATTAAACGCAGCAATGAACTGACCATCTTCTTCATCAGCTTGTTTTCTTTTCCTCGAGGTCTTGCTCTTGCTTACATTACTATTAGTACCGCGGGACACATCCATGCTTTGGACTTCATCAAATTGAGAATTATTGAATAATGGTACATAATTCCCTTCAACCTCCTTGTCTTTTCCTTTGCCCTGAGTAAGCCCATTGTTTAGGACATCCTGAACTATGTCAGCAAATCCTTCAGCATGCGCTCCGGTTGCCCTATCCTTACCAAAAATTTCAATCCATTCTTTGTAGAGTGGCCAGGTTTTGTGACGCATTGTACATGTATTACTGTCCGTCTGAAAGTAAACACAACAAAATATCAAAATTCATAAAATAGTTGTGTTAAGTAAACAGATTATATATTCTCGATAAAGTCAGGATAATTTTTCAAAAGAATAGTAAAGTATTATCTCAATACCACGTTGATTGTAATAAGACGGAAGGACTTGAAGATAAGGATTCAATTTTTTCAAAATAGCAACCAATCCAATGAATAAAATGCTCGTATCTTTATGTAGCTATCCCAAGCTTCATCACTTTAAACACAAATCATTTGAGTGGTATCATTCCAACCAAATCCAGTGCGCGACAACATTGTGGATATAGAGCCATAATTTTTCTTCCATACTTGAATTCTTGAATTGATGTGGGGGTCAGCTTGTAGATTAGTACCCGACATAGCTTGTCTCATTAACTGCTCAAATACAATTTGATTGCCCGTTTTGAACCCATTGTCGCTTTTATATCCTTGCACGACTAGTTCTTTCAAAGCACATGCCAAGGCTCTCTCTTCTTGTACACTCCACAATCTCCTAGTACTTTTAGCTTCTTTTCCTTGTGTATTTGCAAATCTCACCTGACTAGAAGCGAAGTCTATTTCTTTCCTGTTAATATTAAAACCATAAAAACCTTGCAAAATATAGGATTAAATATTATAGTTGCATACATAAAAGGAAACAAACTATCAAAGAAAAAGGATGAAGAATATGCCAATCAATATTTTAATGAAGCAAGAGACCACATGTTGGTTAAAACAAGGAAGGTACAATAATTACAATACATTTCACAACTGAACAATTTGTTAACTATTATTATATAAATAGATTGGTCAACACTACAAAAGGTCAATTTTTCAACTTATTACAATAAGAAACACTAACGAAGCCCTCTCCACTCGTCAAACATTGTTGTCGCCAAATTCTCCCTCCAATTAGTCCATTGCTGAGATGGTTCTACTTGTTCAATAAATGCAATGGCTGGGTCATCAACTTCAGGGATTTCCGCTTCTAAAGGGTCTATGGGCATCTCCATACGTATGTAATTATGAAGTAAAGCACACGTCATAATTATGCGATTTTGAACCTTAATGGGATAAAACGAGTTACTTCGTAGTATAGCCCATCTCCCTTTTAGTAAGGCAAATGACCTCTCAATCGCATTGTGAGCCTTAAGCATGCACTTTATTGAAAAATTCATGTGCATTTTGAGGGGGTGTTCGGGATGCATTCCATTCTTGCATATGGTATCTAACACCTATGTATGGTGCTAGAAAACCATCCCCATTTGTGTACCCAGAATCACAAAGATAATAACTACCTGTTACATATTTGAACAAATTATAGGTAATTAGAGAGCTAAAACCATATAATTAGCTAATATCACACATGTGAAACAAAGGGTTTAAGATTAATACCATTTGGCACTCTTAAATCATTTTCTCTAGTTATTGCATTCTTTAAAACTCTGTTGTCTGCAGCCGAACCCTCCCAACCAGATAATATGTACACATAGTTCTTGTTAATATCACAAATGGCTAACACATTAACAAATAGGTTGCCCTTCCTGTTTCTATAGAGACCCTTATCTGTGTGAGCAACTTGCACAAGAATGTATGTACCATCTAGAGCCCCTAGACAACCCTAACATACATCAAGCACTATGTCAATTTTACTTCATTATGTTATACATATAGCACTGAATAAAATATAAATGAAATAGTATATACTTGGTACCTTATACCATTTCCACCTATCATTAGTGCAATCTTCTTGAATGGACTCTGGATTAACTAGAAATAATGTATGCAGCTTAAGCAAAGCGGTCAGCACATTGTTGAAATACTTACTAATTGTGTAGCCGGATCTTTTTAAAATTGCACAATACAATTCGATTCTTTTTATGATGTGCTAAGACAGACAAGAAAATCGCAACTTGCTCACTAACTTGAACATTTCTTGTATTTACAAATCCACCCGCATTTTCCAGCATGAAACACAATCGTCCAAAGGCATTTCTAGACATTCTAAGGTTATTTACACATGCTTCATCAGTAAATGATATTATGTCACGCAAATACTCTATTTGTTTGGGCATTGTAGATTTCAAACTATATGATCTTCTAACTTCATGTTGAAGACGAGCACGTCAGCGTATTCGGGCTCGATACTCACGATAAAAAGCTAAAATACTTAGCTTAATGTCTGATATTATCTCTTCAAGTATGATCATTATTTCTTGATGCTCCGTAGATACGTCCATCATAGTAAATACACTGTAATAACATTCATATACATATTCAGACATCATGCTAAGTAGGGTATTTTCTTTTTACAACCATTATACCATATCTTACATTCTAAACTAATCACATTAAACCGATAATATATGGCTATGTCAAACAGAAGCTCATCAAATCTGTTTTAATATGTCCCATTTATAGCTACTTCAACAAGAATAAAAAGTGACATACTCACATCACACACTTGACACCATAATCATATAAGGTTAACCATCATATACAGTGTCAAATTTATTTCTTATGAACACATGAATATTTTATGGTTAGTATTTTTTTCTAGGGGGAAAATAAGCTACACCATGCATGGAGCATTTCACTTAATGGAGCAAAGATACACTAGTGTATGTTTAAATATTAATAAATATTTTTAAGTAAACAAAACCAGAACATCAAGACAAGAAAAAACATCATCGAGAAGAAAGTGAAACACACAGTAAAGAAAAAAACCAACCACGGTAAAGCAATTCACGAAAAGCTACATCGACAATCGGTGAAAAGGAGACTTCAATGTAATTTATTTAGATTTATGGCCCAAAAGACAAAGACATCATAAATTTTAACCCAAGTTATCATATGGACTTGCCTAAACTTCAAAAATAAAAAACCTTATTGAAAACGAAGCAACCTTACCTGACTTGTATATTGTTCACCGGAAAATTCCTCTACTTTCGTTGTGATTTCCTTGTAGAACTCAAAGAATTTTAATTGAGGGTTGCAGTAGATCTTCAATTTTTTACCAAAGAGGTAATAGGGTTTATGGAAGAAAATGTATTTGAGGATCTACTTTCACCACCAAGTCAATTTGATGTTACAATGTAATTTGATCATGTGTAGAGGGTAATTTAGTCATAAAAAAGTGCTTTTCATGGATAGTTTGTCAACAACGCATTTAACTTATCTCATCCCCTTGGAGGAGTTAAGTTATAAGCTGAATGCAAAATAAAAAGGCGGGCCTCTTATCAATAGCGAGCCAGTATAACATGAAGCAAACATTTGATTAGGCTGGATAAAATAATCAATCAGGACTTATATGAGATGTAAAATGCACTTTTACTTACCTATAAGGGGTCATTTGGTTGGTGGTTGGGATAATATGTGACACAATAGTCAATTGGTTTAAAATCATAGACTAATTTTGGCCCACTTTTTATTTTCTGTTTGGTTGCTAATTTTGACCCACTCATTTATGTGGGGCCCAGTAACTTGTTTTATGTTTGGTTGGATGGTTTACATAAGTTGGGTTTGGGTAATTACTAAAATACCCTCATAAAACTTAGTATATGCCTATTTTGCCTTTAAAGTAAAAATATGCTAAACTTACCACTACCCCATTCCCCATCCCCTTTGTAGTAGTCGATTTTACTAGAACTTTTGATTTGTGATCTTTAAATTTTTTTCCATTACATTATTCGCTTCTATTGTAAAATCTTTAAATTTTTTTGCTTGTGATCTAAGGAGTGGGTTTATTAACTTTTGTTTGGCTTGTTTCTATTACAAAACATCTTCCACAAAAATTCACTTATTTAAGACAACACACATGTACCAAGAGAGAGCATTTTCACAAAGGGTTAATCTCCACAACACATACTTAAGAAAAACAAAGGAGATATATAGTTATTTGACAATTGAAGAAACTCAATTTAATCATTATAAAAATTACACAAAATCCTCTAAATGCTAAACTGAATTCTTTCTTAACATATTACATGAGACGAAGCGAGGAACGAGTACATATAAAGCAAAAGCTTACAAATTTAACAAACATTATTGTCATATGATTAGTAACAAACAAAATTTGAAAATGTCTACGAAAATCTTCAAGCATTAGCAGCTTTCTCCATAGGAGCAACATCTTCACTGCCATTAGATTTTGAACACTTTGCCTCGTAATCCTTCAAAGTAGCCTTAATTGCATCCTCAGGCGGTCTCCCACCTGGTACTAATCCATATAAAGGTAATTTTGCTGCCCCATCTTTTACTGATCCATTCAATGTCTAAAAAAAAGCAGAACAAGCAAAACAAAATCCTCAATTAGGCTTGAAAACCACATCGCCTCAGCCATACACAAGTATAATGCAACAAACTAGATTGGAGAATGGTGCTTACAATCAAACTATAGTCCAGACAAGTACTATATGTAGTCCTCCAAATCAAAAGGACTTCTGCGGATTGCAATACCCTTTACTAATTGATGTCCTTAAACTTACATTAAAAACATTTTTCCATATCTGGTTCAAATCAGGGGATATCTATTTCCTTCCAAATATTATTATGGGATTATGGCTTGTAAAATTACACCTAGGAATTCCAACCTACTGTGTATACTTTTACAAATCCATAAGCAGAAGTAAAACATCATAGCAAGTCAAGTTACTGATGAGTGAATAGCACCACGGCGATGCACAGAAAGAGGTGTTGAACCAGTTTTTTAATTTTTGGCACGTATTTGTACATACTAAAACATATAAGCTGGTTATTTCACAAATGAACTTAGTCAAAAGCTATGTAATTTATATACAAAAAAAAGAATTTGAAAACATGACTTCAATCATAGAAATTATTCTGAATGATATAAAGGGAAATCCCCCAAATCCTTCTCTAAATTAAAATACATTAAACACCTGGTATCAAACTCAGTAGGCTTGATGATGGACTCACAATTTCCACGGACTTGACATCAATATGAAAACCCAGTGAGGCACAATAATTCAACACAACAACAAAGTCTAAAGAATAAGGCACTCATATGGTAGTAACAAGTAGCTTTGATTTAATTATTTTCTATGAAAAAGAAAGTTATGCACATCCAATAATAGAACTAAATTCATGTTAAAGGAGAGATAAGATATACCTCATGAAGAGTTCCATCGCCTCCAACAGCTATCACTGCATCAGCAGCCTCGCGTATAGCCTGACCATAAAATATCACTCAATTTGCAGATTTTCCCAACTTGCAGTCATATATACAATGGCTAAAGTTGCTCACCTCCCTTCTAATATCAATCGCATGACAAGGACAAGAAGTCAAAGATTTGCATCTCTGACCACAATAAGGAAAAAAAAAATCAATTTATGTGAGTCTGAAGAAGAATCAGCAGACCTTCTACTACATAGATGGAAAATAGCATTTTTAAAATTAGAAAGGCGGAATAAAATAAAGGCCAAATTTAGAAACATATCTCATTTTGTCTAGAGTAGCATAAAGACAAATTTGCTCGTACTTATTCACTGATGCTACCTAATTGTCTCAGATGAAGTCACTACTAATAAAAATATTTTAACAATACTCTGTAAATAAATTCAGAACGAAAAGTTCGTAACAACCTTAATTTGATAAATACGGGTGACGATTTGTACGACTAATTATTCACAAAACCAAGTCACACAGGATACATACAGACAAGCTTACACGCCGAGTTGGTTACAACAAATTAAGGTGATAATAGAAACTTTAAGCCAACAATTCAGTAAAAATTGCATGAAAGTTTAATTTTGAAACAACATTGTTTTATCGTCATAATGCACTAAATTTGGTGATATCTGCTCACTATTTCCTCCAGTACTTAGAAAATGTAAAATTAAAAAAGATAATATGCCAAAAATTACATGTGTAAGAATATGCCAACCCATTTAAACCATCCAGCCAAACGAGCACAACTCTTCATCATCCGACAAAACCTACCTAAAACCCTAGCTAAAGTCTCTCATAACCCCAGTCAAAGCCCTTCAATCCTCTCTTCCTAAAAGGAAAATGGCTCTGAACAACGTGATTCGAAGAACAGCTTCAAGAATTGTACCTTTGGCCATCCGGGCTTCCGGCGGAGGACCAACGTACTTCCACCACAGCTCCGCCGTCTTCTCCACCACCACACTGTCACGAAATATGTTGCAGAGGTCGTCATTTCTCCACCACTACTCCACCAAGCCCAGTTCCGATGACTCACTCCTCCGAGTCATCGAGTCTGAGATTCAGTGCGCCCTCGAATCTCAGGAGGAGGATCAGGTTTAAATTCTCCTTTTTTTCAACTTCAAATTTTGTGTTCGACCCTTTTTTTTAAAAAAAATTCTGGACTAAGGGTACCCTCACCGACAAATTCGGGTCGATAACTTTTCAATCATACGCATACAGACTCTATAAAGACTATAAGACTCCAAATAAATAGAAAAATGTCACAACTTGTGACAGCTAAAAATGTTATTGAATTTTTCAGGGTCTATAAAAACTATTCAGTATATTACCCATCCTATGTGAAATTTTGTTGTGATTATGGATTCATTAGATTCTATCAGGAATTTTAAGGGTTTATTGGGTATCCTGATTTTGAATATGTTGTTCTTCGAGATCAGTTGTGTTCTGAGGGTCTGTCCATATCTAAGAAGTTCCCGGGTTTATACATCGAATTTCTTTAGGTTTAGAATTACGATTACTAGTTTAAACTTCAATCTTTATACAGTTTTTGGCCAGACGTAGGTTGAAGCATTAGTTTAGCAATTGTCATTCGGAGTCTGGGTAAGCTTGGTGGAATGCTACTAAAGTTATTTATCCCTGTAGTCTATTACCAATATCCGATGCCCTATTGAAACCAATACTACTAATGGAAGGATTTGGAGAGGAGATGTCGTGTCTCATAGATAAATGTTAGGCTTTATTAAAATGTAGTAAAATCTTCTCGAGATACATTGTTTGTGTATAATCATTTTATATCCATGACTATACTGATTTATTGGTGTTCATCTTATGCATCAATTGTACTATTTTCTCATTTTAATATTTTATAGGGAGAGGAGGTTCCACAGGGCTTCCCCTTTAAGATAGAAGACCATCCGGGACAGCAAACTATATCACTAACGAGAGAATATCAAGGTGAAACCATATGCGTTGAAGTTTATATGCCTGACCTCGTTACTGGGGAGGAGAATGATGATAATGACAATGACGAGGAAGGAGAGGAAAGGGGCGGCCAATCTAGTATTCCATTGGTTGTTAAAGTCTCCAAGAAAAGTGGACCCTGTCTTGAGTTTGGTTGTACTGCATATCCTGACCAGGTTATGATTGACAGCTTGTCGGTCAAGGATCCTGACAACTCTGAGGATCAGATAGCATATGAAGGACCCGATTTCTCGTAAGTTTTTATTAATATTTTGCTTGTTTTGGTTTCTGTGATGACTAGGGATTGACGATTCTCAATTATTTCTTATGCTCTGTTATTATATTTTTTGTTTTGGGTAGATTCCACTTTGCCCCTCAATTTTTTCTGTAAATGGGATAATGAACCATCTAAAGATTATCCGGTCGATATAAACATTAAATGGACCAGCTAAGACTTCGGGGGGAGGGAGTAGAGTTAGAGTTGATAGATTCTTTATGTTCGAGTTGTTTAATGTTTCTACAAATCAATAGATTATTTGAGGAATCATATTTAGGGTAGTTTAGAACATGAACCCTTTTAAGTTGGTTTTACTACATTATATTGAAGTCTTATTTTGTTTATTATTGTTTAGTAACATCAATTAGTTATCATATAACTTTTGTGCGTTGTGACGACTTTCACTATAGCAATATTTGAAGAGAAAATAAATCTCGATAGACTATTATTAAAGCTACCAAAAAACAAGTCTTTCTTAACAGTTTATTGGCCTCAGGGATTTGGATGAGAATCTGCAGAAGGCTTTTCACAAGTATCTGGAGATTAGAGGGATAAAGGCGAGCACGACCAATTTCTTGCATGGATATATGATAGACAAAGACAGCAGAGAATACATTGGATGGCTAAAGAACCTCCAGAAGTTTGTCAAGTCATAATAATGAATTTCCATGCACAGATTGGAAAAAACTGTTGTGCAATTTTTTGATGGCTAAAGAACCTCCAGAAGTTGCTATTATTTTTGCTTTTTCATCTGATATTATTTCATCTTATGAGTTTTTTTTGCTATGGCCACCACCGACATGTAAAGGAGTAAGGAAAGCATGGGATGATTTCACTTCTTTCAGTCCCATGCTTATACACCTTTTCTTTAGTCTCCCCATTTACACCCCCTCATCCAATGTCATTTCCAAACTACTATGTTATTTTCAAATGTAGTCCATTCGTCTAATTTTTTTCGTAAGTTGATAACGGTCGGGGTTTAAATTTAATATAAGAAATTGCATTTTGCACCTAAAAGGCACAAAGTGTTGACACTTTTGAACTTGAAAAAATGGCTAACAAATTTCAGTTCATAATAGTAATTCTATTGACAAGTTATATCCCAACCACTTTTCTCGCCCTTTCCCATATCCTGTGTCCACTGCCAATCCACATCTGCCTCCTTCATCCCGTGTTTGTGTTTGTCGTCCACCACCTTTTCTACCATACATCAAGTACTAGAGAAGAAAATAATTTGAATGATGCTTCATATTAATAATAGGTTGGGTTAATATCTTACAAGTAAACCAAAATAAAATATATTTATGAAGTTGAAAATTAAACCCTAGATCTTTTATTTATTTCTATCAATATGCAAATCAGAGTCACTCAAAATAATAAGTAAAGGGTCCAATATTTTCATTTGTAGAATTGGTTTAAGTTGGCCATAATTCTGGTATGGGAGAGAATTGCATAAATTTTAGATAATTTTTTTATATGAGAGCCAGTTAATTATATTTACATACAAAATCAAACAAGAAACAAAATAATAACAAAAAAAACCAGGTTGGCCCATTATTAACCCAATTGGTTGCACATTATTTTTATGTATTACTTAGGAGTAGTTTGAGTCCGACTTGTTTGAATTTGATTGATTATCCTTATTATATTCACCATTTGAATGGATAGAGTTGATTTAATAAATAATTCGATATCTAGTGACTAATTTATAATCATGGTCTAGTCAGTTGTCTTGATCCACATATGAATGCAAGTACAATATAAATAAATATCTATTTATATACAAATTCTGAGTTTTAAATGCATCTTTCTATTGAGACGCATAAACTAAACTAAATAAATTATTCTTTTTCCTTACCAGTTTATCTTTTACATTTTGTCCTTTTAAGCACTATAGCAAAGCGGTAATCATAGCTTGAAATGTGTTGTGTTGTCATTAAAATTATGATTAGATAGGGAAAATTTAATTATTTTTTCCTGAGTTGAAAAGTGTCAACAATTGTGCTTTTGGGGGCGAAAAATGCAATTTCTTACATCAAAACACAACCATATCAATTTGACGGAAAGTAGACCGAAGAACCATATCTATCTATTCTACTATAAAAGTAAGAGTTTATTTTTTGACATTTTTCATATACCTAAAATATTCTTATAGAATTCAATTGTTTAATGGCAAAAGAGTTCAAAACAAATAATAAAAACAAGTTTCATAAATCTATAACAATAAGAAGTATAATTAAACTATGACTTTAGAATGAAATTACACCTAAATAAGGTTATTCCTATATATTTATTTATTATAAAGAAGAATGTCAAAAATCAAATATCCCTAACATGTACACATACGTTACCACATAGTCACAAACAAATTCATATTTAATATTAAATTCCATGAAATAGGAATGGACATGTCAATATTTTTTTGTTTTTTCAAAGTTAAGATGGATATATATGAATGATAAAGCCAAGCACAAATTTAAGTTTGGCAGCTCATTTCGCACAAATTCTGAAATCCTAACTATAATGATATAAAATTTTTGAAAATTTTGGCCTACCTAAAATATGTAATTCAATTTTTAATGGTAAAAGATGTAAAAATAAATAATGAAAGTAATTTTTGAATTAGGAGTGTACATATATCCTCCTGAACTGCTAAAACCGAGTCGATTCGCCCTAAAAATGTCAATTTAAATTTTTTAAGTAATAGGGACAATTTGATATACCCACCACTTTTGGGTCGAATAGTGAGTTTAATAATTGTAACTCGCAACCCAACTGCTATATATAGAACTTCGAAAAAATACATACATATATACTTTCTAACAAGAATGGTTTTATTCATATTCATGTAACCCAATTATATTTTATTTGGTTGATTTGGATAAGAAATTGAGTATCATGTTTGAGAACTTGTTTTTATTTATTTGAACAAAAATTTTAATTTCGTAACAAAGAAAACAAATATATATGTATGATGAATTTATATAACAAATTATATTAATAATATTTAAGGGTTTTTACTCATTAAAAATCATGACAATATATTTTTTTATTTAGTCATATCTATTTGTTGTTGTTTCTTATCTCACTTAATTTTTTTTAATTAAATCTACAATAATATTTATGTTCTTTAGTTTATTTCTTATTACTTGTAACTATAAATAAGTTGTAGGAGTTATAATGAAGATTCAAGTATCCTCCAATCTGTTTGCCAAAATCCTTGAACCCCTAACCCAAACCACTCAGTTTGAAAAGATAATTATGTGTTAGTTTGAAATCTTGCCAACTTGCACATGTCAGGTCGTGTTGAACTTTTTTCGTAAAACTGCCTAAACTGAACCGAGGACACCCCTATTTTGAATATCTACAACAATGAAGTGTATAGTTACAGAAGGACTCTATAATAAAATCACATTTAAATCATCGAAAGAGAACTCCTACATCGTATTTGTTGCAAAGGCACAATATCTTCTAATTATCCTATAATGATAAAATGTTTAACAAAAAATTCCTAAAATGATAAAATGTATATCACTAATTTTGCACTGAGTTAAAACATAACATTATTCCAGTTTAAGCTCATAATTGTTACAATTCGTCTCTTTGAAGGACTCAAAATTGACTATGATAGACTCCAAATTAGTTATTTTTGAAATGAGTTATATTATTAATTATCTAATTTATTTTATTCTTTGATGAAGCAAATCCCTTGATAATTTTGGGAGTTTTTCACTTTTTGAATCGTGTTTTTGTATACACTATAATTTATTAATCAAAAGAAAAGAAGAAGATAAAAGCTTAAACAGCTTGAACTTGGAACAAATAAATTTATATGAATATTGTTGACAATTGTTAACATTCTAATTTTTTAATTAATTATATGAATATTATGTTGATTGAGATTATTGAATATCATTACAAAAAGCATACAAAAAATAATTTACCAAGAAAGACTTGGGAAAGCTTTACAAGTCAGGTGTCATTTTTATTATTTTATTTAAATACTAATATTAATAAATAATAATAATAATGGAAAAAAAAAGAGTAACCACTCTTCCTTCATGGTCTTGGGAGATATATTGGCGTTTTTTGTTGTAATTCAATATTTGTCACTTTCACTTCCTGATGACTCCCAGACCACTTTATTTTTATTTATCCAACTATCCTCCTTATTTAATTTGTTCAATTGTAAATTTCATTTTATCCATTCAACTCATTCATTTTGATATTGCATCAACTATGTTACTATTGCATCCATAATATAATTAAATTACAACATATAACATTTTTCTGAATTTCACAAGGTTTATATTTTTTTTCCTTATTTTCCCCTGATTTTTCTGAATTTTTTTGTTATTTTAGTATTTTTTTGATTCATTTTTTTATCTAAAGGTTGATCATCAATGATCCAACAATGGAGAATAAATAAGTTAACTTAGCTTCTTCAAATATTTATTCAACCTTTCATGTCAATCAATATTTGATTTTTTAAATAATTATAGTTTATTAATTAATATTTAATAGTTCATTAATTAAATTATTGTTTAAGTTTTAGATTTATAAAGTTGAACAATATCTATGTGTACGAGTTATTTTAACAAGATCATATGACTGACGTGCAACGCACGTGTTGTTTACTAGTATAATGAAAATGTGGTAGTCCAGAAACTACATTTGATGCGAGGTGTGATTGGGGCTCGAACAAGAAAATGTATATACCTAAGTGACCAAAGGGAACTTATCCATAAAAAGAATGTTTCTACCGTAAGACTAATTCTTGGATAAAAATTAATGCAGGAATCGGCAACTTTTCTGTAGCGGCAAAACAAGTTTAGAGGTCGAGGATTCTTTGCTTATATCTTAAGACTTCATAGCCTCAGAATTACCTTTACCACGACATTTTGCATCATGAAGCAATTTAGCTCCATTTTAGAGGGGTTAAATAGTTCGAAAAACCATCACATCCCCAAGTTTTTAGGAATGAAAGAGAAAATCTGGGGTACTATATCTCCAGTGGGTCGCCAGGAGTATTGCTCATGTCACAAGAAGTACTTTGATGAGTGATAGAATATGAATTGAAATTGCATTAAATCAATCAAGAACAATCGTTCTTGCCAAGCCAATATTCGTGATCAATCCTTGATAAAAGAATAATAAAACCCTAATAGGACTATTTATATTAATCCTATTACAGACCCCTACTGCGAAAGGAAACAACTAATACTCATAAAGGGAAATAACAATAATAACATAAACATAATAATAATAGTATCAATACTAATCGGACTCCTAGCCAGCATAAGTCTCCACGACTGGTCTCGACACCTCGTCCTTGAGCCCCGAGTAAACCCTCAAGGTCCGGTTCCACCTGCATCACTCACCAATGGTTTGGAGTCATCATTCACCGAGTCGATCACATCAATTCCCTCCCCCTCGAAAACAGCCTTGTCCTCAAGGCAGAAGTCTGGAAATTGTCCACGAAACTTATCCTCGTCAATCCACGTGGCCTCATCTCTTGACTTGCCTTTCCAAAGTACAAGCACCTCTCGGATCCGTGTGTCGGATCCGTGTGTCACTAACAACACGTCGCCTCACTTCAAGAACATCAACCGGCTCAAAAATTCCAGTGTCAATTACCTCCAATACAGGTGGCAACTCGGATTCGACTACATGATCCCCAATTACCCGTTTAAGCTGAGAAACGTGAAACACTGGGTGAATCCGGCTATTCGATGGCAATTTTAACTCATAAGAGACTCGACCCAAGCGTTGTACAACCTCACACGGACCATAGAATTTGGCGGATAACTTAGAAAAACGCCATGCTGCCATTGACATTTGACGATAAGGCCACACCTTTAATGAAACCTTATCCCCCACTTGAAATTCCAAATCGCGCCTACGCTTGTTTGCCTGTCGAACCATCGACTCTTGCACCCTTACCAAATTCACCTTCAAAACATTGCAACATCTTATCCCGCTGCCCCAAATTCTCGGCCACCGCTGCCACTCAGCACTCACCCGGCAAGTACCACTGAAGCGAAGGGGGTGGCCTACCGTATACCACCACAAAAGGGGTACATTTTGCCGCGGTTTGAAACAACGTATTGTACCAATATTCTGCCCAAGCAAGCCACCCCATCCAACGACGTGGCTGATCTGAAGTAAAGCACCATAAATACATCTCAAGGATCTGATTCAAGACCTCCATCTGCCCATCCGACTCCGGGTGATAAGCCGTACTAAAATGTAACTTCGTCCCTTGTACTTGAAAATTTCCTACCAAAATGAGCTCATAAAAATCGGGTCCCAATCGGATACAATCGAGCGTGGTACTCCATGTAACCGAACCACCTCGCGCATAAACATCTCCGCAACCCCCTTTGCCGTGATTGGTGTCTTCGCCACAAAGTGACCATATTTAGATAGTCGATCGACCACCACCAAACTACACGAAAATCTTAGGAATTTTGGCAGCCCTGTACACTACTACAAAAAAGCCCTATTACAGCGTACCTCTTACAGCGGTTTTGCAAAACTGCTGTTAAATAGTATCTCGGTTCGGACCTATGACAGCGGTTCGACGTGAACCGCTGTCATAAAAAAAAAAGAAAAAAAAAAGAAATATATGTGACAGCGGTTCGACGTGAACCGCTGTCATAAACCCGATTTACGACAGCGGTTCACGTCGAACCGCTGTCATAAACAAAATAAAATACTACATATGACAGCGGTTCGACCGAACCGCTATCATAGGGGCCGGGTTATAAAAACCAGCGGCCCCCCCTTTTCTTCTTCTTCTTTCTCTCTCTCTCTCAACTCTCTTACTACACCCACTCCCCCACCACCACCACCTCCTCTCTCTCTCGCGCTCTCTCTCTCTCTCTCTAGCTCTCGGTTTCTCTCTCTCTCTCTCTGTTTATCTCTCTCTCTCTACTCGCCGTCCACCGCCGCCGGGTTTTGGTATCTCCCTCTCTCTCTCTCTTTCTCTCTCTCTATATATATGTGCATATATATATATATATATATTTATATATACACTATAATATATAACTTTTTCTATATATATATATAAGGACGCTGCCGCCCCGCCACGCCGCCACTGCCGCCGCTGCTGACGCCGCGCCGCCGCTGTTGCCGCCTCGCCGCCATTAAGTGGGTAATTTTTTTTTTTATATATATATATATACACACACACACACTTAGATTATAGAGTTTGAGATAGATGTATATTTGTGTTACCTAATCGTACTTATGAGGCTAAACGGATGTTAACCTCAATTGGCATGGGATATGAGAGGATACATGCATGTCTCAATGATTGCATATTATTTAGAATTGACTATGCATCATTGAAGGCCTGTCCGAAATGTGGCGCCTCACGGTACAAGAAGAATGGATGTGCGCTTGTCAAAACCATGTGGTATTTGCCTATAATACCACGATTTAAGCGCATGTACAGTAGTAAAGAGTTAGCCAAGGACTTGACATGGCATGCTGATAGAAGGCTTGAAGAAAGGATTGAAGATGACAAGATTCGACATCCCTCAGATTCTCCTCAATGGAAAAAGATTGATGATGATTTCCCTGAATTTGGTGAAGAATCAAGAAATTCGCGCCTTGTATTAGCTACAGATGGCATGAACCCTCATGGCTTGCAAAGTAGCTCACATAGTACATGGCCAGTGATTTTGATGATCTACAACCTTCCCCCATCGCGATGCATGAAGCGAGAGCATATAATGATGCCTATACTTATTTCTGGGCCGAAACAACCTGAAAATGATATAGATGTCTACTTGGCTCGTTTAATTTAGGATTTGAAGGTGTTGTGGGACATCGGTGTTCAAGTATATGACGGGTTCAGAGAAGAAAATTTTAATCTCAGAGTCATGTTATTTGGAACAATCAATGATTTTCCAACAAGAGCAAACCTCGAGGGATATGGTGTACATGGCCAATGTGGATGCCCCATATGTGTCAAGAGTACAGATCAATATCGATTGACACACTCTCATAAATATGCATTCCAAGGGCATCAAAGATGGCTAAATCGGAACCATCGATATCGTCGGTGGAAGAAAGCTTTCAATGGGAATATAGAAGAAGGCCGAGCTCCTAAGTGCTTGACTGGTGAAGAAGTGTTTGAGAATGTAAAAGACTTGGAGGTCAAATTTGGAAAGATTTTTGCAGGTGGCCTTGCAAAAACTGGGTGGAAAAAAAGGTCAATTTTCTTTGAGTTGCCGTATTGGACGTCTTTACATGTTAGACATTTTCTTGATATTATGCATATTGAGAAAAATGTATTTGATAGTGTCATTGGTACACTTCTAAATGTGCCCGGAAAGACAAAAGATGGCATAAAGGCACGGTTAGACTTGGTTAAAATGAAGATAAGAGGAAAATTGGCACCAACAAATAAGGGGAAACGTACTTATTTGCCTCCAGCAGCTCACACTCTAGCCAGGAAAGAAAAAATTGCATTATGTGAGTTTCTTAATGGAGTGAAAGTTCCAGAAGGGTATTCTTCAAACATTAGCAGTCTTGTATCAATGAAGGACTTGAAGCTAAAGCATTTGAAGACTCACGATTGTCATGTAATAATGGATCATTTGCTACCAATTACTATACGGGCCATTTTGCCAAAAAAGGTGAGAGACACAATAACTAGATTGTGTTTCTTCTTCAAAGCAATGTGGAGCAAGGTGTTTGATCCTGAGCAATTTTCTGTACTTCAGAAACAAATTGTCATCACTTTGTGTGAGCTTGAGATGTATTTTCCACCTGCTTTTTTTTTGATATAATGACTCACCTACCCATTCACTTGGTTAGAGAGACTCAACTATATGGACCGGCTTTTATGAGATCTATGTATCCGGCTGAGCGTTATATGAAGGTATTGGAAGGCTACGTGAAAAATCGTAGTCGACCGGAAGGTTGGATTGTTGAACGGTACATAGTTGATGAAGCCATTACATTTTGCACAGAGTATTTGGCAGATTCTAATGTTGCAGAGCTTCCAAAGTGTCATGTTGTGGGAGGGGGAACAAAAGAAAAAAACGTAATTGGAAAACAATTTGTTAGTGTTCATATTACACAAAGGGAGCAGGCACACCTATATGTGCTCCACAACACCGATGAGGTTGACCCATATGTTGAAGAGCATAAGAACCAACTTAGGAGATTCAATCCAATTAAAAATGAGAGCTGAATTTCAAGAGAGCATAATAAGAGTTTCATCGATTGGTTCCGAAAGCATATTGAAGAGAAACAAAAAGAGAATCCACAGCTTTCAGTTTCAGATAAATTGACACGACTGTCGATGGGTCCGTACAGACTAGTATTTTGTTATTCAGGTTATCGTATAAATGGTCGCACATTCTATACAAAAGATCAAGATGAACGAAGTACAATGCAGAATAGTGGTGTGAGTCTTGTAGCTCAAGCAATGCATATCTCAAGTGTGAAAGATAATAATCCTATCTATGCCGATTTATCATATTACGGGGTGATTGAACGTATATTAGAGCTTGATTATAGTTGGTTTCGGGTGCCTGTATTTGGGTGTAGGTGGGTTGACAATAAACATGGTGTCGATAATAGTGAAATAGGCTTCACTCGAGTAGACCTTGAAAGGGTGGGATACAAAGATGAACCTTTCATTTTAGCGTCACAAGCTAAGCAAGTGTTTTTTGTTACCAATCCTATTGATAAGAGGTGGTCCATTGTTTTATCGGCAAACAAGAATACTTGTATTGATGATGATTATGAAGAAAGTGAAGATGATGGAGAAAATCCTATCTCATTAGGTGATTCACAATCAATTGATAGTGACGATGACCAAGAGGGTATAAGTGATGATGAATTGTACATGCGACAAGATCACCAAAAAGGGATATGGATTAATCCATCAGTTCGTCGGCGTACTAAAAGAAATGGTCGTACCGATGGGAAGCAAAAGACTGCTAAGCCAACGACAAAAAGAAAACGATGAAAGGTATTTGAACTTATCTCATAATTGTATGATAGACTTATTTTTTGTGGAAAATCTAAGGGAAATAGGGGTTTGAGTACTGAATTTAAATAATCGCATGCATGGAGAAATTAATGTGATGCAACTAAAAATTTGATACGACAATTAATCTTGTGATTGAAATGTGACTTAAGTATTTTAACACGATATGAAATGTCAACTTCATTAGAGCTTTCAATTTTTAATGTGTGGTCAATAATTGAGCCACGTATAAATTTTAGTGATGCCAATTAATCATCCACTATGGTCATTTAATGAATATTTGGTGATTGTTCTTTAATGTGTGGAGAACTACTTTTGGTTTATTTTGTGGTATATAATAAAGGCTTTTATTGATTGAATGTATGATTTAGATCACATTATTCTATACATTAATTTGCCAAATTTATATGAATCTAACTTCTGTATTTTTTGGCTTTTGTTGGTCAATGGCTTCAGATCCTACTGATAGTTTTCCCTTGGATGATGTATATGGATCAGATAGCCGTCATGAAAATGAGATACGGAGAGGTATCACGGCTATGAAAAAAGTTATCAAAGCCAGAAGTCAAGGTATAAGACTACCTGTCGGCTGGAATGACAGAGGCCAGGCAGTTAACCCAAACAAATCAATATTTGTTGGTTATATAGGCGTGCAGACTCGGCAGAAGATGTCGATTACCATGAGTGATTGGCGAAAAGTCCCGTCAACAATAAAAAAAAAATTGGGATGAAATAAAGGTAATTTGGATATTATCATATTTGTAAGTATTAATGTATTATCATATTCTCTAAATTATAATTTATATATACTTTGTTGTTTATTTTTTGTAGTTGACATTTGATATTGAAGAAAGTAGAAGAAAGTACGTACTAGCAGAAGCTGGGAAGCTAGCACGTAACTTCAGGAGCTACTTGAGTAGAAAGTGGGTGCGAGATGATGATGGATACATTAATGACAACCCACCCCCACAATATAAGATATCATAAGCCGATTGGACGGCATTTTTAGTTGTTCGCCTAGGCGACGATTTTCAGGTAGCTATTCATTTTAATTTACGATTTCATTTGTTGGTTATTGCGTTTATATTTAGCTAATAATTTGATAATGTAATAAACAGAAACTAAGTAGGGAAAATCAGGAAAGAGCAAAGGAACCTGAATATCCTTACCGGAAAGCGAGTCTTGGACATGCTCTTGTGGAGAAAATGGAGGTATGTAGTTCATTTAGCAGTGAATCCTTACAACTTTTTTAATAAAAATTCTATGTTAATGAATATATATTTTTTAATGAAAATATAGATGAATAGAAGAAGGGATGCAGGATCCGATTGCACAGAGGTGACACGAGCACTCGTGTGGAGGATTGCGCGTTCCGATAAAACAAATCAAATTGATAACGACAATGTTAGAAGAGTAGTGAATGAAATGGTGAGTTATCTTCAATTTTAGCTCTATAATGTGTTGTATGTTTGTTTTGAAATACTATTGAAAGAACAAAGTTCACTATTTTTTTTTATTTTTTAAAATGTATTATTTCAGCAGAGCATTTCACAAGAGGATACTAGCTATAGTGGAAATGAGAAGAGTCGAGATGACCTATTGGCTAAAGCTCTTAAAAAGAAGGAGCATCCGGGTCGCGTTAGGGGTGTTGGCTTTGGGGTCTCACAAAGAGACTATT
Organism: Buddleja alternifolia; assembly: GCA_019426215.1. Lineage (NCBI taxonomy): Eukaryota > Viridiplantae > Streptophyta > Magnoliopsida > Lamiales > Scrophulariaceae > Buddleja > Buddleja alternifolia. The sequence continues at coordinate 24,445,467 of CM033395.1, read as the reverse complement.
TTAAGGATCCAAAGCCTGCTGCAGAAATGGAGATGGAAAGCTTGAGAAACATGGTGAAAAACTTCTCCCAAACTATGTTTGCCATGCAACAACGAATTGATGTTTTGGAAGCGCCTAACTCGCGTCAGCCACATGAAGATGACGTGATTTCTTTGAAAGATAGCATCCCAGAACCAGGTCATAAGATGCTTCCTGAGGTAATGATTTGAACTTGTTTATTGATCATATAACTTGCAACTCTCTGTTTCTGTAAATCACACAAAACTTTCTAATATAATGTTGTATATATATATATATGTGTGTGTGTGTGTGTGTGTAGGTTATCGCTCCATGTCACTTAGCACTTTCATCACCGTCATATCGTGTGGTGGCTAAAGGACAGATGTACAATCGATCTGAGACTGATAAAATACTTCACAACTGTCCATTAGCCACCAACCATGTGAAAGTGCGCATTGACACTGCAGTTGAGGCGAATACACCCTTACTCGTCCCTCTCAATGATGAAATGCTCACCATTTCTAGTGTTCTGGGTACCTTTGTTGCTTGGCCAGCGAGTCTTGTCATTGTCACTGATGCACCGGTATGTAACTAATAACTAGTCATTAATAAATTATAACAGTTTGTTTGAGGTTACTAAATATACTTTGGTGTGTAAGATTCATGTTTTATTTTTTTTGCTTAAACAGTCTCTGGGACCATCCAAATCATCTGGAAACCAGAAATCAGGGACGTCGATTGTTAGAGTATATGCCCTCGAATGCCATAAAGAGCATAGATTTATAGGGCATAAACATTGTAACTAAACTATGGTTTTTCTATTAATATAAGGCAATTGATTGTTGTTTTCTTATAGGCATTTATAAGGTGTGAATAAACAACGTAAAGTTCTTGATGACAAGGCGAACCTTCTACCTCCTATGGGATAGGAGGAAAGGCACTAGAATGGTTTGACCCTTGACATTTAAAAGGGTTCGCAAGTCTAAGAAATATTGATTGGGCATCAATAGTGAATAAAGACTTGTATGATGTAAGTTTCGACAGAGAAAGTGCCAGTTGTACACTATGGAAATGGTAGTGGGAACTTATATCATAGACGTGTCAGTTGGACTGATATGTTCGAACACGGCTCGCATCAGTTCATCACATGGGTATTCACTCATTGACAGTCAATGATGAAACTGATAAGTAGTGATAGGTACGTGTGAACCTCTGACCTTAGAAATCGAGTTGAAGATGTACTTGTGACATCAAGTCTGTCATTAGAGTAGTTAGATTCAAATCACCTGTTGGTGGAATTGACCTCGAAGTGCGACTTGATGGGCAAGTAGCATTGTTAACTGATTTGCAATATGGAATTTATTCTCTCATAAGTGAATGAGTAAAATATCCTATGCGATCATGAATAAGTGAGGATGAAAGTCTTTAGCCAAAGCATTTAAATACCTCGACTTATTATGAGCTTAGGCATATGGTCAACTTATATGAGTTTGACTTTAAACCATGACTCTTACTTGACTGGGATATAAGAATAAAAGGTTTATACACGTACGGTATTCACGGCGTAAAGGTTTGGAATGATCCTATTCATTCATTCTCAATTGGGTTACGGTGTGAGCCACGAGACTGGCTAGGTGTCACTCACACCCCTTTGGATTCCTCCCAATTACCTTTTGAGATGAACCTAAAGAGTCGCGCTTAAAGGAAGTGCAAAAGGAAAAACATGGGAAAAAGACTTGAGAGAAATTCACGGCATTGGATGCAGTAATTAATTGATTAATTATTGGATAATTTAATTAATTAATTAGGAATTGAATTAATTAGATTATCAATTTATTTATTGGATAAATAAATTATCCAATTAATTAATTAGCAAGCAAGACGAAAGCCCAAAGGCTTCCGAGCCCACTAAGGGGCGGTCAAACAGACGCCCAAATAGAGCTCTTGCATGCTAGTGTTATTGTTTCATAATGATATAAATATATCACAAGGTGAAAAATAATACAAGTCAACTTACGTAACTTTCTCTCTAAGAAAAAGTCTCCCACCTCTCTCTCTCTCTAACCGTTTTGACAAGGAAAAAAGGAGGAGTTTTTTGTTTTTGATTCCGGCGTGAGGAATTAGAGACGTTGGCAAACTCGGCGTTGGAGAAAAGGATCACGTTCAGAAATCAACATACGCGAGAACGGTAATCTTTCTATACACAATTAAACACGAGGATTAGAGATGATTCGGGCTTTGGGAATTAAATTTACTTTCCGCTGCGTCTTATTCGTATAATTCCCAATAGGGATAAGGTGTAGGAGGCCGAGGGGGGTTGGATGGAAACCCTGAGGATGGACCGTAAGGTTGACCTCCTCCATGGCCCGAATTCCTGCCCTGATTTTTACCTTTGTTTCGATTTGTATTGCGACTCGGGGCAGATTGAGTATAGAGGGCTGTGTTTGGAGTGGTATTGGGGAGGGGTTGATGAAATCGGTTTTCACGTGTTTCATGGGTGAGGAGAAGGTTTCACGTATGAGCTTAGGCATATGGTCAAGTTATATGAGTTTGACTTTAAACCATGACTCTTACTTGATTGGGATATAAGAATAAAAGGTTTTTACACGTACGGTATTCACGGCGTAAAGGTTTGGAATGATCCTATTCATTCGTTCTCAATTGGGTTACGGTGTGAGCCACGAGACTGGCTAGGTGTCACTCACACCCCTTTGGATTCCTCCCAATTGTCTTTTGAGACGAACCTAAAGAGTCGCGCTTAAAGGAAGTGCAAAAGAAAAAACATGGGAAAAAGACTTGAGAGAAATTCACGGCATTGGATGCCGTGATTAATTAATTAATTATTGGATAATTTAATTAATTAATTAAATTAATGAGTTAATTAATTTCTTGGAGAAATTGAATTACAAATTAATTAGGAATTGAATTAATTGGATTATCAATTTATTTATGGGATAAATAAATTATCCGATTAATTAATTAGCAAGCAAGACGAAAGCCCGAAAGCTTCCGAGCCCACTAAGGGGCGGCCAAATAGACGCCCAAATAGGGCTCTTGCATGCTAGTGTTATTGTTTCATAATGATATAAATATATCACAAGGTGAAGAAATAACACAAGGCAACTTACATAACTTTCTCTCCAAGAAAAAGTCTTCCACCTCTCTCTCTCTCTCTCTCTCTAGCCGTCTTTGACAAGGAAGAAAGGAGGAGTTTTTCGTTTTTGATTCCGGCGTGACGAATTAGAGACGTTGGCAAATTCGGCGTTAGAGAAAAGGATCACGTTCAGAAATCAACATACGCGAGAACGGTAATTTTTCTATACACAATTAAACACGAGGATTAGAGATGATTCGGGCTTTGGAAATTAAATTTACTTTCCGCTGCGTTTTATTCGTATAATTCCCAACAGTGGTATCAGAGCCAATCTCTGAATTCTGTGTTTAATTGTGTTTAATTCGTTTAATTCCTTTATCTCAGAAACAAATAAAGACGGACAAATGGAACAATCCGATGGCTATTACATTTCCTAAAACATTTGATGGAAAAAGGAATAATGCCCATTTAGAGGAGGGAGCATCCGGTACGACTTGCTACAAGGCACAATGAAGGAGAAATAAGAGGGCTAGAAAACAGGACACATGTTTATGCTGCGGTGACCTGGGCCACTGGAGAAGAGACTGTCCTAATATACAAGCAAAAGGTGAATAACTTTATAGTTTGAAACTAATTGCTTTATAATATTCCCTCTTCATCGATTATGATTCAGAAGTTGATACCTTTTGTGAATCAGAATCTGGGAAGAAGAAGGGAGCTGAGCCCTAATGAGGAGAAGATCAAAGTAGGCAGCGGGCAAGGCATCGCGGCTACTAAAACAAGATCTGCCTCATTATTTTTTATTCTAGACATATGCTATTTCTAGATATTGTTAAACATTGGTTCAATTTCCGTTTTAGTTAAATAAGGTTACACTTTCGTTTTATTAATGAACAATGCAAGATTTATTATGGTAATAAATTATTAGGCTTTGTTTCTTTGATAAATGCATTGTGTTACCTTAATGTCAAGAATAAGTGTGTTGTGAATACAATACAAAGGAAACGTAGTAGGCTTGAAATAAACTAAAGATTAATATGGCACCTTCGACTAGGCCATGCTGGCGAACAAAAGATTCGAAAAATGGAAAAAGATGGGCTAATTGGCCCACTGGGATTGGATCCCTATTCTACTTGTGAATCTTGTCTCAAAGGCAAGATGGCTTGATCGCCCTTCACAGGGAATTTTGAAAGGGCCTCACAAATCTTAGGCTTAGTGCATACTGACGTTTGTGGTCCATTTGGAGAAATGGCTAGCGGAGGGTTCCTTTACTTTATCACCTTCACTGATGACCATTCTCGATATGGTCTAGTGTACCTGATGAAGCATAAGTCTGAATCCATTAACAAGTTCAAGGAATTCAAGGTTTTAGTGGAAAATCAAACAAGTCAACGCATAAAAACTCTTCGATCTGATCGAGGAGGAGAATATATGATGGACGATTTTAACTTATACCTCAGAGAGAATGGTATAGTATTGCAACTCACACCTCCAGCGACTCCACAGTTGAATGGAGTAGCAGAGCGAAGGAATCGAACCTTGTTGGACATGGTTCGCTCCATGCTTAGCTACACTGATTTACCCATTTCACTGTAGGGTCACGCACTGCTTACAGCTGCACACATTTTAAATAGATGTCCGTCCAAGTCCGTTCCTCTGACTCCCTATGAAATGTGGTGAAATAGGAAACCAAGTCTTAACCACATAAAGATTTGGGGATGTCCGGCTTATGTCAAAAAGACTAAAGTGGACAAGTTGGAGGCTAGGTCCTTAAAGGGACGTTTCATTGGATATCCTGAAGATCTAATGGGATAACTCTTTTACCTGCACAATGATCAAAGGATCATTGTAATCTTACAAGCCCACTTTCTTGAAGATGAGTTCATTCAAGAAGGAGGAACGGGTAGAAAGATTGTTCTAGAAGAACAAAATGAAACCCCACTGGATACATCTACACAGGGAGTGAGAACCGAACCTTCTATAACACAACCACAACCACGACGATCGAATAGAGTATCTCAACCTCCTGAGAGGTACGGATATCTAATGCAAAAGGAGTTGGATCTCCATTCTGTGTTAGAGGAGGATCATGGAGATGATCCCTCCACTTTTGATCAAGCGATGGTGAATGTGGATGCTGCTAGATGGCATGAAGCTATGCAAACTGAGATCGATTCGAAGCATGCAAACCAAGTCTGGAAACTTGTAGACCAACCTGAAGGGGTAAAACCAATCGGGTGTAAATGGATCTACAAGATAAATATTGGTGTTGATGGCAAAGTAGACACCTACAAAGCCAGGCTAGTGGCGAAAGGGTATAGTCAAAAGGAAGGAATTGACTACCAAGAAACCTTCTCGCCAGTGGCTATGATCAAATCAATAAGGATTCTACTTGCAATAGCAGCACACCTAGATTATGAAATATGGCAAATGGATGTCAAAACTGCTTTCCTAAATGGATTCCTAGAAGAGGATATCTATATGGAACAACCTAAAGGTTTTGAATCCGAGGAGCATATTCATAAGGTGTGTAAACTTGAGAGATCCATTTATGGACTCAAACAAGCGTCTCGTAGCTGGAATCTACGTTTTGATGAGGTTGTCAAAGGATTTGACTTCATCAAAAATGAAGACGAGCCCTGTGTTTACAAGAAGGTCAATGGGAGCAAGTTGACATTCCTAGTGTTATATGTAGATGACATATTACTCATTGGGAATGACATAGGAATGCTCACCACAACCAAGAAGTGGCTTTCGAGTACATTCTCCATGAAAGACTTGGGAGAAGCGACCTATATTCTAGGGATTCAGATCTATAGAGATCGAACCAAAAGAATGATAGGACTTTCTCAAGCCCTTTACTTAGAAAAGGTCTTAAAAAGGTATAGGACGGAAGATTCTAAAAAAGGGTTCCTACCAATGAGACATGGGATACATCTTTCGAAATCTATGTGTCCTCAAAGTGAGGAAGATCGAAAAGAAATGAACATTATACCCTATGCGTCTGCTGTGGGCAGCTTGATGTACGCGATGCTCTGTACTAGACCCGACATTGCTTATGCTGTGAGCGTTGTTAGTCGATTTCAAGCAAACCTTAGTAAGGAACATTGGATAGCTGTGAAGAATATCCTAAAATATCTGAAAAGAACTAAGGATATGATTCTCACCTATGGAAGTGGTGACCTGAGGGTGGACGGGTACATTGGTTCGAATTTCTAATCTGATGTTGATGACCGAAAATCCACCTCAGGATTTGTATTTACTCTAAATGGTGGAGCGGTGACTTGGAAAAGTTCCAAGCAAAGCACAACCGCAGACTCCACCATAGAGGATGAATACATAGCTGCCTCGGAGGCAGCTAAAGAAGCTGTTTGGATTAGGAAGTTCGTTGAGGAACTTCAAGTGGTTCCTAGCATAAAGCTCTCATTGCCACTTTATTGTGACAACACCAGAGCTATAGCGCAAGCGAAGGAACCTAGGTCTCACAATAAATCCAAACACAGAGAGAGGAGATCGTTGCACGAGGATTAGAGATGATTCGGGCTTTGGGAATTAAATTTACTTTCCGCTGCGTTTTATTTGTATAATTCCCAACAGTCGAAGCAGTCAGCTGTCAAAGGAAAAAATCCAGTGGCCAAGCCTGCACGTAAAGGTGACAGATGTGCAGAACTTGAACTAGATGGACTCCCTCATGACCTAGTATTTCTGGGAAAGTACACGAATATGATGTCTATTAATGCCCAGATCACTATAAACATCGAGGAACCCATTACGAATTTTGCATTCCTAAAGTATATTGGAAGGGAGGAGATTTGTCACCTTCTGCGTCAAAAAGAGATAAGAGCCTCTATCATTACCGCGTACATAAAGTAAGTTTTTTAATTATTTTATTGCATCTGAACTACGATTATTTTTGTTACTCGAAATTCATTTTTTATGCTCAATTTAGGTGTTTGTGGGATAAGTACGTAATCTCCGAAGGAAAAGAAGCAAGTTTCGGGTTCCTTAGCCCACATTTCATATCTGTGAGAACCACGGTGCAAATTCATCAAGTGCAGTACATAGCACGTGCTATGATATAGAGTGCACGAACGAATAAGTTATTTCTTGCACCTTACAACACCGAGTGAGCTACTAAAGACTCAACTTTGATTTGTAAAACTAGCTACTAAATTTTTTTTTTGAACTTATCTTTTGAATGCTTTGTAGGGGACATTGGTTGTTGCTTGCAATTGATCCATTTGAAGAGGTTGTTTACTATCTGGATTCTTTGCATGGTGAGCCGGTATACCGAGATGAAATGACACAAAAAATCAATCAGTAAGTTTTTCATTCAATCAATATATCCATTATATTTAATATTTTTTTAAAGTGTATATTTATTTCACATAATGACTTGTTTTTGACATATTTTCTTGTTTTTAAAATTTTTAAGGTTGTGCACATATTTCGTGCAAATTTCAACAACCAATCCAAGAAATCCAAAAACTCGACCTGTCAATGGTTTAATATAAAGGTTAGCGTTTTCTAGTTTCAAGAGATTATATATTCGTATAGAAGTTAGTGTTCTAATACAACGTAACTTTGATTACTTTTGTAGTGCCCCCGGCAGACAAACGCGGTGGATTGTGGCTACTTTGTTATGAGATTCATGAAAGAGGTTATTAGCCATGGACAATCTATAATCTCAACAGCGGTATGCATAATCCTAATATGTACTTAATTTCTATTCCTTTTGAAGTTATTAAACCTTTGGTAGGTAATTGAAACGTCATTTCATTTTGCAATTAATCTTTATATATATATATATATATATATCTTGCAGTACGTTCATGATTCTCAATCCTTCTATACTCAAGAGCAAATTGATGAAGTACGCTGCGAAGTGGCACGTTTCATTTTATTAGCAGCTCCTTAGAAATTAGGTAATGTATTTTTTGTACATTGTGACTTGTTGTAAATTGTGATTTGATTTATTGTATTTAAATTGTAATGAGTAATTTAATTAGTTGATTGTAAATTAACACGTGATCATTTGTTGGAGATTATAACATTTTGTTGTTGGAGGAAAGAGATTATATTAATATTGAAGTTTAGGGTTTTTGTTGATTATGTTGAATAGGTTTTACTGTGTAGCTATAATTTGTTGGTTGAAACAAAATATAAAAAAAAAAGAAAAAAAAATCCCACCCTCTGACAGCAGTTCCTTCCGAACCACTGTCATAGGTGAATTAAAAAAAAAATTAATTCAAAAACCTATGACAGCGGTTCAACCTGAACCGCTGTCATAAGCCGACCCTATGATAGCGGTTCGGAAGGAACCGCTGTCAGAGGGTGATCTATGACAGCGGTTTTTTAACCGCTGTCATAGATCAAAACCATATAACAGCGGTACCTATGACAGCGGTTAAAACCGCTGTAATAGGCCCAAAAAAACCGCTGTTATAGGTCATTTCTTTAGTAGTGGTAATAAAGTCCATTGAATTATCCTCCCAAACTAACTCAGGAATCGGCAATGGCTGCAATAACCTGACCGGCGTTAGTGCCTCATACTTCGATTTCTGACAAATTAAACAACTCGCCACCTAATCTTGAATTGTTCGAAACATCCCCTTCCAATAAAACTTGAGGCTCGACGACGATAAGTGTGAAGGGCCCCGGCATGCCCCCCTTGGGTGTATTATGAAATCCACGTAGCAAGCTCGGAATCCACGCCGACGAGCTCGGAAGTACTATTTTCCCTTATCCAACAACCTGCCGTCAACTGCCGAATATCCGGGGCAATTGCCGGGATCGAATGAACTGCCGTGATAATGGCCCGAATTATCGAGTCCCCTTGTTGTTTGGCCAAGACGTCGGTCAACTCCGTCCAACACGGCCCGCTGACCGCGATACACTCCAATTCAACCCCTCTGCGACGTGACAAAGAATCCACAGCTAAATTAGACTCCCTGCTTTGTAGACAATTTCGAGGTTATACCCTAATAACTTAGCTACCCAGTTTTGTTGCGAAGGTGTCACGATATTTTGATTAAGCAAATATTTCAAACTATGATGATCCGTCTTAACCACAAAATGACGACCAAATAAGTATGGACGCCAATGTTGAACAGCAAGTACCAATCCCATCAATTCCCGCTCATATGCCGATTTAAACGTTGAACCTTCTCCAAACACCTTACTAAAATAAGCCACCGGCTTCCCGTCCTGCATCAAAGCAACCCCACTCCGAGGCCCGAAGCATCACACTCAATAGTGAAAGTTCGAGAAAATTTTGGCATAACAAGCACTGGGGCCGAAGTGAGGGCAACCTTCAAATGCTTGAAATGCCGAGTCAGCTGAATCCGGCCACTCAAACAGTGTAGGTCCGTCCTTCTTCAATAGTTGTGTCAACGGGCGAGCAATCATACCATAAACCTGCACAAACTTCTTGTAATACCCCGTTAACCCAAGAAATCCCCGGATCTCCTTAACAGACCTCGAAACCCGCCAATCCACCATGGCTTGGACCTTGGCCGGGTCCATCGCCACTCCCCTGGCTGAAATTATGTGACCCAAGTACTCCACTTGGCCACACCCAAATGCACACTTTTTTTTATTCACAATCAAACTATGTTGCCTCAGTTTCGTCAATACCAAGTTAAGGTGTTCGACATGATCAGAAATGGATTGACTATAAATTAAAATTTCAATAAAAAATACTAAGCCTGAACGAGTTTCCACCATTATTCCGTTTTAGGGGTGTTGATCTGGCATGTCGGACCAAATTGATGAGTGATAGAATATGAATTGAAATTGCAATAAATCAATCAAGAACAATCGTTCTTGCCAAGCCAATATCCGTGATCAATCCTTGATAAAAGAATAATAAAACCCTAACAAGACTATTTATAGTAATCCTATTACAGACCCCTACTGCGAAAGGAAACAACTACTACTCATAAAAGGAAATAACAATAATAATATAAACACAATAATAATAGTATCAATACTAATCGGACTCCTAGCCAGCATAAGTCTCCACGGCTGGTCTCGAACACCCCGTCCTTGCGCCGCGTGTAAACCCTCAAGGGTCCGGTTCCACCTGCATCACTCACCAATGGTTCGGAGTCATCATTCACCGAGTCAATCACATCATACTTACACACAAAATACGGAGTTCTACTGACATTTTGGCCATGAAGATTGAAGCTATAGCTGGTGGCTTTGACAAAATCATCAATTTAAAGTTCTGACTGATAACTGTTGTCAGCAGAAGTTTTGATGTCAAATGAGCTCAATTCCTATTTGACAGATTGGTTGAAGAAAAACCAAGGCGGATAACTCCAATACTTTGGCACATTGTTATGTTTTGATGAAGTTAGGAATGCCAGTGGGGGTGCAAGAGAGAAGCTGCACTACAAGAAGTATTCTTGAAGACCATAAATGTTGGTCATACTTTCTAAGGCTAAGCAATCAAAGGATCCTTCTAGCTCGCTCCAATGGAGACATCAGAGAAGCTATATCCGAGGAAGAGATTCCCAAAAGCTCAAAGTTGATCGAGTTTGAGGCATCTTGGAAATATCCGAATTTCGATTCTGATTCTAGAAAAAAAAAATTAAGGAAATCTGTAGAAACGAATAGAGATTTTACATGGGGCAAATCAGGAGAGCAGTGCCTCGGTAATTGGCAGCATCAGCAGTAATGCGGTAGAGGTTGAGCACACAAATCGAGTATCAATTTTGTCACCAAAATATTATGAACTTTTCCTAAAAGAATATAGAAATTTTGCACGGTCTCATGGTAAAACCGGGCTAAAAATACTTGACTTCTGGATGTATCTATGGACCAATGTGAAAGATAACTGAACCCTTCTCTTCAACTATTTCTTCTTTCCCTTTCCTCAACCCCACCGCCACCTCCCCAATTTTGACTATTTCCACCCCATGTTTTGTCCAATTTTTCATCCTGCTATAGCTCTGTAAATTCTAGAGTACAATGGCCATAACTTTTTATTTGATTTGTAGCCTTTAGCGTAGTATCAACTAATGAGCAAGATATATCTTCCACATTTTCGTGTGTCGATAAAAAAAATCATTCACTTTTTACTGCCTCAAAAGAGAAATAAAACCGAACTCTCAAAGCTGCCAAGAGAGCAACTGTACCGGCTCAGTATTGAGGGATGATCGCTGAGAGATTTCTTATTACAAAATGGGGTTCCTTCAGTAACCAAATTCCTTTATTAGTCTGCTCGTGAGATTAGCCTAAATTCCCTCACTAAAAGATATGTTCTGGCATCATAACCAGCCTTTTTATGGCGTAAACTCAAAGACCGAATACCAAGGTACAAGTAGTATGTAAGTACGATAAAGTTTATAAACATTACAAGGAGTTCTTCACAGACAGTTCTAACTAAGAAAACATACTAACAATTCCTCAGATGAACAGAGTCTAGACATGGCTCCCAGAAGCACAGACAGTTCGATGCAAGAAAACGAGGTGACAGAAAGGGAAAAACAGAATAGTATAAAAACAACTATGACAGACCTCAACAAACATCACTAAGGATAGAATATACAAATGTACATGGCGGAGGTAATCGTTCCCACGGTGAACAAATTTATCTGACCAAGTTTTTTAATAGAGAACCTAGCCGTACACCTCAACCACTAAAAAATGTCTATGTAGACAAACTACTCAACATAAACATACACAGACATGTAACTTATGGCGTTAATGTCAGTCAACAAAGAGATTTCTACCCTAACAAAATTGTTGAGGACAACGTTCAAGTAGAAGACTCAGCCAGCAGAAGAGTGTGCCACCAACCACAAGCTACATTTCTTGCATTGTATCCGTCCATCGGAACTTGACAAGGGATATTGCGGTCAATCACATCACCCAAACCGAGCTGCTTCATGGAAAAACTAATCATCAGTATAAACATATACAAGCAACATCTAACAGTACGTAAACCATGTAATCTGGTAGTAGATACTAATATTTCAATATTTGAATCAAAAGATCTGCGCGTATACCTGACCATACTTGTTCCATCCCCAGCAGAACGTTTTTCCTTCCTCTTCATGAAACACATAAAAACTTTGGTCAGTTGAAGATACTCCAACAACAAGAATTGAACAGAGTCTATAAGCTGACACCGTATCAAATGCATGAGCATCTAATATAAAAACATATTCTTTTATACAGAACAACTTATTGCAAACCATTTTGAACTTCTAGTCTCTTTTTAGGCCCCCACTGGTGCACCCAATAGATAAACGAGGTTGACTTTTCTTCACTAGTTACTCTGTGAACCCAGACAGTGATGCAAAATTTGTTATTATACCTCTTATTGCAATTTTATCCTCAATGCAATCAAATACAAACAAAGCAGTTTGCTGCTGTTAAATTTTCTTTGATCGTGGCTACATCTACCAGTTCTTCATTTATTCCAGCACTTCAACAAGCGAACTCTGTTTCATACCTACTTGTCGAAAATCTTTTCCTGACGCCTAAATTGAGCTACACGCCCTAGGAGATTCTAATTTCAAAGTAAGGTACCTTGCACTGTTTTCAAGTTACAGCAAACAATAAATGATATCCATTGAAATTCTCCACATATTTGGAGATGTCAGGCTGATTTTCCAGAATGAATGACATACCTGTGACTATCGCACTGTGACGAGCTCCACAGGATACAATTTTTGCATGCACATTTTCCAAACTAGGGGCATCCAGGAGTCGAGGCAGAGTCTGATGGCGATTTAACAGAAAATAATACTAAATTAAGTTGTGAAGCAAAATTGGAGATATACAGAACAAAGAAGAATGCAAGTCCAATGCCGTGGCCATAGGGAACAAGTTTGAAACTCTCAACGATAATCTCATTTTGCAACTGTACTTCCAATTATATCCAGAGAGCCCTCTTGTCAGTCTATGATGCACTATCTATTAAGATGGCATAATATTCAACTGAAGTTTTCATTTCAGTCAAGAGGCAAGTTGTGATATGTACCTCAGCTTGATCAGCACCTGTTCCTAACTGGCCAAACTGATTTCCACCAAACGTATAGACATCACCATCAGCAGAAATGCAGACTGTATGCCAGAGACCCGCTGCTATGCCTTCTATTCTGATGCCAAGTAATGAAGATACACAAGTTGGACTTAGCTCGTCATCTGTACTTCCTTGACCACACTGCGTCACATGGGAAACCTTTTTATTTACATAATCATGCTTGCATCATTGATACAGAATAAAAGTGCTATATTGAAGTGAGATATAGCACCTATACTGTGAAAAGAGTCGAGGCAACTCTTTTGTAAAATTAACAACACATAATATCCATGTCAGCTAAAACATATACAATCAGTGCTCTCATTCCAAGTGATCAAGGAGAAACCAATGAATTTCATATTCAACATATATGACGGCCGACAGTGTTGAGGCATGAGACATCATATTGTCCCTTATTTGCTTTTCCAGAAAGAGGATACTGTGAACACAATAACTAGTTTAGGGATAGGGGATATGGTGATGATAAGTTCCGAGCAATTCCTCATCATCAAACTAACTTTATGAAAAGTCAGTACCTTAAAAACCTAACAGGAGTAGGTTGCCTACTGAAGCTCAATTGTCCGACCCAAGAATTGTTCGTCTTTCAAAATCAAACTCTCCATCAATCAGCCCACAACTCAATCAAGAAATTCCTATGGTCCAAAACAACAGAAGTACATCTTAATTCTTAAAGGGTACTATTCAACATCCATACGAGAGTTTCATTTCATAGCCAGACAACCATTTTTGTGACATTTACAAGCTCATAAGATCCTTAAATTCATACAAATTTTAACATTGCATTTTTGCCATTCAGAAGAGATGACACATGTTAGACTACTGAATTAGTAAGAAGGTAATATTTGATGTAGTCATTATGTTAGGGGTCTCAGCCTAATAAGTTCTGTAATGAGCTGAAATTTTTCTCAACTGCTTTGTCATTGGCTTTGAGGAAGTCATGTTTGTAGTATGCATTTTGCTTTAATCATGAGAAATCCAAACAATACTTCCCTTTTCATGTAACCAAAAGTAAAGGACGAAATTTAAAATAAAAGAAGAGATTTTGGTCAACTAACTACCACTTCTCTGCCAGCTTTAGCTCATACAAGTTTAGCAGAATCCAGATAAAAATTGCAGCATTAGTGACTCCATTAACCCCCTCTCTCCTTTTTCAGTTCATTAACTCATCAGTTAAACATATCATGGAATGACTTAAAAGGTTCATCAAAACTCTAAAACAATATTAAAACAGAGAAGCCAGGCCTACTCAAACTTATGCCAAGTGAAGGATGCTATGACAAAGTTTCAAGGCTAACATTCGCTATCCAAGGATGATATTTCTGGACTCTGTTAAACATCATCACTACTCTATTCTAAAACCCCAGTAATTGAGATCAAAATCGAATGAAAGCACCAGTAACCATCAAAATATCAGAAAGCAAGCTAAGCGATTCACGCTAATAACTTCAAATTAAGGACAGAGTCGCATAACAACATCAAATGCACAAATTCAATTTCGGGCTGGAAACTTAAGTTTCATGTCCATCAAATAGGTTTATCTTTGAATGGCAAACTCAATGAAAGTCAAGTGTTTGGCACTCGTGGGGCGAGAAGCACACTGAAGTTCATGCTATGTACAGAACTTAGATTGATGAGTAAAGGAAAAAGGAAAATGAAATAATCAACTTATAAAGCACAAGGTACAATCAAGAAAAGAAATTATCTTTATTGCTTTCTTCACTGAAAGCCAAGAACCATACAAGGGCTAGTCTTTTGGCAACTATATCCACAATCAATACAAGCAAACCAAATATGTAAAGGCATTATATTGAGAAGGAAAAACAACTACAAGTTCATGAAAATATAAGGGCCATGCTTCTGGAATTGATTTCAGGACATGTTTTCTAAATGTGAAATCAATATTACCTCGTGTACGAATTAAGGGTGTGTTCTCTGAAAATGGAGCCTTTTCTAAAAATGGGTCAAGAATGTTGTAAGCCAGCTGGTTTCTAATGAACTGCTTTTGATTTTTTATTTTTTTAAAAAAGATCTCAGAAAGATAAGAAACTGATTTTAAAACAATCTTATAATATGAGATAAACGTGCACGTCTTTAAAATGAAAACCTAAAGCTGTTTCCAAGAAATAACTCCAACTTAGTAAGAAAATTGATTCACCAGTGAGCTAATTAATTTTCATGGAGATGCATAAATGTAAAGGGACCAGAGAACTAATTCTTTGAAGTAACCGGTGCGTACGTTGCTAATTAATATTTGTAACTTGACACCACATTAATGTTAAGTCTACGGAGTGCCTTTAGGAACTTAAGGTCTTGCATGTTAGATACATATAAGCAGCGCAACACTAATAAGACCAGGTAAAACTAAGCAAGGACAGAAGTAGGCTTAGAAGATCACCTGTCCATATAATCCCCAACCAAAGGTTAGTAGTGCGCCAGCATCTGTTTCAAGAAAATTTTACGTCAACACACCCATGTTGGCAGATTTAGTAGACGCAGTCAAAGATTAATGAAAAGCAGGTAGCCGTGATTAATATACATGAATATGGAGCCAGCAGACAGCTCTAGGTTCTAGCTAATAGTGACAGAAGTTGGACAATTAATCACAACGGTTCCGCAATACCCAAACATAGTACTGAAGCAAACTATTTAGCATATGACAAGTTTTGAATTCCTACCCGTAATTACAGCACTATGTCGGCCTCCACATGCAATTGCTTTAACATAACTTCCGGGAACTCTAAAGCCCTGACCATCTGAACCCATGTTTCCACGAGAAAGAGGCATTGACCGTTCCTTGCCAAACAACGAATCAATGCATGGTACAGGATGCGGGGAGGACACCATTCGAATCCGCGACCCTAATCCCAGCTGCCCCTCACCTCCGTAGCCCCAACCCCACACCTGTCCTACATCTGTAACTTCGGGAGAATAAAGAAGGAAGATCACAGCTCTACCGCTTTAAAAAGCATAATGTACCACATATTAATAATCATGAAATGTAATGAATCACCTGACAAAGCCAATGTATGCCGACCACCAGCAGCAACAGTAGTAATCCTTACACCTGGGTTAAGGGTTACCAAACATGGCAATGCAGAGAGAACTTCGTCACCAGATGATGAGCTTTCAGCTGCTTGTTTAGCCTGTGATACTCGTCTCCGTTTAGTAGTCTCATCTCCTCCTCTACTATCACCACCGGAAACAGTCGCCCCGCAAGATCTTGATCCCTGAGAACGAGGGCTCACTGTAATGGAGTCACTCTTCAACATGTTAGTCCGTTTAACTTGAAAATGAGACTTTGTATATCACTGGCTCTGAGACCAAACAATACCTTGCTCAGTCAACTGTTTCTCAAAGACATCCTTCTCTACGCCTAACCCCGTTGAAGAATCCCCAAACACCTTTCCAGAAGGAACACATTCTTTCCATCCCCAGGTGTAAACATCCCCACCCTCTGCAGTTGACCAATGTTTATGAATGTAACAAGAAAGGATAAGCAAGAAGAATCATTAAAAGCATAGTGATTCCTATTTTTCTAGACCATGACATGACAGAATCTCAAATCACGGGTTTCTTCACCCTTTCATTCAGAGGAAGATATCAAAATCTCGACTGGCATCTCCTAGACCATGACATGACAGAATCTCAAATCACGGGTTTCTTCACCCTTTCATTCAGAGGAAGATATCAAAATCTCGACTGGCATGTCAAGGAGAAGTTTGTACAGAATAGTGTGCGACTTCAAAATATTCCTAGCCAACTGGTATTACTTTCAAATTGCTTAAAAATGAAACAATGCTTAATTTGAGTATCAAGTTAAATGAAAGAATACTGTCACTGTTAATCTTTCCACACTTGGTATGTGAAACAGAAATTAATAACTAATTCTCATATGTTGATGAAAATATGATGTGGAGCACCTGCTACTGCGACACAGTGAGCCCAACCAGCAGCGGCTCTCACGATTTTGGCCTCAGCAGGTAGTGGGAAAGGCTCCGGCAGTTCCTTAACAAATCAGTGGCAGAAACAAGTCATCTTCAAGAAATTAGAAAATCAAGTCAGTAAATCAACAAATCATGTTACATTTCAGTACCCCATGTTTCCCAGACGTTACATAGCTTTGACCTAAATCATCTGTTGATCCCCATGTAATGAGCTTCCCAGAGCCTGCCAACAACAATTCAGAAAATTGAGTGCTAGAACAAGAAAGGGTCCTAGAAAATTTAGATACCAATTACGTCATACTTCAGTGGGGTAAAACTTAAACCAATCGATCTTTTTTTCCACCCAATCTAAACAAATCTTTCAGAAGTCGTCTATACATGCAATATCCTCGAGCCTCAAGGGGAAAAAGAAATGCTTTGAGAGTTGCACATTTCAACAATATTTTCATCTTGACAAATGAGAATGTTTTAGGTAATTTGAACGTCGACAGCCATATTGTGAAAGTCACAGTAAACAAAACCCGAAGCTGCTACCTCACCCTTCCGCTGGTACTTGCAACGCATAATTGTGCAAACCGACAAGCACGCAGCACTTAATAGCTCAATAAAAAAATTGCCAAATAAAATTTTAGAAAAATCTTAAACAACAATAAAAAGAAAACATTTACAAGTTCTTTGGTCATCAAGAGTTTGAACAAACTTCCAAACGAAGCTGAACAGTCAGCGAAGCAAAATGAATGAAAAAAAGAAACATAACATTGATTCGGCTGAGGTAAAAACTAACTCATAAACAGAAGATATTCAAAAAGTAGAAGAATTAAGAAGAAATGGAACATAAAAATTTACCGGAAATGGCCATGGCGAATCCACATCCACCACCACAAACATCTTTCCACATACTTCCGGCCAGCGGCGGCAAGCGCACGACCACCGGTGACAAAATCGGCGTCCTCTGCGGCAACGCACCAGGTAAGTACCCCCACATGAACACCAATTTCTCCTTCTCCTCCTCCATTTTCACACCTTCGTCACCTCCTTCCCCATCTACATTCATTCCTACAATTATATATATATATATATAGATGAGATACTACTACTATAAATATAAATATAAATATAAGTTCGTTAGTCTTCCTGCCAAAACAACAATCAAGCTCAAAAATGTTCTGCTTGTGGCTTGAGAGTCAGTTTGTTACTACTATTGTACTTTTCTTTTCTTTTTCTGGTGGAAAATGGAAATTGAGAGTTGTTTGGTGGGGGGAGTGGAAAGTGACCTAAAGCAATAAAAATGGGGCGTATCAGTTTTCGGCCGAAGGGGGTCGCCACGTCGGATGCTGGCGTGGCCTACATTACACGTGGCGGATCCGAAGCCGCTAGATGCTTCGCTCATTCTCCGCCAGGAGTTACCAAGAAGTTTCTGGAAGGTGTGATGAATTCCACGCTTCCAACTCCACCATTCCCGTGTGGCCGGTTTGAATTCTGCCGCGTGTGCTGTCCCATCCCACTCGCTCCAATCATTATAACCTCTACGTGTCATTAGGTGTGTTGGGGGTTTTCTTTTTCTCTATGTGTTTATCAATTTATGAGAGAGATTAAGAAGATTGGGTTCTTAGGTTATATGTGTTATGGTTGAAACACGAAACAGATTATTTGATACTCGGCTCAAAATCGTTAAGTAAAACTTATTTGAGCAATTAAGTTCAATTTATTGACATATCAAATCAAGCTTAAACAACTTTTTACATGTTTGATAAGTTTGAAATTCGATTCGATTACTAAAAATTGATTAAATATGTATAAAGAATCAAGCTACTCAAGTTTGACTTGTGTTCGACTCAATTGAAACTCGTTTGAACTCGGATCAATGAAAGCTCGTTCAAGTTCGGCTCGATTAACAATCAAACAAGTTCAAATACAAATTCTGAACCTCAATAATAATTCAAACAAATTTAAACAACTCATTCGACTCAACTCGACTCATTTATAGCACACATTCGATATGCGTGGAAACATAAACAATGTGACTTAAATATCTTGTTAATAAAATAAAATCAAGTGAACTGTAAATAACACATAAAATCGATATGTTGTAATTTTTGTGGACAAATATTTTTCTAAATTCTATCTCTCTTCTAATTGAATAACACCATAACACGTCAAAAAATGGGGTTATGCTTGAGAATGAGAGCTCTCCAACAAATTTCTTTGTGATGATGCAGTTGTAAAAATTAAAATGTCGAATAAATCTTACAAAGTATTTCTTTATAGTTATACAAAAATTCTAGATATATCATACAACATCTTTTGAACACAAAATGTCGGAAATAAATCACATATAACATGCAATTTCAACATAATTAAACACTAACCAAATGCGGATCTCAACTTGGTTGTTTCACACTTTTTCCACACGATTTTGATGTTCTAAAACGTCCACAATCTCAGTCACAGGGAGAGAGATGCTTTCCACGGTCCAAATGCTTCAAATGGTGAATCTCCTTTGTCAATTTTACACCAAAATGACACTTCTATGTCTTTTTTATTTTACCCTCATTATTGCTGCGAATTTTTCTTATTTTGTATTGTCGTTTTTCTTATTTCAAACATAAGACATATATATGGGAGAGAGGAGGGGGTTGGGGAAGTTTTATCCTACAAAAACTACTCCTTCCTTTTCTTTCTTTCAAATTAATATGGGTAGGGTCAAGCCCTCATGGGCGACCCATGACCCATATCCAATTTCCAACATCTCCCACTCGCACATGAGGGCTAGACACACATCTGGTGTAACCATATCAACATATCCACAATTTCATACAAGCAAATGGATCGTGTGACCAGCAAGCATATATGATGAGCTTCGAGCTATACACCGGTTAAGGATATATAGCAACTCAATATCGAATAATATGAGGACAACATCTCGCTATACCCCAGACATCTTTTTACTACACAAGTCAACGTATCTCTTGTCCCTCAAATAATATTCAGGAGCATACTTGACTTCTAATCGATTCTATGTATTCACCATTATGTTTAAAACACTAAGTTTGACATAATTGGCCGGCCTGTGAATACAAGATACGTGTCAGACAAAGATAGTCTTCCTTTCCCACTAGAATCTCTTAACTATATTATAGCTGCTTTCCTAGACATATACCGCATTATCGAATCATTCATGGCTATTGGTAATATGCTAAAGTAGCAACACTAAAATAAAGCTTTAAGAAACAATTGAAAGTCATAAGGGTATAATTTAGGTTACATAAACCTTTGAGTCTCACACAATGAGAAAGCAGGGATTTTTCTCATTACTCCAACGGTCATATAGCACACGCGGTATGAAACACGTGCTACAGTGTTTTTCTTCCTATTTGGAAGCGTATGTCATGATTCAAATCAAATACACTTTACAGATCTTAGTTCAAGTGTATCTCAACACTTAACCTGAGTTTTCTTCTTGTTTGTCCTCTATCAATAACAACCTCAAGAAAACTCACATCTGGCTTCTAGATAATTCAATGGATGGTGGGAATCCATTTCGATTACATAAATTCATAACAGTAGTCTCATCTTGATTATCAATCAAGGCGACATCATCTCTACATATGATTTAGTGTGCCACAAAATAAAAAATGTCTCATCTCTGTACATTGCTCAATGTCAGAGGCGATTGCTCGTGTGAGAGAGCCAATCTCAAACTTATCAGACATACCTTTAGACATCGAGTGCATATCATCACATACATGCTTAGAAAGCACATCACTCAAATGTTGAACCTTTATGGGCATAAATCTCTATGAACATCCTTTAGTTCAAAAGAGTTCACATTCTACTCAATTCTAGAAATCTAACTTGACCAACAAATACATCTCTAAGCTAAGGCCAAGCACTAACTTTAGCCACTTCTAAATGCGTATACACTTATTGTAACACCACTCATTGGTTTACAATGATATCTCTCACAAAATTATATTGTGTATCGATGTTCGAATTTACAGCAATAGGTCAATAATAAGTCCTCTATGTAAGCATTAACTGGTTGTTTGTCACAATATATATACACATATATAATCACAGCTCCCACATAACTGCTTACAACTCCCACATGCTATAAAACAAATTTAACCAAACATCATTCAACACTGCAAATATATATGCCACAAATTATATTTTATTTGTGCACAACATTACACAAATTTGCTTCGTGCTACTTCTCAAGTCAGCATGTAATAGAAGCAAATTCAGAGGCAGACTCACACTTATCCAAATCCCCTCCTTAAATCCACATATGTGTATTCTTGTCGACAACTTTCCTTCATACTAAAGAAATCATCTGCAGTGTTTACCAGCTATTGTCCAATACATCATACTAGAATTGGACAATACCTTATGACCCATGGCATAACAAGATATTGGAGTGAGTACAAGTCACATTGTACTTCAAGATCCAAAAACAAACAACTATTGGAATATGGTGGTCTAGACATTTCTATTTGGACTCTTTGGACACATTTCGAGGCTACAACTCTATACCATAGGAGTATTGATGAGCTTATAAGTATCCATTATGAAATCGTACTATAGATAACTCTAACATGAATCTCGGCACTGAGCAAGATTCATTTTTAACGATTTACATGGATTTTAACATAAAATCAAATACTTTACTCACCATGTCCTCTACTTCATAAGTTAAAAGAAAAATATTCTCAATGGCTTAATTTACTCCTTCTCATCTCGGCTTATAAGACATTACCAATGAAGAGATAGAATTTCAAGCATCTCAATGGACTTACGAACAACAAAATAATGGTCTACATCTATGAAGATGAAAACACATGTATAAGATCATGTATTCATAAAATCTCATACTCCATTATTTTGAAGACAAATTCCAGTCACCAAAGGTTATAAGTTCACAGACTTTACCCACTGACCGTTGTCTCTGGAATCCTCAAGGTATTCCCATGCATATCTTTTTAATTACATCTCTATCAAGAAATGTAGTCTCATGTCCATTTAGATATAATTCTAAATCTCAAATATCCATAATAACCAAGAAAATATAATGAACGAAAAAAGTATCACCACTAGCAAATAAGTTTGTCTCAAGATATATACACACACGTATATATATACCATTTGCCACTAGGTGAGCTTTGTACCTCGAAATCTAAATGTCAACATCTTAATAGATTTCGAGAACATGTAAAGTTCACAATATCCTCACGTTTAATGTTGAACCAGAACCCAAACTTGGTTTGAGTATATGCAATTGAGTGACTGCAACACACTCGTAACACTATAACTAAGAGAAACTATGCAACTCAAATATTTAAACCATGTGAAAGTCGAAATACCACATTTTGGCTACAACCTTACCACGAGGGCAATTGCTGCCACACAGACAACTATCCCCTCCTCAGCAATTGTCACAGTTATTGGTGCCACACATGTTTACAGATTTAGTAATTTCTATAAATACTCTTTCATTGCATTAATTCAATCTTCTCAGATAATAGAGTAAGACAAAGTCCTACTATATTATACTCTATCCAATCTTCTGGAGAATATTTTGTGTTTGCACAAAATGTAGATTCAACTAACTTGATCACTACGATAAATTTGCTCCCACTCAAACTCAGGAACATGATTCTCATAAGTGATCTATAAGGCACATAGCCACTACTAGAATCAGTAAATTTAAGCAAAATATCACAAAATTATGATTCGAGTTTTACTTAATCACTTTGATAAATATGCTCCCACTCAAATTCGGGAACACAATTCTCTTAAGTGATCTGTAAGGTACAAATCCACTATACGAATCATTAAACCTAACTAGAGGTTTAGCAATTTCAGGATTCTTCATCCAAAAATAATTCTCCGGACATTCTGTGATTTACTAATTTTCCACCTCATCATGTTCACTTAGAACACGTACACCTTAGATCATTCGCGTATCTCCGAGATACAATTACATTGTCCCTTTGAATTTAACCTCTCAAAGATAAATTCATCAATTTGATTCTCTCATAATTTTCAAAGAAACATTATAACATTTCATATTATGAGAAATCAAACTAGACAAGATCAATGTATGTAAAGGAGTAATGGGATACGAGGTTCATTTTTTCAAACTCCATATTAATTAAATCACAAAAGTCTAACAAAATTAACTGCAATGAAAGATCAACTTATTCATCTCCGAATTATCACATGTGATTTACCACAGGTTGACAACTAATTACGAAGGTTATTCAGAGAGTTTCTCTTACTAGCTTAGTGTCTTAGTTCATTATGACTTAACCAAGTATGCAAAAAAGGCATACACAGTTGTTCACATTACTTAATGAGCGCATATTGATTATGATCAAATAATCAATGTGTCTTGGTCACAATTCACCCTCAAACCATTCAAGAAAGAACATATCTAGCACCACTTTTTGTAATTATTCTTTAGATACTAACCAAGTCAAAAACTCAAATCCAAGAGTAATACAATCTCAGGAGAACAATCCAGAAGACCGACTTCCAATGATCTTTTTAGAATTTCAAACGCTTTTTAATTGATTTCACATAACCATAAACCTAAATCCACATAGGACAAGATTTAGTATCTTAGTGCTTAATATGTAAGATGCACTATATAAGAGTCTATAAGTGCTATGTTTTCAACTCAGTGCATACACGAGTAAAATTGACCAACTGTATGTCAATTGTTTCAACTCATGTTATACACGAGTAAAATGACCAATCGTATATCAATATAGCACTTTTACCTTTAGTCCACTTCTACTCTCATTAGTGTTTAAGGTTGTTCTCCCTAGATTCATCATATGTCTCTTTCATGAATTTTCCTTTGTTCTAATCTCGTTTACTGTAAGAATCTTAAATCCTCTTTAAAACTAATCAGCCACAAGGTCCCAAGTCATTATCATAGAAGCAATAAGCCTTTTATGTACAAAACACAAAATGGCTAACATCGACTATGAGAGTCTTTTTCACAAATAAAAGACTTGATCTTTAGATGTCTTCATTATTAGAAAGAGATTGTTCAAAACTTGAACTCATCACTTCTCATAAGAGAAGTCATTGTATGTTGACTTTAATTTCTAATAGTATTTGGCATTACCCTCAAAAAGAGCAACTCATTATTCTCTTATTCCGGGTATACTTTTAATCATTAAACACTAAAGTCAGCAATCCCAATTCAGTTTAATTTTATGAATGTATTACTCATTTGGTCCACTTGTAGATCAAGAGTATGATTTCTCATTCGCATATGAGATCATATATCATACATTCTAAAAAGACATCATAAGCAGTGGACCTTGTTTTCTGCCAATGATAAACTCATTGATCTTTTATATTGAGTAGGAAGACTCACTATAAGTCTTACATGACTTGGTTATTGCCCTCTAGAGCATCTAATTCAATTCTACATATTCCAAAATATTATGACACGACGTGTCACAATTTTTACTAATTAGTACTCATCTAGTACTATTCTAAAACATCAATACTCGTATGAGATTTTGGTTGCCATGGTCATACTAGAAATATCATACATGCCCATCTATACAACATTGATTTCGTACTAAGCAAATTAACATTTATGACAATTCACCATAATGTAAAGATTCGAAAGGTCACGTAGTGCCCAATCATCATCCGTGTCAAAATGTTCATTATCACAAATTTAGTTTCCTAGTAAAAATCTCATAAAGTTCTAGGTAAGTATCACTTGAATCAACCTTAGAACTCCCACTTAATTTCATCATCAAAAGCATATCATGATATATATAAAAATAACAACACATCTTATCATACACATGTAAGTCGTTAAAACTCCATATCATAAAGAAAACAACATATACGTTCATAAACATATACCCATGAGTTACATGTCAACAACTTTTCAAATCAAAGAACGTATACACATGCGATTTACTGACATAACGAGCTCTAAGTATTTCTATACATATGAGAATTCATATTAACCATCCCATTCGAGAGTCTATCTTTAGGAGCGAATTTCAAAAGACGTCGAGGACCATTATTCATCCTCAAAGATAATAATTTCCTCGTCTTGAATTCCAGCTCTCTCTCTTTCCACACTTTAACCAATAAAAACTTCAAGAGACGTAGATCTTAGTCTTTATTTTCAATATAAATCCTATCAAATTCACTTCTCCAAAACTTAGTTAGAGAATTTCTCCATAATTCCCTTTCTCGGTCCGAACCACCAAAATAATGACCCAAATGAAATAGCTCCTTATACTTCATTTTCATTATCTTAAAATGTTTACGCAAAGAATGCTCGGGGCGCATTCTGTAACGCCTCAGCAATTCTAACTTTGCCAAATGCACACGAGTTCTTCTCACTCTAACTCACCTTCGGAGGATGTTAAAAGTAAAATGGGATCTCGCCATCTATGAAAATGAAAAATTGGTTTTAGATTGGGCACAAAGCCAATCATAATACATTACCTAATATGAAGATTTTAACACTTGACAAAAAATTAATAATTATGCTCCAACAATTTGATTTTAGGGAAAAACAATTCCAAATGCATTTAAACGAGCATAATATTAAAAGTGTTCAAAACTCTTCATCTTGGTAGCCAAGGCATGAGAAATAGTTTCAGATAATCAATCAAAAAATTTCAGAATTTTTCATGCCCAAAAAATATTTTTCTATCATTTTTCATCATTTTTTATTTCAAAAATCAAAGAAAAATATGTTTTCTCACCGAAAAATATATTTTAAATATCCAAAAATTCCTCAAATAGATTTCTGACCGTTAGGCAATTCTTCCGGCCAAAAACGGCCCCGGGAAGTTCACGCACGGGCCCCCACGCGAGCGTGGGCTTCATTTTCCGGCTTAGAAATCTTGACTACCCCCCATTTTCGACTATGGCGAATCTAACGGTGGTCTTTGTTTTGTTTTCATAGCAGTCTAGGCTAGGGAGTGGATTTCACTCTCCGTACGCGCGAGTGGGACGGGAAAATGGTTACTGTTCATCTTCTTCATGCATTTTTTCAGATTTTTCAGATTTGTAATTTCGCGACCACAACTTTGAGAGGCTATATATCTCTCATTTCTAATCTGTTTTGAGCATTCGATATATGGTTGGAAAGTCCTTGAGACAAGGATTCTAACCGTATAAAATTTTTGTAATAATGACAACAATAAACTGTTCGAAATTGCCTCTAAAGTCACGAAAATGTTCACCCAAAAAATTAATTTCTCATCAAATGTCAAGCATGCTTACATATAACTTCATTCTATGTTTATACATGGTCTAGGCATGCTACATTTCGAAAATTAAAGCATATCATGAACATATCATAAAATCACCATGGATGAAGTCATATTTCATGCAAAAACGGGAAGCATGGTGAAGTATCATAACTAAGCATAAAACCATCACATTTTCGTGTAAGAGCAAGTCTGGAACACAACCAAACTTGCTCTGATACCAATGTCAGAAATAAATCACATATAACATGCAATTTCAACATAATTAAACACTAACCAAATGCGGATCTCAACTTGGTTGTTTCACACTTCTTCCACACGATTTTGATGCTCTAAAATGTCCACAATCTCAGTCACGGGGAGAGAGATGCTTTCCACGGTCCAAATGCTTCAAATGGTGAATCTTCTTTGTCAATTTTACACCAAAATGACACTTCTATGTCTTTTGTATTTTACCCTCATTATTGCTGCGAATTTTTCTTATTTTGTATTGTTGTTTTTCTTATTTCAAACATAAGACATATATATGGGAGAGAGGGAGGGAGTTGGGGAAGTTTTATCCTACAAAAATTACTCCCTCCTTTTCTTTCTTTCAAATTAATATGGGTAGGGTCAGACCCTCATGGGCGAAACATGACCCATATCCAATTTCCAACAGAAACAAAAAAGAAGGATTGCATCATACTACGTAATTCATCAACAAAATAGTGTATTTCATCAGTTTAATGTAAGCAATACACAATAGTACAACAAAAATTGAATTAAAGTAAGTGAAAAGTAACAATAAGAAACGGCTAAAGAATATATACGTGTGTTTCTTAATATTACAGAATATTTCAGTTTCTTTTCTAGATGATACTGATAGAATTCTTCGTAAGTTCATTTTCTCCGATGACTGATACCATGATAGAATTCTAATCTCGTAATATATTTAAAATTCTAACGAATAATTTGTATTGTATTATTCTTGGTGATTTACAAGAGTACATAAGACATGTATATATAAATATAATGCGCATCCCCAACTATGCAATGGGGCCGGACTATATGTACCCTTTTTTTTTTATAATCGGCCGGACTATATGTACACTAGGGCCTTGTTTGGTCCAACAATTGGTTTGGTTCAAAATGGCAGACCCATAAAATAATTTCAACCCGACCCCATATCACCCTTTCAGCTTGATAAATTATACCACGTAGTAGGTGGTATAATTTATCAAGCCCAATTATCACACTAACTTGCCTACACAAAATGATTTTAATGCCTCTCAATTATTGCTCATCTACTACACATTAACTTTTCTGATTTCATTAGAGGATTTCACTTGCATCAAGGCTTTAGCTCCCGAGTCCCGATTGAAGAAGGTATGCAATTAGCTTCTTCACCATTAATCTATTTCTGCAACAATTTTTTGTCCTAAAATGCTGAAATGAATAAACTAAGCTCTGTCATTTCTTTTTTGGGACATTGTTTGTAATTTTCTTTTAGGGTTTCGAAGTAGTCATTCAAATATTCTTTCAACTCGAATAGAGGAATTTCTTTACCATTTTTTGTTATTGTGAACTTATGTTATGAAAATCGATCACATAAGCCACTTCCATTTTATACATTTCATCGATTTTAAGAACCCTAATGAATAACCATATTTTTCTTTGTTTTATTTGAAAATGCTGTGTACAAGGGCTCGTAAAACGTTGTTTCATGAATTTTTTTTTTTTATTATGGAAAAATATGTGTTTTTTAAAAATGTATTAACCTACATAATATTCATAGTTAATCTATCACCCTAGCAACGAAATTGAGTCCATTGCAATTTTATTTAGTGGTATTGTTGGACATACTGTAGAGTGATCCCAGAGGTTGGATTGTTAGAGTATATGCCCTCGAATGCCATAAAGAGGATAGATTTATAGGGCATAAATATTGTAACTAAACTATGGTTTTTCTATTAATATAGGGCAGTTGATTGTTGTTTTCTTATAGGCATTTATAAGGTGTGAATAAACACCCTAAAGTCCTTGATGACAAGGCGAACCTTCTACCTCCTATGGGATAGGAGGAAAGACACTAGAATGGTTTGACCTTTGATATCTAAAAGGGTTCGCAGGTCTAAGAAATATTGATTGGGCATCAATAGTGAATAAAGACTTGTATGATGTAAGTTTCGACAGAGAAAGTGCCAGTCATACACTATGGAAATGGTAGTGGGAACTTATATCATAGACGTGTCAGTTGGACTGATATGTTCAAACACAGCTCGCATCAGTTCATCACATGGGTAATTCACTCATTGATAGTCAATGATGAAACTGATAAGTAGTGATAGGTACGTGTGAACCTCTGACCTGAGAAATCGAGTTGAAGATGTACTTGTGACATTAAGTCTGTCATTAGAGTAGTTAGATTCAAATCACCTGTTGGTGGAATCGACCTCGAAGTGCGACTAGATGGGCAAGTAGCATTGTTAACTGATTTGCAATATGGAATTTATTCTCTCATAAATGAATGAGTAAAATGTCCTATGCGATCATGAATAAGTGAGGATGAAAGTCTTTGGCCAAAGCATTTAAATACCTCGACTTATTAGGAGCTTAGGCATATGGTCAAGTTATATGAGTTTGACTTTAAACCATGACTCTTACTTGACTGGGATATAAGAATAAAAGGTTTATACACGTACGGTATTCACGGCGTAAAGGTTTGGAATGATCTTATTCATTCATTCTCAATTGGGTTACGGTGTGAGCCACGAGACTGGCTAGGTGTCACTCACACCCCTTTGGATTCCTCCCAATTACCTTTTGAGACGAACCTAAAGAGTCGCGCTTAAAGGAAGTGCAAAAGGAAGAACATGGGAAAAAGACTTGAGAGAAATTCACGGCATTGGATGCAGTAATTAATTGATTAATTATTGGATAATTTAATTAATTAATTAGGAATTGAATTAATTAGATTATCAATTTATTTATTGGATAAATAAATTATCCAATTAATTAATTAGCAAGCAAGACGAAAGCCCAAAGGCTTCCGAGCCCACTAAGGGGCTGTCAAACAGACGCCCAAATAGAGCTCTTGCATGCTAGTGTTATTGTTTCATAATGATATAAATATATCACAAGGTAAAAAATAATACAAGTCAACTTACGTAACTTTCTCTCTAAGAAAAAGTCTCCCACCTCTCTCTCTCTCTAGCCGTCTTTGACAAGGAAAAAAGGAGGAGTTTTTCGTTTTTGATTCCGGCGTGAGGAATTAGAGACGTTGGCAAACTCGGCGTTGGAGAAAAGGATCACGTTCAGAAATCAACATACGCGAGAACGGTAATCTTTCTATACACAATTAAACACGAGGATTAGAGATGATTCGGGCTTTGGGAATTAAATTTACTTTCCGCTGCGTCTTATTCGTATAATTCCCAATAGGGATAAGGTGTAGGAGGCCGAGGGGGGTTGGATGGAAACCCTGAGGATGGACCGTAAGGTTGACCTCCTCCATGGCCCGAATTCCTGCCCTGATTTTTACCTTTGTTTCGATTTGTATTGCGACTCGGGGCAGATTGAGTATAGAGGGCTGTGTTTGGAGTGGTATTGGGGAGGGGTTGATGAAATCGGTTTTCACGTGTTTCATGGGTGAGGAGAAGGTTTCGAACATCATTAAAAGAGGGCAATGGTTTGATGGTGGTGATGATAGTGACTAGGGAAAGGTAGGACTCGGGTAATCCTTGTAGGAGTTGAAGAATGAAATTTGTGTCCGACACAGGTACATCTAAATCAACTAAAGAATCAGCCATGGATTTCATTTCTTGGCAATATTGGGAAATAGTAAGAGGACCTTTTTGAAATTTCAATACTGTTCATTTATTTGCATGGAACGAGTCGACTTATTACTACGAAAATTGTCCTCAATGGTAAACCAAACTTCACAAGCAGTGGCTGATTCAAGGTTTAAATTTTTCACGAGTTTGATTTCGACAGTTGAGTAAAACCAGCGTTTAATCGTAGAATCGAGGGCAAACCAATCATGATCATTAGCATCTTTAGGTTTCGATGTACCAGTGAGGTGATCAATAACATAAAAACTACGACAAACATCGAGAAAATTACCCCTCCATAGTTTATAGTTGGAGTCTTGATCCGACAATTTGAAACCAAAAGATTGAAAAACGTTATCGGCACGCAACGCCGGATGAAGAGGGGGAGCGCGAGGAATAGCCAGCAGAGGAGCACGACAGTGGCGCAGCGCAGCTACAGTGAGCGCGGCGGAGGAGGCTGCTGGCAGCAACAGCGGGTGGGAGGTTGCTGTGAAAAAAAATATTCTAGGGTTTTTGGAGAACAAGGCTTGATACCATGTTGGAATATAATTCCCCTTATGTATTATTTCATAGAATGCCAATATATATAATGTCTTACAAAATAGAAATAAGGAAATATGAGAGCTAGTTAAAATAAACAAGAATAATAATAATATATTTTAACAGATGCCATGTTTTCTTGTAGTGAACAAATTATATGGTAATTTTTTTTAAGCAACTAGTTTTATTTTTTGTGTTGGGTAACGTAATACTTGTGTATTTGTTGGGTATTCAGTTTTAATGGCTTCTCGTTTAGAGAAAAACACGGAGATAATCATTGTGCTTGAAGAAATTATGAATCTGAACAAACTCATGCTGACCCTGTTTGTGCAACACATGCTTAAAGCACGTGGAAGTCATCTAATTGAAGTCTCCATTATGGCTGGTTTTTTGTTACACAAAACAATAGCACTCCACATACAATTATAGCATAACTTCATTTACAACATTACCTCAAGATTTAATTTATTTCCTAAATCGATTAGTCTAATGGGGGATCATTAGCAACTTGCGAATAACATATGACGACCCACATAATCCAACTAACAACGAATAGCAACATATGTGATGGTATAATTGTTGAAATTTGGTTCAATTTCACAATTTATTCAATACTTCAACAAATTCGTAAGATATAAGAAGTGCAAATAATTCTCTAACATAATGCAATTGAATTCGAAATTACTCATAGCATTGATAAATGTCAACTCAATAAACACTTATCAAGCTTCAATGATACGTAGGTGAGCAAGTCGCATTCAATATTAGAGCAATTTCAACCAAATTGGAAAAAATAATTTGAAGGTGCATGCCCTATTTCGTAATGGCAAATAGAAATGGGGAAGATAGGGGGTTTGACCAATTTTGAATTCACACATTTAATTTTGGCCACGTAGTAATTTGTACCGGAAAGGTAACTTGGCATTAGAAATGGGGAGGGGGGTGTTGTTATTGACCAAATTTTAATTCACATACTATTACTTTTGGCCATGTAATAATTTGTATCATGTGGAAGGGTAATTGGGCAATAAAAATCGGGAAGATAGGGGGTTTGACTAATTTCTAATTCAAATACTATTACTTTTGGCCATGTAGTAATTTGTACCATGTGGAAGGGTAATTGTGGCAAGAAAAAGTTTTATTAGGGTTATTTTGGTATTATTACATTTAACACTCCCATGCCATAATAGATACTGAACAAATTAAATGATAGCTTACTAATGTATCAAACCCCACTTCTCTGAACCAAACAATTTTTTTTTTAGAAATAATCATGTAAAATATAAATTGGATATCACTACCAATTTTATGATAGGATTCAAGGATGGTGAACCAAACGAGGCCTAGATATTTTTTTTTAACGAACCGCCTTGTAGAGGGAAGGATGTTTTCGGGCCCCTCATTCCTTCTTTATTTTATTAATAAAACAAAAGTCGTAAATAAGGAGAACTATCTCCCTTACAGACGTATGTAAGAAAATGATAAAAAAAAAAAAAAAAGTACTAGCTCCCTTGCATACCTTAAACTAAAAAGCATTAACATGAGGAGTACTACTCCCTTACAAAGAACTAACTATAAAAACTTTAGACAAAGACAAAACGACTAACTAAATTTAAATCGAAAATTAAGGAATGTGTTATCCATTTTCGCCCAATTCTTCACATTAGCGGGAATGGCATGACCCATCATCATGAATGAGCTTCTCTTCTCACATGCCTAATTAGCTAATAAATCTGCAACTCCATTTCCTTCGCGGTATATGTGTGAGAATCTAGCCTCCATTTTTGACCTCAAAATTCTAATGCGTTGCAATATATTTTGAAATTCCCAGCAGCCCGGTGAATTACCGGAACTTGAGAAATTTGTCCCACCACGTTCTGAGGCAAGACTTGGATGAGTTTATTGAAATTCCAAGTGTCACATTGCCAAAAGTATGACACTTGTTCCATAGTATTAAACGGATCTTGCAAAATCTTGTATAAGGGGCCATCTCCTAACCAATTGTCGAACCAAAATGAGGAGCCTCCATCTACTAAATTCCACCCAATATGTGGCTCGGCTTTATCTCGAATCCGTCCAAGTCTTTTCGTGTTTAATAGATTCCACCGCTGGATGAATTTTACGACAATATTTTTGTTTCATAAACCTTGCCCACAAAGACTTTCCTTCTCTTAATTTCCACCAGAGTTTAATTCCAAAAGTATCTACCATATCTTTGAGACTTTGAACCCCCATGTAAGAGAATTTCATGTTAGAAGTTTTGATAATGACAATTAGGATATTTGTTAGAACCTAAAATATGTAAGTTTGATTTCACTAGCTTGATGTATAGGCTTTGAAAATTAGTTTGTAATAGGTCTTTGATCTAGCACGGATTTTCCCCCTACTATCCCAGTCAAGAGGATCAACAATACGCAGAAACGACACGCTATCAATATTATAGACTGCACTCATACGATGTTGAGTTGCCTACGTACCCGTTTGGGATCAAGTCTAAACGTAGTTCAAATAAGGTGGTTAGAATTGGTATGATTCGTAGTATGATGATCACTCGTATTTGTATAAGAGGTTCGTACTCTCGAGTCTCCGATTATCTAAGCTCCACGAGTAGTGATTCGTAGTATTTATGGCTCAGATTCCCGGTCCCCACTTCTTCATAAATGACTGTATTTATAGAGTTTTCATTCGGTACTGTAGGGCGAATGATTGACAAGACGTCTTGCCTACGGATTCCCCACACGTGTATTTGATGGGTGGCACAGATTCGATGCCCATCGGGTCAGGCCATAAACCGACCCTACCCGAATTACAAAAACACGCGGATCTTGGAGTGTAATGCAAATATCAAGGTTATAGGGACCGGGTGTGAAACCTGTCTCGTTTCATCGTATTCGAGGTAATATTTCACATATACGACCCTATATGTTCCAAAGAATACGAGCTGACGACTATTAAATCTAATAATATTTTAGGTATATCAGTCTTATATTTTATTTAGACTTTTTAGAGTAGAACTGAAGGCTTGCATGCGTTGATTAGGTTCTGAGTGAGTTAATCAAGCAGAAGATTGAAGTTTATCGCTTAGAGTCTGATGAAGTCATTTGTAAGCGACCAACATCGAAAAAGTCTTCTCAACAAGGTGAAGTGCCTTCAGCACCTTCAGCGACCAGTCAGTGACCAATAATTTAGAAAGCACCTGAATTTATTTCTAAGTCCAAGAGGAGTGAAATGTAATATGTATAACGGGCATTTACTCAACGACATTTATTTTGAATCCATTAAATGCTGATAAGGGCATTAAATGTGATAAGCACTTCAGATATACGGATTAGACCTCTCTGATTGGACTTTCAGAAATCACTAGTCTGCCGCATACTTTTTGCAGTGGAATTTTAGAGAAAAGACAAGGAAAGTTGTTCACTCGCTTGAAGTGGAGTCCACACGCCCTACATGTGTCAAACGAATTTTTTCAATAATATATATAAATAGGACCTCCCAGCAACATGCAAAAACCCAGAAAATAATTCAAGAGCAAATACTCTGTTGCATTCAAGCTAGAAAACTCTTCCAAAAGCTCACGAAGAACATCTTCAAATCCGTAAGAGCTTTCTCTAGACTGCCAACCTATCTCATACATCTTCAAGACGAATAACTCACTATCCAAAAGAGATAGTCCTTTGTTTGTTTACTCAAACATAAAATAATAATAAAAAAAAAATCCAATATCAACCTCTGTGTGAAACTGAAGCTGAAGATTTGCCATATTTCTGGGCGAAAGAAGCAAATATCAAAAACGATCTTGGAGCAAAAATCTATGTGATCAAAGAACTCAAGTTTTCCTTCATATATCTACTAGTTTGTAGAAGTGTTTTAAGTGAAACTTCAAAGATAATTTAGTGGATTTCTCCAAGTGAAAAATGAGAAGAAGAAAGCAGTTGGGATTACATACACCTAATGAACCTTACAAACTCTTATCTCTATTTATGGCTTTCAGTCTTTACTTTATTCATGTTCATAATTGAAAGCATACAAGTTAAATTATATCCTTGTTTACAAGCAACTAAGAGAAAATCTTTCATCATTTCCAAGCCTTTAAAAGAAAAAGGCTAAATCTTTCCGTTGCATTATTCTTGATCCAAGCGCCGAGAACTTGATCCTACTTTGATCAAAAGACCAAACCTTGAGTCCAAAAGTATTATTTAAACTAAGCTTTACGTCGATGATGCATGAAAACCTAGTCGTGTGTTTAACAGCAAGAGGATTGATCGTGTGTACTAATAAAGTGGACAATTAAGTTCGGAATGTTGAACTCACAGAGATTTGTACTTTAGCAAAAACAGTAAATTAAATCAAGCAACTTATGAACTTAAAGTAAAGAAATAATCAATTTATAATTTAAGACAATAATTAAAGATATGCAAAAAATCAATAGATAAAAAGCAATTAAGACACATGCGTCGACACAAATTAATCAATTCTTGTTATATAAGTATTCTCCTACTTCAGATAAATATTGCTAAGGTGGAAAATTCCTTAAGATTATTATCAATTCGATTCCTCGCTCATGATAACCTATGCTAGATTGGGTGTAGCAATCTCTCTTGCATGCATTAAAAACTAGAACTTTCTCCGGACAAATCCAGCTAATAGCATCCGGAGTTGTACAACTAACTTAGCAGATGTTATTAATCCTTTTTGTACCTTAAATCACTTTCTTCCGAACAGATAATCTAAGCATAAAATCATACATATGTTGGGCAAACACACGAAGCATTAAGAACAAGATTATAACGCAAGGCAATATAAATCATTCATACGAAGAATACCTTTTATAACTCAAAAATCATAATTTGGCCTAAGCATGGCCTTAGTCTACAAATTTAGTTACTCATAATGGAAAAACTAAATAAAGAATTAATGAAAGTAAAAAGTAAAGAACAAAAACTCCCTATGATTGTATGAATCTTCTTCTTCTTGCTCTTCCTCAAATCTGTTCTTCAATCTTCAAATCTTAACTAATCTAACATTAAATGAAAAATAAAACTCTATTCTATCTCTATTTTCCTTCTCAAAATTCGGCTCTCTGAATCGCTGCTAAACAACTGTTATTTATAGATATAAGTTGGGAAGAATCCTTTTGGGTTTAGAGTTGGAAATTTCCAAAACTGCTATGACCGACATCCACGTCTGGCCGTAACACTTCCAACGTCCATGCGTAAACCTTCTTCACGTTCGTGCGTACATCTTCCCACGTTCAAACGTTGCTTCTCTGGCGTTCGTACGTGAACAACAGAATTTCTGCTTTTCTGCTTTAAACTTCTTTCTTTTACTGTTTGTTCATTCTTTTTTCTCAAATGTCATGATTTATACCTGAATACTCAAAATAGACAGATTACACGCATATGTGGTATAAAATCATACAAATAAAAGATTATAAAACACGTAAGTCTCAACCCTATTAGTCGACTATTATCAAAGCATCAAGCGACCAAATAGAAGCAATAAAAAAATAATTATATTCGAACTTTTGAAGTTAGAAGAAAATTTTAGGGTCTATTTCAACCCTCCCCTCCCTCTAGAAGATTTTCGTATGCCAATTGAGACCAACAAGTGGTATCAGACAGTTGAAGTTCAAACCTAAGTGTTTCCAAACGTAACAGCTTGTTGAGATCCATTTTTCAAAAAATTAGTTGCATTCTTTTGGAAACGATCTCATACATTTAATGGCTATTTGCAAAGATGCCTAAGTTGACCGAGTCAAAATATGACTCGTGAAAACTTAAAGGATTTACTTATTTAGCTTCATGTGATGACAAAATGTGTGATGTCATTACAGATGGTCCCGTAACGATCATTAAGGTTGCCACTAGAGTAATTGAGGTAAATGAAGCTACCCCCGATGTGTATATTGAGAAACCAACAGTTGAATGGACACCAAACGAGTGTGATTGTGCAAACCTAGAAATGCTCTATATTCTGCCATTAATGATAATAACACTTTATTCAACAAGGTTAAGTCATGCAAGACTTCAAATGAAATCTGGAACAGACTTGCCGAGATTTTTGAGGGCTTAGAATAGATTAAGGAGAACAAGATCTCCATGGCCATGCAAAAGTCCGAACAGTTCAAAATGAAGTCAAATGAATCTCTCGATGAACTTGATTCTAGATTCACAGTGTTAAAACTAGAGTTAGAATCTTTAGTAAAGATTCTCAAAAACAAAGAAATGGTTGTCAAGATTTTCAGGAGCTTAGCTAGCAAATATCTTATTAAGTCAACTACCTTAAGAGAATCCAAGCACTTAGATTCTTTCACACCCCATGAGTACTTTTCAGAGTTAAAAGCTTTTAAGTTTGAATTAGGTGAGATTAATGAAGTATCTACTTCAGGGACAAATTACAGAGCGCTATTGGCCGTGATTAGTGGAGCGTTCAAGAAGCAAGCGTCAGATTCCATTGCAGGTGAAGATGCGGCAATGTTGGCTAAGGACTTCAAGAAATTTATGAAATATAGAATGGAAGGAAAACCATATTTTCTTAAGTCTAAAGGATAAACTTCCCAAACTACCCCTCTGCCATATCAACAAAATCAACAAGCGCCTCAATATTCTGTACCACTACTTCAAGGGACAATTTAATATCAAGCGTCTCCTTCTCAGACATATTTGATAGAGTTGTGTGCCCGGCTAGCTATTTATTAACTTGCCCACTAGAACATTAACACTATGACAGTCCCATCTTTCGTTGATAGGTTGTGAGTTTGCGTGTATTTAGAGCCCATATTCGTGTGTTTTTCATTTGATTATGCATGATTTATACCACATATGAGTGTGATATGTGTGTGTTTATTAATTGCTGGTACAAATCATTGCAATAGAAGAGAAAAATGGTGAAAAGAACATGAAGAAGAAGATTTCAAAGAAAAATTATTACTGCAGCTATGTCCGAACATGGGATATTTTAATGTTTGAACGTCATTTCAGTTAAAGTCAAAGTCAAGATTTGCTAGGGCAAAGTTAACGGTCGAACATGGAGAAGTTCATCATTTGAATGTCGAGGTCAGCAGAGCAGTTTTTGGAAAATTTCAATTCTAATTCAAGTTGTAGTCTTCTCTTCCACCCTTATATATATCAGATCATTTCTCTAGGGTTAGGAGGTCCATTTGTAGTCTAGAATTCAGCCCTAGTTTCACTTACATTGGAAAGCAGGAAGATTGAAGATCAAGTCATAAGGAGTTTTTATTTTCTTATTTTACTTACTTTCAAGAAAATGAATATTATGTTAATTTTTTTTTTACCTTAGTATTAGTATGAGTAGCTAATTTATAGACTAAGACTATGCTTAGGCCAAATCATGATTTTTGATAGATAGAAGTAATTTTTCATAATGATGATTATTATTTGCTAAGTGTCTTGATCTTGTTCTTAATGCCTATGTGTGTTTGGAAATCACATGTATGATATATTGCTTAAATTAGTCATTTGGGAGAAGGTAATTTAAGGTTCAAAAAAGATCATCACATCATCTTTGAAAATTGATATTAGGGATAGTTATATGTTCTGGGATGCAGTTAGCTGGATTAATCAGGGAAATTTCTAGTTCTTAATGCACGTTTGTTAATCAGACGCCCGGATAGGGGTATTACGGGGGCCATTAATTAAGTATGTTTGTTATCGAGAGGGATCGGTTAATGAACATAAAAGGAAATTTCACCTTAGCAATAATAATTTGAAATATGATTAACGCTTTTATATTGATAATTGATTGATTTGTGTCAACACATGTGTCTTAGTTGTTTTCATATATCTGTTTTTCATAAAATTATTAATCTGTGCTTTATTCTAGTTATTTACTATTCTTTGTTTTAGTTCTAGTTTAATAGTTAACATGATTTAAATTCGTTATTGCTAAAATTCTAGTCTTTGTGGAAATGATGTTCCGGACTTAAAATCCACTTTATTACTTCACACGAAAGTAGTCGGCTTCCAAGGCCACAATGATCCTATGATCATTTTGCAGGTAAAAGAGGTATCTCATCGAATCCATGGAAAAACCGACAAATTGTCCTTTCAAGGATCTATCCTCTAGCTACTCTACCTTGGTCTTCTTTACATATGTGGGGCAACCCCATATTCTTATGTACTTGAGACTAGGCTTCCTACCACACCAAATTACGTATGGTGTAGTGGGAACAGATTTCGAGGGATATTTGTTCAGAATATGCGCAACTGTAAGCAAAGCATGTCCCCATAGAGAAATGGGTAGGTTAGTGTAGCTAAGCATGGACGTATCATGTCTAACAGTGTACAATTTCATCTTTTTGCTACCCCATTTAGTTGTGGAGTTGCTAGAGGACTGATTTGTAATACTATGCCTTGTTCTTTTAAGAACTCATCAAACTCAACACTCATGTATTCTCCTCCTCGATCAGATCAAAGTGCCTTAATACTATGCCCAGTTTGTTTTCCAGTTAAAGATTTGAATTCCTTGAGCCATTCAAGTGCTTCCGACTTATACTTCATCAGATAAACTAGACTATACCTAGAGTGGTCATCTGTGAAGATTATAAAGTACTGAAAACCTACAAGGGCCGCATCCTCGAGGGACCCATATACGTCAGTGTGAATTAACCCTAAACCTTTATTTTCCCTTTCGAAATGCCCTGTGAATGGTGACCTAGTCATCTTGCCTTTAAAACAAGATTCACAAGTAGGATATGGTTCAGACCCAAGTGGACTGACAAGTACACGTTTTTCCAACTCATGAATCTTCAATTCACCGGCATGTCCTAGTCTAAGGTGCCATATGAGTTTTTGGTTTATGTCATCCATACTACGTTTTCTAGTCATAGTATTAATCATATATTGATTTCGGACATTCAAATAGTAAAAATCATTAATTAAAGATGCAGAGCCAACACACTTATTTCCAAAATAAATATTATAAGAATTATGTTTAAAAGAAAACAAACATCCTTTCCTGACCAACACAGGAATAGAAATAATATTCTTGTGCCCATTTGCCAAAACAAGGCAATCATCTAAAATTATTTGATGTCCAGAAACTAATGCAAGTAATTCCAATGTGCGTTGCAGCTACACTGTGTCCGCTTCTAACATTGATCATAACTTCTTTCTCATCCAGCTTTCTACTTTCTTCCAGATCCTAGTTTAAAACACAAATATGAGCACTAGGTCCGCAATCTAGATTCTAAGAAGTAGAAAATATCATCATAGAACAAATCATTTCAAAAACATAAAGTTCTATACCTAATTTGCTTTCAACTCTTGGCTTATGACAGTCATGCTTCTATTCATCCACTTCCCTGAAGTGGAGACAAGGTTTTTCAACTCTTGAACGTTTAGACCTTTGCTCATAGTCTTTAGAAGCAATCCTTACTCCAGGTAGCCCAGTTGGAGGTGGTGTTACATCATCCCATTCATTTCTCAATCGGGCTTGCATATAAACGAGCTTGTCCTTGAGATCCATTAAGAATCCTCCTATGTCGGCTAGCTCAAAGTTAGTGACAAAAGCAGAGAAGGATTTAGGGAGAGATTGAAGAATGAGATCTACTTCAAAAAAAAAAAAATCCATGTAGCAACCCAGAGACCGAAGTCTTCCTATCATGGACATTATGTTCACAACATGATTGGCAACTTCATCATTTTCTCTCATTCTAGTTTGGAAAAGCTCTTTCGATAAATAGTATCGAACTGCCTTTCCATGTTCCCCGAACATTTCCTCTAGGTGTAGCATCATTGACTTAGAACTTTCCATATCAAAATGTATACGTCTCAGTTCGTTGCTCATGGAATATAACATGTAGTCATTGACCTTGCGGCCATCAGAGATCTATCTCATATATGCTTTTAGAGCAGACTTTCCTTCATCAACCCCAGGTCTAGATGGATGATCTTGCTCCAAAATGTACTCAAGTGATTTTTCCTTGAGTTCTGCCCTTAGCGCATTGATCCAATCATAGTAGTTTGGTCTAGTGAGGACATTTTTTTCAAGCATTACTTTGAAATGGTTACTCATTGTGTAGGAAATAAACTGCAAAAAATACCAAGATTTACAATTAGATGTGTTTTTATGTACTTTCAAGTAAAATTAAGGATTTCAATTTTTACTTAACTCCCACTATTTTTCTTGAAACATTGCGCTCTCACTGCAATCATCGAAAACCTCGTTGGATGGGTTTCATAGAGAGTGATTGAGTTCTTCAATGATCTAAACAAGTTGCAACCTTTTTCAACATATGGCTTGTTAGATCTTTGAGGTGGTGTCTTACACCAATCGGTCTAACCGATGATTCAATCTCCTTTAGCTCATGGATCATTGAACTGCAACCTTATTCGATATATAGGTGGTGATCCATCTGAGTCCTTTTTCCCATCAACTCCTTTCAGTCTAACAATTTAATCTTGCCTTGCAACCTTGTTCGATAGATGGGGCAAAATTTGTTTCGATATGAAGGCATCAAATGCACTAGAGAAGATAGAGCACCACGTCTTGATGCATGACCCCCTTATTCCGGAATGGCGCCATGCATTAGAAGTGAACCCATCTTCTAAAGCTTGATGGAGAGCTAGGACATCCAATGCCTCTTTACTTACTCAGTATCATTCTAATGGGAGAATTATAATATTTGAAATGTTAATTAGTTTGGTCTCACTTTGCACATTAATTTCTTTATCGCGCAATAACGGAAATGCATAAGAATAAGCCTAGCTATTCTAATAACACACATAAGTATGAACTATTCTAGATCAACTCGAGCCAATGAGTGATCGGGGAGAGGTTCTATCTATTACATGGGTCTTCGCTTATACAAGATCTAATCTTCTCCTCCAAGACTTCATGCGCCACCATGAACCGCCAATTGGGCCTATCTATAAACAATTACATAAAAATAACCTATACAAAATTTCTATGAAATTGAAGATACATGCTAGGGGCCTCAAACTCCAGCCTAATACAACCCAGATAAGACAGCAAAGATAAACCCTAAGTCCATACACGGTGTCACCATCACATAAATAAAGAGAACGTAAAACAATTAAACACTTATGTGATATTAAATATTAAATCTAATTTAATGATTGATTAAATCTAATTAAATCATGTCAAAATAAATCTAATTTAGTTTTGACTACTTTAATCAAATTAAAGTGTGATTATAACAAATAAAGTCATATGGGTAATCTAATTCTAAATACATAACAAAATCATGCACAATAAATTAGTTGGTATTTAAATCCATAATAAATATAATTTATATATACCAACTTATTTTGAAAAGAATTTAAATCTAATTTAAATCATTTAATAAATCTAAATTAATTTGAAAAAATTTAAGTCCAATTAAATTATTCATTAAGTCCAATTTAAGATTTGAATAAACTTAAATCCAATTTAAATTGTTCACTAAATCTAATTTAGAAGTTGAAACGAAAAAGTATTTAATTAGGGCTTCGCAATTGATAAATAGTTTGGTCAAACTTTAATTAGGTCAAACCCACATAATTAATTATTTCACAATTGGGTAACCCAATTAAATTGTTGGGCCAAGCTCGGCATCATTAATTATGCTGGCCCTGGCCTAGATTATATTTTAAAAAACAACTGGCTCTGCCCAACACTTAAAATAATGTGTTGGGCGAAGCACAACACTTTTTGACCGCGCTGGGCCAAGCCCAGAGCTATTTATCTTGCGATGCACTGATTTTCTTGGTGTTGGGCTAAGCC
Organism: Buddleja alternifolia; assembly: GCA_019426215.1. NCBI lineage: Eukaryota > Viridiplantae > Streptophyta > Magnoliopsida > Lamiales > Scrophulariaceae > Buddleja > Buddleja alternifolia. The sequence goes on along the minus strand of CM033395.1, from coordinate 24,403,003 downwards.
CAATACCTCCACGGCCTTCAACCCGCACCGTTAGGTGCGGGTGAGTAGCACGGATTACTACTACTGGAGCGCGATGGCGCGTGCTGCTCCGGTGGTGGCAGGCCGCTCGAATTGGAAAGATGGTTCCACCACAAATTTTGAATCCAATTCATTTTTTGTTTTACCCGATAAATCCAATTCAACATAAAAATCAATTTCACAGATTTGCATGCATAACATAAATTACCCATTTACATATACGTAATGACATGTTTATGCAATAAAAATAATTAAAACACATAAACATACATTGAATATCATGAATCATCCGAATTTTTGGCTCTGATACCACTGTTGTGATTTGATAAAAAATTAATTCGAATCACTCCAGAAATCAAATCCGGGGTTTCATGATATTAATTCACACCAAGAAAAATTACAAAAGAGGATAATCGAATTACCTCTTGATGACAAAAATTGAATAATCAGTAGCAGCCCCAGATTCCAGCCTCTAGATTATCACGTGGAAGAAAAATCTCCAAGAAAGCTTTGATCACCTCCACAGAAAGACAGCGGCGGTGGCCAATTAGGAGAGAGTGAGGGAATATTTGTCTTTTCTTTTGCTGTAGATTTGTTTGGCTCAAAGTCAGATTCAGAATAATGACTTCTATGGAATTCTGTCACTGACTAACAACTTATACCAAGTTGAACAAAACCCCTAGTACATGGGAGGATACTAAAGGATAAGGCTGTCACCTAGCCAGCACCGTGGAACCAAATCGTAGCCCAATTGAATACGAGATTATTATGTCATCACGGACCTTGATTACTATTACCGTATGCATATAAACTCTTCACTGACATAACCTGATCGAGTAAGAGCCATGGTACGTCAAACTCATAGAACTTGATAATGTACTTAGTAATCATAATAATGTGAAATTACCAAACTACCCTCAGTGACCATCACTAGTTAGTTTATATGCTTTGACCAAAGACTTATAATTTCAATTACTTATGATCGTACAGGTCACATACTTGTTTACTATCGAAACGGTGAATCTCATACTGGCAGTTATCTTATAATGTCGAATGCACCATATGAATCGTACTTCGAGGTCGACCCCACCTATCAGGTGATACGGGTCTAACTACTCTTGTAACATATCTAATACTACAAGCACATTGTAAATAACCCCTCAGGTCTAAAGTCCACACATACTATCACAATCTTAATCTAAATTATTAACTGTCAAAGAGTAAATACCCATGTGATCAGATTAACGCGAGTCGAGTTCAAATATGTTAATTTCATTAACTATATTCATAACACCAGCTCCCACTATCTAATCAGTGTTCGACTGGCTCTCCTTGTCAAAACAGGTGTCTTACGAGTTGAATTTTAATGCCCAATTAAAATTCCTTAACTCGAGAACCATTATTAAGAGATTAAGCACTTGACTCTTCCAGTGCCTCCTCTTATCCATATAAGAGGTGCAAAGTCTATCTTCAAATCTCAAGGACTATTTGTTCAACACACTTAAATGCCATTTAGATTTACATGAACAAAATCAAAACCTTTATTCTATAAATAGAAATATAATCGTTTGTACAAAATAACTTATCAATGCGCTACTAAATCTAATTCCTCATTGGCATTGGGAGCATACACCTAAACTCACATCAATACCCTTACTTTAATCATAACCGTACAAATAACCCTCCATCATTTTCTTTTAATTACAATACGCTCCCCTTTATTTGTAACATATGACAAACGCACCCTCAACCCACCATCCTTATAATTTCATTACAATACGCTCCCTTGCTATATAGGACTCTAAACCCTAAACCCTCAATCACAACATTCACATTGAAGTAAATTACCAATTAGCTTACTAACTAATCGTACACATTCAATCATAAAAAAATCCACATTCAACTTACTAACTAACCATGCACATTCAATCACAAAAATCTTACATATTCAACACAACTTAGTTCAAAAAACATCCACATTCGACTTAGTTCAAATTAACATCAATACCACAAAACTACCACCAAATCACCTAAATCAGTTTAAATATTAGCCATCAAATGATGAACAAATCAGTTTAAAAATACCATAAAATTGATAGTGTTAGGTGCCCAGTGAGCCATTAATTGGCTTAGCTAGAAGTTTGTAAATATTATGGCAGTCTTGTTTTATGTTATATTAAACTCGTTTTTGGCATTTTTCTTTGTCGTTATTTAGTTTTAGATAGTATAGATAAAGATCCCATTGATTACACTAGGCTAGGGGAGCGGTCGTGTAGACTGTGGAATGCTCTCGAGGGCCGTAATCCTAATATCGATTCCAAGTCATAGAAACTGTGAGATGTAGGATATCACAGTCTCAATAAGACTTGTTTGTGTGTCATTCTCAAAGGAGAGTGTCTTGTTCCATGGGCGTGGACCCGCTGGGTCAGTGCATGCACAAAAATCCATTTTTAGTTGAGTATGAGATTAAACGACCACGCAAGGATTTCTCGTTTGTTCTGCATCAAACTTGGAGTCCTTCGATTTCGTAGTGTGAGATTAGTCCTCTAACCTAAGATGTCATGGCTGGGATGTGTACTACCTACTATACTTTGATACACACATGCATTCCAGAAGAATCATATGGCGGCGTATATTTTGTATAGTCTGGTAGTATGACGGATTAGATGACATTAGATATGGGATTCATCCCGGGTGTGACACCTTGTATTTTCTATGATATTGTGTAAATCTAAATGATCGATAAAAGCCTCTGATTAGAGCGGTGTCTTAAAAGAAGGAATGGTAATCCATGGTTAGAAGGCTAGGTCATTAGATTTCTAAGACAGTGATAGCTTGTGAAATTATTAGGGTTTCGACCGTCGCCAAACCCTCAAAACTCTAGACGTCAGACGGGAAAAAGATGAAAGGATTCGACTCACATGAAGATCATAACCTGGATAGGTTTTCCTTTTCATTGTTAACATCAAGGAAGTCATGGCGATGTTGCTAAATATCGAACCATGACCAATAGGTGTATTGGATTAATTTGGTGAAATTGATTCAAGGCCTAATTAATTATGTGAATAATTAATAGAGCCTTTGGTATATGATCTATTGCTAACTTGTTAATGAGCTTAAGGGCTCACACACTAAATTAGTATAGTACCTATTGGCCAAATTAATTCTTTGTGAATGAATTTAGAGATCAATTAATTAGAATTAATTAATCGAGGAAAATGAGTAAAATTAATTAAGTGATCTTAATTAATTTAGAGAACAATTAATTAGAATTAATTAATCGAGGAAAATGAGTAAAATTAATTAAGTGATCTTAATTAATTAAAGTCTCTAATTTAATATTGAAATATTATATTCAGTGGGAGATAAATTAATTATTGGTCTAGTTAATTAAATGAAGAGGAGATTTAATTAAGTTGGCAATAATTAAATATTGGGGTCAATTCAAATTAAGAATTCAATGGATGAATTAATTAATTAATGACTTGGGGCCCAAAAGAATAAGAAAATAAGACAAGCCCATTAGGTCAAGTGACCTGATAGGGTTGAGATTTACGTGATTTGATATTATGATGTCATGTGGTTTAAGCTTAATTTTGAGTAAGTTATGCCATAAATGCATGTAATGAGTTGGATACATGAGTACAGGTATAAGTTCTTGCAATTGAGGAAAATAAAGGAGAAAACCACATATTCAGTGGAAAACCAAAGAAGTAGAGCTAACGTACAAACGTGGAGCTTCGTAACGTTCGAACGCTGGGAGAAGTTACGCAAGAACGTGAGATGAGTTTACACCCAGACGCCAGGAGGTGTAACATTTGAACGTTGTTGTCGGCAGAACAGTTTTGAAAATTTCCATTTCTAAACCTAAAAGGACTCTTCCAATATTACACCTATAAATACAAGATGCAGAAGTAGAAAAAGAGAGTTGTTCAGTAGATAGAAAATACACGTTAATTAGGGTTAGGGTTTAGTTTAGTTTAGCTTTATTCTTGGTTACTTTTGGATCAAGATTACATAGAAGAAGAAGGAATGAAGAAGATCATCTTCTACAAAAGGGAGTTCTTTAGATCTAGATAAATTTTGTCTATCAATATTTATCTTTTTCTTTGTATCTTTTCTTTATTGTTATGAACTAATTTCTTAGATTAAGACTATACAAAGGTCAGATTGATCTTGAATATATATGATAGTTGCTTGATTCGAGTTAATTCTATGATTGCTATGTATTATGATTTTTGTGATTTTATCATCTTCATATGATTAGCTACCATGTGTTGAATTATTGCCTAGTTTATCTGTTCGGGAAAAAGTAAATTAGGGTGCAGAGGAAATCATAATATCTTCTAAGTCAGTTAATGCTAGGGATAGCTATATACTCCGGATGTTGTTAGCCGAGTTTATTTGGAGGGATAAATTTGAATAAATTTGGGGAAAATTCTAGTGTTTAATGCATGCAGTAGAGATTGCTACAACCAATCTAGTGTAGGTTATCATGAGCGAGGGATTCGCGTGATAAGAATCTTAAAGAATTTTCCACCATAGCATCATAGTCTAATAACTTGATGAAATAACAATCATATATGGAACGAGTAAATTTGTGCTGCTATATGAGTCTTAATTGCCTTTCTCATCATTGTTCTTATTATTATTATTATTAAAATTAAGTTCTGGTTAATTATATTTCTTATTAAAATTGCCTTTCTGGTTCCAAACCCCATGCCCGAGGGTACACAAGGGTCAGAGGGTGAGCAGTTGGATCCCAGGTTTGATAACCTGGCAATGCAGAGCGTTTATAGACAGTTGACTACCTAGACGTTTCACAAAGAGCGTCAGATTATTGGGCATTCTAAGGCAGTCACTGGTGTTATCCAGTTCCATATGCTAGAGCCATTTTACGAGGAGCCACATAAAGTAATGGTATAGTGGGTTCAGGAGTTTTACGCCCACGTGACAGAAATGTACCCAAGGGAGGAGTTCTTGAATATGAACCACATTCGGGTTCGTATTACTGTGGTCGACATATCACCCGAGCAGATACTAAGCAATAACGGACTGATAGTATCGGATGAGTGTGACTATACAGCGATGCTCGGTAACATTGGGTATTATGAGGTGGATTTGGAGGCAGTTCGGGAGGCTATTACAGTAGAGGGCTCTGAGTGGTTAGGTGGGGGTAGTCATCTTCGCCGAGGAGATCTGACACCCGTGGCGTGGTTTTGGTATGAGATGATTCGGCATTGTGTACTTTTGACTACGAATAAGTCGGAATGTCACGCCCCAATTTTTAGCCCTGAAAGGGGCCTAAACTAAAAGCGTGAACCTTTCAATTAAGTAGTCCAGTCCAAATCTGACACAATTCGACAATTTATCTAGTAGGGCCACGGTCCTAAAGTCAACCAAACATAATAAGTAATTTACTATTCATGGCTCAATTTGCAATACTCACCTCTAGGATTTTCCATGTCTACACTCATGATCCTCCAAGCTAGTCTCATTGCTCAACTCACCTCTAACTGGAAGGAAGAAAGTGAAATACGTAAGCAAAGGCTTAGTGAGCGTCAGTGTTCGTGTGAAAGGTGCTTAAAATAGTTTTTAGACCCAAAATCATAAGTTAATGAGGTGAAATCAATAATAGTTTTTATTTTTCAGAAAATCATTGAAATTGTTAAAATGGAATTTGCGTTCATGATAGCAGTTAAGCAATAGGTGATATGACACCAAAACTTTAGTATAAACACTTAGTATATGCATTCAATCAATAGGCAGTTATAGTAAACTTTACATTTCACATTTAAGCAGTAGAGGGCCATGTTAGCAGTAGCATCGCGTCCGATGACTTTGCTCATAGCACTTTAGGTCCCGCCGCTTCTTCCTTGTCACCACTGAACAATCGGCTTAAAAGCCATCACCTTATGCCTCCCCACTTAGGCTCGCGAAGCCAATTTGGTCATATCCCGGGAATGCCACAATTCCATTCCTACGACCCACTCACCCACAGAACACTCCGTCTTTCGGTGTTGGGATTTGGACGTGGATAACGGGAACCGTTTTAAGTCTGCAGGTCCGTGCTTGTCCAACCAAACCCTAACCCTATCCATGCCCGACACTTGGGCCCGACACTCAATCATATACAATATGCAATCACATAATTTCACATTTGATGCAATAGTGGCCTTTTGGCTCATGATACAATAATCAGTCAATTTTAGTGAATAAGTGTCAAACGTGTGTTGGAAATATACTTTCTTGAAAATTATTTTCTCCAAAATATGCATTTAAAACGATTCATGACTTTGGAAAAAAGTACAATGCAATGGTTTAGAAAAAGTACTTTTGATATTATTTGAAAAACATTGAAATTCATTTATTTGATAACGGTTAAACCATGACAAATTGCATATCTATACTATTATATATTTGAAGGAGGTGTGGGACCCACATTTTGACTCCAATTGCATAATTTTGACCAAATGATGAATTCCTAGAATTTTGAATTAATTTTATTCTCTAGAAAGTTTTAATTGGCAAGTTAATATTGTAAATTTGAAATTTGTACTTAAATTGCCTCATTAATTAGTATTAGTATTTATGTGATTGATTGTCTAGCATTTATGGTAAATTTGTGATTACCCAAACCAGCAATCCTTATTTGGAATGGGGTGTATATCCTTATTTCTTTGTGATTATGGTTGGTTATATAAAATACTATAAATAATTTATAACCTTTTCTTATTAATAGCAAAATATTATGAAATTGTTTAAACTACCAAATTTAACGTAATGAATTTATCTAAAAATGAGGAAGATTATGATCAAATAACGGTTTTCTATGTGGAAAGAGAAATAATTATGGGTGCGATTAATAAACAAAAAAGAAGAAGTAAAGATGAACCAATAACATACATTGTGGTCGTAATTGATTCAATATTTTCCATAACAGAGGAAGAGGAACATTTGCATATTACGTCTCTCTTGGTAGATTAGCATATTGTGGGGGTCTTGTTTCCATATTAATGTTTTTAAATTGATTACACCAATCTTAATAAGAATTACCTTTATATATAAGTTCATAAATACATATTTTCTAACCTAAAATTCCACTGCATAATTGTGATCCCAAATTTGTCATTTGTATGTCCGGGTAATGTTCATTACACAATTATCTTTATTGATTTTACACTATAAAATTATCTAAAATTTTATTTTTTGTTTTCTTTTTGGTGAATGTTATGCTCTTTAGTAGATTGAACATTACCCTTTTCTTTCTATTGATTTTACATTGTTAAATTATCTAAAATTCACTTTTTGTGTTTTCTTTTTGGTGAATGTTCTAATCTTCAGTAGATTTCTAAGACCCATATAAATTTTGTGCTTTCAAAAGTTTCCATGAAATTAATTTGTATATTTGCATGTATTATTTATTCTAATTTCTTTTGAGAATTGAGATGAAAAATATTTCTTATATTCCCATGATACTTAATGTATTTTTATATTTATTAGTATTAATATTTGTTTTTTCTTAATGAGACCTAAATCGGTGATCAAAAGGAGGTTGGAACTCAAAGGCTCAAGTGAGTATTTTTTTTTCTGAATCAGGTTCTAAAGTTTTGGGATATAAAGAATACACTGGATTTTTTATATGTCAATATAAATTTCAATATAAAATAGAGGTGTCCACAGTTTTTGGCTCGGTTCTTTGTTTTTTCTTTTATTGGAAAATTTCAGTTTTTGGTTCGACTTCGATTTCAATTTCAATTTCGAATACCTGTTAGCCTAAACGAACTGGAAAATCAAAGTATTTATATATAATATTGTAATATAGAGGAGATAATTTTAATCTTTGAAGTGGGTTATCATAATTTTTACATATTTTTTTAATTCAATTCTCATAATGTATATGAAAAGATGTAGTCTATTTCTTAATGTTTCACATACGGCAGTGCACCAGTATGATTTTAGTAACTTTTGTTGTATTTTTTTACCTTTTTCTAATTTAATTATTTGACAATGGTTAGTCATTACTGTTGGGAATTTCATGTTAGATGTTTTGATGATGACAAGATAAGATTTTAAGTTAGACCCCAAAAATGTAAGTTTATGATTTCATAGAAACATTGTATAAGCGTTTGAAAAGCTTACTTATTTTGTCGGGCTTGAAATTTTTATCTTTGTAGATTTTAGACTAAGTATTAGATATTGAGTCGCTAATAGAGCTCTGTGTGAGTCTATTAAGCGATGAAATTGAAGATCAGCGTCCAAAGTCAAAGTGAAGATGAAGATTTAGTTAAGCGTTGATAAGAGGTGTTTTTACGTGTTTTTAAGACCGTAATTCTTATGATTTGGATTCACTTATTGCTTAAATCATGTCACATTTGCATTTAATAGGTGTGTTAAGTGAATACAGGTAATAAATGAGAATACATGAAGAAAAGGGAAGAAAAACGATGTACAAAACAAGTTCAAGCATGTTTTTCAACACCTAGGCGGTTTATGCATCTCCTACCACATTCGAGCGATAATTCCGTACATTTCGAGACCGACTTAGACAAAGTTTCCTTCTACAAAGTTTTAGATGTATGTCTTAGCTTCAAATGGGAACTTGAAACATCCAAATCGGAGGTCTATAGAGATAATTGTGAAGGAAATACGATTTCTGCGCCAAACAGAGAAGTACATGTGCCAGGATACGCCCCAACGCCCTCCTAGTCATGCCAAGGCATGGAGAGTCCGAATGTTACTCCTTTTCAGCCTAAATTCCAGCATTATATGATGGGTAAGAATCACTTTTGGCCATAATTCAGCACATGTGTTGAGGGGTTGTCATAAGTGTGTTTCTTGGTAGATTTACTTTATGGGTGCCAAATCAGAAACAACCTCCATATTGAAACGTAATTTATGTATACTTAGAGACTTAATTGGACAAAATGTCCTTCTGAAAAGTTGTAGATCTATGTTTTATCTGAACATGGGGACTTGAATCATCCAATTTGGAGATCTGTGGAGAATTTTATAAAGAAAATACTAAGACTGCGCTGGAAAGCAAGAAAATGGCAGTATGCATGTGTTTTGTTGAAGTTTTCACATGGTTATGCTTGGTGGAATTCTTAAGGGCCGAAAGTTTAGCATTTTTTAGCTGGTTGGAATCTTAAAAGCCAAACTTTAAGCATCACCTTAGGTGGAATTCTCATTGGGGAACTTTAATGGGAATTCTTAATGCATACTTTAGTGGAATTTTGGCTATAAAAGGAGGGGAAACCCATACTCTTCATCATTCACTATCAATTTCAGATTCTTAGAGGAGAGGGGGGCAGCCCCTAATCTGATTTCTCCACCATTCATCACCATTCTTCATCACTCTTGGAGGGGAAAACTAGAGGAAGGAAAAGAGCTTGGGGATTGAAGGCTCAACTTCAAGATCCATCATTATTCACTTTTGAGGGAGTTTTTATAGCTTTTCATTTCAATTATGTCTATGAACATGTGTATTAATTCATTTATGTTTTTCATATTATCCATTATGAACTAAATTCATAAGACTAGGGCCATGTAAGGCCAAATTGTGATATATGCTTATAATAGATGATTGTTGAGGTTGTTCTTATATTGTTATGTGATGTGAATTTGTGTTTTTGCCTATCTTGCATAAACTTGATCACTATATGTTAGAATCTTATGCCTATGTTAATATTTCGGGAGAAAATTGACTTAGGGTGCAAGAAATTCACATCATGACCCGTAACTAATGAGGAATTGCCCTAGACATAGGTAAAGATTCCCGGGTGAAGTTGTTCGATTCAAATCGAGTGAACTCTAGTATGTTAATGCATGTTTAGTGGTTAGATTTCTGGATAGGAATATTTGGGAAATCATGATCTAAGCATAGGAGTTTATACGCGAGACATCGGTTATTCTCTACCCTCGGAGTTCTCACCATAACAATATAAGCGTAATCCTTCAACTAGAATCTTTATAAGTATAATTGATCAATTTGAACCTAGCATGTGCCTTAGTCTCCCTTTATACTTTGTGTAAAATCAATTGTGTAATCTTGTTCTTATTGTATGCATTTTACCTATAATTTACTTTAATTATATTTGTTCTTTTTTTTCTATAAAATCATAAACTAAAATTCAAGTCTCCGTGGTTCGACAATTCGGACTTTTAGTCCACTTATTACTACACACGACTAGTGCACTTGCTATCATAGCACGTTGGCTTTTAGCGTGTCAAGCGTCCAAGTGACTCAAGCGTCCGAGCGACTCAAGCGTCCAGCTTTCAGATTCACCTGAAGGATAAAATCCAAGTTATCAAGGACTTAAATGCAATCACCAACGGTCATTTATTTCTAACGGGAAATAAATTCAAAATGTATTAAATGCTTGATAAGTGCATTAAATGTAACAAGACAGTATGACTTGTGGACAAGCCACCTTTTGACTAGACTGTCAGCTTTTCAGAGTAGAAGTCTGCTCCTGTCCAATCGGAACAAGCAGAATTTCAGGAATGTCATAAAGGGACTATTTGACGTGCTGTGTGAGAGACACACACCTGATTGTGTCCAACGGACAAATCCCAAGAATCTCTATAAATAGTACCCTCCAGCAAAACCTTAGAGAGAGTGCAAAGAGAGAAACTTTGCTAAAATAATTTGAGAGAAAAGCTTGCAAACTCCATAGCCAAAATTTATCAAGCTTCTCAAATACATTCCAAAGACAGTCACCGATATCTCAAACATCTTCATAGAAGAACCCTACACTATTATTGAGATATCCCAAGTTGTTTGAACTTCCCAACATCAAACAAACCTGTTACAATAAACCCTCAACATCTTTCATCTGAGTGAGAAAGTTTGTTGACTTCACAAACAGTATTTTTGAGTAAGAGAAGCTTGTTAAGGAAGGTCTTTATTGGAGCTAAAGTCTGTGTGATCAAGGAGCTCGAGATCGTCTTTCCAGAAGCAGAGGATTGAAGTGGCTTGTAGCAGAAATCTGTGTGACCAAGGAGCTCAAGTCATCCATATCCATCTCTTCCTGTTTCCCTATTTTGTAGAAGTCTCTGTGTGACTCTTCGATAATCAATCTAGTTGATTGCCTCCAAGTGCAAAGGAGAAGAAGGACGTAGTTGGGATTACACCACCCAACGAACCTTACAAATATCGTGCTCTTTACTTTACAGTCATTCTTTATATTATTATATCTTTGTATAAAACTGTTAAGTAAAACTCAAGAGAACACTAAGCAACTAAAACATTTTCTTGTGACGCTAAAGCTTTCAAAAGAGAAGACTATAAAATTATTTCGCTGTGCTAACACTAATTAAAGAAGTGAACGCTTAAACCTACTTGGTTATAGTATTCAAATCTTGAAGTCTAAGTTAACTTTATAAAAACAGTTTTCATTAGACGCTCAGGTCAAACGTCTACATTTCAAGCGTCTAAAATTTTTTAATACGAATATTTTTGAAGTCGAAAAAGATTTCAGGGTCTATTCAACCCCCCTCCCCCATCTTCTAGACTCTTTCGTATACCACTTGGGACCAACAATTACTTATTTACTATTTTTTAATTCAATTTTTCGTGATTTACATTGTCTTTAAAATATTGTGTCTAGGAGTGTGGTAATGTAATCGCAACTGAAGCATTTGGACTCAATTCTAATTATTATGTAATTTTTTTACTAACATGAAATAAGTTTCATTCATTGAGTTGCTTCGTCTATGCGTACTGAGTGTTTTTTGACTCAATGCAAATTTTTTAGAATTTGAGTTATAAAATTTAATTAAATGTTTCTTTCTTCTTAGTCTAGGCCTAAATCCAGCAATCTGAAAGCGGTTGGAACTCTGACTCAATCAAATGGGTATTTTCTTTTCTCTTAATCTAAATTTCAAAGCTTTTGGATATAAAACATACACTAAATTTCTTATATGGCAATGTAAATTTCAATATAATATAAATGTGTCCACAGTATGGTTAACCCACCGAACTAAACCAAAAATTAAAAATTCGGATCAAACCGAAACCAGACCAAAATCTTTGGTTCGGTTATTGGTTATTTATTTATTTATTTTTGAAAAATCTCAGTTTTCGGTTCTGTTTCAATTTTAGGTCCCGGTTAGCCTAACTGAACCAAAAAATTGAAATATTTATATATAATATTATAAAATCATACTTTGGGTGCTGACTCATTTTGTACATGCAGGGCCATTGGTGGCATTTTAAAAAGTATAGGAGTCAAATTTTGAGCATCTCTATGCGTCTCACTAATAAATTTTTCTTTGTTTTCTTTCCCATAATTTTTGTTTGACTTATGATTTTATTACTTAGTTATTTGGTGTTGCTACAAGTTATTGTACAATAATACTAACACATTTGTCCTTACTCTTAATTTGCAGCTCGGTTCTTTTTTACATTAACATATAATTCTTATAATAATTTTACTTTTCGATTTCACATTTTGAGAAATTGAAATTTTGGTTCGGCTTGGTTCGTTCGAATTTAACCAAATGAACACCCCTAATATGGTGATCTTTATTGTAATGTTATGTCACAAGTCCGCTACCAGACCCGACAACAAGAATTGTTTACCTACAAAGTGTACAGACTTATTTATTGCTCAATTATCATAAATTTATATATATAACACTATGTGGATGTGTATGATGGGTTTGGTTGTGTATGCAGAGGGCGTGAGCCATAATGGCTTAATACAATGACTGAAAGTGAAAGTATAGTGCTATACTTTATAAAAAAAATTGACAGTTAGACGTGAAGAAGAATATATACACGCAGTCATATGAAGCTAGATGAAAGAGACAGAGTTGGAAATTATCTGTAACAATGGCTACTTTTTTTTTTAAGAGAAATACTTTTTTTTTAATCATTGTATAAGAAATACTTACGCCAGAGAAAACTTTGTCTTAATACAATGACTGAAAGTGAAAGTATAGTGCTACACTTTATAAAAAAAATTGAAAGTTAGAGGTGAAGAAGAATATATACACGCAGTCATATGAAGCTAAATGAAAGAGACATAATTGAAAATTATCTGTAACCATGGCTACTTTTTTTCTTTTTTTTAAGAGAAATACTTTTTTTTTAATAATTGTATAAGAAATACTTACGCCTACATAGAAAACTTTGTCTATTTATTTATTTATTATTATTTTTTTCTGTATAACAATGGCTATGACTATTATTGACTTGAATGGAATTTAGATATTGAACTCACCAGTAAAATTAGTTTTTTACTTATTGAAAATTTTTATTTCCCGAAAAAGAAATATTGAAAACTTTAATTTCTAACAAAAGTTTTCTTTGTGATATGAATTGACTGACTCTCTCAATTAAACAAACGAAACTCACTTTTAAGTTTCACATAAAAAACTTTTGTTAGAAAAGTTTTCAATATTTCTTTTTCGGGAAATAAGATATAGGTTGACTTTTCCTTCAACAAACGATTGAACAACTGCTTCTTTTGCTGCCATAAGCTCCACTGCCTATTTTGTACAATTTGAAAAAAAAAATGTAAACGAAATATGTTATTAATATAAAAATAAGACAATCGTTAGGGTAGTTAACCTTCCTTAAATTTCAATTTATGTATCATTTAAACTTCATTTAGTTTTGTTTCATTATTCAAAAAACTAACAACGTCATATAATTATTATTACTTCCGTGCGTAGCACGGGTTATATGCTAGTAAATATATATAGGACGTAGTAAAACTTCCTTCCAGTTTTGAAAAACATATAAATATAGTTTTGCAAGGCAACTCACGGTACACTTCCGAGCTAGTCAGAATCATCACCGACCGAATATCCAACTCTACCAACTCGACAAATTGTGTTTCCTCGAATAGTGTTGTAGAGAATGAACCTATTCCAAATAAGAACATAATCACTACTACACTTATGTAATCAAGTTATTTGAATTCTAATTCCCACTATGATACACATTTAATTGGAAATAACCAAAAGTTAATGCTAAGACAACTTACCCAACACTCACCCATCTTTAGGAATATGTATAACTCGGATCAAAGAAGCTAAAAACCTCCATTATTCATACATGAACAAGATTGCACCAAATCGCTTCACCGTATGCCTCATTCAATTGGCGCGCGTCTTCGCCATTATCCTTTGTTCATCCCTTTAACATTTCAATAAACAATTAACTTTATATATATATATATATATATATATATATTCCTAAATTACTAAGATTTCTTAATATTCAAATTCAATCTCAAGAACCTAACTGAAATAGGGTAAATTGGGCCTTCAAAATCAACATCCCAAAACTGCTAGATTTAGCCACCTCCTAGCACCTTATTATCAAATCAACTTTTCGATCACATTAAACCATGAATTTTATCAAGACTGACCATTATCAACATCTACATTCAAAGGGCTGTCTAATGGTTGTCTTGAATTTTCAATAGAACCACGAAAAGGGGTATTTCAAAACAAAGAAACATGGGTGATAGTTTCTGGAAACTAAAACAGCACACTGGCATAGATCGTTTGGTGGACATTTCTGACTATTTTCTCATCAATTTTCAACAAACTTTACCATTCTACATATCTACACTAATAAGGATTATAAATATGGTTGTGCATGTATAATCAGAGCATAGAAAAAGGGGTTTTTGGGCAATTGGATATGAAATGCAAATTCTGGAATTCAATAAAGATTACTGGCAGTGATGATTTGACTGAGAATACTGAAATATTTTCTAAACGATTTCCAATAAAACTTACCATTAATAATATCTGCACTGCATGAGCTTTTCAGGGGTGGTCTTGCATGTCCGATCAGACCTTTGGAAGGTCTATTTCTTGGCAAATGAGAATAGAATATAATTCTGGAAACCAAAATCTGAACAGCCTAGCACACGGTGTGGGGCGATTTTGAAACTTTCGGTAGCAGATAGGAAAAATCGGATTTTATAGTGTCATTCCTCATTGTCTTATGAAGAATTTGAGCTAAAGAACACTCAATTGGGACATCATTTCATCTCTCAAAACTTGAAAATACAAACATTGCCAGTGCTGAAAATGTTGTGCAAAAATACTGATATTTCCCCTCTTCGTTGCCTCTTGATGTTGTAAGGAAAAGGATGGATGTATAGGGGTGTATATAGAGTTGCAACAAGGACTAATATGCAAATACTTCTTCTTTTCCCTTTTTAAATGTGGTCCCTAATGAAATTATATTTACATTCAAACCCCTAATAGATATTATCTAGTAAAAATAACTTCAATCCACTTGTTTAATATAATATCTTGACATATTAGTTATAAAACTAATGTAGATCAAGTAATTTTCAATTGAGTATAGTACTAGTCATCAAATTAGTATTTTATCATTAAAAAGATAGCGGGTATCACACGGAAGTTACGAGGGATAGGTCTGTGTTGGTCTATGCCATCATACAGTGGAGGCAGATTAATTTTGTGGCTCTGATCCACAAGGCTTTAATGGGTCATATTGAAAAGTTCGGGAAGGAGGGGGGAAGAAGAGGAAGAAAAAGGCAAAGGCAAAGAAGGTGACGAAGAAGAAGACTCCGTTCATCTTTCCTTCTTTAATTACAACATTATGTTAGAGGGCTCAGTGCCGGAGTTTGAGGATGATGTTTCTGAGGAGTATGGTGATCCTATCAACTAATCCGAGAAGAAGAAGGCACCTATAGGGGAAAAGAAGGCAAAGGCTTCACAGGGTCAAAGTTTAAGATCTGTAGTTGCACCAGCCCCGACTACTATGACTGTTCTGAAGAGGAATGTGAACCATCTATAGACCCGCATGACTGCACTGGAGGACACTTTTCAGATGTGGATGTCATTGAACATGGCTAATTTCTAGCCGATGAGCCAGTAACAGAGGTAGCTAGCCTTAGAGACGTATTCATCTGCAGGGGGATCTGTTTATGTCTATTCCCCTGTCCCCGAGTTCCACCGGCTGCCTACCTCTACTACTACCCCTGGTGATTACATGTTCGATGAGGATGAATTGAATAGTGAGGAGGAGGATGATGATGATGAGGCTGATGAGGAGTGACAACCTAGTTTTATGTTATCTGTTTTATTTTATTTTGATGGATGTTAGTTTTTATGTTTTGTTATTTATTTATGAGTTTATGGATATTATGCTATGGTTTTCTTTTTAATGTTGATTATGTTGGATATTTTGATGTTTGTTGAGTTTTGTGATGATTAGTGGTTATCTCTTTAAATTGCAGGAGTTGGAACGATATTGGAATAGAAGCTTTTCTGTGAACTTACACAGAAAAACACGCATGAGGAATTTAGGTTTGCTTTTCAGCATCCTACTTGGTATTATTTTTTTTTCTTTTCTTATTTTCTTTAATTTCCAGGAGTTAGCTTCTGCAACATTGGGGACAATGCTGAAGTTAAGCTTTGGGGGTAGGAAAGTAGTAAAGAATGTATGCTATGTTTTAAAATTAAGTTTGGTGGAGCAGTACCAATTTCTGAGATAAATTCTTTTATGTTGAGAAATCAAGCATGAACAGAAAAAAAAAATTAGTCATTCTAATTGATGCATTAAGATTGATTAACTTGAAAAAAAAAGCATGATTTCTTGATATAATTTGAATTTAATGGAACATATATATCTTTGAAGTTGCTCGTGGAGACCCTAGATGAGAACTGATTTTTTTAGATGATTCACAATGCACATAAGTCAAGGGTAGAAGAGTTGAGAGGATAACCATCTTGAGACACTTAAGGAATTTTTCCCGAAAATATTAGCTTAGATTTTTCAAAAGGTTATGAGTTGAGTAGTTAATTTTGTATGCTAAATAATGAATGAAAAAGGTTCGAATTTTTGGTATGACCAAAAAGAGGTCAGGCTAATATGTATTGGAGGTGAAAGTTACTTGCCTACATACTATACTATTATGCTAATTTGAGCTTTGCTCAAGCCAAAGGAGTTTAATTGTTTAAAAGATCTAATTTTGTTTTGTGGGCTTTGACACTCGAGTGATTAAATCTTTAAGAGTGTCTCTACACTTATGCCCTAAAACTATCTAGTTTGGGAGTCATTGATCTAAAACTTGTTACATGAGTGTCATAGAAAGCCTAAGGGAATAAAAATATTGCACATGATCTAGCCTTGATAAATTTAAATGGAAAGTTTCATTTGAGTTTAAAGTTTGATTGTTTGAAGTAATGGAATTTAAATGGTTATGAGGTTTTCTATGATTCTTGAGCCTTGTGTTGGATCGAAAGTTGATAGATATGGGATTAATGTCCAAAAAATTGGTAAGGATGTCTCTCGACTATAATACCTTAGATTTATTTTCACTGCACCATTTGGAGTCTTTTCGAGTATTGGTGTCACATGAGAAAAATTATTTGATATGTATATATAATTTTGAGCTTTAAAGGTTGATTTTGTGCCATTCTTTTCTTGTTAATTATGTTGATGTGCATTGATTTGGTTAGGTATGAAATTTGTTAGATTCTGTGGGTATACCATCTGCAAATCCTCACGAGACTATACTCGTCTTTTTTGGGTAACATAAAGGTTTAAAGGCTTGTTGCACATGCTAAGTGTAATCGTTTACTCCACGAAAGTGAGTGTATCCTTTTTGTTTTTGTTTTTATCTCTCTTTGATTGTTGTTATTAATCTTATGTCTATGCTTTATCATTGCTCGAGGACGATCAACATTTAAGTTTGGGGGGTGTTGATAGGGTTGAGATTTATGTGATTTGATACTATGATTTCATATGGTTTAACCTTAATTATGAATAATTTATGCCACAAATGCATGTAATAAGTTGGATATTTGAATACAGGTATAAGTTCTTGCAATTGAGGAAAATAAAGGAGAAAAGCACGTATTCAGTGAAAAACCAAAGAAGTAGAGCTAACGTACGAACGTGAAGCTTCATAATGTTCGAACACTGGGAGAAGTTACGCATGAACGTGAGATGAATTTACGCCCGAACGCCAGGAGGTGTAAAGTTCGAACGTTGATGTCGGCAAAATAATTTTGAAAATTTCCAATTCTAAACCTAAAAGGACTCTTCCAATACTACACTTATAAATACAAGATGCAGGAGTAGAAAAAGAGAGTTGTTCAGTAGATAGAAAATACATGTTAATTAGGATTAGGGTTTAGTTTAGTTTAGCTTTATTTTTGGTTACTTTTGGATCAAGATTACATAGAAGAAGAAGGAATGAAGAAGATCATCTTCTACAAAAGGGAGTTCTTTAGATCTATATAAATTTTGTCTATCAATATTTATCTTTTTTTTTTGTATTTTTTCTTTTATAGTTATGAACTAATTTCTTAGATTAAGATCATACAAAGGTCAGATTGATCTTGAATAATATATGATAGTTGTTTGATTCAAGTTAATTCTAGGATTGCTATGTATTATGATTTTTGTGCTTTTATCATGTTTATATGATTAGCTACCATGTGTTGAATTATTGCCTAGTTTATCTGTTCGGGAGAAAGTAAATTAGGGTACAGAGGAAATCGTAATATCTTCTAAGTCAGTTGATGCTAGGGATAGCTATATACTCCGGATGTTGTTAGCAGAGTTTATTTGAAGGGATAAATCTGAATAAATTTGGGGAAAATTCTAGTGTTTAATGCATGCAGTAGAGATTGCTACAACCAATCTAGTGTAGGTTATCATGAGCGAGGGATCCGCTTGATAATAATCTTAAGAAAATTTCCACCATAGCATCATAGTCTAATAACTTGATGAAACAACAATCATATATGGAACGAGTAAATATGTGTTGATATATGAGTTTTAATTACCTTTCTCATCATTGTTCTTATTATTATTATTAAAATTAAGTTCTGGTTAATTATATTTCTTAGTTTATTTATAAAAAGTCGATTTTATACTTGCATTAATTCTTGTAAATCTAAAATACAAATCTCTGTGGGTTCGACATCCCGGACTTAATTGTCCACTTTATTACTACACACGATCAGTCTTCTTGCTGTTAAAACACGTAGAATTCTACCGTGTCATGACCCAGTGGGACACGCCCAATTAGGTGTGTACAAGGGGATGATTTAATTTCTCCCAGTGCACACGCCTCCTATAAGATTCACAGTGTGTGAATTTTGTCTTCTCTTCTTCTTCTCTGCATTAGAGCCAAACACCTTTTTTCTACCCCTTTCTAGCTAGCACTGATAGAAGATTTCAAGCGTACAAACTAAGGTGTGGATATTTTTAGAGGCGTGATACTTGGAGCAATAGAGCAAATACATTCGGAGATTTGAAGATTTGAAGTAGCTTAAAAAGTTTTTTGCTGCTAAGTTCTTCAAGTGGTAAACACAAGAAAACTTATCTTGTAAGTTTTTGAATCCGATGGTACCATGTCTACCTAACCCTGTTTAGGGAATGCTCGTCTTTTTAATTATTTTTTGTTTCCACAGCGATGGCATCCCCGGGGAAATAACCCAACACAAATGACCTAATTCATTTTTATTTACCACCAATACCAACCAATATACCAACAAGTGTAAGTTATCACCATCAAGAAGATTTCCTTGTTCTTGTTGTCATCTTAGAAGTTGTTGGTTGAGATGCACTTCTTTGATCCTTGTTCATATGAGGATTGGCTGGAAGAGGTTGAGACATGTTATCTCCAACAACATTGTTGTGTCATGCTTTTATTTGGTTCTGAATTTTCTCACCAATTCAGATTCAGCTGGCGTCCTTAATGTAATTCGAGCAAGATGTTGCAATAACAAACAATCAGCAGCCAACCTATTCCTTTCACCACCAACACTATCATTATTTCCTGTATCACCATTAACATGATTTTTGGATTTATACAACAACAAGCTTCTTTGTTGATTCAAAAACAACAGGCTTTTTTTTACAGGTTCAACAACAACATGTTTCTTAGTCTGTGGAATATGAGGCTTTCCTGTCATCCCAACAGGTGATTTCCATCTTTGATTTGCCCTTGTTTACCTGTGTTGTTGGTGTTTTCTTCTCTTTATCCTTGTTTGGCTTTGTTGTTGTTGATGTATAAGGTACTTCAAAGAAAACTTTCTTTGAACTTGATGTAGTAGGAGGTTAAGAAACATGTGCTTCATTGTTTTTCGTTCTTGTACTTGACCTTGTTGAAGGTGGTGGACTTGTTACTGCATTCTGTCTTGTTTTGGTTGGTGATGGACTTCTTGTTGCTGGAGGTGGTGGGAGAGTTGTTTCATTCTTCACAACCATTGCCTGAGGTGTTACACTTGCTGTAGGAGTAGGTAGAACTTTATTTTTCTTAGATCTTGTTGCTGGAGGTGGTGAAGGAGTTGTTACATTTTGTCTTGCCTTTGCATGAGGTGTTACACTTTCTGGAGGAGGAAGTGGTGCAGATTTCTTAGACTTTGTAAGAGAAGTTAAGGAACTTGCAGCGTGTGGGGAACTTGCTTGAGCTTGGTGGAGGAGTTGGGATAGACATCAAAGGCTTCTCATTGCCATTGCCATTTGTTGAAGCATTCTTCTTTGATTGCTTCTTTTTTCTAGCATTTGTAGAAGGTTGTGCTTTTGTTTTGCCTCTTGCTGACCTTGTAGGAACATCATTATCTAGTGACACAAGCTAACATGCATAAGGACATAGAAACACAATTAAATGTTCAAAAGTTGGTAAATTGGTTTACTAGAAGTCCGTATAAGTATTTTACCTCATTAGTGTTTTCCTCATTATGCATGTCTTCTGAAACACCCGCTCTAAGGGGACATGTTGACCTGTTATGTTCAATTTCACGGCAAATGGAACACCTCACCACACTTGCTCTCAACATTACATATTTTTCCCTTAGCTCCAAATTGTGCTTTTCTTTAGGCCTACCCTGCCTTCTATTTGTAGGCGGTTTTAGATTAGTTGGAGCCACATCCAAATCATTTGGCAGAATTTTTCATTAGAGATTGATTTAATTGAATACCCATAGGTTTTCATGTATTTAGCAACTGAAAATGCTTTGTCTCAGTAAGATGCAAGGTCCTCTCTCCTATGAGTTATAGCTAGAGCAACATGTCTACAAGGAATTCCTGAAACATCCTACACTTTGCAGTCACATGTTTTTTATAGTGTTAGGTGCCCGGCGAGCCAATTGTTTTGGGCTCAGCCATGTTAAATGTAAACACTATGACAGTCTTGTTTTAAATATATTGAACATTCATTTATGGTATGCTTCTTTATTGTTATAACTAGTGATAGTATAGATAAAGATCCCATGGATTACATATGGTTAGGGGAGCGATCAGGGAAAACATATGGAATGCTTTCAAAGACCGTAATCCTAAATATTGTTCCAAGTCATAGAGGCTGTGAGATGTGGGATATCACTGGCCCCGTCAAGACTTGTTCATACATGTAACTCTTCTAAGAGGTCGACTCGTTCCATTGTCGATGCCTTGTATGGCAATACATGTATGAAGATTCATACTGGATTATGGAATTGAACGGCCCCGCTTAAGGAATCCTATTTAGTACTGTCGAACATGGAGTCCTTGGGTTTCCTAGTATGAGATTAATTCTTAGACCTAAGATGTCAGTTGGAAAGGGCACTACCCACTCTGCTTTGATATGCACGTGCACTCCAGGAGAGTTATACGGCGTCACGAGCACCCGGTATTTTCTATGCTGTTGCGAGAATCTAAATGATTGTTAAAAGCCTTTGATCAAAGGGATTATCTTCTGAGAGGGAATGGTGATCCCGGATTGGAAGACTGGATCATTAGATGTCACAACACAGTCATAGTTTCCAAGGTTATTAGGGTTCGACCGTCGCCATACCCTAGACCATGGACGAGAAAATGATGAAGGGATTCTACTTATACGACGATCGTAACTCGGATAAGTTTTTGCTTTTCATCGTTGACATCTAGGTAGTCGTGGCGACGTTGCTAGACATCGAACCATGACCAATAGGTGTCTTGGATTAATTTGGTGAAGTTAATTCAAGGTCGAGTTAATTATTTAGAATAATTAATCTAGCTTGTGGGGACTTATTTCTAGCTTGACAACGAGCCTGAGGAGTCACACACATAACTTAGTGTAGTACCTATTGGCTATTTAATTCTTTGAGAATTAATGGTGGGATTAATTAATTGGATTTAATTAATCAAAGGAAAAGGAATTAATTTAACTAGTTAAGTAATGGTCCTATAATTTAATATTCGACTATTAAATTGGGAAGGACTAATTAATTAATTAGAGGAAAAAAATAAAATAATATATATCTATACACAAAGTGCATGTATGGTGTGTGTATGTGAATTTGGTGGAAAGATTTATCTTGCTCACCTAGTTTGTAAAATATATATATTAATTAATATCCTATAGATATATTAAGTAGAATCCTTAATTAATTAAAGTAACTAATTAATTAGATATGGAAGGATTCTATTTGATATATATTAGGATATTATTAGATATGTTACTATCTAGTTAGTTGGAAGGAGTCCAACTAAAAAATGAGAGAGAATAAAAGAAAAGGAAATATACATATATATATATGTACACGCCTACTCCCTATTTTTTAGGGGAGAAGTAGGCGTGTACACACCTAGGCAGGGACGGAGCCAGGAATCTCACGGAGGGGGGGCGAGATTTATGGGGGGTGCGGGGGTCTTGCCCCCCGCGGTATGGTACGCTATATTTATGTGAAAAAATATACTATATCTACTAAAAAATCTCATCCAAAAATATACAATTGAAGTCTTATAAAACAAACCAACATGACTACTTATTTAAGTTAGACATTCTAAGTTATACTCGACGAGTTTTTAAGTCATCGAACTCATCAATCATTGAATCAACATCAAAAGTTTGGGCAATTTCTTTCTCAATATACACTAATAATGAACTAGTCAAAAACTCACCTTCCATCTTATTTCGCAACCTAGTCTTGACAATTTTCATAGATGAAAATGCACGCTCTGTCGTTGCTGTGGAAACTGGAAGAGTCAAAATGAGTCGAATCAATCTATCCACAAGATAATAATCCAAAGACTTTCTCGTCTTTGATAATATTTGGCACAAATCCGAAAGCGTTGAAACATTCTGAAAATGGATATTGCGCCGAATGTCAAGTTCAAAAAGACCCAATTGGTATTTCATATGCAACTTCTCATGATCACTAAAATCTTTGGGGTAGAACTTCTCAACAAGTGTGCATATCTCATTGATATTGAATGATTTATATCCATCCCTTGGATCCAAAGTTGAGCTTAGCCTAAGCAACTCCACAGCATTTTCATCAAATCGATAATTCATCTCTTGTAATATAGAATCTATCGTACTAGTGAATATATCAACTCGATAATGATGTTCTAAGATAATAGGATTCTCTTTACGAAGCCGACCTCTGCCTGAACGCCGAGGCGCACTCATGTCTGGAATGTCTATTTATTTTATCTAATTAAACTATTAAAATATATCTATTACAACATAAAGTATAGATAGATAAATATTTAGATCTAAAAATGTTAATTTATTTCAGTCATTAAATTTATAATTTCTAGTGAAACTTAAGCATGAGGGGAAATATAGTACAGATAGATATGTTGTTCTCATCTTTTTCAATTCATCAATCATGCAAATTAAGATTTAGAAATTGAAATTAAGTAATTAAAGCCTAAATAGAGGGGTGAACCGGCGCGGGGTGAGGGCGTGTGTGAGCGGCGAGTTCGACAGCAGCAGCAGCAGTGGTGGATCTTGAGAAAACTTGAGACTTGAGAGTTAGATACTGGAATGGAGCTTTCAGCTTTGCTTGTAATCTGCAGAAGAAGAACAATGGTGCGTGAATACAAGAGTGATTTGGGGAGGAAAAGAAAAGTTAAGTAAAGTAAAGAAAAAGTGGTGTTTGTGGGGGACAAGATGTAAAGTATAAAAAAGAAAAGTAAAGAAAAATGGTGGGGTGGGGGGGGCAAAACCTATGAAAAAAAACATTTTTTGGGGGGGGGGAGAATTTTTTTATAAAAAATTTGAACCACTAATTTTTTTTTTTTTAATAATTGAGGGGGGCGACGGCCCCATCATGCCCCCTAGCTCCGTCTCTGCACCTAGGGTTTTAACCCTAGGTGGACTCTATATATATATATATGTGTGTGTGTGTGTGTGTGTGTATTCCATCTCTTTTGAACCTAATGAAAGTGAATGAAAATTAATGTTTTTTGGTTTTGAAGATTACATGAGAAAATAAGTTTTCAAAAGAAACAAAATTTCTATTATTCTCTCCCAATATTTTCTTTCACATTAATTCTTCAAACTCATGTGTTGAGTGCGAAGAACACTTAAATAATTTCAAACCCTTTTTCCTAAAAATCCAAGATTCGATATTCTCCTTGCTAGCACTGGTAGAGATAATTGAGGGTACGAGCTATGGTGTGGATACATCTCAGAGGCGTAACGCTTGGGGCGCTAGGGCAAATCAATTCGAAGACTGTAGCAGGGAGTAGCTTAAAAAGATGTTGCTGTTTTAAGGTCTACAAAAGGTAAACACAAGTAAACTTTCTCCTAAGATAGTTTTTTAAATCCGATGGTACCATGTCACCCTAGCCCTAATTTCGGGGATTCCGCTTTAGTTTTTTAATTATATGTATTCCACTGCACCAGTATCCCCGAGGGTTGTACACCGATCCCAACAGTTTTGTCCTTCAACTTGACAATGTAGTGGACATTTTGATCTTGCACCTCAATTCATGTGAGCCAGACTATAGAAACTTGTATTTAACAAACTCGAGCTTTGCGGTGTTCAACATCCTCACAACATTTGCTATAACATTCACACTTTTCCATTTCAACCCCTTCACTTTCTTTTCTAGCAACCTAATCATGACCTTTGACCTTAATCCTTTAAGCAATGGCAGAATAGGCTTATTTCTCAACTTCCCAACCCATGCATTAAACGACTTAGACAGATTATTCGTTACATGACTGTTTTTTAGCCTGGTGTCATATGCATGCCTAGACCATTGACAGGAAGGGATATTAACCAACCAGTAGTCATAAGCAGGCCTCTTCAATTCTTTGATCTTGTTCATTGTGAAATTGAAACCTGCTGCATTGTATGACCTGACAGCAATCCAAAAATACCTCTTCAAAGCAGCTCCAACAAATTGTGCTATGAAGTTAGCATAAATATGCCTAGCACACCTTCTGTTATGGGCTTGAGGCACCAACTAGTTTATAGCCTCCATCATCTAATCAAAGTATGACCAATTATATTGAAACATTGCAATATTTGAGAAGGCGATGCAGCTCGTGAACATGGTGTGAAGCTCACGTGATATTATTGTTGGTCCCCTCATCTTTGTTGATACCTCTAGAGATGGTGATATAGACGATGGCTCTGTGAATTCTCTCTCTAGATTCATTTTATGACTATAACACTGGTAATAATGAGTATGACCAGACATGTCCATAGATCACATAAACTTCAAATCCAATTTAAGGATATTCATGCGACCATTTTTTTTAAAGATGTTCAGTACTTGTAAGTTTAATAATAAGTTTCATCAATAAAATGGTAATTTTCGGTATTGTGAAAAAGTAGTAAATATATATACTAGAATATATATTAATATACATAATTATTAAGTATATTATTTGAGTAGTAATTTAGAATAACAAATGTAGTTTGAAACAATAACCACAAACTTTAAAAAAAAAAAAAAACTATTTTATTTAGAAAACTGAAACACCATGTCACAAACTCAACAAAGAAAAACAAAAATACTTTATGAAAATGACTGGAATTACGGAATTCATAGAAAAATCGTCCTCCATTTCTCTCTCTCTCTCTCTCTCATATTATTCTTGAGTTCTTGATTATTCATCAAGAATCTTGAATTCAAGAACTCAACCAAATTATTTAGAGAAGCATGATATGTTTTCACTCAATCTCATACACTATTATAAGTTTAAGAATAAACGATTA
Organism: Buddleja alternifolia; assembly: GCA_019426215.1. Taxonomy (NCBI): domain Eukaryota; kingdom Viridiplantae; phylum Streptophyta; class Magnoliopsida; order Lamiales; family Scrophulariaceae; genus Buddleja; species Buddleja alternifolia. The sequence goes on along the minus strand of CM033395.1, from coordinate 24,377,044 downwards.
TAGATCAACCTAGCTAAAAATTATTTTTGAGTGGGTTTTAGGGGTGTGAATCAACTTTAGAGGAGAAACACTTGGGTTTCTAAAATGAACGAATTTTGACTTTCGGCGAAGAAATTCAAATTCTTCAAGGAGTAGAAATGAGGCGATTAATTTCAAGGAACGAGGAGCAAGCTTGGGAGTTATGTTTAAGGAAGAAGAAATCCTTATTTTCTTTTACGAAAAATCAAATAAGCTAATTTAATTTTTTAAATACTAGTATAGAGATGCGCAATCTATGATGCGTAATAAGTCTGTAGGATTGTAATAAATCTCATAAGTTTAAATACTAGAAACTAAATTTTAAATTTTCGTTGTGCTTAGTGGGTCTGTTTAAACGTTTTCCAACAACGTGGTCGGAGTATTCAGAGGCTTTAACATTCAGACAACAATCATGACGTTGGACGGAAGTAATCTGCATTTTTGAATGAAATCAAGTAGGAACCAACCTGTAAACCCTAGATGTAGAATAACACAAAACAATATCAGTACTTGCCACATGATGATCACCGGAGGTGAAGAAGACGATGAACTATGATCTTCGTAGTCTAATTGATAGTTGTTCGCCATAGAGTCTCCGTCTAATCATCGATCAGGGATGAGGCGATTGGTAGTCGGGTTTTGAACGATTGGAGGAGAGAGACATAAAAATGATGAGAGAGATGGGTTTTGTTCAAATATTTTGAGGAAAAGTGCACAGTAATTGACACTTCTTATTTTGGACGTTCTCTCAAGTTTTGGCTCGGAAAAATGGAGTTTCATCACAAAAAACCTTAAAGATGTTCTCTATAATCGTCTCTTACTAAGAATTATGCGCAACAGATATTTCAAAACACTCAATCAAACGCGTTTTTCGATTTTTTGTTTTGAAAAAATGCCAAGAAAAGTCATAAACAGCGGACCAAACAGGCCCTAAATCAAATGTTTTCTTATAGGAGTTGAGCTTCACTGTGAATAACAAATAAATAAAATTGTGGGTGGTAGGAACTAAAGCGAACCAGAACGCATTTTACATATGCAACGAGGGTTCTCTTTCCATGCCCATCGCCTCGCCATATCAATCGAAAATCCCCTCTTTAATACTCGAGATTTTCTCAAATAATCCATCAATTTTCAAAATTCGATATCAATCCAACAAAATCCCACCTTTAAAAACCTCAAATTCCATCAAAAGAAACCGCATAATCTACACTTTCTAGGGTTTTCAGTTTTCCCAAATTTTCTGACGCCAATGAAATGATTGTGAACTGTAGTGATCCTCCCAATAGCAACTACTCCGTGGGTTCAAGCAGCTCGAAATCGATAATCGAGACGGTGAATGGGTCACACCACTTCACCATCCGCGGCTACTCTTTGGCGAAGGGCATGGGCCCCAGTAAATACATTTCTTCCGATACTTTCAGCATCGGTGGCCATGAATGGGCAATTTATTTTTACCCGGATGGTAAAAACCCCGAGGATTTGTCAATGTATGTCTCCGTTTTCATCGCTTTGGCGAGCGATGCCACGGATGTGAGGGCGCTATTTGAGCTCACCCTTTTGGACCAGAGTGGGAAAGGGAAGCATAAGGTGCATAGTCATTTTGATAGGGCACTGGAGAGTGGACCTTACACTCTTAAGTACAAGGGAAGCATGTGGTAATTAATAATGCTTTTTTTTGTTTTTTTGCTGTATTGTAACTTCTCCTTGGGTTGATTTGTGATTCTTTTTGTGAAATTTTTATTGTTTGATTGCTTTCTTTAATTTGAGTTGGTTATGTGAAATGAGAGAACCCTCTTGACTGGTATCGGCTTTCATTTGTTCAATTTTGTGTGATTATAGATGATTATGGACCTGTAGGTGAATTTAGTGTTCTGTTGGGTGTAATTAGGGTTGTGAAAATGGTTCGGATAGAGGAAAGTGGAATGTGCTGTTAGACCTGATCAAATGTTTTAGTTGGAAAATTTAATCTTTACTGTTGAATGTGGGGTCTTTGTCATTTTATGAAGGGTGGTTGTAAAATGTTGGTGGGACACTGGAAATGATGCTTATTCGAACTCATAAATACCTGTACTTTTGAGATGCATTGGGATCATTACACTTCTCTGGTAACAATCACCGAGCTCTGCTCCAATAGTTTTTTTCTCCTCTACTACAAAAAATAAAAAAATTCTTTGTGTCAATCTGTCGGATAATGCTCAGCTGATTAGTCTGAATTTTGGTTCTGCTTGATTGAGCTACTAGAGCAGTTTGTGTTATGCTAAATGTTGGCTTTTTCTGTGAAAGTGCACTTGGTGTTTTCGATGATTCCTTGGTGCTGTCTGTGAAAACTATGAAGACAGCATTTGTGCATGCATGAATAGTGATAGCAGACTTGCAGAAAAAAGTCTGAATTTCCTAATAGTGATATCTTGATTCATTTCAACTGCCTTTTCCTCCAGAATATTGACAAATGAAAATGGAAGCCTTTATTAGACTGTCTAATTTTAACCCCTTGCTTGTTATCCAGGGGTTATAAACGATTTTTCAGAAGGCCTGCTTTAGAAACTTCTGACTTCTTGAAGGATGATTGTCTTTCGATGCATTGTAGTGTAGGAGTTGTTCGAAATCGTGTTGAGGGACCAAAATTAAACAGTGTTCCCATTCCGCCATCAGACATGGGCCAAAATCTCAAGTATTTACTGGATGCTGAACTTGGCTGTGATATAGTTTTCCAAGTTGGGGGAGAATCATTCAGGGCTCATAAGTTAATACTTGCAGCCCGTTCTCCTGTATTTAGAGCCCAATTTTTCGGACTAGTTGGAGATCCTAATAACGATAAAGTAGAACTTGAGGATGTTGAACCTTCCGTCTTCAAGGTAACATATCTCTTTTCTTTCTTTTGAGTTCTGACACCAAATTTTTTTGGCAAGTGGAAAAACAATATTTTACAAGCATGGACATTCTGGAACTTAAAAAACAATGATAATGAAATTCTTACGATAAAACTATACCTTGTCTGGAGAATATGTTAAGTGATCTTTATGTTGATGTGATATGTCAAATGAGCTGATCTTATTGTTTTTCAAGCTTTACGTGTTAATGAAAACAGTCTTCTTGGATATTAATGTTTAAAGTTCTAATGTTTTAGAGCTAGTTTACCTTTTCCTGTTGATTTTGCGTAGAATTGGAAAAATGCGAGATTGTGATAGATGATGGAACCTGAACAGGATATTATTTTTGTGGATATATGCATTTTCCATAATAAGTCATTTGGAGAGTGCTGTCACAAATTACTAAAGATCCTTCTCAGAGATTTAATCTGGCTGCATCGTTGACTGGAAAATGTTTTTTTTTTTTTAATTTGTTTGAAGAGTAGTAGGAGTACAAGATTTCTTCTTCAAATCTTTTGTATAGAACCCCCGGTGATTCCGTAAAGCAACTTTAGATTTGGTTCTGTTTTAAGCTTTTTGTCAAAATCACAGTGTTCATTATGATCGCAACTATGTGGAATCCCAGTTTAGGTTCATATAGGTTGCTCTGTTGGACACTAGTGCATGATCATGGAGGCTTTGTGGTACATGAATTGCCTATGATATGCAATCCTGTTCTAGTTTTTTCTTATCAAATTACTTTAGTTTATGTGGTTATGAATATTTTGCAGGCATTGCTCGAGTTTGTGTACTCTGACAACCTTCCCAACTTTCATGAAACTGTGCTCTCAACATCTACATCTTTTGAAATAATGATGCAGCATCTATTGGCTGCTGCTGACCGCTTTGGCTTAGATAGGTTGAAACAATTATGTGAAGCAAAATTGTGTGAAGGGGTCAGTGCTGATACGGTGGCGACAACTCTTTCCCTTGCAGAGCAGCATCACTGCCAGCAGCTCAAAACTATATGCTTAAAATTTGCTGCAACAAATTTGGGAGGTGCGTGTAGTCCATAGATCTGAGCGGTGCAATGTTTCAGGTTATGTCAATTTTAGTGTTTTAGTCTGTTATCTGTAGGCATATCCTTGATGCAGTTAGCTGCATGTCATGCAATGGGGATGTTATGGTCGTACTTCTAAATGTCGGGAATGTGCTATAGTTACTTTCTAATGCTGTCTATGGAAGACATGCTGTGGAGCATAAAAGAACAATTTAAACAATTACATATTACTTGAGAGGCTAATTTACATTGAGAAAAAGCTGAAGATAGCCTTCTCATCATCCTCCTAAAATGATTTAAATGTATAAGAGTATTTCTTTGGATTTGGACCAATTTCTGTGATGGCAGCTGGTGTTCAGGGTTAAAGAAGGATGTACTTTTAAGTTGTGATTATTGCTAGAATTTGTGAGGGAAATGGTTCTTAATCTTGACAGCAAATATCTCAGATTCCGAACGTTACTGTTTACCCTAATAAATCGAAGAAAATGTTAGGCTATGTTTGGTTACGTTTTCAAGTCATATTTGGTCCAAAATTCCCGCCAAACAATGTTTGTTTCACACAATATTTCATCAAAAATACACAATTTTTTTCATCCAAAAAAACATAATTATTATTTTTCATCTTTCTCTCACTTTGTCCCCTATCTCATTCTCTCTCCTCTATTTTTTATACAAAGATTTTCTCTCTCCTCTTAATATCCACTATCTCTCTCTCCTCTCTCTATCCCCCTCTCCTCTTTCTCTCTCTCTCCTCAATCTTTCTCTTCTCTTTGACCGTGTCTCTTCTCTTTTTTTTTTGTAATATTTTTTTGTAATGTTTTGTCATATCTTTAACCGTGTACCATTAAACTTTAAAATAGAAAAAAGTTTGTTTGTTTGTAATTCTATCATGAGAAATAGTATTGATAAAATATAGATTAAAATTTGTGGAGTTTTCTAAAGTAAAACTTTCAAATTTTGTTTTTCAAATTAGTTATAGTGAAAGTATTTGGATTCATATATATCTATATTTATATACATATATATGTTATTTGTACATATTATTTTAAAGTTTTACTTATTTTTTATGTGTGTGGCTGTGTATAATTTATCTCATTGCTAAATTTGTGATTTGATTGTGTGTGTGGATCGAGAAATGCATGTGTGTTACCCATATTTATATGTGTATGTTTTCTTAATGTATATTATGTGGAAAAAAAAGGTCTTGGGACGGTCAAAGGCAATTTGACCACGGTCAACTCGGGTTTGACCGAGTCAACCGCGTGAATAATGACTTGAAGCAAGGGTTTCTTATTTCGTGGTTTTGGTTTGGATTTGGTAATTAACTCGTAGTAGGAGTGACCTAATTATCTAAGAATAGGATTGTATTTTAATAATTTTTAAAATAAATTACTTATTAATATATTTTTTATAAATTAAATAAAAAAAAGAAAAAAGAAGAGTGGGGGGGCGGGGGGAGACTGTTCATCGTCTTCCCCAATCTCCCCCAACCCCCTCACACCCCTTTCCGACACGCACACACATACACGGTTACACGCACACACAAACACACACAATTACACACACAGAAACACTCACACACACACACACTATTACACGCACACACAAACACACAATTACACACACAGAAACATACACACACGCACACTGTTACACGCACTCTCACACACGCTGATACATATATATATATATGAATATATATACTTTTCTTTTAATTATATATCAACTATTATTAACACTATTACTTATATATATGTGTGTGTGTGTATATATATACTTTTCTTTTAATTTTATATAAATTACTATTACTACTATTACACATATATATATGTACACTAATATATATATATATATATACACACACACACACTACTACTACTTACATATATACATATATATTTATCTATATAATAATTATTTCAATCTCAATATTATATTATAATTTTTAATTATTGACAGACAAAAACTTACATGATTTGACAGCTACAGTAATTTATGTTCCCTCTTAAAACAAAACCAAACACTATCTCACCAAAAAATCACTCAAAAACCAACTCCCAAAACATAACCAAACATTATCCCATCAAAATTGCACGTGTCCCCATAAAATTTTCACCAATAATTCTCACCAAAATACCATCCCAAAACATAACCAAACATAACCTTAGTGTTTTGGTGGAGTTGGGAAGAAATTTAGCAAAAAGTAAGTATGCTCAGTTTGTATCTAGGACTTTGAGGATAATGAAAAGAAAACAAACATCTAGGGAAATACTGAAATGTCTGTGCAATCATGTTTATAAAAGCTTCTCATTGTATGTTCTTTGAATTCAAACAAAGAAAATGTTTCCTTGTAGCTTTAGCCTACATAGCTGATGGCAGACGGGTGAAATTAAGATGAAGAAGATAAGGATTGACTCATTATTCATGCAACTTAGATAAAACCCAACAATATATGTTTCTTCAGTCCCATCTCAGTCCCGCTCTTTTCAATCACAAGCATGTAGCTGGATTCAATTTGCAACCAAGTCAATCATCTTGGTTGTTGACCAAACTCACAAATATGTTCCTATACGCAGTTTTGATGCGACTTTATTTTGCTTAGAATAATGACTCTATCTATCATTCTTGTTCAAAAATAAATTTATCTTCAACAAAATGTTGCAATTGTTACAGTATGTTTTTATGTATCAATTAAATCAAAGATATAACCAAGCGATTAGAACTAATGCATGCATGCAGCACGAATTATTCGAAAACCACCAGTGCATAACTCTCAGGTTGAGCAAGTTTGAACACAATAAAGGTAAATACAGAAGCAAGAAAATCTTCAGCATTAATCCCATGCAAAGGAACAAATAGGAGTCTAGATTGCTTAATGAAAAGGCACAATTGATTTTGTCCAATTCTCATGATTGTGAAGACAGTTAGATCAGAAATCTTAGTCCAACACCAGTAGTTCCTTCAGAAGCGAATTCATCTCTGTAATCTGCTCCAAATAGTTTATGCACTACTGACATCTCTGTTGGACCCTTTCTAGACGTGTGACCTAGTTTGATTTCCAGGCTTTCTAAAATGTAGTGGCTTCATTGGGTTCTTTTTCATGGACAGCTGTTTATTTTGTATTATGCCAGCATGTATGTTCTCTTTTTGCCCTTTACTTTTTCAAAAACAAGGAGCATTGTCCTTCAGCTCTGAGGCATGTCAACTCTCCCTAAATATCTGTCTCTGTATAAAGTCTGAGTGTGAAGAAGTATTTGTACTGCTTGTTACAGTAATTTCTATTCCTCCTCGAGCTTGACTCTGTTTTATTTGCGAAAAGTGGTGCTTTCTGTTCTATCACCTTTAAATAATAGCAAAAAGGGTAACTGTTAATGTTTTACATGTTTCAATATCACTTGAGTTTTTGGTGTTTTGAAACTAGTCTTAAGATTTTGCATAATCCGGATTCAGGACTTTGTCTTTGAAGATTTTTGACCATAACAATTTTTAAAAAAAAAAAAAACATTTTTTTCAATATTGCTCTGTAAAAGTTATTCCGTGTTATACAAAAATAATATTGTAATTGCTGTAACCTATGAAATTTTTTTAGGCTATCATGTATGATAAATCTGTACTTTAGCTATTTGTAACGTAAAGGATTTTCATGTTTATTCTACCTCCTGCTTAGGGTTCTAATTAGTTTCACTTTTTTCATTCATCTAAAGCTTATCGTGGAAAAGATATGGCTCTGTTTGGATGTATTTCCAGTTCATTTTCAACCGTCATTTTCAAAAATGAATGGAGAAATGAGTTTTTTTATTTTTGTGTGAAAAAAGTAGGTGTGTTTAGTTGTGTTTTCGAAAATTATTGAAATTAGTCATTGATGATATGTGAAATGATTAAAAATAAATGATTAGATGAGAGAGAATGGTTAAAGAAAGATGATAAAGGAGAGAGAAACGTGATAAAAAGGAAGTGAGAGAAATGTGATGTGAAATGTAATTTTGAAAGAATGATTGAAATTATTTGGGAATTTAAAAGTGCAAATAAGAATTAGAATATTTTCAATTAAAAACAGTGTAAAATGTGCATCTTCATTTTTAGATGAAAATGAAAATAGAAAAAGCAAAATGAAATTACAAACATAGCCTATATGAGCCTCGGTATTGAATAACATGTTTCATTTGCATGTTCTACTTTGAGGTGAAAAAGTATATCCCATTGCTAGAAAGTTCATATTTGTCAAGAGGAAAGGGTTTCCTTTTTCCATTTTGTGGTGAAAATTTTACTGTTATTTATGCTTGGAAATAGATAACTGGTGTTGGAATTTAGCATGAATGGTAAAAAGGCCATCATATTCAAGACCAACCTTTTTCTTTTCATTGCTTTTGCCTCATGTGAAACCTTAATGCATGGCTCATTTTTGTAGAAAAGAACAATTATTTTCTTTTAGTTGGTTAAGATCTAAAGATCCTTGGATTTGATAAAAGCTCTTTATGGTTTCTTAGTAGTGATCTTTAATGTCGTGTCAAGAGAAGTAATATCAAGTGGGGCGACTGGTGAAATTGTGAAATTTTGACTTTCTTTTGCAGAAAACTCTCAATTTGTTTCTAGTTGTTCTTGGGAAATATCTGTTAACCTCAATATAGTGATGTTATGACTACTATCTGTACTATGTTATCCTCGGAATTTCCTTCACATTCCTTCCCCTCCCCCCGTTTTAATAAATAAAAATGTTGATGGTATATAATTTGTTGAGTTGGAGTTATGTTGATAAACAGATTGATAAAACCTTTGTCCTGCTCTGTCAGTGGTCATGCAGTCAGAAGGATTCAGACACTTGGAACAGAGCTGCCCGTCGCTGTTGTCAGAGCTGCTGGAAACAGTTGCGTCAGTAGATGAGAAGTCGAATATTGGATCTCGTAAGAAAAGGAGTGGAAGCAGTATCTTTGGCCTAGATTTAGCAGCAGATGGCGGAGTAGCTGAATCTGTTAATCCTAATAGCAGGCGCCTGCGTAGGCAGGTCTAGTGCATTGTTATTCTCATTAACAATTTGCCATAAAGGCAGGGTGAAATACGCTGAAAACTTTAGTCGCATTATCATGTTTATATTAGTTAAGCTTGTCTTTGTTTGTTAGTTAACCATTTTAAAATGATCCAACGCTTTGATTACAATGAAATTCTGTTTCTAATAGTGGAATGTTTTTCTCCAGTCAGCCTCTTTAGTGTAGGCAAGTATGTGCTTGCATTTGCACAAAATTAAATAGCGTTGCGTAAAAGAAAGAGAAATACTTGGATGATTTCATAGAAAGAGTTTCATACATATTTGTTGATGGCAAAATTGCCAGTAGCAGGCAGGCCATACTGAGACAAAAGACTGTCCAGCATCCATCCATCCAGGCATGCATGTTTTTGTGCATCAATTCTTAATTGCTTGTTTTCGACCAACACCACAAATTTGAGTTTTCTTTATTATTTTGTTTTGCTAATTTTAATATAAGTGGTGCCCTGCACTCTGCAAGCGTGTCATATCCCACGGGACAGGAATTGGGTTGACAGGCGATGCTTCTTCGTCTACTGAACTATTCGCATTCCCGTCAGTTTTAGTCTTTGGGGAAGGAAACAAGGGTGTGAATGTACGTACACCCGGATGCAAAGTTGAAGCTTGTTTTGTTGAATACAAAGTTACAAAACCTCCAAATAATCATTACTTAAATGTTCTAAATCAGGGAAATCTTTAGCAAGGAGTTGTACGGTGGACTAAATATGGCTTTTGAAGTGAAGAAATGATGAGAGCAGTATCCAACAAGTCGATTGAAGGGGCGAGTTGATATTCTTAAATTCGACTTCTTGTCAATATAACACCAACCAAAGAAAGACAACTCTTGATCTAAAGATATATACTTACTATATTGGATGAAGCTCTATTGAACACATGCTATCGGACATGGTTGCCTATCGAGTATGTCAATAATAAAATTTGTCTTTAATGTAGTGTTCTTTAAAAGTCTTTCAAGTCATAGGATTATTTAGAACGTGACAATAATGATCCACAAAAAAAATTCTTGTATGATGCATATTCAATTATGAGAGTACCTTGTTTCATGGGTACTAATACAATGTAGACCAACAACATATATGAGGGTTCTTGTTGGGAATGGTTAAACTGAAGGACCTTGACAGAAATTCTATACTTGGGTATCATGTCGGTTGTCAAATTTGGAATTTACTTGGTTAAGTAGGTGTAAGACTAATTTTATACAACTCGGCTCCATTAGGTATCTCGTCCCCCACTGTGCTTTGATTTATTTTTAGATTTCAAGAAAAATACCTAAAATGAAATTTTGGGTATAATCTGATTACAAAAGGGATCTCTGAGTTCCAAGAAATGATAGAGAGATGAATATTCAATATCTTTATAGTATCATGACTAATGAGTCGGTAAGGCAGGATGACTAAAGAGGCGGAGAGTATTGGTCCCGAGTGACTAGAAAGTTTGAGATATATTCAACCCCCTCCCCTCCTCCCTGTTTCAAGAGCCTTTTTATGTCACTTCACTTGAGATCAAGAAATGGTATCAGAGTCGTTAACTTTTGAAACTAGAAATTTTCAAGCTTGAGGCGCTTGATCATTGATCATTTTATAAAATCAATTGCATATATATATTTTTAATCTTTAAGAACCTTCATCATGACTTTTTTAAAAATTGCTTATTTAAAGAAAACTATAATAATGGGAAAAGAATTGTTAAATGCACTCCAACTTTTGTTATAGACACTCTAACTCCCTTTTCATTTCATCAAAAGGACAAAATTAACTTCAATGCCAAAATATATAAAATTATTCCTCCCCATGTACTCTCATATATTGTGAGTCTTTAACCATACCAAGAACAATTCAATTTCCGTTCCAAAGAAAGCTAGGGCAAAACAACTTTTCATTTCAGTTTTCTCAATTTTTAAAGAAAGAATCATCAAGCAGTTGTTGCATTTGTGGTTCTTGGTGGCTTTTAATAATGACAAAAAAAGAACTTAACATGATTAAGAGGAGTTGGGTGAGACATTAAAACTTGTAAATTCATTGAGAAAATTTCACAGTATTATCAATCACTCAATCAACCTATTGAGGGGGTAAACTATTGGAAATCGGATGAAAGTAAAGTACGTGTGACGTACTTCCGGTGACAAATTCGAACAATACTCCTGCATTTCGAATTTCTCTAATCCGAGTTCGGACGAATGAGAAATTAAATGTTGAAGTTGTTATTTGAAATTTGTGGGTTACCATGAATTTCTTCTGATCCAACGGTGTAAAACGATAAAGAGTTAAAGTACACTACCCATTACGATCGATGGTCACGACCGTACGGGCTGTATTTATAACACACATGTGATTGGTCGTATTTATAACAGTCAAAACCGTTACAACCGTTACATGTAAGTCATTAAATTGAATTTAATGACATTTATGTGAGTCATTAAATTGAATTTGATGGTTTTTATGGGCCCTCTTGTTTCTAACACCTATAGAAACCCCTCGAATGTTCTTTTCTTCTTAAGTGCGAATTAACAAATCCCCTTCATCTTTTGTTCATTCTCTCGAGTTTTGTTATTCCGGGAATTACAAAGTTGAGAGTTGAATCATTCTGGTTATTGAGAGTTCGAAACAGGGTTTCGTTCCTGGGTCTCGAGATTTGAAGTGGTTCTATCCCAAGAAGAATCGTTGTATCTTAGGACACAATTGTTCTAACCCGTACTACCTATAGCAGGGCTATAGCAGGGTAATATTGTGTTAAGGATAGACTGTTTACGCTCGCCTCAATTTCAAATTGCATATCCATTTTTCACATTCAATTTTACCAACAAACTTAACATAATATTTTTGATGTGAGTAAAATGGGTCAAAAGTTGGTGATTTGGAATCACGATGTATGGATCTAAAAATCTATCACTGTTTTATGAATTTCTGATCGGATTAAAAATTCTAAAGAGAAAAATTTATTTGGAATGAGTTTTTAATTAAATTGATGTTTCAAAAAATTAATTGTAATTGGGCCAACAAAAGTTGAAAAATAAATTTTGCAAATTATTGATTGGATAAATTAGACACAGCCATTGGGATATGTGGTGGCGTTTGGGCTGTGGCAAACTCACCGTCATTACCCACTTTCGACGACGCTAGAAACACTGGCGTTAGACGGCGGTAAATGCGCCGCCATGTTTGTGGCTGAGCTGGGGCAAAGCACAAATAAAAGTGCTAAGCGGATAGGCACTGGGCTTGGCCCAGGCGAGTGTTAGGTATATGCCCTAGATGCCAATGAGGACAAATAGATTGTATAGGGTATTCAATTAAGTTGTACAAACTGATAATTAATAAAGGCAATTATTATTCTGTTCATCTAAAACTTTATGTCATCAATAAGTATTGAACAAACAGTCCTTGTGTATCGAGGTTGACTCTTCGCCCTTTATGAAATAAAGATGTGGCATGGGGAGAGTCTTATTCCTGATCACTCAAAAAGGTTCGCAAGTCAAGGAACCTTAATTGGGCATTAAGATTCGACTTGTATGACACATGCTCAGACAAGGAGTGTTAGTCGAACACTACGGGATAGTGAGACATGTGTCATAGATATATCAATGGAATTGATATATTCGAACACGGCTCGCAGTAATCCGATCACATGGGTATTTACTCGGTGTCTGTCAATGATTGGATTACTGACCATAATAGTATGCGTGGGCCTTAGATCTGAGGGTTCATGATCAATGTGCTTGTACTGTTGAATCTGTTACTAGAGTAGTTAGGCCCAACTCACCCTTTGGTGGGGCCGACCTTGAAGTGCAATCTCAATGAGTCAAGTAGCAGTTGTTCAGTCATCGCCAAAATGGGATTCACTGTCTCGATAGTGAACGAAAAAGTATCATGTGCAATCATATGCATATGATATAAGTCTTTAGCCAAAGCAATGAAACTAACCCATGTGGGACATGGAGGGTAGTTTGGTAATTTCATCATGATATGATTACATGCATAGTATCAAGTTTAGTGAGTTTGATATAAACCATGATTCTCACTTGATCACGATACGTCAGTGAAGGGCTTATACGCATATGGTATTTATGGTCCAGAGGTTCGTAAATGATCCGTTCATTTCGTACTCAATTGAGTTACGATATGAGTTCACGGGATTAGTTAGGTGACACTCACATCATTTGGTAATTCCTCCCATTGCCAATTGAGACGAACCTAAAGAGTCGCGCTATAAGAAACGAACGGGATGTCTTTTGTGTTAATCTTTTAGAAAGATATAATTAAATGAACGCATTGATTTATTGGTTAAATCAATGAATTAAATTTTTAATTTAATAGGATTAAATTAAATTATTTAATTGGAGAATTAATTAAATGAAATTAATTAATTATTTAATATGTATTGGAATTTAAATAGGATGTAAATTAAATACATGTTAAAAGGTGGGCTAAGTTGAATGGGCTAACTTAAAGCCCACCCACGTCCATGTGGAGCCCTAGGAGGCATCCACTTGAGGAGTTCTAGAGGATTCCGACTTGTTTGTTAAGTCAAGGAGTTATGAGATAACTCCAACACTTAAAGTGATAACAGAACCTTAGTTGCATAACACACAAAAAGAAGAAAATCCTCCTACCTCCAAAATCTCGCCCTTACCATCCAGCACCATAGTCGAGGGAGTTTTTGGAGATCTTTTGAAAGTTCGTTTCGCGTGCATCTTTAGAGACAAGAGCTCTAGGAGTTACTGTTACGCGAATAATTATTACGAAATTGATAAGGTAAATCTATTTCGTTTAGTTTTTGGAAAACTATTAAAATTCATCAATCCAGTTAAAGTGATCCATATTTAGGAATCCAAATTTTTTTAATTCCACTGTGTTTTTACTCCGATGGATTCCTAACAGCAAGTTGTTGGCTAATTAAAGCCATTCGATGGGCTTGGACCAGTTCATTGAAGCCTAACAAATATTATGTTGGGCTGGGCTCAATGAATAAGACATAGACTCAACATATTTAAGTTTAAAATGAGAGTGGGTTTGGGCCAACAGATTTTATTTGAATTAAATTGGGTTGGACACAATTGAATTTTAATTCAAATGGGTTTTAATTTATAATAAGTTAAATTTCATTTAATTTATTTTAAATTAAATCGAATTTTATTAACTTGGATTTAATCATTGAATTCGTTAGCCCATGGAAATTAAATTGGATTTAATTTTATTTCGATTAAATTAGTTTTAATCTTCTCATGGGAATTAAATTTGATTTAGTTTCAATTTGATTAAATAGGATTTAATCTTTTCCATGGAATTAAATTGGATTTATTGGAATTAGATTTATTTTTGTCATGGAATAAATTGGATTTAATTTCACTTTGATTAAATTGGATTTAACCATCCTATCAAAATTAAATTGGATTTAATTTTATTGTAATAATTTTGGATTTGACTATTAAATAAATTAAATTTATTTTAATGTGACCAAAATGATGGCGCTAGGAGCACCGCTGCTCATCGGAGATAGCAATGTTAGACGCTGCAAAATGCGTCACCGAAAGTCGTTGGTCTTATTTATCCCTAAAATAACCTCAAGGAGATAAGGGGTTTTAATCAATTCTGGTGTATTGCAGAATTGTGGGGGAGAGAGGCGATCCTCTCAGTAAACTACATTTTGGAAAGTAAGAGTGAGACTCCGTATGAAATGAGGAAATATCACAATCCTTTATACTTAAAAAGTGTAGGGGGTTTGGATAAGGTAAAAATACCAAAATCCAAACAAATCAAGATATGGTCAAGGACTATTGATTGCATATTGGATATGCCCTTCATAGCGTATCTCGTACATAAAGTCAGAAGATTCTGATATTTATGAAGGCAAAATCATAGAATATAGAATCATTGTCCTTTTCGAGGATACGATAATGCTAACTGGATATCTGACACAAATGACTCTAAGTCCACGAATGGTTCTGTTTTACCATCGATGGAGGAGCAGTGTCATTGAAATCATCTAAATGAACTTATATAGCTCGACGTCATAATTCATAGCTTTAGATAAAAGTTGATGGAAAAGCTGAGTGACTACATAATGTTTAGAAGATGTTTTCTCGTGGAAAATCCAGTGGCCCAAAGTCTGATACATTGTGACAATCAGTTGACAAATCAGAAGGGCATAGAGTAGCATGTAAAATGGTAAGTCTAGACATGTTTGTCGTAGGTACAATACCACTAAGCAGTTGATCTCTAACGAGATTATTTCCATTAATTATGTGAAATCAAAAGAGAATATTGTAGATCCTTTGACAAAAGGATTGCCTATCAAATATACTGCCTATCAAGAGGAATGAGATTAAAGACTGCAAATTAAGAATGGACACAGTGGTAACCCAACCATGTTGACTGGAGATCTCAAGATCTTGGTTCAATGGGACAACTAAGTTGTAAAAATTCACACTTAAGTGTTCAATAAACTCTAAACCCATTGCCCAGGATAAAAAAAGTGCAACCTACAAGTTGCAGTAGAGGTTAAGCCGGGCTTTTAATGATTCCTATACTGTGTAAATAAAGTGGAATATGGCAGGATACTCCTAAATAGGAAGTCACCTATGTAAGTGTTAGGTGTCGGCCGCCTCAATATTGAGTAAAGTGTAAACACTTAAGAATCCAAGATGGAGTGCCATGACCAAAATGGACCCAATAGTGAGAACAAAATCTGTTTGAGAAACTATGGTGTGAATATCATTGTTTTGGTTACAGGAACGACTGAACAATTTAAGACACCACGTTCATTGGGCAGCCTAGTAAATCCAATGATATTTCACTAAGAAAGGTTCAAAACCAAAATCTACCTCTTCTGATGCCATAGTCTTTCACCTGAACTCTCAAAGTGTCTGCATGTTTAATTTCATTTGTGTAGGGGATTACTTCTGGTAACAAACTCGAACAACACGTGTGAATTTCGAATTTCTTTAATCCAAGTTCGGACAAATGAGAAATTAAATGTTGAAGTTGTTGTTTGAAATCTGTGGGTTTGTCGTGAATTTCTTCTGATCCAACGGTGTAAAACGATGAGGAGTTAAAGTATACTACCCATTATGATCGATACGATCGTACGGACTGTATTTTTAACACACATATGATTGGTCGTATTTATGACGGTCAAAACCATTACAACCGTTACTATTGAGAATCCTGGTATCATGCGTAGTGGAAAATAAACATCTTCGGATTCCTAAAAGCCACGATCAATTTGTGAATTTTCGTTGATTTTAACATAAAATGAAGAACATTAAAAACTTACCTTTTGCGTGTTCTATTAATCCTCACAAATCTTTAACGGTCCACTTGTTCCATCTCTAGATCATCACGCAGGAACGAACTTTGAAAATCTTCATCATCATCTCCCATGAGGCGGCTGGGCAGAGACAATATGAATCCCTTTTACTGTCTTGTATTTTTGGAGGAGGATTTTGCATATTGATTATTGTTATTTTCTAGCTTGTGTTGGAGGATTTAATTGTTAGGAATCCTCTAATGCGAAAAACGCAGCGGAAGAAATTTTAGGATTCCTAAAGTCAAATCACTTTAACGTGGTTTGATGATTTTCAAGAGTTTTCCAAAAACTAAACGAAATTGATTACCTTATCGATTTCGTATTTTGAATTCGCGTAACAACAACTCCTTGAGCTCCTGTCTCTAAAGATCCACACGAAACGAGCCTTCCAAAGATCTCCAAAAATCCCTCTTGATGATGGTGGACGGCTAGGGCGGGATTTTTGTGTGATAGGATTCCTTCTCTTTTTGTGTGTTATGTAATTAGGGTTACAATAACTTGTTACCGTTAGAGTTAGCTTATAAAGACATCATGTTCGTTTCTTATAGTGCGACTCTTTAGGTTCGTCTCAATTGGCAATGAGAGGAATTACCAAAGGATGTGAGTGTCACCTAGCCAGTCCCGTGGACTCACATCGTAACCCAATTGAGTACGAAATGAATGAATCATTTATGAACCTCTGAACCATAAATACCATATGTGTATAAGCCCTTCACTGACGTATCCTGATCAAGTGAGAGTCATGGTATATGTCAAACTCACTAAACTTGATACTGTTCATTTAATCATAGCATGATGAAATTACCAAACTACCCTCCATCTCCCACATGAGTTTGTTTCATTGCTTTGACCAAAAACTTATAATTTCATATGCCTACGATTGCACAGGATACTTTCTCGTTTATTATCGAGACAGTGAATCTCATCTTAGCGATCACTGAACAAGTGCTACTTGACTCATTGAGATCGCACTTCGAGGTCAGCCCCACCAAAGGGTGAGTTGGGCCTAACTACTCTAGTAACCGATTTAATAGTACAAGTACATTGATCGTGAACCCTCAGGTCTAAGGCTCACGCATACTATTTTGGTCAGTAATCCAATCAATGACAGTCACAGAGTAAATACTCATGTGATCGGATTACTGGGAGCCATGTTCGAATATATCAATTTCTGATATATCTATGACACGTGTTCTCACTATCCCATAGTATTCGATTAGCACTCCTTGTCAGAGCGTGTGTCATACAAGTCGAATCTTAATACTCAATCAAGATTTCTTGACCTGCGAACCCTTTTAAGTGATCAGGAATAAGACACTCCCTGTGCCACTTCTTTATTCCATAGAGGGCGAAGAGTCAACCTCGATACACATGGACTATTTGTTCAATACTCATTGATGCCATGAAGTTTCATATGAACAAAATAATAATTGTCTTTATTAATTATTAGTTTGTACAACATAATTGAATACCTTTGTCCTCATTGGCATCTAGGGCATATACCCATAACCACACATCCTACTAGGCCTATTGGACACCCCATGTGGGCTAAATTGACCAAGTCAACTTAGTCTACTTAATTTAATCATATTATATTTAATCCAATTTAAAAATATAGATTAAATTAATATTCTAATTTAAATATTTAATTAACCTAGTTAATTAACTATTCAAAATAATTAAATTAATTTACCATTGTTTAATCCAATTAAACAACCAATTAAATTAATTCGTCCTACCAAAGGACAAATTACCAAAATGCCCTCCAAATACAAAACTATGATTTCTCGTCTATTCCTTTATAGAGCGACTCTCTAGGTTCATCTCGATTCATAATGGAAGGATACCAAAAGATATGGGTGACACCTAGCCAACACCGTGGCCCCACATCATAGCCAACCGAGTATGAAATGACTATGTCATTACAAACATCTAGATTATGAATACTGTATGAGTATAAGCCCTTCACTGACGTATTCCAATCGAGTGAGAGTCATGGAATAGGTCAAACTCAAAGGACTCGATGCTATGCTAAGAATCATAGTAACATGAGATTACGGAACTACACTCCATCTCAAATATGATTAGTTCATGAGCTCTGGCCAGAGACTTTTAATCTCATTTACCCATGATGGCATAGGATACTTCTCGTTTACTTTTGAGATAGTGAATTATATCTTGGCAATCATTTCACAACTGCTACTTGCCCATTGGAATGCACTTCGAGGTCGACCCCACCAACGGGTGAATTGGGCCCAACTACTCTAATGACAGAACCAACATCACAAGCACATTGTGACCGTGATTCCTCAGGTCTAAAGCTCACTCATACTACCACAATTAGTAATCCAATCATTGACAGTCAATAAGTAAAGACCCATGTGGTTGGATTACTATGAGTCATGTTCAAATACACTAATCCCATCAATATATCTATGACACAAACTCCCACTATCCCATAGTGTTCGACTGACACTCCCTGTTAGAGCATGTGTCATACAAGTCCGCACGAATCTCAATGCCCAATTGGGATTCTCCGACTTGCAAACCATTTTAGTGATCAAGTATCAAACCCTTCTAGTACCTATCCCTTTAACTACTATAAGGAATGGAAGGTCTGCCTTGACACACATGGACTTGTTGTTCATTTAAGAATTGTAGATGTCATCAAGACTTATATGATCAACATACTAAATGCCTTTCTATTAATAAAGGGTTGTACAATTTAAACTAGTGCCTCATATTCTATCTCCTCGTTGACATCAAGGGCACTTTTCTAACAGTTACATGTGAGTCATTAAATTGAATTTAATGACTTTTATGGACTCTCTTGTTTCTAACCCCTATACAAACTCCTCAAATGTTATTTTCTTCTTAAGAGCGAATTAACAATTCCTCTTCATCTTTTGTTTATTCTCTCGAGTTTTGTTATTCCGGGAATTACAAAGTTGAGAGTTGAATCATTCTCGTTATTGAGAGTTCAAAATAGGGTTTCGTTCGTGGGTCTCGGGATTTGAAGTGGTTTTATCCAGAGAAAAATCGTTGTATCTTGCAACACAATTGCACCAACCCGTACCACCTATAGCAGGGCTATAGCGGGGCAATATTGTGTTAAGGATAGAGTGTTTACGCTCGCCTTGATTTCAAATTGCATATCCATTTTTCACATTCAATTTTAGCAACATAAACGAGCCGGGTTGAGTCGAGTTTGCATAAAATTTACTAGCTCGAGCTCGAGCTCGATCTATATAAAACAACATATGATTATTAGTATACATACGTAATATAATTGAAATCTAAATAATTTAAATTTATAAAGATTGTGTGCCGGCTCATGATATCTCAACAGATAAGAAAGCTCGAACTTAACTCCACAAAAAACTCAAGCTCGAGCCGGATCGAATTTAAATGCAGTTGGTAATTTTGTTTCTTAATATTTCTCAACTCTTTTCATCTTTGGATTTAGATTTTGTTGACTCTTAAAAGCAAAACTTAGAGTTTTGTTCAATGTGTTGCTTGATATGTTATTTAAGTTTAAAATAATTCAAAATACTGCCAAGATTTTATCATATTAATAATATTGTTAGTTGATTATATATTCTATATCACTACATTTTATATGTGTCATCTACTAAATATCAAAAACAAAAAAGAACCCCCAAAAAGGGAAGATAATTCAGTAATGCTTCATTAAAATCCTTAATAAAATGAATATATTTGTCATAAAAAATTTTATATTCTACAATGTTGACATTCTGGTATATTTGTTTAAATGAAAAAAGAGTTGGAGTGCCTTTAACATCTCCCTATTAAGAAATAGATGCATTTGCATATCTTAGCACCACTTTCGACAAGATATCTACAACTATTAAAGGATATATAAAGATTGTGAAGGAAGGATGTTTTAGCAACTATATTTGGAGGTAAAACATGAGTTGAAAAGTCAAAGATAGAATGAAGATAAGAAGATAGAAAGCATGCCAACTTGGACATGTTTCTAAGAGTAATTTTTGGACATTACCACCTCTATGAACTTTTTTCTGACGTTCAGAAATTTTGGCTATGTTTGTTTTTATTTTGGAGGGTGTTTTTGATGAAAATTTTGGTGAAACATTTTATTGAGAGTTGTGTATTTTGGTAAAAATGTGTTTGAATTAGCTATTTTGAAGTAATATTTGGATGGTTTTTTGGTAAAAATGTGTTTGATTTTGTTTTCAGAGGGAACAAAAATCACTGTATCAGTCAAATCATGTAAGTTTTTGTTTGAAAAGGTAATGTTAAATAATTGGCTAATGATTAAAAATATATTATATTATAAATTTTTAATGATTATAATATATATAATAATAATATTATACGTATATATTTATGTATTGTAATTGGTGTGTATATATATATATTATCGTATACTCATTACAATATATAGTCATATAATATAAATTATCTATAAACATAATATATAGAATGTATTGTATGTATGTAACACATATATAGTATATTAATAATACATATGTGTACACATATAATATAATATAATAATTAATCGAAGTATTTCTATGTATATAATCATGTATATGTATATATAAGTGTATATTATTGCGTACATATAAAAATGTGCATATCTAGGAAATATATATGTATATTAATCTTTTAAATTTATTTAAAATATAATATCTAATAATATAATATAATATATATAGCTACATATATAATGTATGTCTATATATAGTTGTATACATATATGTTTATTTATATATGTATACCATGAATGAAAAACCACATGTGAACATAATCGAATACTTACAAAATTTACTAACTAAACTAAATAATTGAACCTAAGTCACATAGAGCAGGAGCGGGAGCGTAGAGCGATAAAATTTAAAAAAAATTGAGAGCGGGAGCGCCTTAGAGCGTATTTAATATAAATATATTTTAAAGATCATCTTGTCATATATCTCACATGTTATTATAAATTGTTCAGTCAAATTATCTTTAAATATTATTTTGATAAGATTATCTCATAGTAAAATAAGTATTATGTATACGTACACATACATAATTTTACAATATTAGAAGTATATTATGTATTTATTATACATGTATATATACATATAAATTTGCATAATATATATATATATATATATGTATTTAATGTGTACAAAATAATATTATATACATCTGTATATAAGTATATACAAATATTTAACAATATATATTATTCATAATGCTAACATCATACAAGATATATATATATATATACACACACGCGCACACACACACATGTAAATATACATTATACACATGTATATGCATATGTTTATACAATACATAATATATAATATATGTATCTATATTTACGTATACATATACATATACATAGGCATAAAAATTAATATGTATTTGTATATTATGATATGTGCATCAGTATATAGTTATATATGCATACATAAAACGTCAACATAGATATTAGTATTATTCATAATATATATATATGATACATATAAATAATATATATACATACGCCAATATACATAATATATAATATATACATATATTATATGTACACATCTACGTTATATACCTATTATATATAAGAATATATACATATAATACTATATATATGTGTGTGTGTGTGTGTGTGAGAGAGAGAGAGGTCTCTCTCTAACCCCCAAAACAGGGACAAACTGTTTTGGGGGTGTTTGGCCAAACATGGGTTTCCATGTTTGGCCAAACTATTCTGGTCCAAACAAGTTTTGCGCTGGGTTTTTGGTCAAAACTTAGCCCAAAATAGAAACAAAGCCGTAATTATTTTGGTCCTATATATTAGGGAATGACAACTTTGGGACAATATCTTTTTCAACTTGTAATTAAATCCTTTAACTTTCAATTTTGTGAGAATTTCAGTCCTTAGAGTGGCAATTTTAGTCCTTCTCACTGAACTTTTTAAAAAATTGGGGATTTTTTGGATTTTGGAGGGGAAAATGGATTTTTAAATGATTTTGGAGGAAAACTAGGACTTTTTCTAATATTATATATATAGAGTTATAGTTATAGTTATGTATATAGGTGTTCACAAATTGACCAAACCAACCGCAAACCAAAATTTCGGTCGAAATCGAAAACCGAACCAAAAAATTCGGTTCGGTTTTCGTTTTTTTTTGGCCAAAATTCGGTTTTTGGTCGGTTCGGTTAACCGAAAAACTGATTTTTTTTTAAATATAGTATAATATAGACCAAAAACTATAAAAAATGTGTTTCCTAATGATAACTTATAGGAAAATAAAGAAAATGAATTAAAATTAGTCATAATGAAATTTCAATTATTTATTTATATCTAATTTATTTATACCGAAAAACCGAACCGAATTGGTTCATTTTTTTAATTTCATTATGTCAATTTTAGTTGGCCATACTAAAGATAATTATAAATGTATGCATTCCAAAGAAAAAGTGAATAACAATAGCTAAAAAACTGTAACCAGTGAGATTTTTGAAAAAACACTACCAATTTTTTTTTTTCTTTTTTGGTTTTAACCGAACCGGGAAAAAATCGACCGAACCGATCTGTTTTTTAATCGAACCGAATAGAACCTGTTCGGTTCGGTTTCAGTCCGGATTTTTGGAAAACCGAAATTTTGGTTAACTGAAAATCTGGTTCGGTTCGGTTAAA
Source organism: Buddleja alternifolia (assembly GCA_019426215.1). NCBI lineage: Eukaryota > Viridiplantae > Streptophyta > Magnoliopsida > Lamiales > Scrophulariaceae > Buddleja > Buddleja alternifolia. The sequence continues at coordinate 24,354,104 of CM033395.1, read as the reverse complement.
AATCCGACCGATGAACACCCTAGTTATGTAAACACACAACACACTCACAACAACAACATTCAAATAATAATATGCAATCATTAATGATTAAACCTAGCAATTTTTTTTATTTTTCATACTTATTTATCAATTTTTGTTTATTAATTAAGACTCACAATTTCAAAGTATCTCAAAATAATATAAGTTAATATTATTTAATATCAATGATTGTATATAATAAATGTATATGTATGTAAATATATTTTAGTATATTTGTATTTTTGCAAGTTTATTTTTATATTGTGCATCTCAAATGGATGCACAATAATTATTCCCCCACCCTAAAAAAAAATAAAAAAATAAAAATCAGCAAAAGCTCAAATTTTCCCTAAAAAATTCGAAAAATCCCTAATCTGTAGAATTTTTCGGCTCGAAAGACCGAATTACCACTCTAATGATAAAATTATCACAAAATTGAAAGAAAAATGACGTAATTATAAATCGGAAAATATACTATCCAAAAATTGCCAACTAGGGGTGTTCGTGGTGCAGTTTCGGTTTTTTTTACTAATTTGAAACCGAATTGCCAAGTGCGGTTTTTTGGTAGAGAAATCTCAAATTGCCACTTTGAAAAATAAAACCAAGGGTGCAGTTTTGGGCGGTTCGGTGCGGTTTGGTGTGGTTTACATTTTTTATCTAACTAAAAATAAATATTTCAGGATATTTGCATAAAAGTGTCATTTTTTAAACATCACCTAACTAAACCTAATAATAATATTTCACAAAGATAAAATTTATGCTTAACAAAAATTATTTATCCAAAAACTACATAACATAATCAAAACTTCGCAAAAACTTAAAATATTGAACTAAGTCGTCCTACTAAACAGTCCATACATAATAATGAAATAGCCTACAAGACTTAAACGAAAACAATACGAAAGTTGGTCTACAAGGCTAAAATAAAATAAGAGAAATACAAATTTTTCGGTACTTTTAACTTACAAAACAACCTATTAATAGTTAATATTTATAATATAAAAATAAATATATAAAAAAATGAAAAAGCTCGCTAGCCTTTTGAAAGTCTTAGAAGTCACAGACTCAATCTTTTAGAATGAAACTTGTTTTCTTGTTCTAATATTAATCATTTTTAGTTTCATGATTAAGAATTTAAGATGAATATGAATTCAGCTTTTTAATATAATTTAATTTGTACCGATAATTTTTATTTTGAATTAATATAAAATTTTAATTTTATCTACTGTCTCCAATTGAAAATGAAATTTAAATTTATATTTTCGTCTCTAAACTCACCTCAAATTTATAAGGTTGAGACGAGATATGTGTTATACGTGCATAATAAGTTATCGAGAAATTATCTCTATCAAATTATAATTCAATTAGAACATATCATCTATAACGCAATAATCAAAAATCAATTAAATAACATTTTGAAGTACCTATTTTAATTTGTCTAAAGTTCAAAAAGATATTATATTTGTAGTATATAAATTTGTATATTTAAGATTTCATTTATTTCTCCAAGTCCATGCTTCAACAAAATATGGACACGCATCTTGGGTGAACACTTCAATAATTTTTATATACTTTTAATTGGTCCATATTAGATAGAAACTCATTCTATTTAATTATTTATTTAATCTATCATGCATTTAGAGTTTAGGGTTTAGAGTTCATGGTTTAAGGGTTAGAGCTTAGAGTTTAGGGGTTAGGGCTTAAGGTATCAATCTATAGAGATGTTCATCAATTCGGTTCATGTTATTTGATATATCTAATCTAGTATTACTTTAATCCTAATTCAAAATGAATAATTAGTTATAGTAAATGAAATTTAATTCTCAATATCAATTTCTGATTAAATAACAAATTCATAATTTTCATGTAAAATAATGAATAAATGTTTAGAAAAATAAAAATAAATATGTATATAAATATACATATGTATAAATATAAATGAATAAATGTTTAGAAAATAAAAATAAATATGTATATAAAATAATGGCAGTTTTGCGGTTCGGTTTGGTGCGATTTTGGTCCAAAACCATTACCAAACCAACTTTGCGGTGCGGTTTTCATTAAAAATTGAAACCACGGTTTGTGTAACGATTTGACGAAAACGGTTTGGTGCGGTTCGGTGCAGGCGGTTTCAGAAAATTGTTGCCCCGCCCTATTGCCAACCCCTCTAATATAAATAGGACCAAAATTTCAATTTTCCCTTTTTTATATATCATTTGTATAAGTTTTTATTTGCGTTTTTCAAAAACAATTCCTATTCATGCTGCCTTCCCTCCTTCGATCACGGAAGGAGGAGCGAGGCGAAACAATGTCGTTTTAAGCCATTCCGGTTGCAACTCCTCTTCCTGTATTCCCTCTCTCTCTCTCTCTCTCTCTATTTCATTGAATTCATTCTCAAGCTAACTTCACAACATTTTACAGTACACGCAGTTCTCTCAGAAATGAAGGGAATCACCAATTTTAATGGCGGAGGAGCATCAAATATCTGCAAATTCGCCACTTTACTCAAAATCTCCGGATTTGTGTTAATTTCAGTCATTTTCTTCTTCTTCGGTAAGCATTTCTCAGATGGCTCTTATCAGCAGCTCATTTTCTTCGCATCTCACCAAAACCCTGAATCCCAAACGACGCCGTCCGTTGCCCTCTCTCCTAATCTCAACAAATCCTTTAACGACGACACCGTTTCATCCCAACAACAACGTCAAACCCTGCCTCCGATTTCTTCTTCTCCTCCTGCGTTGCAGAGGATGGGGATGTTGGATGAGGATGGAAGGATGACGGATGATTTTGAGGTGGGGGAGTATGAATATGATCCTAAATTGGTGGACAATTGGGCGGAAGTTAATGTGAGTGATGCTGCGACGAGGAGGGATAATGGGGTTAGGAGGATTAGGGTTAACAAGTTCCCCATTTGTCCAGAGAGTATGAGAGAGTATATACCTTGTTTGGACAACCAGGAGGCAATTCTGAAGTTGAATTCCACGGGAAAAGGGGAAAAATTTGAGCGGCATTGTCCCGAGAAGGGAAAAAAGTTGAATTGCGTGATCCCTGCTCCTAAAGGGTACAGAAGTCCCATTCCCTGGCCCAGAAGTCGCGATGAGGTAACACCGTGTTTCTTGCTTGAATCTAACTTGTCTTTTTTTATGTGTTTTACAGTTTACTCTAATTCTTCCCTGAATTTTAAAGGTGATGGGTTTTAGTGTGTCAATATTTTGATGATGTTGAATTTGTTTTTCAACTGGAATATGAGTACATGTTCATTTTTAGAGGTTGGTTTTACTTGAACATTCCTTTCATGTAATCCTGGTCAAATTGGTATGTCTTGAGGTCTGATTCTAATCTAAAAAATATATGAAACAGAGGTCATTCAGCAGAAATATTATAACGTAGAAATCAAAATGCAGTGATGACTTTGAGCTATTGGTCTGCTTTTTTCTTTTGTATGTGTGGTGATGAAGTGCTATTGGGCATATTATCATAAGAAGTTTATGGTATTTCTTTTTACCTCTTGTTGTGTGCGCTATACAGGTTTGGTTTAGCAATGTTCCTCATGCTCGTTTGGCTGAAGATAAAGGTGGTCAGAATTGGATTACAGTTGACAAGGACAAGTTCAAATTTCCTGGAGGCGGCACGCAGTTTATCCATGGCGCAGATCAGTACTTGGATCAAATTGAAAAGGTTGTGTTATTAAGTGTAGCCACAAAATGTTGTAATCTATAAATGGGCTTTGGCCTAAAAGAAAAGAGATGCGGCTTTTGAAATCTTCTTTGCTGTCTATGTTGTCCAGATGATTCCTGAAATTGCATTTGGCCGACACACTCGAGTTGCTTTGGATGTTGGTTGTGGTGTTGCGAGTTTTGGTGCTTATTTACTGTCGCGAAATGTGATCACTCTATCTGTTGCCCCGAAGGACGTTCATGAGAATCAGATACAGTTTGCACTTGAGCGTGGCGTGCCCGCGATGGTGGCTGCATTTGCAACGCGTCGTTTACTTTATCCAAGTCAAGCATTTGACTTGATACATTGTTCAAGGTGTAGAATCAACTGGACTCGTGATGGTATGATTTCATTTATTATTTCTGTTTTATGTCAAATGCACTACTTTTGTGTCGTTAACTGATCCTGGACGTGAAATGCTTTTCTTGATTGTCTAAATTCCTGTACTGACTGTGGTAAAAGATTTAATCTCACTCACCCTGCCTGATATTATTTTAGCGAGATGTTGAATAAGTTTACTTAACTCTCAGTAGAACTTCCTTGGACAACTGGAATTCAATAGTAAACTTACATTTGTGCTTCTATTTAATGTATTTTTTCGTAGATGGCATTTTGCTACTTGAGGTCAATAGGATGCTCCGGGCAGGAGGATATTTTGCTTGGGCCGCGCAACCTGTGTATAAGCATGAAGCAGTCCTTGAAGAACAATGGGAAGGTAAATTCCTTAAATTGTTTTGTATAAATAACACACCCATTGATAAACAATTTATAAAATATCCACCAGTAGAGTCCTAGATGCTTGACTTATACTGTATCATATGTGAAAGAAGAATTATAATTTTTCTGCTGCTTGCCTAACTTTTTGTCAGTTCCTCCATACCTCATCTAATTTTTTATGTTATCACGCTGAAACTGCATATAGGAGACCGCCGGAATTTGAGTTGCATTTGCATGAACTAGGTTTTAGCTGCCATCTCTAACAGGAGCAAGTAGCAGTCTTTTGTTAGTCCAGTTTTTAACTTTTTTGTTATTCTGTTCCAGAAATGGTTAACCTCACCAGTCGTCTTTGTTGGACGCTTGTAAAAAAGGAGGGCTATATTGCAATATGGCAGAAACCCTTGAATAACAGCTGCTATCTGAGTCGCAAGGAATTAACCCTACCACCATTGTGTGAGCCTGATGATGATCCAGACAATGTTTGGTATATCGCCTTGCCGTCTGGTTTATTTATTATTCTATAATTATGAAAATGTAGCAATCTGCTTTATACCTGTTCAATGAAATAATCATGTTTATGCCAATAAACCTTCTTAGAGATCAATAGAGGTAAGGGGGAGCAGAGAGTCTTAATACAGTGCTGATGGGTCTAAAGTTTCATCTTTCGTGCTATATTCTATGCTTTCTGAACACTTAAGTTTGAAGGCTTATTAGGGCTGTTTGGCGGGTAAAATTGGTTACGGTATGACTCAGATTATGTTTTCTGGTAATTCATGCCTGAGGCTGTGTAAAGATCTTACTTTCAGGTTGCAACACCAGATTTGTGTCCCTCAATAATGTGAATGACAAATGAAATTCAGGCATTGTCCTTACCATGACCTTGAAGGTCCACTTACTAGATATTTTTGTGTTTGTTAAATGAGAGATACGACTAAAATTAAAACAACTGCATAGGAGGAATCCATTTTCTGTTGAGAATCACTATAGGGATTGCCACATGTTAAATATTGTTTATTTTATGTCGTGATTACCATTTAGAAGAGTTGTAAAGAGAAGTTTTCTTGATTCTCACAATTTTCCATTCCCAAATTATTTTAGGCATGTTGACTTGAAGGCGTGCATAACACGATTATCGGAGGAAGGATATGGTTCAAATGTTACAGCATGGCCCGAACGCTTGCAGAATCCTCCAGATAGGCTTCAGAGCATACAAATTGATGCTTACATATCAAGAAAAGAGCTTTTCAGGGCGGAATCAAGATATTGGAAGGAAATAATTGACGGCTATGTACGAGTTCTACGTTGGGATCAGTTCAAACTTAGAAATGTGTTGGACATGAGAGCAGGTTTTGGAGGGTAATTCCTTTTTCTTGTATTTATTATTCTTATTTTGTTATGCAGTAGTGAAAACAGAAAGCAGAACATACATCGTTTGGTTGTCTGTGCAGTCTTTTAGACAAACTTATTAATTCCTTTACGGGCAGTTTTGCAGCAGCATTAATTGAAAATCATATGGATTGCTGGGTGCTAAATGTTGTACCTATCAGTGGACCCAATACGCTGCCTGTCATATATGATCGTGGCCTTATAGGAGTTATGCATGACTGGTAAGAAAATTTATCAATCATTTCCTTCTTAATAATTATGCAACTAAGACTATTACTGATTGCATAGTTAATGGTCAATAACTCTTAATCCAATGTTTAGAAACCGATACCCGTACAGTAAGTGAGCATACTGGTTACTGGTTCAACCGGTTTAACTGGTTGGACCACTGGTTCGACCTGCATGATATCATCATGATGTTAATGTTTTGTTTAAGTTTTTGAAGACGTACATTAATGCAAATAATTACGAACAAATAAGAGTCAATGAACATGGAGAAGAAGTAGACAAATTCAGTTAGCTTTTATCAACATTTTCTTCAATTTGCTTCCAATATAAAGTAATCACATGATCAGTTCAATGCAAAGACTCTCTAGTTTAAGTTAGAACTTACTAACAAATAATTAAAGGCATGCATAAACATCCACCTTTTATTGATTCCTGTGATTCGGCCCCCCTTTTTTAACTTTGAATCAGAATACTTGACTAAACACATCAAAGTAACCAACACTGTTTACTTGAGTGCTTTGTAGGAAAAGGAAGCAAAGGGAAACCATCTTCACCCTTGGGTAATAATAGTTTACTAGAAACCGAAGCACACTCGATGCGTGTGCAAATAAAAAAAACTATGAAATATTTTGCATCAATAAAGATTATTTATTATAATTCAAGTGGAAAAACTTTTAAAACGTATATTGTTTGCCTTTCTAAATAAATATTGTTTCCGTTATATATAATTTGATATTGTCATATGATTCTTGTAAGGGATTTACTAAAACTATACCCTTTAACCAATTTATTTAAATAAACTTAAGTCAAAATTAAGAAACTTAGAAGTGAATAAAATTAAGGATAATGTCGTATGTTTTTACACTGCAAATTTAGCAAAGAAAATTCTGAAACTAAAAAACTCCATACATGTTTAGTTATGGATTAATTTGACCTCCAAAGAAAATAAGTGGATGTTTGCTATAAAGTATTTCAATATCCATTTTCTTCTAACCTGCGAAAAACAAAACTATCAGATCAGAAATAGATAACAATACAACATTTCATCACTGAGTTTCAATACATTTGCATATTTGCAGAACAATTCAACACATTCAAAGTCAACATATGAAAACCCACATATACATAATTTGGCCTCATTCAACACTCTGAAAAGTGCTGCATCAAGGAAATTACTCAATAAATCTCTCATTTTCCATGCCAAGTAAGATATTCATCTTGATTCACTATACAATTTTTTTCCTTCCCTAATTCAGTAACTTGTTCTATTTACTTCAATAATTCAATTCAGCTTGTTGCTCCGCTTTCTCTTTTCTCATCATATTCGTCCCGATCCCCATAAATATAACAAAGGAATCATACAAAACATTTTTATGTATAATTTAATACTATAACAAATATTCATTACAACCACTACTATTTTAATGGTAACAACCATATTGTACTATAAAATTTTAGTTAAGTAAATGTACACCCAGAGTACAAAAGTAAATGTACACCCAAAGTACAAAACTTAAAAGGCTTTAGAATTTTCTGAAAATAATTTAACTTAAAAAGCGTTAGAATTTTCTGAAAAATAATTTATGCTTGTTTACTACTGGAAATGAAATAAAGAAGACTGGGGGATCTTTTTTCTTCGCAAAATAAAAGAAAGGGAAAATGAATAAATTAAAATGAAAAATACGGAAAAGAAAAAGATAGGGATTTGAAAACACCATCATAAGGCCAAAGTCTAACCCTTGAAAAACAACCTTTACTTGCAACATCTGAAGTTATAGTCTCCTTCTGAATCATTTTTCATTCTCTCGAATCATCGCGTTCGTTTGTACCTATTTGCTCTTGTACGTTGCTGTATCAGGTGCCTTCAATTGTGTAAGGAAAACTATGTATATTTGCCAATGCCTCCTCTCAAGAGTAATATTAAGAAATCTGACAAAGCCAAAATCTAAGCAGGCTGAATTTGTATTCTAGAATGAGGTGTGTATTTGATTTTTTAATGTATAATTTTGTTAATTGAATACAAAAACCAGGAAATAAATTTAAGAGGCACATGAAGGATGAGGAGAAAGTGAATACAAAATTGTGTTATGCAAAGGAGAAAGAAACTGACGATTTGCATAAAAGGGATAATGGATGAGGCAGTTACCCATTGCCAGTTACCAACTTACCACCAACTCGGTTTTGTAGTCTTGCGGAAGTTAGCAGACGGAGTAAATGTTGGGAATAAACCCATGTGACAAAAATTAGGATGAGAGAGGGAGAGGTCAATAATAAGTAGTATAGATGTAAGAGAGTAGATCAAAAAACCCTTGACAGAAAACATTCTAAAAGAAAATGAGACCAAGGAGAAAGAGGGTAATATTCGATCCTTTGAAATCTTTACTAGGAGATCATTTAGTAAAGGAAAATAGCAAATCAGAGATCTATGAAATGCTGGCCTACAGATAGAAGTCTTGATTGGTTAAACATTCAACCTTTGACTATTGATTGTATCTTATTCTCAGATCTCGCTCGTATCTGAAAATCTTTGATTTGCATGCCCTAATGTTCATTCACATAATATGTCAAGTGAAAACTGCTCTAGGTTTCTTCAGTATTTGTTATTATTGAAAAGTGGTAAATGGTGCTTATGAAAGCTTGCAACTTTGCAGGTGCGAACCATTTGATACGTATCCTAGAACCTATGACTTAATTCATGCTGCTGAACTTTTCTCGGTTGAAAGAAAAAGGTATGCATTAGTTCTCCTCCATTTGCTTCATCTATAGTCTGTAACTTTCGAACTATATAATATTGTGTATGCTGCTTCTGAATGAAATTGTGGCAATACGTGAATAACTGCTGCTACAACGTATGCACATGTTTGTTTTATTTGCGTGCGGACATGTTTTCCCGATATACTTAATGGTTTCTCTGTCAGATGCAATATCTCAACCATAATGCTTGAAATGGATAGAATTTTGAGGCCCGGTGGGCGTGTTTATATTCGTGATTCTGTATCTATAATGGATGAACTTGGAGAGGTTGGAAGTGCTGTGGGTTGGCATGTTGCATTGAGGGAGACGTCTGAGGGGCCTCATGCAAGTTATAGGATCTTGACATGTGATAAGCCAATCCAACGGGCATGAAGAAGTTACAAATTGTGGAAAGTATATGTTGATAGATGGTGGTGATGTACTAGTAGAATGCAGGAACTAACAGCTGTGGCAGCTCCATTTATTAGTTAAGAGCTCTGGGGCTTGATACCGTCTTTCCGGAAGAAGATGTTTTCATAGTAAATCCTCTCTGCATATATTAACTTAAGTTACTGATATGAAAAGGATATATGCATTAAACTTTCTTGGTTCTTTACGCCTGGGCCGAGTCATGTAATTTATTGAATTTCTATTCTTTGTATTTTTTATAGCCATTTTGTAAGTAACTTTTGGAAAATGAAAATGGAAATGATATTATTCAATATTTGTTCATCTGCTCAAGCAATTTTCAAGCCATTTCATTCCATGTCTTCTGTTTTTTACTACCATCGAGTCAGTAATTCATTTTAGGGTTAATTGCATTTTGCCCCCTTGAACCATTCATCAAGTTGCATTCACTTCCCTGAACTATTCGGTGCAGCATTTACCCCCTGAGTTCAAAGGAAGAAAATACTAAGAGACATAATCCTACCTTTTCCCTTTTAATTAATTGTCCTCAGAATTTGAATGGCAAAACTGCCAATTTAGTCTTGTAGCTTTATGCTATTAACAATTTTAGTCCTTCACATTTTTTATTGGCAAAATTAGGACAGTAACTTTGTAAAAGTTGCAATTTAAGGACAATTGACACCGGAGTTGGGGAAATTGACCGGAATCTGAATTCAATTTGAGGATTTTTTATTTTTCGGTCAATTTTGGTGATGTGGACTATTGAGTTGCGGTGGCATAGAATAAATGCCACTTGGACTAGTTTTTGGAGGGAAAATAGAATAATTTGATTTTTATCATACAATTAATTCAAATAAATCGTAAAATTATTATTATATACAAAACAAAATAAAAAAATATAAGAAAACATTACAAATGTCTAACAAGCTAGAAATAACATCATATTATATTTTTAATTGATTTTTAAACCTTAAAATATTTCTGACAAAAATAGAATAATTTAAATACTTACATTATACGATTTGTTTAAATACTTAAATTTGCATAAATTCACAAATTTTCTTATGTTCAACCTATTGTGATAATAATATTTTAATTTATTGCTCAATGAGACTTTCTTATACAATATTTCAAATTAATTTTTATTTCTAATAAAATTATTTTTCGTTGGTTAAAAAAACTAAGAAAAGTTTAACATTTTAAATTACTATAAATAAATTCAACAAATGTGAGGATTTTCATATATAAAATCAGAAAATAGATTCAAATCAAATTTTCAAATATTAAACACTTTTAATTAAATAAAAAAAATACAGAAAAAAATGAAAAAAAAAATTTCATCTTTTCCAACCCTTCCTTCTTCCCCCGCCCGCCTGCCACCGATTGAAGTTCCACCTACTCCGATCCACAAAGCCGCCTCAACCCCAGTCCGGCAAGGCGGCGACGTTGCACCTACCCCATTAAATTCGCCCAACCCTACCCTGACTTCATTCTCCGCTACACATCACAAACTGACTTCAGTCGCCAGATGTACAAGAACTTCGCGAATCGAGATTAGCATTATGGTCAGCTTCAATCGCCGGTAGTGTAGGTGGTGGATTCGGCGGATGGATGGGCAGAAGATGGGGTGAGGGTTGGGTTTGGGGAAGGAGATACAACTTTTTTCTTTCTCTTTTCCTTTTCTTTTTTATAATTTTTAATATATTTAATTTAAGATATTGATTGTTTAAAATATTTTCAAATATAAGATTTTATTTTATTTTATGCAATTCCCACTTGGCACTTTTTTCCATGTTGGTAAGTTGGTGTCCACTTGGCATTTGACCATTTGCCAATTTCTTTCCAAGTGGCAAAATTGGTATCCAACTAAACAAATTGGCCGGAAAATAAAATATCCCCAAATTGAATTCGGATTCCGGTCAATTTCCTCAATTCTGATGTCAATTGTCCTTAAATTGCAACTTTTACAAACTTATTGTCCTAATTCAACCAATAAAAAACGTGAATGACTAAAATTGCCAATAACATAAAGTTACAGGACTAAATTGACAGTTTTGCCCAATTTAAAACACAATTACTCTTTTGACTTGGCACTTTCACAGATGATAAAAGTTCCTAACATTACCCTTGTTTTATAGAAAAGGAAATGTTAAGCCCAAAGTGATTGCCATTTTTGGAGAAATTCTAAGGTGGACTGGGTCCACCCTAACATCGTTTAATGAAAATTATTTAGGTGTTTTTATTATCTTTTTTCTGTATCAAATGGTGTTTGATGTACCCTTTGGATGTGGTGCATCTTAAAATCACCCCAATTTTGCCCACCATTAGCCCACTTTTGCTCAATATTTCACGGTCTTTTTTTCTTTTTTCTTTTAATTTCGCCGGAGGGATATTGGTTGAGACAATTCAAAGAACAAGCATCTAGAATCGTCATTTCAAGTTTGGTCAAGGATTTTGGCTGGTAATTTATGCTTTCGCAAAAATTAAGGTGCGGTTATAGTTTATAATACCTAAAATAAAAGTAAATAATCTCTTAGCCTTGTATTTAGTGTCTTAAAAATGACTAGCGATCGGAGCACACTCGATGTGTGTGCAAAGAAATAAAAGTGAAAAATAATTTTTTTAGAAATAAAGTGAAATTACTTGTTACAATTCAATGAAAAAAACTATAGAAAAATACACCACGCCTTTCTGAAATATAGGTATAACCTTTGCTAAGGGGTCAGGTATAATCTAGCATTGCATATGACTTTTCCAAAATATTCAAAGATTTAGTTTAATGAATATAGATATATATAATGAATGACATTATCTTTTGTTACCCTTCGTTTGCAACTCTAATATTTACACAAATATTCAAAATCTCCAACGTAACTTTACCCTTGAAAAATGAATAGAAAATAGTAATCAGTTACCAACAGAAATTTACTTCAGGAAGATGAGACTGTAGTTAACGAAATTATGTAAGCCTGCTTTGCATCAATTTATTACACATACAGGATGAAAAGAACTGCAACATCCAAAAAAGAACGAAAAGATGAAATTTTCCATGCCTCAAGGTTATTATATTAAAATCATGCTTTTTACCTAGAATTTTCAGATTGTATAATCTTTTAGAAGGAAAAAGGGTAATTTTGTCTAAAATAAAGGAGCAACTAGAAAGCTTTTGAAAAGTGAAAAGCAGACCACATCGGTGTGTTAACAGCAAGTTAAACTTCAAGGGGGTAAATGTTGCACTGGATAGTTCAGGGGGTAGATGCGATTTGTGAGCAATAGTTTAGGGTGCTTAAGTGTATTTATCCCTTAAATTTTATCTAATGATTGAATCAGTATTGCTCAAACGTCAAAATTACTATCAAAATTGGTGGAAATTCTGGTGTGGACCCATTCACATGACAAATAAATTACATTTTGTCACGTGAATTGTAGAAACTGGAAAAAGGAGTGACTAATCATAGTGTATGTATATACAAAAATAATTATATATATATATATATATGTGTGTGTGTGTGTGTGCTTATTTTCAACTATGAAGCACAAGTTACAAAACTTAGACGAACTTGAGTCTAATACATGTGGCTGTTTTGTCGGCAAAAGTCAGTAACGGAAGGCCTGGGCTCACCGGGTTAGAGTAGTTTGATTTTACTTGATTCAAGAATTACTGCTATTCCTTTTTATTAGTTAAAATAAAGATTTGCATTATGTTCTTCACTACAAGAAAACAGACAAAAGTTATATCCAACATCAAAGATGTTTCATTAGTACTTCATGAAATACACACAACGTTCTCCAAGGTGAATTACCGAGTTAAACATCAGCATTGCTTGAAAGCATAACAAAACATCAAATGATTATAAAAAAATAATACTGCTGTGGTCTGTATTATGTCCTTCATAGTTCATACGATGGTGAGCAAAAATTTAAGGCTAAGAGGGTGTTTGACAAAGTTTATAAGCTCCTTAAAACAACTTATAAGCCATTTGAGAGCTTATAAACTTTTACAAAGTGTTTGGTAAATTTTTTAGTAAATCAACTTATAAGTTTTCAAAATAAGTTGTCGGGGAAGGAGCTTATAAGCATCTAAAGAAATAAGTCAGGAACTTATTTTTTAACAGCTTATAAGCTCCAAAAATATCTTATAAGCACTACGAGCTTAGCCAAACACCCTCTAAGCCATCAAAACCAATTCAATCTACTTCAGATCTTGGCCTCCACACTTGCTGTTTGTGACTTGTAGATGCATTGACTGGTACCTTAGTTGTCCCATTCGGATGCTTATCTGTCCTTTTCTTCTGAGACTGCTGCTGTGAGTGTACGGAAGTTGGCTTTCTCTCTGGACCAGCCGTCTTGTGCCCATTTCTGCTGTGATTACTAACAGGTGTTCTTGATGTTAATTGATTGATTATTGGAGGTGGCATATATGTTCTAGTCATAATCCGTGATACATGTGGCCCCACCAGAACTGAAACAAGAGAAGCTTGATTCTGATTTGCTGAGGCGAGTAATCCATAAGTCGCCTGAATTGCTTCTGATATCCTTCTTAATTGGTAACTGCTAACTGACCTAGCTGTATTAGCCGGCTGCTCAAACGGATCTTCAACCTAACCAATGGGCACAAAGGAGGCAAGAAAGGGGTGAGCACAATGATGTGGAGACTTCTATAGAAGTCAGACATACCGCCTTCATGCAATTTCCTCCATGCTTTGTCACAATAATGATTTTCATAAGTTTAATAGTAACACGAATTGTGTATAAAATGTCATTGTTGACAATTGGTGAAAAATGAACGACAATCGTAGTGACAAGAAAAATTGCACTAGTGACTGTAGGGGATGGGATAATTCGCATTTGGGCACTTTTGCTATTTTTATTTCTTTGCTCGGTAAATCTTGATTTTGGTGCCAATGCACATCCATACAGAGAGAGAGAGATAGAGAGAGAGAGATTACAAAGAGTGCATAGGTTTTAGGCAACCATCTCATGTTGCTGTCAATATCCTCCAACTGACCAGTATATACGCTAATACCTTGTGTAGCAGCTCTTGAGCAAATGTCAGAAAACTGTGTGCAAAGACAGAAAATCCCGTTCAATATAATTAGAATAAAGTTTATGTTTAAAAAAAGTAAGCACCTTTTGGCATCTCTTAGCATGTCTGGGATCCAAAAAAAAGAAAAAAAGAGTCGGAAGTTCTACCCTACAGTGGCATAGTTAGTTTATGAAAATGTAAGAAATTAGAATAACCTTTGCAAGGAAGGAAATGAAGAGCACAGACAAAGAACTTCGGTTGATCAATCTCGATTTATTTGACTTAATTCTGTTTATGTTTACAGCACAAGTATCTTCAATATGTTTTTCTGCAACAGCCCTCACACCTTCAGGAGGAAGTGATGAAGAACATAAGAATAGTTCACACCAATAGAGTTAGCGAAAAAAAGGAAAAGTTCACACCAACAGCTTTAAATGATACAATTCAAGCTGCCAGCAACATTGCTTAACGATATATGTACACTTTCAAGCAGGCACTGCACTGCCTAATAGGTAAAAAAGGTGCTAGCAGCCAGAAAAATGCATCTACACATTCTTTGGAAATTTGATAACAAAACATTATTGAATACCTGTAAGGTCATCCATCATATTTCCCGGATATATATCTTTTAGAGGAGGTAATATTGCGGGTACCAAAGTCTGCAAGATATCGGGAAAATGAATTGGATAGAAAAACAAGTATACATATAAACTGTTAAATTTGGTATAAAAGATGCAGTACAACTAATATATATATATATATATATATATATATTCTAGTATGGCTAAAGATTGTGGACCACCCATAAAATCATATATCCGGGAACTCATATATACTTGGAAGACTACTTCAATGAGTTCTCTAAGGTTGTGTTTGATTGATGGATTTGGATATGAGCGATGGATTTGGAAGGAGTTGAAATGACTCCAAACTGGAAAAGTTTGAAATCCACCATAATACTTGAAAAAATAGCTCAAAATGAGTTCCAAGGGTTTTGAAATTTACCGTAACTTGATATAGTCCAAAAAAGCTCAATGAATTTGCAGTTGAATTTGAAATTCATGACTTTCAAATCCTTCAATCTAAACACATCCTAAAGTCATTTGAAATGTGTCAAAGATTTAAATGAGCATACTGCTTCTGAACCCACAAGTTTCATCACAAAAATTTCTGCTTTCTTGCTTTATGCAACACATTCTTGTTCTTTTACTATTATACTTTATTTTATTATTTTATCTTGGTGCATCTTTCGGTGGACTATTATTTTTTTTCCCCCTAAATCCATGTCACAGCCCCTCAGTCTTCGACTATTTGTCATAGACATGGCCCCATACACCCGAGAAGAAGATTCATTACGTTCCTGAACGATAATAAGGGTTTAACATCACCTGCAGATGGAAAACTACAAGCAGGCTGAGAGAATACGAGTTCAAAGTTCCAGATTTTGAATCATTAATATGGTGAGCTTTGGCCCATTCCTTGACCTGCACAAACATATTCATGTGATCATATATTGTAACGAAGTTTCTCTATGCTTCATTTTATCAATGTGTTACAGAAACTTGCCAGTAAAACCATATCACGGAAGCGTCCATCAATCTCATTGATCCAGAATAAAATCTTTGACTTCATTTGACCACTTAAGTTGTTGATAGAGATGTCAATCGAGATGTTGTAGTTGGACTCCAACTTCAGAATGGGTACCCTTGCATTGGAGATGAACTGCAGCCTACGAAAACTACCTGTAAACAAATAAAAACATAATGGGTCAGAGCTAAATTTTCAACTTCTACTTTTTGAATGGCATTCCCTATTCGGAGTGTAAAATGATATTGGGAGTGTTTGCAAACACAACTGATTATAAGTTATAAATAATTAGAATTGGTAAAAAATCAGAAGTCGGTAGTGTTTGCAAACATAATTGATAAGTAGAACAAAGCTGCAGAGGATTGTTTACAAAAAAAGTGATTAATATGTCTACAATAAATTTGTTTTAATTATAAAAATATCATAATCAGTTTTAAGCACCCCATTACCAGCTTAGAGATTATAGCTTATTATCACTTAAATTAATAGAATTCGAATCATAAGTTAGACTTGCAAACACTCCCAAATAAATTATTTTAAGCCATTAGTTGATAATCATTTATATTTAGAGTTTGCAAACACTCCTTTTATAAAATCAAGGGATAATTACAAAAAACTCCATAACTTATCAGCCTCCGCCCTCATGTTTGTCCAATTACTTCCACCTCCCTAAAATAAGGATGTCCAATGTAAACTAACGGGAATTGATGAAATGCCCGTTTTGCCATTAAGTAAAATAGACAAAAAATAATAGAAGAAAAAAGAAAAAATTTAAAATTTTGCAAAAGACACTTATACCCCTCGAGCAAAAATTAAAATTAAAAGCCAATATTTCATTTTTATAAATGTACATATGTATATTATGTATATTAATTATATATATACAGACAAAACTATATATAAAAAAAAAAGGATTTTTTTTTTTTTGGTTCATCTTCTTCACATCTTCTAACCTGCAACTTGGGGTTGCAACTCCAACTCCCCTCCATCCCCCTCGCGCAGTACTCACACACACACGCTTACGCTGGTGTTATTATGAGGGGGGGGGGGGGGGGGGGTTTGGGAGTCCCTGTTCATCGTCTTCACTTCATATATATACATGTGTGTTATTATGTTTTTTTTTTGGGGGGGGGGGGGGGTTTGGGAGTCCCTGTTCATCGTCTTCACATCTGTGAAGACGATGAACAATGGGGTGTATTTATATATATATATATATTTTATGTAATTTATGTAATTCTTATTATTTTTTTCGCTTTTTCTTATTTTTTGTATATATATTATGTTTATTATATTTACATGATTTTTGTTAAAATATATATGCATATACATATATATATATATCAAAAAAAATATTATTTTGTATTTTTGTGGTTTTAGAATTTTTAAGTATTTTATCAAACCAATTACAACTACCTCCCTGAATTTCTAGAAAGATTGCATACAACTCCTCACATAAAAAGGGTGGGTTGGTTCCAAAAAAATAGTCAACAATCACAAAGGTCAACTCAGGGGCAAAATCGAATTTTTAAAAAAATTTGATGATGACGACATCAATTTCCGTACAAAAAGTTAATGGTAGGACCTCAATTGTTAGTCGGACAATAAAATTAGAGAGGTGAAAGTTATTGGACAAACATGAGGGCGGGGGCTGTATTTTGCCCATAAGTTGGGGAGTTTTTTGTAATTATCCCTAAAATCAATCCAGAGTCTATCTAGTAAAACAAAAAGTTCATCGGAAGAAAATAGCTTAAAGTTAAGGAAACGATTCAGAAGAGCGAATATAATATGTTTCTTATTTTATTTTTTGCATAAAAGAGTAGGCTAAAAATGCAATCAGTACCAAGAAGCAAGTGATATTACCTTTCTTTCTCAAAGCTCTTAGTACATCTCCTAGTAAACTTTGCTTGTGCTTTTTCCCAGGACATGAAATATATGAACCATTTTGCACTTCTATGGATATATCCAAATCTCCCCATCTTGTAAAGAGATTAGATGCAAAAGATCCAAATGGTTCCACAGTTGCACCTGTTTCGATAATTTCGAACATAACTCATAAAATATATTCCATAGACCGAAACTTCCAATAATTCACAAACAAGTTTCTATGTTATAGCTACAATTCATTGGGGACCAATCTAACAGAAACATATAAGTTTAGGAGTAGGGGGTACTTTCTCTTTCTCAGTTGGCCTCGTATATTTTCTCACAGTATTCATTTTTTTTGTTTTGTTTTTTTCATGTAATCCAATACGAAGTTTCTCTCTCTCTCAATGGACATTGTAGAAATGTAAAATTCTAATTCTACTCTCAAATTGTGTGTGGAGTTTGTATTATACATTAATACTTCCTTTTTCCTTCTTTATCACAAACTTTCACTGAATCCATTTCTAAAAGATGTGAGAAATCAAAACAGGTAGCAATCCAACAATAAACATATGAGGTAATCCATTTGAACCAAGTACATGGGTCCTTATTCGTTTCTCTTTCTAAATTGGCAAGCTTCCTGAAGGTCCTTAACCTCCACTCTGTTTATCTTTGTTTATCATTACTTTGATAGTCTAATTCATTACTCTTCTAAATTTGTGCCATAATCGGGAGAATTTCTTTGCTACTTCTCTTATTTGACATGGTCCAACATTTCTCTTTATCATCATCCTTGTTTATTATGTTTATGTCATTTATCTCTTCATTTCTTGCAGTTTCTCTTCTCTATTTGTAAGTGTGTGTGCATTGTACTGGAGTATTTTTTGAAGAGTTTATAAATGAATACATGGAATTCTTTTACTTAAAGATGGAGTTTATGTAAACTAACTGACACAAATTTACACAACTCAAATCGCAAATTATGACCCTTAAACATCTTAAGGTAGTTTTCAGATACCAGTTACACAACATATTATTTCCTATCATCCCCCACTGTAAGCCAAGTTTTGTTTTTTATTTCCTATCACGAACAGCTTTGTGTCACAATGCAGCCAATGCGCTTAAAGCGAATGAAGCTGCATGATCAATAACATGTGACAAAACTTTGTGACTTTAGAGCAATTTAATTTATCTTTATCTTTCTCAAGTATCAGCTTTTATCCTTTCTCCATGACATATTTCTAATAGAACAATTATTAATTGTTCATTGTAAATAACATTTAACATGCCATAACTCAAAAATAATAGACAGATGGATTACATCATTTATCTATATCAAATATGAAATTAAAATAATTATGATAACACGATTCTCCCAAGAGCTGATCCTTTTCAATGATAATAATTTAATTTATCTTTATCTTTCTCAAGTTAAATGTTATGGCATGTTAAATGATAATTTAATGATAATTTAATTTAATTTAGTTATGGCATGTTAAATGTTAAATAACATTTAACATGCCATAACTCAAAAATAATAGACACATGGAGTACATCATTTATCTATATCAAATATGAAATTCAAATAATTATGATAACACGATTCTCCCAAGAGCTGATCCTTTTCAATGATTATACATTATCATCACTAAGTCAAGTAGATAAAGAAAAGGTACAACTGAAGTATGCACTTATTCATAAGAAGAAGAAAAATAAAGTATGAAGTTCTTCATGCAAATATACACAAGCTGTCATTATGAGTAGGAGATAAATTTGTAAGCTAAAAGCATGTACTATTAGCGCAATGGATAAATTCAGGTACACAGTTCCGTGTCCTGGATAACAGAACTTCTTTTGGTTCTTAAACAGCATAAAAATAAGGGATAATTACATGCACTTTCTCTCACTTATTGGGTACTACCATGAGCCCCCTGAGGTTTTGCAAATTACACGTGTCTGATCTCATAAACATGGTGAAATTGTAATCCACTTTTACTGAGAGATGCTGAAATAGTAATCTGTCTTTACTTCTCAGTGTTTTGGTAATAGGGTCTCACACAAAGGGGTCTATGTAATTTACCCTAAAATAAACAGAGAAGGAACAATTAACATTTTTAAGGAAAATTAGTGAAGACATCTGAAACTTAAAAATTTCAAGGAAGTAGATAATTATGATGTGAAACACAGGAGTTAAGCTATCTATTCCAATGTTTTCTACATCTTTCAGGTTTTGTCATTGTAACCAAGGAGAAACTACTGTCAGATTTTGAAACAATTTTATTTATGCTAGTGCATAAACGAAAAACTGGGCCATTATAGTGTCCTGGGAGATGCACAAAACATACTCAGTAAAAAAGATTTGACTCTCCCAACAGTGAATTATTGGACCAGGAAAACGAGACATCAAAAAGCACACCCAGATATTCTGAAAATTGAGTGGTATATGGAAATTGCTCAAATACTCATAAGAAAACTATATTTCTAGATGATTATTGGTCCACAACTTTCATCACACTATGCTCTCCAATGATCAACTATTTTCCCTCGTCTCTTAATTGAACAGAAGACAATATACCGTACTCATTCTTCACAATCTAGAACGGCATGACAAGAAACTTTTAGACTAAACATGCAGCTTTAGAATTTATATATGGACCAAAAGAAGTTGGCTTCAGTGGAGGGGGTTCTGGTCGTTTAAGGATGCAAAAAACTTCCTTGGCAGAGGTCCCCACCATAGTTGTTAATGGCGAATGGCGCGGCGCGGCGACAAGGGTCCCATGGCGCGGCGTACGCCTTATCGAAGAAATAATTATTATACATATTAATAAAATAAATAATATATGCCACTTTTCTTAACAATAGTAACCATAATATAAATAACAAGTACTTAAAAAACAAATAAAAATAAAACTATAGATAAAAATAGAAAATAATAATTAAGAAATGGCAAAAAAAAAAAAAAGAAAGAAAAAACTTACTGCCTTAGTAAATGCCTTACCACATTTCATTTTCAATTCAAGTTTTCACACTAAACATATTATTTATAGTATAACTACAGATAAAAGAGCAAATAATATAACTAAAAACTGGAAAAAGAAAAGAAAGAAAAAACTTCCTGCTGGCCTGGGCGAGGGTTACGCGACGAGTGGTGATGGCGGACGGTGGCGCTGGGCTGGGCGACGGTGACAGCTGGGCTAGGCGACGGCGACCGCTCCGGTAGAGAGAGAGAGATCGCGAGAGAGACAAAGCAGAAGAAGAGAGATTTCACGAGAGATATCACAATCAAATTGAGAGCAGTAGGGCTTTAAGATTGTGTTGGGTAAGTTGGGTTTAACTAATTTATCTAAATTTCGCCCCAATTTTGCCTCAATTTTGCCCCAATTTTGACTGAAATTTCCACCCTTCTATTAACTTCACTATGGCCGTAAAGGCGAGCGCCTTCATGCGATAAAGGCACGCGCCATGTTGAACATGGGCGTCGCGCCATGTTGAACATGGGTGTCGCGCCATGTTGAACATGGGCGTCGCGCCATGGCCCATGGTGCCGAGGGTGAGCCATGAGCGCCATGGCGCGTCATTAACATCTATGGTCCCCACAATTGTGCCTGACAGTACCTCGATGGATTAGTTTTGAGCCTTTGGGCTCAAGGACACCATGGGAAACAAAAAAGAAAAAAAAAAAGAATTTATATCTGGATGAAATGAAGTATTTTTCTTGTGTATAGTTACGATAGTCAATTTCTACTTCCAGTCATCTCTCTCTTAGAACCATTAAATGCCAAATAGCGTGAAAAGCATGTAAAATTGATATAAAAAAGTACATTTTTCCACAATTCAATAGATCAAGCACTTGTAAGGTATGATTCCACACTTAAGTAGATTAAGCACTTGTAAGGTATGACGGGGAACCTTCTGAAAGTAATGGAAAAGGGGCACCATGTGTCAATTGGATCGCTACTATAGTTACTTCTGCCAAAAGCTCAAGGTGGTGTGACAATCACGTTCAAGGGCAATAATGCAAAATATGTAAAACCATTGAAACGCTTATTGATGTAAGATTTAATTTCAAAAGAATTCATTTAATTCATAATGGGAAGGAATACAATGCTTCTTGATTAGTAATTACAATAGGCTGGAGCAGAAAAAATGTATATTTGAGGCTAGTTCTTGCCGTGCATTGTTAAAATGATAATTTGAGGGGTGCTAAAAATATTAGTCCTGCATGTAAAAATTCAACGTTCATAATGGATGTACATAACATATGAGAAAAACTAGCATGACCTTGGTCCCATTGGGCCCTAACGCAACTCTTCCCCAACGTAAACTAATCTCTGCCTTTTGTGGATACAATCTGCAAGGCATTGTGTTTCCTTCCCAAAATTATCATGTATCAACGAATAAACATACTGATAGAGTAAACTGCTGGGAGTAGCAATATGTAAGAATAAACATATGGAGAAGCATCACGTACCTCTTAGACTTTCTATGGATTCAACAATAGCTCGAATTTCAGTAATAATATGAAATCTAATCGACCAATCATCATTTAACGGATTGATTGAGCGGAGGATATCCCTAAAAGTGAGCTCCAACATATTATACCCATTCATGTTGACTGTGATTGTAAGCTCACAGCATGTCAAATTTTTAAGAGGCAGAACATCCTCTGCATCCAATGAAAAAACAACTTATGCACAATATAACTAACAAAGCAAACAAAGAGACAGTTGATGCTTCAGAAAATATATCTGTAAACAGAACGAAAAAGAAATAGAGGAATCATGTGATATAATTGTAGGAGGGTCACAACAAGCCATAATTTTGGAATTCAAAAGGAACGGAAGTTACAATTTTAAATTCATTCTATGACAGATATATAATTTACCGCAAGATTTTCTGATCCAATTTACTAGCTTGTGATTGCCAAACTTTATAAGTTTTTGTTTGCCAAATAAAAAATAAGCTAAACTCTTAAATCACTTAACTGTCATGCTGAATTTAAAATATATTTTTATAGTCTTTGCTTCTTAATCTGCAAGGCACATTTGCTGAAGCAGATGATGCAAACAAACACACACACAAAAATAATTATCTTTATAATAAAGGGACATCCCTATTTATGCTATATAAACTTATTATAACTCATACTCTATATAAATTAATCAAGCACGAGGCTCTCTATAACGAAGTTCAAATAGCTAAGCAGAAAGACAAAATTTAATCAACTCATATATACACACAAAATAAACATTTCTGCAAGTGCGAGAGTTCGATTAACTGAAAATTCAAATGGAAAGCTAATCGCAGCAACAACCAAACAAGAAACGCACTACCACATTGGGAAATCTGAACTTTTTTTTTTTTTCAAACAATACATAGAAAAGGGTTCTGTTAAAAATCTTAAGAATTATGAAACTTCAATGTAGCAATCATCAGAACAGGGGGCAGAAAAATCACAGACCTATCAAAATCGTGTTCAATTAGTTTATGTTGGGACTTGGGAGTGAGCATACGATCAAATTGGAGTGACAGTGGCGGGGATTTTCCGAGTGACGAGGGTTCTCAGTGCGCAAAAGGAAGTGTGTGTGGGGGGGTTTCCTCACACCCTGTGTGTGTGAGAGATAGTGAAACGAGTACTTAAGCGCAGGGATTAATAATACCTATTGTATTCCTTCAAGTTTAAGTATTGTGTCACATCCGTCCCTCAATTATTAAAATTTAAAAGTAACACCTTCGCCGCTTTTCATAAATATTATGTGGCATCGTAGTCTTTTCAGCCATATTTCGATTTTCTTGGTCGACACATCAACCTTTTGTATTCCTTCAAGTTGAAGTAACGTGTGATATTAAATTTCGCTATCGGTATCAATATTGGGATAGTAAATTTATCAAAATTTCGATGAAAATTTCTGTGATATTCAAAATTTTAATTTCGATTTTAAAAAAATCATGGATATTTATAGAAATATTTGAAAATTTACAACGAAACTTTGTGTAACTTTAAATATCATAATTATGCATCTTTTACATAAATTATATTGTATATATAATGTATGTATAGTGAATTTTGTCAAGTAGTATGATTAAAATCTGTGGCGAAAAATATAAAATAAATATGATTTGAGAGTAAAGTAATAACCAAATCTCTTAGGAATTTCATTAAAACAAAATACCACAATTTTAATACAAATCATTACTTAAAACCACATTATTTTAGATTTTGAAATATTTTGAGTTTGGCCGAAATTTCGGGATATTTAGGGAAATTTTGGGAATTTCGGGAAATTTTGGTAGATATTTAACAAAGTAATTTTATTAAGAATTCAAAATTTCAGGAAATATCAGAAATATCGATAAATATCGTGAAATATCGGAAATATCGGTAAATATCGGGAAATATCGAAAATATCGGGAAATTTCGATAGATATTCTGCAAAATTGGATCGAAGGTGAGATTTCGCTTTGAGACCCACGAAAATCCGAAATTTCGGTCGAAATTTCGAGGTTTCGGAGGATATTTAAGACCATGTTCGTCCCTTTGATGAATATTTTGTGGCCTCTTAGTCTTTTCACCCATATTTCAATTTTTCTGGTCAACAAATCATGTGTGTTGCATATGCAAATTATTAGGTATAGGATTCGTCCATTCAACCACCAAATATTTTAATACTTTTTTTGGTTTCATTTTTTTTCTCTTTTTTAGATTCTGTACACAGCTGTATGACTATCCTGTAGTGCGCATCGTATATCAAAGTATAGTGGATAGTATCATTTCCAATGACATCTAGGTTAAAGGATTAACCTCACACTACGAAATCGAAGAACTGCTAGTTCGACCAGAACCAACGAGATGTCCTTGCGGGGTCGTTCAACTCCATCTGTTTCCGGATGAAAACAAATTGAACAAGGAAGAGCTAATTCGATTAACTCAAGCCCTGTGATAATTCTCCACTTAAAATTATCTAACAACCCCCACGCTCGAGTTCGATACGCTAGACGGTGGTCCAGATTTTAACACTTCGGCGTGGTTTTTAAAATTGTTATTTCGGACCGCAATTGATAAGAATGAATAGATAAGACAGGAAGATACAAGTCCAGATATAAGATTATCTACCAAATACTTACATCTGATAAAACGATATACTTTATACCTCCATATTGATCCCCAGTCGTGTGTTACAAAGATGCATCGAGCAAGAAAATATTCTGATGTCAACAACACTTGATCACCAGGATTTGATTTACAGAATTACCTAAATTACGCTACTCCTAGAGAAAAAGATAAAAACTGTGTAGAGTTGTTCTGTTGTTGTCCTCTTTCCTTTCTCCGCCTTGCCCTTTATCACGTACCCACTTCCTTTGTGGTTAGTAACCTCCTTCAATCGTGTTTTCAAATTATTTGATTTGCGCGTCTCTGAACTGGGTAACTCTTTTCTCTTTTTGGGCTTCTTTCGGCGGGCTTCTAACTTAGCGGCATATCCAGTTTGGACCTATTCATTATAAAATAGGACTGAATTGCTTTAGGTCCTTTTTCTCTATTTTCATTAGTCATTGCATGGGTTATTTTGGGTTTTCTCACTTTAAGCCCATTTCTTCGTACTTTTATTAATAAGGCTGTTTGGGCCCTTCACTTTGAGCCCATTTCTTTTTAGGTGTAAACAAATGCCCCCTAATACACGTGAATAATTCAGAGTCACGTGTATTAAAAGACACATTCATTCTTTTTAAATAATAGATGACCATTCGGACTCCAGGTCATCAGAGATCGTGCTTTTTATAACAGACTTTTAATAAATTTGGTGACTACTTTTTAGTAATGGACGACCATTCAGATTCCATGTCATCAAAAGTCATGCCTTTTTGTAACAGACTTCTAATAAATTTGGCTGCTATGAAAAGACATGCCCTTTTGCATTCATCCTCCCCATTATCCTTCATTTAATTGGGTGCGTCGCTTTATTGAACAGTGACAAGCAAACATATAAATCCTTGCATTTTATTCTCGGGATACATAAGAATCCAAAATTTCCCTTTTTTTCTCCTTCTCGGGCTAACTAGCGCAGAAAATTGCCATTTCCCTTCTCCTTAGTTCGCGTGCTTCTTGCCATTTCTTCGCAACAATGGCTGTTCCACCACACCATTCAGTGCACAACCTGACCTCTCTAATTCCTCAGGAGTCCATCTTGGACTGTGAGGAAGCATCGAACCTCTATGAGTAAATTAGGGCATTCGAAACCCATTACTCCGACGCCAAGGTCTTCTCTCTCAATACGACGTATATCGTCCCTCGGTGGGCCTCCGACCGTCACGGTCAGACTCTTAGCCATCTAGTTTTGGGTCCCCATTTCGAGTCATCTGCCTTCGAAGTAGACGCTCCGCATGTTCCCAATCTAATCGGGACTTGACCTTCTCTTGAGTCTGACAATGCCCCTATTTGTCTTAAGGGGTCCCGCAAATTGGCTTGGATCAACTCAACGAAGCCAACCATAGGATGGATTGGCAACACGGATGCCTTTCCCTGGTTCAATTGCCTCAGTCGATTTCATGCTAAATGGGAGATCAATCGAGTATTAGGGCTAATTCGGATTGCCTGCTACCAAACCCTCCCCTTCGAATAGGTAATGACGGATGCCATTTCTCTCTCGTGGCATCCTTCATATAACTGCTTCATATTGCCTCGAGGACTTCAGACGGTCACCCTCGAAGACGTGGCCCTTATTACCGGAGCATCGCCCTACGGGGTTGTACTTCGAACTGGTGAAGTAGAGGGTGATGCTCGAGCACTCTTGAAGGCTAACAATATCTGGTCTAAATACCATGGCAAAAGTGGGGGTGCCAATATTTCCTATTTAGGATTAGTTAAGCACTCCATCGAGACAGATGACGAGGTTACCGATTTCGAAGAGGTACTATTTTTTAATTATGTTTTCTGCCACCTATTCATGAATGCAGGTTGTGCAGTCAACAAGACATTCTTGCCTCTTGCTGCCAACATTGCCACAACTTTGGATCCTGTCGAATTGGGTCCTTTCATCCTAGCCCACTTTTACAAGATGATGTTTCACATTTACGAAGACCCTTCGAAGGTCAAGAAGGTTGCAGGTCCGTTATGGTTACTAACCTGCTGGTCATTCTTATACTAACCGGAGTTGCTAAATATCAGGACTCCATCACCCGAAGAGGAATCCCAGTCCTCGAATATTGTTCAGCCCATTTCGAATTGGGCATGTTATGGGGAAACTATCGCAAACCTCTTGATTCCCCTCGAGAAAGCCTTCTATCTACTAGTGCTGAGTGCGGTGTACAACCCATTGCACATCTCGACCTGGTGCCCATTCTTCGAAACCAGATATGATCAGGCCCCGAATCATTGATCGCATGTGGCCCTGCCATCTTGGCTGCTTGAGATTGATTCCCTAAGGCGGATTGATGATGATCGTCCTTATTGGAGATCTATCCTTTCCTCTCGAGATCTCCTGTATGCGAATAACAATCCCGGAGTTGAAGTTTACAACCCTCAGGTATTCCTTTAATATTCTTCATGTTCTATACTTTGAGTGAATTCGAGTGAATATCCTCGTTTATTTACATATTACCCTTTTTGCAGTTGTGCTCGAGACAGTTTGGCATTAGCGAAAGCTTCGCTCTGCCTTTTCTGGGCTATTTGAACCGTCCATGGTCAGGCAGATCAAACATCTTTCCCAAGACAAAAAGGGAATTGGCCGAGGCAACCATTCGAGGGAAACCTTCCAGCCAGGTTGTCATTTCCCCTATCCCGGCCTTTTGTAGGATCCTTCGAGTGGATCCCCACTTTGACGAATTCTGGAATCAAGTCTTGCAGCGCAACTTCTCGAGACCAATCATTCGAAAGTTAGTCATGGATGCCACAAGACTCTGTTCGGGATCTATCTAAATGACTGCATTATCCACAGTGTTGTCCTATGAGGTATGGGTAACGAAAGGTCTTCCTTTTTTCATTTCTGTTTTGCACTTTAAAATATCTTGATCTTTTGATTTCGGTTTGTATAAACAAGACGATGCATATGTTATCCCCTTTTCACTCACATCGAGGTGGAGATTCGAGAGGGATAACCCCTTAGCCCAAGCACATGAGAGGCTTTACTAGGCCCTTAGAGAATCTGAAGCTCTAGCGGTGCCCCCTTTCAGGGCTATTCCACCTGCCCGCTCCTCGAGGATAGACAAGGCGAAGGCCCTAGTTACTGTTACGTCTCCACTTGTCATTCAAAGGCGCAGAACTGGGGGCATTACCATTCGAGAGCCTTCTCCCCCAGCTATTCAAACTGCTGCCGAGGTTGAAGATGAAGATGCACCCATTGTGTTCCAAAGGCGAAGGTTACATGGGTCTTTCGAGGCTGGTTAGCATCTTTTCTTTACCAGTTTTATGAGTTTTTCATATCTTTCTTCGTTTACATTGAGAGGTATTTGCATGCAGGCCCTTCGAGTGAGACTCCTTCCAGAGTGACTCCCCCGCAAGAAACCACACATACTACAACTCCAGTAATCGAGATAGAAAATGAGGCTGAATTGGACATGCCCTTACTGGCGGATGCTCCATTCGAGGCGCCTTCACATGATATCCCATCTCAGTCGGAGGAACGTACTCAAGTCCTCGAGGACGATTCTTCAGGTATGTATCTTAGTAATGGTTTTATTTCTGCTTGTACAACAGTTTCTTAACCTGGATTATCACAAATCCTTCTCTTTGTAGATTCTTTAAGTGAAGAAACCTCAGTCAAGAAGCCTGCCCTCGTGAAGGAAGAGGAAGCCACTGGTGAAGGAGCTCTCGAGTTGGGTTCCTCGCAGCCTGTTGAACAAACCGCTGAAGCCACACCATTCGAAGGTAAGCTGTAATGTAGTTAACATTCTTTCGAAACATTACGATTAGATTAATCTTTTATTTCCTTAGGTGTCGAAATCTCCCATGAGGAAATTCTCGAAGATCAAATTGCAACTCAGTCTCTTGAGATTCGGGATTCCCCATCTACTTCGAATGCAGCGGTGCCCACGAATGTCATCCCCGCCGAAGGTAAATGCCTTTGTCATATTTTCATACCCCTTTTACATGACTCTTTGCTTTCTTTACATTATTTTGTTTATCATTCTCAGGGGGTGTCGAGCTTCTTCCCTTCTCGAGGGATGAATTAAGCGAAACCCTTAATGTGATCAGACTTGATCTGACTAACCAAGAGATGCTTGGGAGGCTTCGATCATTTTTGGATGGTGCAACGTCGAGGATTGCCTCACAATGTCGCCCTATGTTTATTGCGGTGAGGCAGATGTTCGAGAGTCGCCTTGTTGCTATTCAAGGCTTAATTAATCAAGGATTTACTCCCTTCGAAGCAGAGATATACCCTGTAGGGTCACATCAATTGGGCTAACTTCAAGTTTGAGTCCCGATTCTGGAAAATACTCGAGCAGATTACTTAGCCCAAATCGCGGATCTTGATGCCAGAATTGCCGATCTTCAAGACGAGAGCAATCACCTTCTTGAATTAGCCAACAAGACTAATGAGGAGTCGGTTGTTGTTAACGACCAGATTGCTCTTCTTACTCATGAGTTCGAGGCAGTAGTGAAGCCGGCCTTGCTAGAAAAAGATGCTTTTCTTTTGGCTATCAATGTATTAATAGATTCATTACGTTTTCTAGAGTAATTTTGTAGAATATTTCTTTCGAATAGTATTTGTTACTCTAGTTATTATTTATGAACAAACTGCCCGTTTTTGGCAGTCTTTCGAATATAACCTCTGTGTTTTCTTGCCATATACTTGGCCTATATTTCTTCAGGTATTTTGCATTTAGACCCCTTTCCTATTCTTTTCCATTCAGATACTGTAGTCTAAATGAGTTCCTTGATAGTTTGCTAGAGATTAAAAATGGCTCTTCCCACTTAGGTGACCATTTTCCATAAAACTGGTCCTTCGATCCCTCTGGTAAAATCATCTTCCAGACTAAGTCTCCTACTTCGAAGGACCTTGCTTTTAATTTTTTATTATAACTTTTCTCCACTTTTCTTTTCTGGAATTTGATTTGTTGTAACGTCATTACTTGAATTAGTTCATGGTCCAATTTCTCAACGGTCATATTCTCGATATACTCCTCTCGTGTGAGTTTCGATTGTTCCAAAATCCTTTGTGACTTGATATTTATCTCCATTGGTATAACAGCCTCGTGACCGTACACTAATTGAAAAGGTGTAACCCCTAGGCTATCCTTTTTGATAGTCCTTAATGCCCATAAAGTATCAATAAGTAATTCGTGCCAAATCTTAGGATTGTTTTGTATCATTTTCAAGATACATCCTTTAATTAACTTATTTGAAGATTCATCCAGTCCGTTTGCTTGAGCATAATAAGGGGTTGAATTCAACAACTTTATCTTAAACTGACTCAGAAATTCGAACATCTCTGTGCTGTTGAAAATCCTAGCCTGGTCAAAAGTTATAGACTCAGGTATCCCGAATTGGGTTATGATATATTCCTTAATGAAATCAACCACCAGCTTTGAATTGATGTTCTCGAATGCCTTAGCCTCAACCCATTTAGTGAAGTAGTCTGTAGCTGGCTTAAAATATATTTGTGCCTCTTCAAAGAAGCTGGCTTTATCTCACCTATGATATCTATAGCCCATCCTCGAAATGGCCACGGTTTTACAATTGAGTTCAGCTCAACTGTAGGCTGCCTTAACACTTTGCCATATTTTTGACATTGTCTACAACCTTTTGCGTAATTTATGCAATCTCGAAGGACAGTTGGCCAGTGAAAACCATATCGATGTATCAGCCATCTCATATTTTGGCCAGCTTGATGAGCACCGCAAATCCCTTCGTGGGTTTCTGCCATTATAACCAAAGCTTCCTCTAAATCGAGGCACTTTAATAAAACCCCTTGAGGGTCTTTTCGATACAAGTCTTGCCCATCATAAAAATAATGGTGAGCCATTAGTTTTAACTTATTCGAGAATCCTCCTTTGGCTGGATGCTTCAAGTATTCTATAATCTCGAGATGCCAATCTTCTTTTTCTTTGAAGATATCAATTTTATTGACTTGCAACGCCCTTTGTTCGAAGGGTAGCAGAATCCTTGTCTCGAGTTGAATCGTTGACTCGAGTAAGTCAGGATCGATCCTATATCCCGATGCCATTTGGGCCAGATCATTGGAAATTTGATTCTTTTCCCTTAGCACGTGCGTAATTTCTACTGACTCAAAATAGCTTAATAGTTGATGTACTCGAGCATACGAGGCTATTGCTACTGGGCTGATACATTTAAATATTCCCTTTACTTGATTTATGATCAATTGGAAATCTTCCTTTATCTCAAAATTTCCTGCACCCATATCGAGTAGTAATTCTAATCCCAAAATGAGAGCTTCATATTCTGCTTTGTTATTTGTGCAATTTCCCTCGATTTTTGCATACATTTTGGTGATCAGCTTTGATGGAGATATGATATATATCCCTATTCCAGCACCATCTCGAGTACTCAACCCATCAAAATACAAAATCCAAAATCCAAGGGACCTTGTCAATGAAATCGACCTCGGGATTCTCAAGCAATTCATCTTTTATCGGAGGGTGATTAACCAAGAAATCAGCTATCACTTGACCTTTTACAGCCTTTTGAGGCACATAACACAAATCAAACTGAAGCAGACTGGGACTCCATTTGCTCAATCGCCCTCTCATCAAAGGTTGATTGATCATGAACTTAATCACGTCCGTTGGTGAGACCACTTCGATAGGATAGGACATGAAATAGTGCCTAAATTTGACTGAGGCAAAGTATAGACTTAGACATCATTTTTCGATTGAGGTGTACCTCTTCTCGGTATCATTTAACAGTTTACTTAAATAAAAGACAGACTGTTCGTAGCCTCTGTCATTTTCTTGTACCATAAGGCAACCAACTGAATGATTAGCTGCTGATATGCACAATCTCAACTTTTTCCCTTTTGGAGGAGGGATTAAAACTGGAGGTTGGGTTAAATAGCTTTTTATGGCCTCGAAAGCCTCTTGCTATTTTTCTCCCCAGACAAACTCATCCTCATCTTTCAAACATAAGATAGGCGAGATAAATTAGATATGAATCTTCGTAAGAAATTGACCTGCCCTAGAAAACGCTGCAGCTCTTTCTTTTTCCTCGGAGGCTTAGCTTCCAAGATAGCTTTGGCTTTGTTTCGATCCACCTCTATACCTCGATTATGAATTAGGAATCCTAGAAAGTTTCTAGCTTCTACACCGAAAGCACACTTTAATGGATTCATCTTTAACTTAAAATGTCTCATTCGTTCGAAGGCTTCGGTCAATGATTTCAAGTGGTCTTGATATGTTTGTGCTTTGACCACTATATCGTCTATATATATTTCGAGGGATTTACCAATCAAGTCATGAAACATATAATTCATGGTCCTTTGGTACGTAGCCCCGACATTTTTCAATCCAAAGGGCATAGCTATCCATTCAAAGGTTCCTATGGAACCTGGGCACTAAATGCCGTTTTGTTTCTGTCTACTTCGGATATTTTTAGTTGATAATATCCCGAGTAGCCATCCATAAAGGACACCACTTTATGCCTTGCAGCTGCGTCGATTAAGACATCAGCCATAGGCATAGGATATTCATCTTTAGGTGTGGCTCTATTCAGATCTCGAAAGTCAATACAGACCCTTACTTTCCCATTTTTCTTGATTACTGGGACTATGTCAACCATTCGACGTATCGAGTTGGTCTTATGAAATTGGCTTCCACCAACTTTCCAGTCTCATCTTTAATTGCACCCATCAAATTGGGAGACAATCGACGAGGTGCCTGTATTACTGGCTTAAAACCAGGTTTGATTGGAAACTCATGTCGAGCTATATTCATGTCTACCCCAGGCATTTCGTGATGTGCCCATGCGATACAATCTCTAAATTGATATAAGATCCTTATCAATTTCTCCTTTTCGAATTGATCTAATTTCGAACTTATATAAGTCATTCTTAGATCCTCTGTCGTTCCAAGATTGACTTCCTCTAGAGGGTCTTGGATATCTTTCTTGATATCCTCATCGGGTTCCATAACCCCTTGCTCAAACATATGAGTTGAACAGTTCCCTTCGGTTTCGAAACATTCAATCACTTTATGATTAACTTCTTCATTAGTCTCTTTGACTAAAACATGATTGTAATTAGATAAATTTGTCATAACATTTTCGATTAACAACTTCTTAAACAAACCTTTGGTTACATTATCATAATTACCTTTGTCCATTAAAACTAAATAAAGGAAGATTACAAAGTCCTTAAATCGATCTAGGCTACACTATCATCTACTTCGGTTGTAGATTGATCCTCATCTTTTTGTGTCATGAGGCTTCTTTCTTCATCTTCTATTCCTGCCGTTTCGATGGCTGGTAACTCCATTCCTTGGTTATCTTTTACTTCGGCTCCTCTAGCCAGGTACCTAGCATGGACAATGTGAGTATCAATGAAATAAGAATTTTGTTCGGCTTTTATAATTTTGAATTTATGTCCATTCCAACAAACTAACACCTGATGCAGGGTTGAAGGGATACAATAGTTTTGATATATCCAATCTCTCCCCAATAAGGCATTAAACAATGATACATTTTTGTTGACCACGAAAAAGGCAGAGTATGAACTCTGAGTCCCAACCTTTATCCGGTAGGGTAGGACCCCGACTACTCGAGTAGCTTGCCCAGAAAAACCATAGACTGACACATCAGTGCTGACTAGGTCTTTCACTGTTTCTCCTAATCTTGTTAATGTTTTTTCGGGCATAATGTTAACAGCGGTACCATTGTCAACTAGAACTTTGCTAATTCTAATGCCTTCGATTTCGGCCCTTACAAATAAAGGTTTCATATGGTTATTATCGATCTTCTCTTTCAAGAATAGAAGATCGACCAAGTTCTGATTATCTGTCTTTATTTCAAATAACTTACAGTTAGGAATTTCTGACTTGGAAATATTACCCGATTCAGAGATGTTCATCATTTCAAGAGATTTCTCCTCTTCGTCCAATACATCTTCTTTCGTGGAATGTTGCTGGCAAAACAGTTACCATATTCACATCTTTGTCCCCTTCGAATTGCAGGGCTCTTTTCAAGGATGCCTCTTTTGCTTTCAAATCGGCTTCGTTTGCCGATTCTTCATAAGTGGAATCTCCTAACAGGATATCCAAGTCGTCGTCTAACTCGAAATCATCCAGGTTTTCATCCTCTTCGAGTTTTGTGCTCTTCTCCTTCAAGCCAGTATCTTTGAGCTGATCACTTAACTGATCGATATCTTTCTCATACTCATCATCCTCGGGTTTCGTTCCCATCTTAGCTTTCAGAAAGCCCTTGTTTAGCGCCCCTTCTTCGATTCGAAGGTTCGCGATGATAGCCTCCTGCTGCATTTCTAAAGCCACAGCAGCTCGAGAATAAGCCACCTGTTGCTTAATATTCTTCTGGCGGTTATTTCTCTTCCTCTCGATTTGCTCGCTGGATTCACTTAAACGGCTAAATGGTGAATCCTTGCTTGCTGACGGAGGCATACCATAACCTCTGCCACTCCTTCCTCGAAAGTGTCGATTGTAGGGCCGGAAACTGAAGCTGCTGTTCTCATACCTTTACCTCTTGTTCCACTCCCTTTGGTAGACTGGAATCCAATCGGGATCATTCGGGATTACTTGTAACCTCACCAACTCGTAGTGCAGGGTATCGACACATTGATTGCTGAGTTCCTTCTGCATCTGGGTAAGATTGTTCATTACTCTCGCAGGGGTCTGATAGATGATTTCACATTTGGGGGTCTCTAGTGCCTCCTTGTATGATTTATCCTCCATCTTTTGGACCGGTGGAGCTGACTCGATTTGCGGTTCCTTTTCCTTAGGCCTCCCATCTTGACTGAATTCCAAGATCCGTTTGTCCACTCCAGACAAGGCTATTTGCCCCTTTCGAATTGCTTAGTGACAAAACGCCTGAAGATTTGGCACTGGTCAGTGGTATGCATCGTGTTCATGTGCCACCTGTACATGCCCTCGAGTCCATCGTCATTGATTTTTGAGAAGGTTAAGACGCCTTCGTCTATTAGCCTGTTAAAAAGCCTGTTCGCCAATTTAGCTTCCTTTGGGACCTGGTCATTCGCAGATTTAGATAAAGTGTTAGAACATTCAGGCAAATCAATCTCCAAAGTATTAATTTCAAAATTTAAAACAGGAAAAGGATCTTCGTCTATACTCGTTTTTTGCCTATCAGGAAAAGTTATTTCATTCGAGTCTAATTTTGATTGTATTAAGTTTCGGAACATAACACAGTCCCATTTCTCGTGGGTAAAGGCATTATGCCATTTACAATAAGGTTTTCCTTTGGCTTCTACCTTAGTTGGGAATCAGTGTTTTCCTTTAATCTTTAATTTTTTGTTGGCTAGAAGCCAGTTGAATATCTCTTCTATTTTCGCTACATCAAAAGTATATTTCTTATCTTTTTTCGATTGTAGAGAACCCATTGCTTCACACTCTTTTTGCTCGAGTGCTCCACATTGGAATGGGGGCCCTTTTATGAATTTTGCGAGGTCTATTTCATAAGCATCCTTAAATATCCACGGTGCTAACACTTCGAACGTGTTAAGTCCTTGATATTTTCTTAGACTCTCTTCTTTTAACATGTTCTCATATCTAGTTGCATTTTCTGCTAGACTTCGAAAATCTGGGAATATCATTCCATCGAATTTTACCCTGAAATCGAAGGACATATTCTGCTGTGCTAACTGCACAAATTTAGATTTTGGTAAATTCAAATGGCACTTAACTCGAGCCTTTTTAAATCTTGATAGGAATTCTTATATAGACTCTCCTATGTTTTGCCTAATCTTAGCCAAATCGCTCATAGATATCCCTGGATTAGTTCGAGCGAAGTGATTCTGGAATTGGAATTGCATCTCCTCCCAAGTATGTATTGAGTTTGGAGATAAATTAATATACCAATTGAAGGCTGACCCTGTTAGGGAACAACTATAGTTTCAAATAATTTTGATCTGCTGACTCTCGACATTGGCAGGTAAATCGAGATAAGTGCTCTAATGCCGATACACTGTCATCTCCTGAGAACAGTGTAAAATTTGGAACCTTATATGTTCTAGGAAAAGGAAAATTCCTATCCACCCATTCGGGATATGGATTCCTGGGAATTAACCTCTGGTTTCTTCAAAAACCAGGGCCATACATCTTTTCAATTATTAATTCGATTTGATTTTGGAGTGGGTCTTGAACTTTTAGTCCAAGATTACCTCCCATATAATCGTTGGGAATGGTTTGCCCCTTAACAAATGGCATTTGGAAATTATTTGGGGTGTGAGCATAATAAGGATTATTTTGAAACCCCGAAAAAGGCTGGTTCCTTGTATTCATGGGATTATTCGAGACCTCAGGAAAACTTGGCACCTGATGCTGGTTTTGCCCCCCAGCAAAATATCCTTGGGTAAAGTTGAGTCCTGTCTTGAGATTTCCAACATTCACATTTGGAGGATATCCTGTCGGAGTTTGTCCCATTCCGTTCGGTGGTAAGGGACCATTAGGCCTTGTATTTTGATTACCATGTGGATTCGAACTTGTATTATACACATTAGGATACGGTGTCTAGTTATAATTCGAATGTATATTTTGAGGGTTATTATTATTAGCATTACTATTGCCTTCGAGATGTGAGGGTCCCGAAGTCTGACCAATTTCGAATTGACCAATTCGAGGCCCGTTTTGTCGAGGATATCCCAGAGGAATCTCATTTAGATTGATATATCTACTTTGAGTCCTCGGTTCTAACAACTGTGATACTTTTTTGATTAAAATATTATGCTTGTTAATTAAAGGTTCAAGACCCAATACTACTTGTGTATTTATCATGTTCGAAAAAACATCACAAGTTTGATTAAATATTTCACCTAGTTCAGTTATAACTCAGGTGACTTCTCGAGCAAGACCATCTCGAGTACTCACAGCAATATGTTGTACAATTGCCGTGAATATTCGAGCAGACTCTTGTGCCAATGCTCGGTACTGATCATTGAATTCTCTTCTTTGATCCTCTCGACCACCTGCTAGGGTTTGTTTCATGAGTCGGACAAATTGTTCGTACATTTTGTCCGCTCTGACTTTATTTTTTGCCACCGGCTGGATATCCAAATCCTCGGTGTAGTCATCACGATTTACCTCGTCTGCCATTGCTTGGTCTTATAAGTAAGACTTAAACGACCTTGAAAAGTTGATTTTACGTGAACCAACTCCCACTGTGGTCACCAAAATTTGTTTTCGGATGAAAACAAATTGAATAAGGAAGAGCTAATTCGATTAATTCAAGCCCCGTGATAATTCTCCACTTGAATTATCTAACAACCCCCGCGCTCGAGTTCGATACGCTAGATGGTGGTTCAGACTTTAACACTTCGGCATGTTGTTTAAAATTGTTATTCGGACCACAATTTATAAGAAAGAATAGATAAGACAAGAAGATACAAGTCCAGATATAAGATTATCTACCAAATACTTATATCTGATAAAACGATAAACTTAATAGCTCCATATTGATCCCCAGTCGTGTGTTACAAAGATGCTTCGAGCAAGAAAATATGCTGATGTCAACAACACTTGATCACCAGGAGTTGATCTACAGAATTACCTAAATTACGCTACTCCTAAGATTATGCCTACTCCTAGAGAAAAAGATAAAAACTGTGTAGAGTTGTTCTGTTGTTGTCCTCTTTCCTTTTTCCGCCTTGCCCTTTATCACGTACCCACTTCCTTTGCGGTTAGTAACCTCCTTCAATCGCGTTTTCAAATTATTTGATTGGCGCGTCTCTGAACTGGGTAACTCCCTTATCTTTTTGGGCTTCTTTCGGCGGGCTTCTAACTTAGCGGCATATCCAGTTTGGACCTATTCATTATGAAATCGGACTGAATTGCTTTAGGTCCTTTTTCTCGATTTTCATTAGTCGTTGCATGGGTTATTTTGAGCTTTCTCACTTTAAGCCCATTTCTTCGTACTTTTATTAATAAGGCTGTTTGGGCCCTTCCATTTGAGCCCATTTCTTTTTAGGTGTAAACACCATCCTTATCCAAAGTATGAATCTCCATATATGCACTGACCTGGCGGGTTATTGTTTAAGGAACAAGACACTCTCCCATTTTAGAATGACATATACAGACAAGTCTTGGCGAGACTATGATATCCCTTATCTCATTATCTCTATAACTTGGAACAGTGTTTAAAGATTACAATCCTCGAGAGTGTTCCTATAGTTACATACCACTCTCTTAGCTCTGTGTAGTCCAAAGGATGTTTATCTAGACTATATAAGCCATTTACGATAAAGACAATACCAATAGGTTTGATATGATGTGAAAGACATGACTGTCATAGTGTTTATATTCCAGTGATTAAGCCAACAAATGGCTCGTTGGGCATGTAACACTATCAATCTCCCACTTGCCCTAGAGCTTACTGTTTATGTTCCCACACAGGCCCATATTTCAGGTGCTATTATTGAACACAGCTACTACTCAAGGGTTTGGTGAAATGGGGTTTGCCACGTTTTCGTCGAGTCGATTCGTTCCACTCGAACGTCCCCTCTGAAAGATGATCTCTCAAATCAAATACTTTCGCTGAAAATTTGTTAGGATCACAGGTGAGACTTTTCACTCCTTTTCAAGAGCTTAAGCACCATCAAACGTTATGGTACCATAGCACTTGATCTATGACAGTCTGATCTTTGAACGAATACATATTCGTTCATCCAAACATTCTTTTCCATTGCTTCTCCATTTGCGATTTACTCAACTTTCACGGTGGACATAACTGTGGTATCTCACAAAGAGATTGTCTACAGCTTAATCTGCCGTTGAATGTATATCTAAAATCCAGCTTCAACTTTTAAGTTCCATAACTTAAATACTAAAGTCCTCATGACTCTTCAGTTCTAATTCTCCTAGATTGTATTTCCACGTTGAACCTATTCAACATGCAATTCATGTACTTATAATGGGAGTATCCAGCAACCTAATGCCTCACTTAGACGTATCCTTACATCAAGTCTCAGGATTTTCTCCCATGGAGAGCCGAGTTGAAATATTCTATTTTAATAAGTTTAGTTACCCTCCCACTGACCTATATGTTCACACTTGGCTCTCAGCCATTTGTCATTGTCTCCGTATTCTAATACGGTCTCATCAAACCATAAGTTCCAGCTTCATAAAGCTCATTTCAATCCATAGATTGATGCTTTTAGGAGCTTGTACATCTCGTGTCAGCTCCCACTACTTATATAGGCTTCCAGCCCATGTATGCAATCCTTCTCGATCATTCTTTCAAAATATACAAGATTTGGAACTTATGTTATAACTCATGGTTCACATTCATTGTGCACACTTAACAATCAGTGGTGTATATGTTTACTGAGTTTCCCAAAGTACTATTACTTTCTTGGTCTTTACATAAAAGAACTCCTTTATCTTCAAAGGATACCTTTCTTCGAAATGATCAACATCATTCTCAAGGCGTAATAGATTTGGTATTCATATTACCCTTTAGGATATTCAGTTAAACTTGGACATTAAGATCACTAGTCTATATCAACTCCCACTAAATGCTTCAAACAAGCATTTCATCTTATATACCTAGATACAAATGGTTTCTTGTATTTGTTGCGTTGTATGAGTTCCAGTTTTTCATGATGAATCATTTTATATGTTAATAGAATTAATATAGAACTATAAGCATCAACAATATTTTAACATAAAACTTCTCCGTCCATAAATCAAGACGGAGATAACATGGTTCCAAAATAATTCAAAAACATAACCCAAAAATATTCTTCAAAATGAAAACATTGTCTCATAACAGATTTCATTGAATTCCTTTACAGTATCATCACACTTAAAGAAGCATAGTTAACAACGAATTTAACTGAAAAACGGATGCACCTTCCTTGCCCTTGCGAGGAGGTTCAAGGAATTCATCTTTCCAGTGTCCAGTCTTATCACAGTTAAAGCATTTCCCAACATGCAATTGCGGTTTATTCACACCGCCTTTTGCTTGCATTTTGTTACCCCTCTTCTTCTCATTCTTCCCCTTTGCCTTATTCTTTCTGAAAGTAGAGGAGAAAGCAGTGTTTGCAAGCAAGACAGATTTAACCTTTTTTACCGTTGCCTCAGCAGTGCGCAACATGTCCAACAACTCAGGTAGAGTGGTAACAAGCTGGTTCATGTTGAAATTCACTACGAACTGATCATAGGCAGGAGAGAGAAACTGAAGGACCAAATCGATAGCCAAGTCAGGGTTCACCGCTATTTCCATTTTGTTGAGTTTGTTCACCAAGGCAACCATCCTCAACACATGGTTAGACACCGATGTCCCTTCAGTCACGCGAGCTCCAAATAGCTCTCAAGAGATAGCATACCTCTCATGACGTGTCTTAATGACGTACAACTTTTCCAGTGCAAAGATAATTCCATATGCGTGTTCTACAGTCTCAGACTACCTCTATAACTCATTAGTCATAGAGACCAGAATAAGACAACGCATGTAGATTTCATCTTTGTGCCATTTCTCATGCGCATTGCGTGTGGACTTTGGAGGACTCACCTCAGGGGAAGGCTCAATAGCTTGGGTAAAGACATAGTCAAGACTCTCAAATTGCAGCACAATCTTGAGATTGCGGTGCCAGTTAGGGAAATTCATGCCAGTTAACTTATTCGATTCAAAGATTATTTAGAGTGGTGTTTTAGCCATTGTTGTATATTTTGAAAACAAAAACATTAGCTTTCAGTCCCAATCACATCCACATGTAGTTATGGATCTTTAAACTACACGTGTCCCACTATTTTTCTAGTTTTCATCACCCTACAACTGAATGAAAGGGAGATATAAAATTTCTATCGGGCTCTGATAGTGTTAGGTGCCCAGTGAGCCATTTATTTTGGGCTCTGCCATCTTAAATGTAAAACACTATGACAGTCTTGTTTGAAATATATTGAATATTTCTTTATAGTATGCTTATTTATTGTTATAACTAGTGTTAGTATAAATAAAGATCCCATGGATTACATATGGTTAGGGGGCGGTCGGGATACCTATGGAATGCTTTTAAAGACCGTAATCCTAAATAATGTTCCAAGTCTTAAAGACTGTGAGATGTGGGATATCACTGGCCTCGTCAAGACTTGTTCATGCATATAACTCTCCCAAGGTCGACGTGCTCCATTGTCGATGGCTTGTATGGAAATACATGTATGAAGACTCATACTTTGATTATGGAATTGAATGGCCCCGTTAAAGGACTCCTAGTTGGTGCTGTCGAACATAGAATCCTTGGGTTTCGTAGTGTGAGATTAGTCATTAGACTTGAGATGTTATCGGAAAGGGTACTATCAACTATGCTTCAATATGCATGTGCACTCCAGGAGAGTCATATGGCATGTATGTTAGGTAGTCTAATAGTGCAGTGGAACAAGTGGCAGTCGGAGAGGGATTCATCCAGGGTCACAAGTACCCGATATTTCTTATGCTGTTGCGAGAATTTAAATGATCAATAAAGTCATTGATCAAAGCGATTATCTTCTAAGAGGGATTGGTGGTCCCGGATTAGAAGACTGGATCATTAGATGTCACAACACGGTCATAGTTTCTAAGATTATTAGGGTTCGACCGTCGCCATACCCTAGACCTTAGACAAGAAACTGATGAAGGGATTCTACTCACATGAAGATCGTAACTCAGATAGGTTTGCTTTTCATCATCGACATCTAGGAAATCGTGGTGACGTTGCTAGACATCGAACCACGATGAATAGGTGCCTTGGATTAATTTGGTGAAATTAATTCAAGGTCTAGTTAATTATTTAGAATAATTAATCTAGCCCAAGGGGACTTATTGCTAGCTTGTCAACAAGCCTGAGGAATCACACACATAACTTAGTGTAGTACCTATTGGCTAGTTAATTCATTGTGAATTAACATCGTCTCTGTTGGTCCCAAGTGGCATACGAAAGGGTCTAGAAGGGAGGGGGGGTTGAATAGACCCTGAAGTCTTTTTAGACTTCAAAAGGATTCATAATAAAATATGGTTGGACGCTTGAAATGTAGGCGCTTGGCTGAGTGTCTACCCGAAGACTGTTTTATAAAGTTAACTTAGACTTCAAGATTTGAATACTATAACCAGGTAGGTTTAAGCGTTCAGTTCTTTGATCAGTGTTAGCACAATGGAATGATTTTTTTAGTCCTCTTCTTTGACGTTTTAGCGTTACCAAAAAAGTTTCTTAGTTGCTTAGCATTTGATTGTGTTTACTTAACAGATCTATGCAATGATATGATAATAATGAAATTGACTGTAAAGTAAAGAACACAATATTTGTAAGGTTCGTTGGGTGATGTAATTCTAACTACGTCCTTCTTCTCCTCGAACACTCGGAGGTAATCCACTAAAATGATTCTCAAAGAATCACACAGAATCTTCTACAAATTAGGGAGAGATGGATATTGATGACTTGAACTCCTTGGTCACACAGATTTCTACTCCAAGACACTTCTATCCCCTTGCTTCTTTCACCCAGAAATAATGCAAGTATCCAACTTCGACTTCACACAGATCGCGAGGCTTGGATGGGGTTTTTCTAACAGTTTGTTTGATTTTGATAAAGTTTAAACAACTTGAAATATCTCAGTAATAGTGTAGGTTTCTTTGAAAAGAATGATTGAGATATTGGTTGACTGTCTCAGGGATTAAAGAAAAGCAAAGAGAATTTTTTGCTTGAAATATTCGACTTTTCTTGAGATTTTGAGATTGAGACTTCAATGCAACAGTGTTTTTGCTTGTAAGCTTAATGTTGTATATTTGGTTTGTTGCTAAAGTTCTATTTATAGACTTTCCTCAGGTAAAGTGTCCGTTGGACACATGTTCAGGCGCGTGGCTTTCACTTGAGCATGTGAACTACTTTAGTCCCTTTTCCCTGAAATTTTGCTGGTTCCGATTGGACAGGAGCAGGTTTGGAACTTTGAAATTCTGATAGTCTAGTCAAATGTCTTGTCCACAAGTCACAATAGCTTATCACATTCAATGCTCTTATCAAGCATTTAATGCATTTGAATTTATTTCCCGTTGGAAATATAAATATCCGTTGATGATTGCATTTAAGTCCTTCATGACTTGAGAATTTATTTCAGGTGAATCCGTTCGCTGAACGCTTGAGTACTTGAGTATTTGATTCATAAATCCTGAAACATTTCTTTAATGCTTGACGGATGCTTAAGAACACATCTTCATCTTCACTTGATTTCAGACGTTTGATCTTCAACTTTATCTCTGATAGACTCACCTAGAATTCTATCATCGACTAGGTATCTAATCCTTAGTCTAAAATCTACAAAGATAAAAATTACACGCCTAACAAAATTACATTTTTCAAACTCTTATACAAATCTTCTAATAAAGTATAAACTTACATTTTAATTTGGGGTCTAACAAAATTTCTAATTGTCATCATCAGAATTCTAACATGAACTTTCCTAACAATTTTCCCCTTTTTGATGATGGCAATACTTACTCATTTATAGTTCAAGAGTTAGACAGCCAAAGTAAATGTTAACATTGAAAGGTTAGATATTTAGTTAAGGTTAGTTAAGCCTCAACGAGATGTTTTAGCTGAAAAATGCACTTCATTATTATTCAAGTAAAGTACAAGCATTTTACAACTAAAATAAACAATAAACAGTAAAGAGACAAGAATATAGATAATGCAAAGCAACAACTCTTAATCGTCTGATTTAGCAGTGTATCTGCTAATCATCTCTGACTTGATTGCTTCAGAAAGTTGTTCCTCAAGCTCAATCATTGCTGCATGATCTTTGTCTATGATTTGTTATTTATGAGTTTGTCTCTCCTGATAAGCTCTGTAACGCTTATTCCATTTAGATGGGTCGATGCCTATGTGCCTTAGACATATCCTGAACACTTGATTGAAATTTGATTTCTTCTTCTCTTTGGCTATGATCTTCAGATCAGTAGGCTTTGGAAGAGGTGCTCGTTCAATGGGTACGTCGAATTGTTCAAGTCTTGCTTGAGACGACACAAGCAGATGAGCATAACGTGCTATCAGAGGGAACTCTGAGGTTCTACTTGGCGCTCCGTCAGCAGCTACCCATGAGGGGTATCTTTGCTTAAAAGAAAGTGAAGGAGGAGGAGGGATAGTAACTTGACGCTTTGGTGGCGGAGGAAGAGCTCTTGAACTTGACACTTTCCTCTTCTCCCCTTTTCCTTTATCTTCCCCCTTATTGCCA
Organism: Buddleja alternifolia; assembly: GCA_019426215.1. Classification (NCBI taxonomy): domain Eukaryota; kingdom Viridiplantae; phylum Streptophyta; class Magnoliopsida; order Lamiales; family Scrophulariaceae; genus Buddleja; species Buddleja alternifolia. The sequence goes on along the minus strand of CM033395.1, from coordinate 24,310,096 downwards.
TCATCAGCCTTCAAAAAGTGTTTTGTTAGTAGGCTGACTTGAGTAGCAATCTGAGCCATTGAAGCCTCTAAAGTGTCGATGCGTTTGTTGAAGTGTTCTTTCATGGCTAGTTGATTTGACCTTGTAGAGTCATTCATCTCTTGAAATTCCTTAAGGCAATCAGCAACTGCCGCTTGAGCTACACTGCACATATGAGCAATTTGGGCACTCATATTCCGAGACTTAATCTTGGCCAAATTAGTTTTGATCTAATGGAGGGTTTCAACATTCTGAGTGGCATGATCACTCACTTTCTCCAAAATTGATTTCAGAAGTGGACTGAAAGCTTGACTCTGATCAGTAGGAACCGCTTGATAAGCCGGTTCTTTGAATCTAGATTGAAACTTGAGGGATTCAAGCGATGGTTGATGGGCTGGATCAAACGCTGTGCCTAGCGCTTTGATTGGAAAATCCACAGCAACATCAGAAACTGCTGTAACAGTAGGAACTGAAGCGTCAGGTTGAGCCTCTGGTGGAGACGCTAGAACTGGTCCCTCAGCAGACGCTAGAATACTTGCCAGTACTGATACAGACTCTTCAATAGTTAACACAGGCGCTTCCTCAAGCGCTGAATCCTCTTGAAGAAAGTCAGTGAATTGGATATTCAACCTGGCACATGGTATGCTTGCAAGGAAGTTCGATGCACCATCAAGTAATTTATATATTCTTCGAGTGGGCAAGGAAGAGCCTTGAATGATTGTGTGGAGAGGAATATCCTTGGCCCTGACATACATTGGACCTAAGATATCCAGCTCATGCCTTGGAAAAATCCTTGACTGCGGTTTGTTAATTAGAAAAAACATGTCTGGGCAATAGTGCAAGGAAAAGGCTAGTATCCTATTTGTTGGAAGACGCTGAAGGCGTGAATGTTCTGGTACGAACGAGTAGAAGTATTCTTCCACAAAAGGATAGGCAGCGCGAGCAATGTCCTGATTCTGTTTCAGCAATGAAATGACATAGTCGTAGTGTTCGCTCACTTCCTGTTTGATTAATGGTAGGAGTGGATAACCATGGAAGTTGCAAATACTTGAGCCATTGGGTTTGCGCAAGTTTTTTGTGAAGACTTTGTCAAAATGGGGAATGGGAGTCATGATCTTCATCACCAGCCTCAAATTTTCATCACATTGACTCGGAGTAAGAGTCAAATCTGATATAGGCTTTGAGCCACTGCTGGACACTTGTCCGCAGCAATGAAGAGGAGTTTCTGCAAGCCGCTGCAACACTTGACGCAGAAATCTCTCAACCGTTTGGCAAACGCTTGGCAGTTGATCTATTTGGCCTACCCTCTGTTGACGCTTTTGAAGGCAATACTTGGCAAACTGACGCTTCTTGTCATGCATGCCTATGCCGAAGAGATGAGGGGCAGAAACCAACTCTTGGAATGTGTACTTGTTACCCACACACTCCTCAACCCAGTTAACTTCATTTACGCAGTAGTCTATACCTACATTCACTATGGCCCGAATACCTTCATGGTGAATGTCTCTGATAGATTCAAAATGATGTTTATCTGATTGGTAGCTGGCATTCCATATGCTTCTAAAGTATTCATCAGCTTCCCCTTGGACCAAATCAGTCAGAGACGCTGGACGTTCACCAACGTAAGGACCCTTATTCTTTCATAACAGAAGTGGATTAACTTTATTCTGATTTTCAACACTTCGTGCCACTTCCTCCCTCTCTGTTCAGCAATTCTTTGGAGGGATTAAGAAACTCCACCGGTTGATGCTCATAGACTCTGATCTTGAAATTCCTTGGAGCAAAACCAGAAGGTTTGCTATGCCCCATATCTAAGTAATAAGCTAAATCTACATCAGCGTCGGGAGTTCTTGCAAGTGGACGTTGTTCATGAATTAGAACAAAAGCCGAAATCTGCTCTATTGGTTCCTCAATGACGATGGCCACGTAGTATGCTTGCTCTACATCCGTCAATTCTGAAATGAATAGCATCTCATAGATAGCCCGATCTCGGTCTATCAACATGGCTACGTCATTCTCTACAACTATATATCTTTCTTCGTTGTAGCCAGCATGAATGAAGTCTTCTTCAGCGGCTGGTGGCATGTAGTTGATAGAATGATCAATCATTTGGATAAGATCCAGCTTGAAGAAATGCCTTGGCCTTGTAACGTCTTCAGCAATGCTCTGACCTTCTGAGTGTAACTCTATTATGACCTGTGAAGAAAGTAGTGGTTAGACCCCTTCCGATGTAGGTTCCTCGGCATCCAATGCAACGCTTGTTGCAATATCTTTTGCAATGGCCACCACTTCTTCTAAATCAACGTCTAGATGAACATCGATTGGTGCTTGATCCACAGCTCGAACAATAGTCTGAGAACCTGTCTCAATCACAGTAGCTTCTTGAGCGTTTGGCTCAATAGTCTCAGGCTCTTCAAGAGCAGGGGCAGGTTGACCCTTGCCTGTCCTGGAACGCTTGAAAATTTTCTTCACGTTGACTCCTTCAACTAATTTGGGTGCTTGGGCTGGAGGAGCAACAGTTGGTTCCGCAAAATCAATTTTCTTGATGTTTTCTTCCAACTTCCTCCTCTTGATCAAATGAATCTTGTCCTCCTTATCCTCATCAGTTTCCTCATCGTCCTTGGGAGGAGATGGAACAGCAGGAACTTTGGGCTTGCCAGGAGCCCTCTTCTTCTGCTTAGCCGGATGCTTCACGGCTTCAACAAGAGTTGGACTCTCTGCTTCTTCATTTGAAATTGCATTGGGTTGACCTTGTCGAAAGTACCCACCCGGCATTCTATGATCTTGTTGTAGAAATCAGCAAGCAGTCTATACTTCGACATTAAATATTTCTTCTCGCAGTACGGTTTGTATGGTACACCACATATTCACTCATAGTTGTCCATGCTTCTTGAATTTGTTCTTGAGTAACACGGTCCAATGCCTCACCCGCATTTGGCAGATTGAAGTTCTCAGTAATGGAGGCAGCAGAAAGGACAAACTCTTTCGGAGACTCCTTCTCAGACAAAGAGAAGGGGTAAGAGATAGACGTTTTGTCCTCTGAGAGTTTAGCAGTCTTCCAGAAAGTGTTTACTTCGGGAGCAAACAGATATGAATACTTCGTCAAGAATGTCTGAAGCCCAGCCTTGGCGATAAAGTCTATCATATCCGTTATATTGATCTGGGTTTGCTCGAATAGAAACTTCCAGTCCACCACAAGGCCTTCAGTAACCTTGATGGTGTCTTCAGCAGTGTTTACAGATTTCCTGGGTGCCATTTGAAAGTGTTTTGGGAGAGATAGAACAGAGATTCGTTTGAACGAGAGAGAAAAAGAGTAATTTTGCAGAGAGTTTGTGTGTAAAGTGAGTAATTGTTTTGCGAAATTTTTTATTTAAATGACACAGTTGAAAATTTTTGAAAAATGTATTTTCTTTACTCATTAAGATTTTTCCACGTGTAAAGTTCATGAATCTCAGCCATTTATTGGTTTTAACTGCGGACACGAGTTTTGGGCAAGAGAGAGAAGTTACATTTGGTAACTCCCATATATAAAAGCTTTGACGTTCGAGTAAAACTTTTAAAATGTTTGGGATTTTCAGAGTGTAATGCACGCGCTTGATAATACACTGACACGTCATTTTGAAAAGTTTTTAATTTACCCGCCAGTTTGATGTGATAGAAGCGTGAATAGAGTTCAAAATAGACTTTTGAGTCTATCCACCACGTCATTAATTGTGTAAAATTTATGCATGAGTTTTATAAACAATTTATATTAAGTGTCGAAGGGGATTAGTTCAATGCTTAACATGTATACCACTTGAAAGATTTATGTTGACGCTTGAGATTAAATTCCTTTTAATGTTTGAGCATCTAACATATTATGCACAAATAATACTGAGCGTTGATGATCTATACATATGAAAATAGTTTTTGATCATTGACGCTTACAGATGTGTACGAGCACAATTTTAAGGTTCCCCCAAAATTTGATACCTTGTAACATTTTTCAAAAATTCTTTGACATAAGTGAAATGGATTCCCCCTAAATTATATGTCTAATGAAAGTATGATGCATAATGATTAAGCGTTTAAATCAATCATACCTAGTTCACTTCTTAAGGTGAGAAAGTGTTGTTCGTTGAGAACTTTGGTAAAGATATCTGCCAATTGTTTGTCAGTTCCAATAAAGTGCATGGAGATATCTTTCTTTTGAACATGGTCATAAAGAAAATGGTATCTAATGTCAATATGTTTGGTTCTAGAATGAAGAACAGGGTTTTGAGTCATGGCTAGGGCGCTTTGGTTATCACAATGAATAGGGGTTGGACCTAGGATTATACCATAATCTCTAAGTTGTTGCCTCATCCATAACACTTGTGCACAACAACTTCCTACAGCTACATACTTGGCTTCAGCTGTAGAGGTAGCTATGGATTGTTGTTTCTTACTATGCCATCAAACTAACATATTACCTAGAAATTGACATGTACCACTAGTACTTTTGCGATCTATTTTGCAACCTGCAAAATCTGCATCTGAGTAACCAATTAGTTCAAAAGGAGAGTCCCTTGGATACCATAAGCTCGCATTTTGTGTGCCTTTTAGGTACTTAAGGATTCTGTTGGTAGCAATAAAGTGTGACTCTTTAGGATCAGCTTGAAAGTGTGCACACATGTATACCGAAAACATAATATCATGTTTACTAGTAGTAAGATAAAGAAGTGATCTAATGATACCTCTATAATTATGATATCAACCTTTTTCCCACTTTCATCTTTATCTAACTTAAGCTTTTGGCTCATTGGAATTCTTGGAGATGATACATTTTCCATACCAAATTTCTTAATCATATCTCATGTATATTTAGCTTGGTTAATAAATATACCATTAGGGAGTTGTTTAACTTGTAATCCTAATAAGAAAGTTAACTTACCCATCATGCTCATTTCAAATTGTTCTTGCATCATTTTCAAAAATTTCTCACACAAATGCTTGTTAATAGAACCAAATATAATATCATCAACATAAATTTGGACTAAGAGAATATCTTCATCATTGGTAATTTTGAATAACGTTGTATCAACGCTGCCTTTTGAAAAGCCTTTACCAATAAGAAAAATTGTTAGGAATTTCATGTTAGATGTTTGATGATGACAAGATAGGATTTCATGTTAGACCCCATGCTTTCGGGGTGCTTGCTTGTAAGTCAATAAATACCAAGTGCTGAGTTTCAAGGATAAGTTGAAGATCAGCGTTGAAGTAGAGAAGATAAAGATTTGTTTGAGCCAAACGCTACTACCTTACCATGGCTGCATTGAAATGAATGCTGGAGGCGTTGCTCAACATAATTCACCTGATTCTTATCTTGGAGTTTATTTCCAACGGGAAATAAATCAAAATGCATTAAATGATTGAAGTGCATTAAATGCAAACAAGGCAGTATGACTTGTGGACACCACTTTTGTTGACTAGACTGTCATTTTCAGAATTCAAACCTGCTCCTGTCCATAGGAATCACAGAAATTAAGGAATGTCGAAAAGGGACTATTTGAACTCCGCGTGAGGTTACTTGTGTCCAATGTACTGTATATGCTTGAGGCAAATGCGAATTTTTTCAAGACGGGCGACAATAAACCCTCAACACCTTTCATCTGGAGCTTCCACAAGCAGTATTTTTGTAAGAGAAGCTCATTGGAGCAAGTCTGAGTGATCAATCAAGCCCTTGGAGAAGATCTTTATTGGAGCTGAAATGGTGATCAATAGATCGTCTTGAGAGACAATTCTGGAATCTTTGTGGATTCTCCGAGTAAAAGGAGAAGAAGGACGTTACAACCAACGAACCTTACAAATATTTTGCATTTACATTTTATTGCTCATCCTGTCATATTATATCTTGAAAAGGCATTTCTATAGACCCATCTAGTACCAATAACTCCTGTGATGGATATTTAGAAGTTGAAAAAGACTTAAGGGTCTATTCAACTCCCCCTTCTATACCCTTTCGTATGCCACTTGGGACCAACAAAAATAGAAAGAGTGTCATACCATGCTCGCGGTGCTTGCTTAAGTCAATAAAGTGATTTTCTAACTTGTAGACCATACCCTTACCATGGCTGTTGATGAATGCTGGTGGTTGCTCAACATAAACTTCTTCTTGGAGTTTACCATTCAGGAAAGCACTCTTTATGTCCATCTGATACACCGTAAACTTGTTAAATGCTGTATATGCTTGAAACATCTAACTGACAGGAGAATGGATCCTTGAGAGACTTCTGGCTTTGTTTCTTAATGCTTCATCCACTTTCCTAGGTTTCAGCGTCCAAACCTTACTACGTTCAGATAAGATGGCTTCAACCAACTATCACTTAATGCGAACAGCGAACATGGCCTCATTGAATGTAGCGGCTCTAGTCCTAAGAGGTGCTTCAATATCTCCAATAATCTGCTCAGGTGGATGATCACATAGCCATAGTCTATCAGGCTGGAAAGGGTTAAGAGGTTGAACAGGCGCTTGACGATCAAACGCTTAACTATTCTCTGGCGTGAGTGCTTCAAGTTCACAGATTCTACCTTGCTCTTGATGATCACTCTCTTTATGATCATCAACAAATCTATCATGATTGTCCATAATAACCTCACGAGTAATCTTAGGAGGGGGCACTAAGATCTCATAATCGTCGTCACTGTCATTATCAATGATATCTCATCAACTCCTACATCATTCACATTAACCTTCCTCGGTTTTTGGTTAGCATCATCAAAAATAACATGAATAGATTCCTCAACCTTTGATTTGATCTTATTAAGGATGTGAAAATTCTTTCCATTCTTGGCATAGCCTAGAAAGATTCCCTCATCCGTTTTAAGATCAAATGTCTTCAGGCTTTGGGATCCATTATTATGAATAAAACATTTTGAACCAAAGACGTGAAAATATGAAACATTTAGATTACGTCCCTTTCATAGTTCATATGGAGTTTTTCCATGCTGTTTGTTGATCATGCAACGATTTTGAGTGTAACAGGCAGTGTTGATTGCTTCGGCCCAAAACCTAGGAGCAAGATTGGACTTTGCTAACATCGTCCTAGCGGCTTCCTTCAACGTTCTGTTCCGGTGCTCAGCAACACCATTCTGTTGGGGAGTTCTGGAAGCTGAATACTCATGATGTATTCTATTCTTTGTACAAAACTTCTCAACAACCTTGATAGTAAACTCAGTACTGTGATCACTCCTTAATTCTTGCAACCTTAAGATTTTTCAAAGTTTGAAGTTACCGAAAAAGCGTTGTTAACTTGTCACATGTCTCATCTTTGGATGAAAGAATTTCACCCAAGTAAATAGAGAGAATCATCTACTATCACCAAAGTATACTTTTTACCGCTCATACTGATCATTTGAACAGGTCCAAACAGATCCATGTGAAGTAGTTCAAGTATTCTAGAGGTAGATAGATGAGGCTTTCTCTTGAAAGATGATTTAACTTGTTTTCCCGTTTGACAAATGTCACAAAGGCAATCCTTATGGAATGGTCCTTTAGGTAATCCCTCTACAAGATTTAGCATTATAAGTTGAGAGCTTGTCTTAAAGTTGAGGTGATTCATTTTTCTATCCTATAACCAACCCGTTTTAGATTCATTTTTACACTTAGCAACAAAGCATGTTGGGTTGTTATCAATTGTTGAACCCCAATCTACCAAATACACATTGTTTGTTCTTTTACCTTTAAATTAGTAGACTTAGTCTTAGCGTCGTTAATATAGCAACAGTCGCTTGAGAATTTGACTTCAAAGCCTTTATCACAAAATTGACTTATGCTTAACAGATTATGCTTAAGACCCTCAACATAGTAAACATCACTTATCATGACGTTCCCCCTGTACACAGTACCTATACCTTTGGCTTTACCTTCGGAGTTGTAACCAAATACAACCTGAGGACCATTGGGAACTCGATAGTTGATCAAAAGATCCTTGCAGCCTGTCATGTGCCTTGACGACCCACTATCGATGTACCAAGTAGATGTATCGGCTCTAGCTCTAGGTACATTGTAATCAAAAGGGTAGTTCTAGTTCTTTTTAGGTACCCATTATTTCTTGGGTCCTTCCACATCAGTAGCACTAGTAGGAATTAGAACTTTCGAAACCCATATTTGCCTGGTTTTCATCACAGGAAGATTGGCCTTCTTGGGTTTCGGTTTGTGCTGTGTGTGCTTCGTAGGTGTATAATAATATCCTCGATTATAATAGTAATCATAATCATAGTCATAATCATAATCATCATAGTATCGATAATATGACCTTGACCTTTGTGGATATTGACGCTGGTATTTCCTTGGCACTGGCTTGGGGTGCACTTTTGGTGTTGGACGCTTAGCGCTTGATTCACAGTGGTAGGTTTATCCTTAGCCTTTTGAGCATTTGGATGAACCTTTCTTTGTGAATCATTTACTTTCGCCTTACCCTTGTCTGAGTCAGTATTGACTTTCTCATTTTGCCTCGTACCATTATCCTTTGGGTCATTTGGTGTTTGACTTTGTGAACCTTTCTCAACAAAGAATACACCCTTTTCTTTGTTGTTCGCCGTAAAGTTAGATTTGTTTGATTGTTTACTGAATTTATTGCATCCTAAAGCAGTATTTTCACCAGACATTCTTGTTACTCCAGTCACATGGCTAGCTTTCTTGACGCTTTAGACAATGATGAGACGAGCTGCTCTGATTTAGCAAGTCTAGCAGTCAACTCAGCTTCTCTCTTGACTATTAAATCAAGATCACTTTTCAAATTAGTTATTTCACTCTCAAGTGATTTGTTCTTCTCAATACATTATTGCTGATCTTGCAACTCTGTCTTGAGCATCACATTATCACTTTTGAGTGATGAAATGATATTGAAGTGATTTTGATATAATTTGGCGGTGACTTGACAATCTTTATAATATTCATTTACTTTGTCATGTAATTCATCATAAGTAAGAGGATAAGATAATTCAGTGTTTACCTCAGGGGACGCTTCATCATCTCTGGCCATGAGACAAATAAGCGCTGAGTCATCCACTGGCTCATCATCATAATTACTCTCCTCTGATGACTCCAAATCTTCAGGTGCAGACGGTTGTTCTGACTCCGCTAGAAAACCTCGTTGGCGAAGGTTGCTCCTGAATTAGTTTATATCTAAGTAATCTTGCCTTGAAGGCTTAGATACGTTTGGATAAGGGCAATTTACTTGGCAGTGCCCTGGTTTCCTGCAATTATAACAAAGATTAGTTTTCATCTTTTGTTGATTTGTTAACCTTGCAGTTTGTGGTTTTGAGACCACAGGCGCTGAGAAATTCTGAGTTGGAGACGGAGGCGCTTGGTATTAAACTGGTACTGAGGGTTGAGGAGCAGAATACACTGGCGCTTGGTACTGAGGCACTGGTGTAGGAGAAGGCGCTTGATATGAACTTTTTCCTTGATAATTAGGACCTTTTCCTTTCTTTTCATATCTCAAGAACTTCCTAAATCTATTTAGCAAAGCTAACTCCTCTTCCTCACTGATATCTGATGACTTTCCCTTATTACCAGATTTTCCTTTGATTGATGCAATCAATGCTCCAAATTCAACTACTGGACTGGTTACAACACCACTTGCTGAATTTAGCTCAAATTCAAATGCCTTAAGCTCCGAAAACGCATCTTTTGGAGTTAAATTATCCAACACATTAGATTCTCTCATCGCTGTAGTTTTCATTAAGAATTTACTAGGGAGACTTCTGAAAATCTTAACCACCATTTCCCTTTTTTGTAAATCCATACCTAAAGATGTTAACTCTGTAACAAGAGCTATAAATCGTATGTCCAATTGCTCTAAAGTCTCATTGGGCAACATCTTAAAACCGTTAAACCTTTCCTTGGCCATGGAAAGCTTGTTTTCCTTAATCTGTGCTGAACCACCACAAATTGTAGCCAACTTATCCCATATTTCCTTAGTAGTATTACACGACTTGATCTTGTTAAGCCGTATATAGAGCGTTAAGACCAACATTGTCCAAATTCGCTCTTCGACACTCATCTGGAGACCATTCTTGCTTTGGCTTTTCCACATAGCCATTCGGAGTTTCTTCTGTGGCTCCAGGTGCTCTAGTGATAACTTTGTATATATGAATTGGTCCTCTGAAATAATATCGCACATGTCATCATCACACGAATAGAGATATGTAAATGCTTTGACTTTCCATGCGTCATAGTTTGACTCAGTCAATTTAGGAACTTTAGCAAATGCCATGGAAATTTTTAAAGCAACTAGTTTTGAAAAGGATCTAAACAAGTTGTTTTGCTTGAAGAATTTTAAAATTTCAATTTTAACCGCTCTGATACTGATAGGAGTCATTTTTGCACTTGTTCTTAACCCCTTTTATTGACGATTTAGGTCCATTTATAGCTTGATTTGTGCCACTCATATGTTTAATATGTGTATTAAGTGAATTCAGGCACTAAGCGACGATGCACGAAGAAAAGGGCAAAAGACGGCGTATCAAATGATTTCGTAAAGGATGCTTCGCAGATCAGCGCCCATAAAATTAAAGGTAAAACATATAATCCTAAGTCCATGATTAGTGTTTTAATCACATAAGACATGCTCGCATCAATTAATACATACTCGCAATATTAAATCACTTATGTTGATTATTAAATTTTTAGTCCAACTAAAAAGTCCTTTATAAAATTCTTTATGATTTCACATATTCACTATTTCATTTAAAGTCATTCTAGTCCAACTAGATGACTCAGATGTACGAAATTAAGAATTAAGTGCATCCACCTTTAATTAAAATAATATGAACACAAAAAATATGGAATACTATATTTTATTTTATTATGATTTAAAGCCATGAAAAATTGGAAATACTTTTATTTGATCAAAGAATTAATTATTAATCTTTAAGAAAAATAATTTATATTCCTTATTCAAAATGAAGTAATTTCCAAGTCGAGGAAAAAATAATAATATTTAATCCATAAATCAATTATTAATTTCCAAAAATAATAATTAATTAGTTCTAATTAAATATTATATTCCAATTAATCTCATTGGGCTCAATTTCATCAAACCCAAGTCACCATCCTTTTGGTCCACTCGGATTCAATTTAATTGGGCTCAAAATAATTAATTAGAACAACATTCACGTTTATTAATTTCTTATTGGGCTAAATTTAATTTAAGTCCAAACACCAATCTAATTGGCCCATTTAGATTTAATTAGATTAAGTCCAAACTAATTAACAAATCGAAATTGGATAATTTTTAATTGGGCTTGATTTAAATTATTCGGGTCATCATCCTTTTGATCCACCCAATTAATTAAAATCACCCAAAATTCAAAAATCAATTTCAACCCAAACATAGCCCGTTTTACGACCCGAATCCAGGACCCGGATCAACGAATTGGGTATCCAAACCCACGACCCGTCGGGCCACGGTCATGAACCGACGGGCTGTGACTGGGTTCGGCCCGGCTGCGCTAAACAGCTTGCGAACAGCGCGCGCAGCTGTGCGAGCATTTTTCTCGGGGCTTTCGAGCCCCGTTTTTCCTCGGTATTTTTCGATTTTCAATATCATCAAATATCCATAGATTTACAATAACTAAAAATCAAAAAACTAGGCAAAAAACCATAAAACGCAGATTTAAGAAAAACATATTAACATGCTTCAAAAACACATAACATGCAATTCTTAAATCACGTAAACAAGATCAAATATGGAAATCAGAGATTGGCTCTGATACCACTGTTGGGTTTCATTCGAAAAAGCATAAACACAGCGGAAAGAATTTCAAAAATTAAAAACGAAAACCCAATTGGTACTCTAATTCGCATAATTGAATCTAAAAGCGTTAACGAATAAAATTTACTCGTTAATATGAATATGATGATGGAAAAAACTTCTTCTTCTCCAAACTTGAAATATTGAATCTTCCAAATCTTCAATCCTTTGGTTTGATTCTTCAAACTTAAACTTGATCCGAACAACGAAAAATACGTCGTCTCTAAATCGTCACGCACGGATCAACAAACGAAAAATCCCCTTTCTTCTTTCTCTATGGTCGACGGCTAGGTATAGAGGAGGGGAGGAATATTTTTTTTTCTTTTTGAGAGTTATGAGAGTTGTGTTAAATTAATTAATTAAATAACCAAATTAATTAGATAAATTAATTCATTAATATATTTCACAAGGAAATTAATTAATAATTAATTTTATCATTATAATCAATTATTTCATCTAATGAATAATTAATTATTTAATTTATCCAATAAATTAAAACTCCCAGAAGAAATAATAGAAATTCCTTTTTCTTCATTTTCCTTTGTCAATCCTTTAGCGCGACTCTTTAGATTCGTTTCGTTTGGCAATGAGAGAAAACCAAAGGAAGTGGGTAACACCTAGCCAGTCACGTGGCCCACTTCGTAACCCAAACGAAAATGAATGATAGGATCATTCCGAAACCTTCCAATCGTAAATACCGTATATGTATAAACCCTTTGTTCACGTTCCCCGATTAAGTGAGAGTCATGGTTATGTCAAACTCACTGGACTTGACCATATGTATAAATCATAATAAATACGAGATCATTGAGATCGATTTAGTGCCAAGCACAATCGTCTCGTTTGCTTTGGCCAAAGACTTTGATCTCTATTTATCTATAATTACATAGGGTACATACTCATTCACTTATGAGAGAACATATCCCATATTAGATATCTGCTAAGATTACCACTTGCCCATCAAGTCCGCATTTCGAGGTTGACCCCACCAAAGGGTGATTTGGGTCTAACTACTCTAGTGAAAGACTTGACGCCACAAGTGCATCTTCAGCCTGATACTTCAGGTCAAAGGTTCAGATATACCTATTACGCATAATCAGTTCCGTCATTGACATTCACAGAGTGAAAACCTATGTGACAGAACCGATGTGAGTCGTGTTCGAACATATCGGTTCCACAGACGTGTCTACAATCTTAATCTCCTATCATCCCATGATACCAGATAGGCACTCCCATGTCGGAGCTAAGATTGTACAAGTATTTGAAGTCTTTATTTGTCCATTAAAGACTTCGTATTACTTGCGAACTTATTTTAGTAATCAAGATCTCTCTCTCTAGTGCCAATCTTCCTATCCCATAGGAAGTAGAGGGATTGCACTGAAAACATGGACAAAACGTTTTACACAACTTATAGATGCAGATAAGAATTAAGTGAAAACTCAATAATGCCTTTTATTTAAGAAGAGTTTAAGTTCAATACAAGATATATGCCCTATACATTCTATCCTTTATAGCATCCGAGGGCATAATCCTAACAGTTGAAGGGTCATCCACCAACCCCGAGCCCCCACATGACAGAATATCATCGACTACGCTTCCCCGTTCTTTAAACCCGAAAACAGAAATCATTTTTAACAAGTTATACAGTCAGACTATTATCAAAGAAAAGCCTTTTGCTCCCAGTGCTAAGACTTCCGTGAAAGCCCGCATTGAGTTCCACGGGTTGGACTATTTTTGTGGCTTCTTAGAGTCTATTCGCCTTCCATGGACTCAGAAATTTTATAGTACCGGGGCATACCTTTCCATCACAGACAAAATGGATTGGAGGGCGCACACGATTGAGGTTTGAAATAGAAGGGTAAATTTTGGTGCTACTGCTCTTAGTGAGTGCCTCGGGATGGCGATCCCCCGGATTTGCGGGTACCTAGCTCTCTACAAGCTAGACGGGACATACACTGTTTCACTTGACGAGGTTCTGGAGGTCATTGCTATTGTGGGTACGACTTGGTCTGAAGGGGAGTCACACTTGCCCCGTCGTATCTTGCTCCCCGAGGCAGCATTTTGGCTCGACTTCATCCGCTTTAACCTCATCCCGAGCTCCAACAGATCTGAGTTGAACAAGGACCGAGCCTTGCTTATATACTCCATCATGACACAGCGACAGGTTAACTTTGTGGGGTTGATCCATCGGTCTTTATTAGGGCATATCAAGAGGATGGGCATCGAGTTCACTCCAGTGGTTGACTCGACACAGGCTAAGAGAAAACGAGGGGAGTCATCCAGTCCAAAGAAGAACCCGTTTATCTTCTCGTCTCTCATTTCGGCCTTGTGCTTGACAGTCGGTGTTAGGATTTTTCAGAGCTAGACTAGAGACCCTGCCAGCACCCCTCTTCCCTTCTCAGACGCCCCAGCTTCAGCGCCTCTGCCTATTTCCTAGAGAGCTCGTCCAACTCCGGCTCATGGCACCGGATCCAGCCACCGCACATCGTCTGATGTGGAGACTCTTCGGGCTGATCTGCAGCAGTTGAGGACTGATATGCATGCCATGATGAGTGAGGGATGTGCTAATGTTCCTCAGCTATTTCGAGAGCAGGACGCATTCATGGGCCAAGGGTTATTTGACTATTCAGAGCCCCCACATTTTCCGCACTCTTTCACTCCGCCGCTTGATGACATGGTTGGTGCCGGTGTTTTGATTGTTGGGTACGATTCTGCTGCGCCCGACGGGGCCCCGAATGATATGTTGGACATGGATGACATTATGGGTTGAGCATAGGATGAGGGTGTCCGTGATGATAAAGATGATTATGTGGACCGTTTTGTCAACGAGGATGATTAGCATGTCTGTTTAGTCTATTTCCTATTTTCTTATGTTGGATTTTTAATCTTGTTTAGTTGTTTAGTTTCTGTTGATGTTTGTTTTATGAATATTTTGTTGTGTTTGTTTCATCCGTTTGTTTTTAGTAGAAGCATGTTTGTTTTAGTTATCTTTTGTTTTGTTGTTGGTGTTTCGTTTCTCGCTTTTATCCATTACTTAACGCTTTGTCTGGCTAGCATTGTTTAATGTGTAGTTGTCGAGTTCATTGCTCACCCCGCTGTTGCCATTCTTGGACGCATTTGCATTCGTGGACTCAGGTTGCTTTGCAGCACCCCTTATGGTGACGTGTACTTTGCCCTTCTCTTTTTCAAAGATTGAGGACAATGTTCGTTCTAAGTTGGGGGGGGGGGGGAGGCAGATAGATCCATTATGGTCAGTTGTATTCATGTCTTATATAGTTCGGTCCAAGTTTTGGGGGGGGGGGGGGAGGAGTGTTGTACCTCTACATGTGAAACTTGTGCAATTTTGAAAATTTTTGGATAGAATTTGAAGACGCCCAGGTGCTAGCTGAAGATAAGACTACAAAATGCTATGTAGTACGGTGCCCAGGCGCCACATCACCCTCGCCTAGGCGCTGTCACTTCCGCGCCCGAGTGCTAGTTGTCCTGCGTCTGGGTGCAGTTCGACTCCTCACCCAAGATATCTCTGCCACGTAGGCGGCGCCTAGGCGCCAATCCACCCGAGCTTGGGTGCTGCTGTAACTATTTTTGGAGATTATAAAACCCAGATTTTAGGAATTAGAAGGGGTTGAAAAATCTATGGATTGAAGGCATTTTTCTGGGTTTTGGGCCATCTTTTCAACTACCTTGAAGATCAAGAAGGAAGATTAGCTTGGGGATTGAATATTCAACTTAAAGATCCATCATCATTCACGATTTAGGGAGTTTTAATAGCTTTCGATTTTCATTTATGTCCATGAATATGTATAAGAATCCATTTATGTTTTCTATGCTATCAATTATGTGCTAAACTTGTAAGACTAGTGCCATGTAAGGCCAAATTGTGATTTGTGCTTATAATAGAGGATTGTTGAAGTTATTCTTATGTTGTTGTGTGGTGTGAATTTGTATTTTTGCTTGCCTTGCATATGCTTGATCAACATATGTTAGAATCCTATGCTTAGGTGAATATTTTGAGAGAAAATTGACTTAGGGTGCACGAAATTCACACCATAACCCGTAGCCAATGAGGAATCGCCCTAGACATAGGTAAAGATTCCCGGGTGAAGTTGTTCTATCTAAATTGAGTGAGCTCTAGTGCGTTAATGCATGTTTAGTGATTAGATTTTCGGGTAGAAATAGTTAGGAAACCGTCATTCAAGTATAGGGGTTTAGCGCGAGACATCGGTTATTCTCTACCCTAGGAGCTTTCACCATAGCAACATAAGCGTAATCCTTCAACAAGAGCCTTTATAAGTATAATTGAGAAATTTGGACCTAGCATGTGCCTTAGTCTCCCTTTATATTTGCTTTTCAATCCTTCATGTGTCTTCGTTCTTATTTTACGCGTTTACCTTCAATTTACCTTTACTTTTGTTGTTTTTTTTTGGTTATAAATCATAAACTAAAATCTAAGTCTTCGTGGTTCGACAACCCGGACTTTTTGTCCACTTTTATGACTATCACGACTAGTGCACTTGCTACCACGCACGTTAGGTATTAGCGTGTCAAGTTTTTGGCGCCATTGCCGGGGACTTGTTTATTTTTAGTTTTTGATTTCCATTCACGTTTCATAATTCTTAGTCTTTCGTTTATTTCTTACTTTATGTTTACTTTTTCTTGCTAGTCTAATTTCGTCCCTTTTGTTTACGTTGTAGGTTCGTTCTCGGTGCATGACCCGCTCCTCCAACGAGCCTTTACTTGATTTTGAGTCCAAGATTGAATGTGTTCTTCGGGCTAGTAGACGAGTTAGAGCAATGGCAGACAATGTCTATCAACCCAATCCTAATGCTCGTTTCCCGGACATGAACTTACCTGAGAATAGGGAGTGGCTACAAGGCATTCTACAAGCCATGCAACCGGCCCCTCCTCAACAACTTCCATTGGTCCGGGGTAGCCTACCACCGAGGGTCCACACCATACAGGGGCCCGTGGTCTTGCCTAATTTTTATGCACCAAACTATCACATTCTGTCTCACATCTTTAATATGGTGCAAGGAGAACCCTTTTATGGAGAACCTCATGAATCACCTCATGCCCATTTGTAAAATTTAGACGATGCTCTCATGACTATCCAATTTCATCCACGAGATCTCGATGTAATTCGTCTAAGAGTCTTCCACTTCTCATTGAAGGACAAGGCGACGACATGGTACAAATCTTTACCTCCTCAATCTATTACGACATGGGGTGAGTTGGTGGATGCCTTTTTGAGTAAATTCTTCCCACCCTCCATAATCAATGAGCTTCGAAGTAATATCAAAGGGTTTAGGCAACGAAGTAATGAGTCTTTGGCTGAGACATGGGCTAGATATAAGGGCATGCTCCGAAAATGCCCCGATCATAACTTTGGCTTGAACGAGCAAGTGTTACATTTCTATGATGGGGTCCGGTCACGTATTCAAAATAGACTCAATACGGGTGCGGGTGGGGATCTCCTTGGGTTAGATTGCCAAAGCGTATAGGACAAAATTGAACAATTGTCCCGGGAAGATGAGCTCTGTCCCGATGATGAAGAGGTCTCATCCACTAAAAAGGTTGCTTGTGTTCAAGAATTAGAGGGAGTGGTTGCCTTGGAACCGGAGGTTAGAGATGTAAATTATGTTAGGAATCCTAACCGAACCCTCCATTTCCAGATACCCAAAAACTTCCCAAAGAGGCCAAACCTCGCACAAAATACACAACCAGGCACGTATCAAGGTCCAAGGCCTCCTCTCAACAACCAACCCCCGAGGCAAGATAACTTCAATGTACAAGGGCAAGGGCAAGTACGACCTCCCACGATCGATGAGCGACTTGATGCTCATATAAAGAAATCGGATACGTCGATCAATGAACTCCGTAATATGATGAAGGATATGTTCATGGAGATGAAGGATATGAGGACACAAATGGGTCAAATATCCTCCACGGTAAGTGTAAGAGCCCCAGGGACTCTACCAAGTGACACGGAAAAGAACCCAAAAGAACAATGCCATGCCATTGCTTTGAGAAGTGGGAAACAAGTTGAACGTGATCCTGTTCGCATGTTTGCACCCGAGCGCGAGGTTACTCACGCCTAGGCATCGGTGACCTCCAGCCCTGACAATTTGCTTCGCACAGCCACGCCTAAGCGTGGTTCAGACGATGCCCAGGCGCCAGACATGACACAGCAGGAAGAAGTGGTACGCACATCCGCGCCCGAGTGCCATCAAGAGCGCACCCAAGCATCGTCGATCCTGCGCCCAGGCGTCGCCTCTTGTTTCTTCCAGACCTAGTTCTTCGATTCCAACGCCTCCTCCTCCCATTGAGATCCGTCTTCCCTTTCCAAATGCACAGAAGAAGAAAAAGAAGGAGATGGACCTGAGTTTCCTCAGTATTTTGTCTATTCTTCGTGAGGTGAGGATAAATATTCCTTTTGTGGACGCTATTTTGCAAATGCCAAACTATGTTAAGTTCTTCAAGGATATTCTATCCAAGAAGCAAAAATGGGAGGAAAATGAAACGGTTTGTCTGACCGAGGAGAGCTCCGCCGTCTTACTCAACAAATTGCCTCGTAAGCTTAAGGGAGTCTTACCATACCATGCACTATTGGCCATATTACTTTTAACAAGGTGCTTTGCGATTTGGGAGTGAGTATCAGTCTTCTTTCCTACTCTATCTTCAAGAAGCTTGGCCTCGGAAAGCCCAAACCTACATCGATGTCCTTACAATTGGCGGATCGTTCAATTAAACACCCGAAGGGCATCATTGAAGATGTAATTGTACAAGTGGACAAATTCTACTTCCCGGTCGATTTCATAGTGCTTGACATGGAAGAGGATGTGGAAGTACCGTTGATTCTAGGGATGCCCTTCCTCGCCACGGGTAAGGCAATCATAGATGTCGCCAATGGTAAGCTTACTCTTCATGTGGGTGATGAGAAGGTTATTTTTGATGTATTTAAAGTGCTTAAACATTCATGTGATCATGATTCATGTTTACACATTGATGTATTTGACACTTTGATTGGTGAGACTTTTTAGGAACACATGATAGATAACCCACTCGAGACGTGCCTTGTGCATTCCATGGATGTTGATTTGACAAGTGAGGGGCAATTGGAGACCGTGCTTAGTTTAGAGAAACATTCTCCTTATCGTGTAATGAGGGTTGAAAAGCTACAAAGATCACTCTCGGCTCCTCCTCGCCCTTCCATTGAAAAGGCCCTTACCCTTGAGCTTAAACCGTTGCCTTTACATTTGAAATATGTGTTCTTAAATGATAATAAGACATTGACCTTAATTGTCTCATCTTCTTTGACATGGGAACAAGAGGAACAACTCATGGGAGTTTTGAGGGCCAACAAGAAAGCTTTTGGGTGGACAATTTCAGACATTAAGGGCATTAGCCCGGCTATATGCATGCACAAGATACTCATGGAGGACTCCGCCAAACCTACACGTCAACCACAAAGGAGGTCTAACCCACAAATACAAGAGGTAGTCAAGAAAGAGGTTATTAAGTTACTCGACACAGGTATAATCTACCCTATCTCTGATAGTGCATGAATAAGTTCTACTCATGTAGTTCCGAAGAAAGGGGGCATAACTGTGATTAAAAATGCAAATGATGAATTGATTCCTACACATATGCTTACCGGGTGGCGAGTGTTCATAGATTATCGTAAGTTAAATGACGCCACCCGTAAGGACCACTTCCCCCTCCCTTTCATTGACCAAATGCTCGAAAGGTAGCCGAGCAAGATTTTTATTGTTTTCTAGATGGATACTCTGGCTATAATCAAATTGCCATAGACCCCGAGGACCAAGAGAAAACCACTTTCACTTGTCCCTATGGCACATTTGCTTATAGAAGGATGCCATTTGGATTGTGCAATGCCCCGACCACCTTTCAACGGTGCATGATGGCAATTTTTCATGACATGGTTGAGGAATTCCTTGTGATTTTTATGGACGATTTTTCAATTTTTGGAACATCTTTCGATACATGTCTTAATCATTTGACTCGTGTTCTAAAACGTTGTGAGGAAACCAATCTTGTTTTAAATTGGGAGAAGTGTCATTTCATGGTCCGGGAAGGGATTGTGCTTGGTCACAAAGTCTCTCATAGAGGAATTGAAGTGGACCAAGCTAAGATTGAGGTCATTGAGAAGCTTCCCCCTCCCACATCGGTCAAAGCTGTGAGAAGTTTCCTTGGGCATGCTAGTTTCTATAGGCGGTTTATCTTAAACTTTTCTAAAATTGCGAAACCATTGTCTAACTTGCTTGTCAAAGATACACCGTTTGATTTTGACTCTACTTGTATGCAAGAATTCCTCACTTTGAAGGAGCGGTTGATGTCCGCCTCCATCATGGCCCCTCCCGATTGGAGCTTGCCCTTCGAGTTGATGTGTGATGCAAGTGACACCGCGGTTGGTGCGGTACTTGGCCAACGAAAGGAAAAGGTACTTTAAACCATCTATTATGCTAGTAAGACTCTAAATGATGCGCAAATGAATTATGCAACCACCAAAAAAGAGTTACTAGCTATAGTATTTGCATTCGACAAATTCCATGCGTATCTCGTTTTGAACAAAGTGATTGTATACACCGATCACTCCGCACTTAAGTACTTGCTTGCTAAAAAGGATGCCAAACCTAGACTGATTAAGTGGATTTTACTTCTTCAATAATTTGACATAGAAATTAAGGATAAGAAAGGAGTAGAAAATGTCATTGCCGACCATTTGTCTAGGATAGAGGCTCCTACCCCCGAGTGCGTGTATGATAAACCCATTTGTGAGGAGTTTCCCGATGAGCAATTGTATGCTATACTTCATAACGATACTCCTTGGTATGCCAATTTTGCAAATTATCTTGTCATGGGAGTTCTTCCACCGGATATCACTTTTCATCAAAAGAAGAAATTCTTATTTGATGTGAAGCAATATTTGTGGGACGAACCATATCTATTTAAGATTTGTGCAGATGGCCTCATTCGAAGATGTGTCCCCGAGGAGGAAATAGCATTAGTTCTAGCTCATTGCCATGACATGTCGGTAGGTGGCCATTTTGGGCCTTCTAAAACAGTGGCTAAGGTGCTTCAATCAGGTTTCTTTTGCCCCACACTCTCTAAAGATGCATTTTTATATGTCCAATCTTGTGATAGGTGCCAACGAAAGGGTAATATCTCTAAAAGACATGAAATGCCCTTGAATAGCATGCTTGAGTGTGAATTTTTTGATGTTTGGGGTATTGATTTCATGGGATCCTTCCCTACTTCTTGTCCCAATAAGTATATTCTTGTTGCGGTGGACTATGTCTCCAAATGGGTTGAAGCTGAGGCTTTGCCCACTAACGACGCTCGGGTGGTTACTCGATTTTTAAGGAAAAGGATTTTCACTCGTTTTGGAACCCCTAAAGCAATCGTTAGTGACGGGGGCACCCGTTTTTGCAACAAGTAATTCGAAAACTTATTGAACAAGTATGGGGTAAGGCATAAAATTTCAACTCCCTACCACCCTCAAACGAGCGGGCAAGTGGAGGTGTCCAATAGGGAGATTAAACGCATTCTTGAAAAAATGGTCAACGCATCTAGGAAGGATTAGTCTCTAAAGCTAGATGACGCCTTATGGGTGTATAGGACCGCGTTTAAAACTCCGATTGGCATGTCCCCATATAGCCTCATTTTTGGAAAAGCATGTCACCTATCGGTTGAGCTTGAGCATCGTGCTTTTTCGGCTATTAAATTTCTAAATTTTGACTCTACACTTGTAGGTACAAATCGATTGCTCCAATTGCATGAGCTTGAGGAATGGCGCCACTAAGCATGAGAATGCCAAACTTTACAAGGAACGAACAAAAACGTGGCATGACAAGCACATTCTTCCCCGCGAGTTTCACGCGGGTGAGAGGTTTCTCCTATACAACTCTCGCCTTCGACTCTTTCCCGGGAAGTTCAAGTTAAGATGGTCGGGACCATTTCTGGTATCTCATGTATATCCTTCGGGGTGCTATCGAACTCACAACGGACAAGGGACAAACTTTCATGACCAATGCCCAACGGTTGAAGCACTATATGGGGATTGATGGACCACAGGACAAGGTGTCCATCCCTCTCGGGGATCCTCCATGATTCTATATCTCAAGTCGAGCTACCGACTATAAACTACCACTTCTTGGGAGGCAACCAAAGCTCTCTTTCCTTTCTCATATTTTCGTGTTTCTCGTTTAGTTTACTTTGTTTTCATGTGCTTAGTCTTTGATTAGTTTGAGTTAATCGTTGTGTTGATTGTTGCCTTTTTTTATTTTTGCAGGAAACAGACTAAATTTTCAACACATCAAAGCCACGCCTTGGCGCCGCATATACCGCCCCTATGCGCCGATCGCCATCAGTTGCTAATTCTGTTCGCATAGCCATGCTCAGGCGCCATCACACCCACGCCTGGACCTCTTCCTCGTTGGCACGTGTTCTAGCAGGAGCCGCCGGGATATCAGCCTCCAAGACGTATCCCAGTGATTCCATATTGAGAACAATCCTCAAATTTCTAAGCCAGTCCACATAATTGGGTCCAGTCAGAGTATTCTTTTCGAGTAGAATTGAAAGTGGGTTTGTCATATTTGAGAGAGATAAACGAGAGAATGACTGCAGAAATAAACCAGATTTATTAGATTACTTGTTTGACTTAACCAAGAAAAATGAAGGACTTAAAATTTATCTTGGCTCCCACTGTATTTTTCGAATCCCACACTCCCATGTGAAAATTGGGAATCATCATTGGCATCGATTCCACAGCAGGTATTGAGGTCCTCAATTAATTAAATAGGTTGCAACCTAACCAGTTTTGGCCCATTAATTATTTGAAGTGATATCTAATATCAATTTATCCAATAAATATTTCAATACGTTTCCCCATAGTTCACCAAACCGCAACCCATTCGATTTCTAGGTTCGTGAACTACCGGAGTTTATCCCACTAACTCCTATAATCTAGCATTTGAATTTCACCTTGAAACCGAACAGGTTTCTGGGGTGAAATATGTTTCGATTAAGGCAAATGCATGCACTTTATAAAATTTCAAATTATTTCTAAATGTATAACCCCCATAACTGGGAAGCATTACACATTTATAGTAATTCTAATTTTAGAAAGCTTAGTGGAGGGTGAGGATGTCAAACATCCTTTTCTAACTCGGTATAATTCATTTGGGAGAATTTAATTCGTCAAAAGATTTTGGTCTCACTTTGCAGATTATTCAATTTATATAGCGCTTTATTCTATATTGATCATGCATAAAAATACTACTAATATCATGCCTTTCAATATAAATAAACATAGAATTTAAATAAATGAATAAACAAATTCATCACTTGATCATGGACTTTTACTAGAGGGCCCGAGCCAATGGGCCATCACAAAAGGCATATATTAAACCTATTAAACATTCATGGGCCTTTTGACTTTATTAACTTTGAACTATTTTATCTCGATTCCTAAAAGAACTCATGCATAATTTCTAAGAATATAATAAATAGCTTCAAATTTGATAACCCATAAAATTAAAGGTAAAACATATAATCCTAAGTCCATGATTAGTGTTTTAATCACATAAGACATGCTCGCATCAATTAATACATGCTCGCAATATTAAATCACTTATGTTGATTATTAAAATTTTAGTCCAACTAAAAAGTCCTTTATAAAATTCTTTATGATTTCACATATTCACTATTTCATTTAAAGTCATTCTAGTCCAACTAGATGACTCAGATGTACGAAATTAAGAATTAAGTGCATCCACCTTTAATTAAAATAATATGAACACAAAAAATATGGAATTCTATATTTTATTTTATTATGATTTAAAGCCATGAAAAATTGGAAATACTTTTATTTGATCAAAAAATTAATTATTAATCTTTAAGAAAAATAATTTATATTCCTTATTCAAAATGAAGTAATTTCCAAGTCGAGGAAAAAATAATAATATTTAATCCATAAATCAATTATTAATTTCCAAAAATAATAATTAATTAGTTCTAATTAAATATTATATTCCAATTAATCTCATTGGGCTCAATTTCATCAAACCCAAGTCACCATCCTTTTGGTCCACTCGGATTCAATTTAATTGGGCTCAAAATAATTAATTAGAACAACATTCACGTTTATTAATTTCTTATTGGGCTAAATTTAATTTAAGTCCAAACACCAATCTAATTGGTCCATTTAGATTTAATTAGATTAAGTCCAAACTAATTAACAAATCGAAATTGGATAATTTTTAATTGGGCTTGATTTAAATTATTCGGGTCATCATCCTTTTGATCCACCCAATTAATTAAAATCACCCAAAATTCAAAAATCAATTTCGACCCAAACATAGCCCGTTTTATGACCCGAATCCATGACACGGATCAACGAATTGGGTATCCAAACCCACGACCCGTCGGGCCACGGTCATGACCCGACGGGCTGTGACTGGGTTCGGCCAGGCTGCGCTAAACAGCATGCGCATTTTTCTCGGGGCTTTCGAGCCCCGTTTTTCCTCGGTATTTTTCGATTTTCAATATTATCAAATATCCATAGATTTGCAATAACTAAAAATCAAAAAACTAGGCAAAAAACCATAAAACGCAGATTTAAGAAAAACATACTAACATGCTTCAAAAACACATAACATGCAATTCTTAAATCACGTAAACAAGATCAAATATGGAAATCAGAGATTGGCTCTGATACCACTGTTGGGTTTCGTTCAAAAAAGCATAAACACAGCGGAAAGGATTTCAAAAATTAAAAACAAAAACCCAATTGGTACTGTAATTCGCATAATTGAATCTAAAAGCGTTAACGAATAAAATTTACTCGTTAATATGAATATGATGATGGAAAAAACTTCTTCTTCTCCAAACTTGAAATATTGAAGCTTCCAAATCTTCAATCCTTTGGTTTGATTCTTCAAACTCAAACTTGATCCGAACAACGAAAAATACGTCGTCTCTAAATCGTCACGCACGGATCAACAAACGAAAAATCCCCTTTCTTCTTTCTCTATGGTCGACGGCTAGGTATAGAGGAGGGGAGGAATATTTTTTTTTCTTTTAGAGAGTTATGAGAGTTGTGTTAAATTAATTAATTAAATAACCAAATTAATTAGATAAATTAATTCATTAATATATTTCACAAGGAAATTAATTAATAATTAATTTTATCATTATAATCAATTATTTCATCTAATGAATAATTAATTATTTAATTTATCCAATAAATTAAAACTCTCAGAAGAAATAATAGAAATTCCTTTTTCTTCATTTTCCTTTGTCAATCTTTTAGCGCGACTCTTTAGGTTCGTTTCGTTTGACAATGAGAGAAAACCAAAGGAAGTGGGTAACACCTAGCCGGTCACGTGGCCCACTTCGTAACCCAAACGAAAATGAATGATAGGATTATTCCGAAACCTTCCAATCGTAAATACCGTATATGTATAAACCCTTTCACGTTCCCCGATTAAGTGAGAGTCATGGTTATGTCAAACTCACTAGACTTGACCATATGTATAAATGATAATAAATACGAGATCATTGAGATCGATTTAGTGCCAAGCACAATCGTCTCGTTTGCTTTGGCTAAAGACTTTGATCTCTATTTATCTATAATTACATAGGGCACATACTCATTCACTTATGAGAGAACAAATCCCATATTAGATATCTGCTAAGATTACCACTTGCCCATCAAGTCCGCATTTCGAGGTTGACCCCACCAAAGGGTGATTTCGGTCTAACTACTCTAGTGAAAGACTTGACGCCATAAGTGCATCTTCAGCGTGATACTTCAGGTCAAAGGTTCAGATATACCTATTACGCATAATCAGTTCCGTCATTGACATTCACAGAGTGAAAACCTATGTGACAAAACCGATGCGAGTCGTGTTCGAACATATCAGTTCCACAGACGTGTCTACAATCTTAATCTCCTATCATCCCATGATACCAGATAGGCACTCCCATGTCAGAGCTAAGATTGTACAAGTATTCGAAGTCTTTATTTGTCCATTAAAGACTTCGTATTACTTGCGAACTTATTTCAGTAATCAAGATCGATCTCTCTAGTGCCAATCTTCCTATCCCATAGGAAGTAGAGGGATTGCACTGAAAACATGGACAAAACGTTTTACATAACTTATAGATGCATATAAGAATTAAGTGAAAACTCAATAATGCCTTTTATTTAAGAAGAGTTTAAGTTCAATACAAGATATATGCCCTATACATTCTATCCTTTATAGCATCCGAGGGCATAATCCTAACAGTTGAAGGGTCATCCACCAACCCCGAGCCCCCACATGACACAATATCATCGACTACGCTTCCCCGTTCTTTAAACCCGAAAGCAGAAATCATTTTTAACGAGTTATACAGTCAGACTATTATCAAAGAAAAGCCTTTTGCTCCCAGTGCTAAGACTGTCGTGAAAGCCCGCATTGAGTTCCTCGGGTTGGACTATTTTTGTGGCTTCTTAGAGGCTATTCGCCTTCCATGGACTCAGAAATTTTATAGTACCGGGGCATACCTTTCCATCACAGACAAAATGGGTTGGAGGGCGCACATGATTGAGGATCGAAATAGAAGGGTAAATTTTGGTGCTACTGCTCTTAGAGAGTGCCTCGGGATGGCGATCCCCCAGATTTGCGGGTACCTAGCTCTCTACAAGCTAGACGGGACATACACTGTTTCACTTGACAAGGTTCTTGAGGTCATTGCTATTGCGGGTACGACTTGGTCTGAAGGGGAGTCACACTTGCCCCGTCGTATCTTGCTCCCCGAGGCAGCATTTTGGCTCGACTTCATCCGCTTTAACCTCATCCCGAGCTCCAACAAATCTGAGTTGAACAAGGATCGGGCCTTGCTTATATACTCCATCATGACACAACGACAGGTTAACTTTGTGGGGTT
Source organism: Buddleja alternifolia (assembly GCA_019426215.1). NCBI lineage: Eukaryota > Viridiplantae > Streptophyta > Magnoliopsida > Lamiales > Scrophulariaceae > Buddleja > Buddleja alternifolia. The sequence goes on along the minus strand of CM033395.1, from coordinate 24,283,343 downwards.
GATCCATCGGTCTTTATTAGGGCATATCAAGAGGATGGGCATCGAGTTCACTCCAGTGGTTGACTCGACACAGACTAAGAGAAAACGAGGGGAGTCATCCAGTCCAAAGAAGAACCCGTTTATCTTCTCGTCTCTCATTTCGGCCTTGTGCTTGACAGTCGGTGTTAGGACTTTTCAGAGCTAGACTACAGACCCTGGCGGCACCCCTCTTCCCTTCTCAGACGCCCCAGCTTCAGCGCCTCTGCCTATTTCCTAGAGAGCTCGTCCAACTCCGGCTCATGGTACCGGATCCAGCCACCGCACATCGTCTGATGTGGAGACCCTTCGGGCTGATCTGCAGCAGTTGAGGACTGATATGCATGCCATGATGAGTGAGGGATGTGCTAATGTTCATCAGCTATTTCGAGAGCAGGACGCATTCATGGGTCGAGGGTTATTTGACTATTCAGAGCCCCCACATTTCCCACACTCTTTCACTCCGCCGCTTGATGACATGGTTGGTGCCGGTGTTTTGATTGTTGGGTACGATTCTGCTGCACCCGACGGGGGCCCGGATGATATGTTGGACATGGATGACATTATGGGTAGAGCAGAGGATGAGGGTGTCCGTGATGATAGAGATGATGATTATGTGGACCGTTTTGTCAACGAGGATGATTAGCATGTCTGTTTAGTCTATTTCCTATTTTCTTATGTTGGATTTTTAATCTTGTTTAGTTGTTTAGTTTCTATTGATGTTTGTTTTATGAATATTTTGTTGTGTTTGTTTCATCCGTTTGTTTTTAGTAGAAGCATGTTTGTTTTAGTTATCTTTTGTTTTGTTGTTAGTGTTTCGTTTCTCGCTTTTATCCATTACTTAACGCTTTGTCTGGCTAGCATTGTTTAATGTGTAGTTGTCAAGTTCATTGCTCACCCCGCTGTTGCCATTCTTGGACGCATTTGCATTCGTGGACTCGGGTTGCTTTTCAGCACCCCTTATGGTGACGTGTACTTTTCCCTTCTCTTTTTCGAACATTGAGGACAATGTTCGTTCTAAGTTTGGGGGGGGGGGGAGGCTGCTAGATCCATTATGGTCAGGTGTATTCATATCTTATATAGTTCGGTCCAAGTTTGGGGGGGGGGGGGAGTGTTGTACCTCTACATGTGAAACTTGTGCAATTTTGAAAATTTTTGGATAGAATTTGAATCCTTCACTCGATGCATTGAGAATGGTTAATTTGAATACATGTCATGTTTTCTCTATCAATGTGGATTTTAATGACTATACTCATCGTTCCTTGCTTGTGGGACCCTAAACGAGACTAGATTGTCCTTAAGATGATTCAAATATGCACATAAATCGAGGGTAGAGGAGTTGAGTGGACAACCATTTTGAAACACTTAAGGGCTTGATCCCGGAAATATCAACTTAGAATTTTTACATGAGTTATGAGTTGAGAATGTTAGCTTTGTATGCTTAACAATAATAAAAGAGGTTCAACATTGGTATAACTGCAAAAGTCAGGCTTAATAGATACTGGAGGCGAAGAGTACCATGCCTAGAAACTGTACTATTTTGCTAATTTGAGCTAAGCTCAAGCCAATGCATGTGTAAAGTGAGTAAGGACCTAGTTTGGCTTTGTGTCCTTTCACACTCGAGCGATTAAGCCCTTAGGAGTGTCTCTACACTTAATACTCTAAGGCCGTCCGGTTTGGGAGTTATTAGCTCAAAGTTCGTTACAAGGGTGTCATAGAAAGGCTAAGAGAACCGAACATTGCACATGGTCTAGCCTCTAATGTTTTGAGTTGAAAGTTGCATAAGTTAAAGCCTAAAGTGGATAAAGTGATGAATTTTAAGTGGCTATGAAGTTTTCTTCAATTCTCATGCCTTGTGACTAATCAAAAGTTGATAGATATGGGATCAATGCTTGAAAAGTGGTAAGAATACCACTGGACTATAATACTTTAGATTTATTACACTACACCCTTAGGATTATCTTTTCAAGGTTAAGGCGTAACGTGAACAAGTATGTGACGCGTATATATATATATGTAATTTTGAGCTTAAACTGATGAATTCATGCCATTGCATTATTATTAATCATATTGATTTGCGTTTTTTTGATCGGGGTTGAAATTTTTTCGATTTTGTGGGTATATCGTATGCAAACCCTCACGAGACTATAACTTGTCTTTTGAGGTAACTCAGGGGTTCAAAGGCTTGTTGCATTCGCTAAATGCAACCATGTACTCCACGAAAGTGAGTTAGGTAGTTTTTCTTTTTGTTTCTCCCGTGTTTGATGATGTTTTTCCTATCCTATAGCTCTTATTGCTCGACGACGAGCAATTGATAAGTTTAGGGGGGTTGATAGGAGTCGTTTTTGCACGTGTTCTTAACCCCTTTTATTGACGATTTAGGTCCATTTATAGCTTGATTTGTGCCACTTGTATGTTTAATATGTGTATTAAGTGAATTTAGGCACTAAGCGATGATGCACGAAGAAAAGGGCAAAAGACGGCTTATCAAACGATTTCCTAAAGATGCTTCGCAGATCGGTGCCCAGGCACCAGTTCGGCTAGGCCCAGGCGCCAACCGAAGATAAGAGTACAGAATGCTACGCAGTACGGCGCCCAGGTGCCACATCACCCGCGCCCAGGCGCCACATCACCCGTGCCTAGGCGCTGTCACTTCCGCGCCCGATCGCCAGTTGTCCCTCGTCTGGGCGTCGTTTGACTTCTCTCCCAAGATATCTCTGTCACGTAGGCGGTGCCTAGGTGCCGATCCATCCGCACCTGGGCGCCACTGTAATCGTTTTTGGAGATTATAAAACCCAGATTTCAGCAATTAGAAGGGGTTGGAAAATCTGGGGATTGGAGGCATTTTTCTGGGTTTTGGGCCATTTTTTCAACTACCTTGAAGATCAAGAAGGAAGATTAGCTTGGGGATTGAAGATTCAACTTAAAGATCCATCATCATTCACCATTTAGGGAGTTTTAATAGCTTTCCATTTTCATTTATGCTCATGAATATGTATATGAATCCATTTATGTTTTCTATGCTATCAATTATGAGCTAAACTTGTAACACTAGGGCCATGTAAGGCTAAATTGTGATTTGTGCTTATAATAGAGGATTGTTGAAGTTATTCTTATGTTGTTGTGTGGTGTGAATTTGTGTCTTTGCTTGCCTTGCATGTGCTAGATCAACATATGTTAGAATCCTATGCCTAGGTGAATATTTCGAGAGAAAATTGACTTAAGGTTCACGAAATTCACACCATAACCCGCATCCAATGAGGAATTGCCCTAGACATAGGTAAAGATTCCCGGGTGAAGTCGTTCAATCTAAATCGAGTGAGCTCTAGTGCGTTAATGCAAGTTTAGTGATTAGATTTCCGGGTAGAAATAGTTAGGAAACCGTCATTTAGCATAGGGGTTTAGCGCGAGACATCGGTTATTCTCTACCCTAGGAGCTTTCACCATAGCAACATAAGCGTAATCCTTCAACGAGAGCCTTTATAGGTATAATTGAGCAATTTGCACCTAGCATGTGTGACACGAAAAATCCTTACGTGTATTAAACAGCAAGTGGACTGGTCGTGTGTAGTAATAAAGTGGACAATAAAGTCCGGGTTGTCGAACCTCAAAGACTTGTATTTTAGTTTATGATTTTAAAGCAATTGAAGAACTTAAACTAAAACAAGAATTAACTTAAAATATTATGGAAGTAAGATATAAGAAACAAGATGTCGAAATCAAGATAGTTATGGAAGAGAGCAACTAAGACACATGTGTTGGCATAAATTAATCAATTTTCACTATAAACATGTTCTCATATTATTAGACTAATGTTGCTTTGGTGGAAAAAACCTTAAATAATTACTACCCGATGTCTCGGCTGTAATAATCCTATGATTAATTGATGGTTCTCTAGATATGTCTATCCGAGAATCTAACCAACAATCATGCATTCAAGTTCTAGAATTTCCCCGGATTAATCCGGCTAACTGCACCCGGGAATCTCTACCTATCTCTAGGGGCAATTCCCTATTTTTTACGGATTATGTGATGATCCTCTTTGCACCTTAAATTACCTTCTCTCAAACGAATAATTTAAGCAATAAATCATGCATATGGTAGCTAAGCATATGATGCATTCAAACAAGATCAAGACACAAAGCAACAATAGAATTAATATGAAAAACACAATTTATAACTCAATTATTATAATTTAGCCTCAACATGGCGTTAGTTCGAAGAATCTATTTCATCATAAAAGATAAAAGATAGGAACTTAAATTAAGATTCATATTAATAGACAAAAATAAATCTAAATCTAAGAAACTCCCTCGTATTTTTGATGGTTGAACTTCGATCTTCATCTCTTCCATGCTTCTTGATTTCTTCACCTTCAGAGGTTCTTGATAATCTTCATAACTAATCTAAGGATGATGAAGATGATGATAGGATGTGTTTAGGCTCCCCCAATGGGGAATGTGTTTTCAAGTGTGTTTGTAGGATGACATCCAATCCTCCTTTTATAGCCAAAAAAATTCACCAACCAAGAACATGTGCTTCCATTCTCTTTTCTTTCCACTTACCATTCTCTTGCTTTCCATCTACCAAGAATGTGAACTACCATTCTCTTGTTTTCCACCTACCATTCTCTTACTTTCCTCCTACCAAGAATGTGAACTACCATTCTCTTGTTTTCCACCTACTAAGAATGGGAGCTGCCACTTTCGTGTTTTCCAGCACAGGGATAGTGTTTTATTCATAAACTTCTCCACAGACCTCCGAATTGGATGATTCAAGTTCCCATGTAAATATAAGACATAGCTCTAAAACTTTGTATAAGGACACTTGATCAAATTAGGTCTCTAAATTTATCCAAATGGCGTTCCAACGTGGAGATTGTTTCTGATTTGGCGCCCAGGTGTGCGGAAATGGTACTAAAAAATGATCTTGGCTAACTCCAACTTATTTCTTGCTTGTTTGGTCATGGAGGTGTGAAGCATCTTGGCCTAAACTTGTTTTATACGTCGTTTTTCAACCCGTTCTTCGATTTTATCCCTTTAAGGTCTGAAATCACTTAATGCATGAATTAAATGCACATGTGGAAAGAATCAAGCGATAAATGAACCTAAAACATAAACGGAAAGGGGCTTAAAAACACGTAAAAACGACTCCTATCAATGTGCCTTAGTCTCCCTTTATATTTGGTTTTCAATCCTTCGTGTGTCTTCGTTCTTATTTTACGCATTTACCTTCAATTTACCTTTACTTTTGTTGTTCTTTTTCGTTATAAATCATAAAATAAAATCCAAGTCTCCGTGGTTAGAAGACTGGATCATTAGATGTCACAATATAGTCATAGTTTCTAAGGTTATTAGGGTTCGACCGTCGCCATACCCTAGACCACGGACGGGAAAATGATGAAGGGATTCTACTCACATGACGATCGTAAGCTCAGATAGGTTTTTGCTTTTCATCATTGACATCAAGGAAGTCGTGGCTGTTAGGAATTTCATGTTAGATGTTTTGATGTTGACAATTAAGACTTTATGTTAGACCCCAAAATATGTAAGCTTGATTTTAGTAGAAATCATGTATAAGCTTTGAAGCGTTAGATTTGTAATAGGCTTTATAGGCTTTGTTTTGTTTTTATTCTAGATTGTTAGGCTAAGTAGTCTTAGGCTGAGTATCTGATAATTTATGATTGAGTTTATTAGTGGTTAAGTTTGAAGACTCAAGTGCCTGAAGTCTGAATGAAGATAAAGTCTCCAAGCGTCCAAATGACCAGCTATATCAAGCGTCACCTTATAGGACAGAAGTGATTCAAGGATGGATAAGCGTCCAGAAATGACTGATTTCACCTGAATCTATTTCTAAGTCCTGAAGGAGTTTAATGCAAATATTCTCAACGCATTAAGTGCCAACGGGCATTTAATTCAAATGCATTAAATGCTGATAAGAGCATTAAATGTGATAAGCACTTTCAGACGTACGGAGAAGCCACCCTGTTGGACTGTCAACTATTCATAGACTGCAGCACCAACTTTTGGTGCAACAGATTTTTAGGAAAAAGGACAAAAGTTGTTCACTCGCGGAAGTGAGAGACACGCGCCTGTGCATGTGTCAAAGGGACACTTTCTCCAAGAATGCCTATAAATAGGACTTCAACAACAAGCCACATATACAATCAATTTCTAAGCCAAATCGCTGTTGCATTGAAGTCTCATTCCTTAAACTTTCAGAAAAGTCAGAATATTCAAGAAAACATTCTCTTTGCTTTTCTTCAATTCCTGAGACAGTCAACCAATATCTTAAACATTCTTTTTGAAGAAACCACATTACTATTGAGATATTTCCAGTTGTTTGAACTTCATCAAAATCAAACAACCCATTTAGAAAACCCCACCCAAGCCTCGCGATCTGTGTGAAGTCGAAGTTGGATACTTGCCTTATTTCTGGGTGAAAGAAGCAAGGGGATTGCAGTGATTTGGAGCAGAAATCTGTGTGATCAAGGAGCTCAAGTCATCGACATCTATCTCTCCCTAATTTGTAGATGATTCTGTGTGATTCTTTGAGAATCATTTTAGTGGATTGACTCCAAGTGTTCAAGGAGAATAAGTGCGTAGTTGGGATTACACCACCCAACGAACCTTACAACTATTGTGTCTTTTACTTTGCAGTCAATTCTCTTATCTATCATATCATTGCATAAATTGATTAAGTAAAACACAATCAAACGCTAAGCAACTTAGAAACATCTTGTGACGCTAAAGATTTCCAAAAGAGAAGACTCTAAAATTATTTCGCTGTGCTAACACTGATTAAAGAACTGAACGCTTAAACCTACTTGGTTAAAGTATTCAAATCTTGAAGTTTAAGTTAACTTTCTAAAAACAGTCTTCATCAGACGCTTAACCTAAGCGTCTATATTTCAAGTAAACGCTCAGTCAAGCGTTTACATTTCAAGCGTCCAAAACTATTTTAATACGAAATTTTTGAAGTCGAAAAAGACTTCAGGGTCTATTCAACCCCCCTCTTCTAGACCCTTTCGTATGCCACTTGGGACCAACAAGTGGTATCAGAGCGGTTGAAGTTGAAATTGAAAAAAAAAGAATTCCAAGCATAACTGCTTGTTTCGATCCTTCTTCAGAATCTAGTTGCTTTTAAAAAATTTTTTATGGCATTTGCTAAAGTTCCCAAACTGACTTTACATATCTCTGTTCATGTGATGATGACATGTACGATATTATTTCAGATGGGCCAATCAAAATATATAAAGTTATCACAAGAGCGCCTGGAGCCACGGAAGACACTCTGGATGGTTACGTTGAAAAACCAAAAAAAGAATGGTCTCCAGATGAGCGTCGAAGAGCAAATTTGGACAATGTTGGTAGGAATGCTCTGTATACAGCTATTGGTGATAATGACAATCTATTCAACAAGATTAAGTCATGCAACACAACTAAGGAAATCTCGGATAAGTTAGACATGATCTGTGGTGTTTCAGCTCAGATTAAAGAGAACAAACTTTCCATTGCCAAGGAAAGGTTTAACAGCTTTAAGATATTGACCAATGAGACTCCAGAGCAACTGGACATAAGATTCACAGCTCTTGTTACGGAACTCACATCCTTGGGTATGAATTTACAAAACCTAGAAATGGTGGTTAAAATCTTTAAAAGTCTACCAAGTAGATTCTTGATGAAGACAACAGCTATGAGAGAATCAAATATGTTGGATCGCCTACATAACCATGACTCTCACTTGACCGGGGAACGTGAACAAAGGGTTTATACATATACGGTATTTACGATTGAAAGGTTTCGGAATGATCCTATCATTCGTTTTCGTTTGGGTTACGAAGTGGGCCACGTGACTGGCTAGGTGTTACCCACTTTCTTTGGTTTCCTCTCATTGTCAAACGAAACGAACCTAAAGAGTCGCGCTAAAGGATTGACAAAGAAAAATAAAGAAAAAGAAATTTCTATTATTTCTTCTGGGAGTTTTAATTTATTGGATAAATAAAATAATTAATTATTCATTAGATGAAATAATTAATTATAATGATAAGATTAATTATTAATTAATTTTCTTGTGAAATATATTAATAAATTAATTTATCTAATTAATTTGGTTATTTAATTAATTAATTTATTTATTGGATATAATAAATTATTAATTGAAATAAGAAATTAATTAAACAAAACAAATCCTGGGGCTAAATAAGGAGTCCAATTGGACTCCTATGAGGCCTCAAAGTGGCGCCTTTGAGAGGCCACATATTAGGGCTCTTTTGTTTTGACTTGTTCAATAAGTCATGAGATATATAAGGATTATTTTACTTAGAACAAGTAAGAAGAATAATACACAACTCTCATAACTCTCAAAAGAAAGAAAATATTCCTCCCCTCCTCTATACCTAGTCGTCGACCATAGAGAAAGAAGAAAGAAGATTTTTCATTTGTTGATTCGTGCGTGACGATTTAGAGATGAATGAAAAAATCCCCTTTCTTCATTTGTTAAATCTAAATTGGTCCACTTGGATTCGTTGTTCGTGTCAAGTTCAGGTTTGAAGAATCAAACCAAAGGATTGAAGATTTGGAAGCTTCAATATTTCGAGTTTGGAGAAGAAGAAGTTTTTCTCCATCATCATATTCATATTAACGAGTAAGTTTTATTCGTTATACGTTTTTGGATTCAATTATGCGAATCAGAATACCAATTGGGTTTTCATTTTAATTTTTGAAATCCCTTCCGCTGCGTTTATGTTTTTTCGAACGAAACCCAACAGTGGTATCAGAGCCAATCTCATATTTGCATATTTGATCTTGTTTACGTGATTTAAGAATTGCATGTTATGTGTTTTAGAAACATGTTTGTATGTTTTTCTTAAATCTGCGTTTTAAGGTTTTTTGCCTAGTTTTTTATTTTTAGTTATTGTAAATTTGGGGATATTTGATGATATTGAAAATTGAAAAATACCGAGGAAAAACGGGGCTCGAAAGCCCCAAGAAAAATGCGCACAGCTGCATGCGCTGTTTACGGCCCATCGGGTCGTGACCGTGGCCCGACGGGTCATGGGTTTGATACCCAATTCGTTGATCCAGGTCATGTATTCGGGTCGTAAAATGGGCTATGTTTGGGTCGAAATTAATTTTTGAATTTTGGATGATTCTTATTAATTGGGTGGATCAAAAGGATGATGACCCGAATAATTTAAATCAAGCCCAATTGAAAATTATCCAATTTTGATTTGTTAATTAGTTTGAACTTAATCTAACTAAATCTAAATGGATCAATTAGATTGGTGATTTGGACTTAAATTAAATTTAGCCCAATAAGAAATTAATAAACGTGAATGTTGTTCTAATTAATTATTTTGAGCCCAATTAAATTGAATCCAAGTGGACCAAAAGGATGGTGACTTGGGTTTGACGAAATCGAGTCTAATGAGATTAATTGGAATATAATATTTAATTAAAACTAATTAATTATTTTTCTTGGAGATTAATAATTGATTTATGGATTAAATATATTTTTCTTCGACTTGGAAATTACTTCATTTTGAATAAGGAATATTAATTATTTTTCTTAGAGATTAATAATTAATTCTTTGATCAAATAAAAGTATTTCCAATTTTTGATGGCTTTAAATCATAATAAAATAAAATATAGAATTCCATATTTTATGTGTTCATATTATTCTAATTAAAGATAGATACACTTAATTCTTAATTTCGTACATCTATGTCATCTAGTTGGACTAGAATGATTTTAATTAAAATAGTGAATATGTGAAATCATAAGGAATTTTATAAAGGACTTTTTTAGTTGGACCAAAATTTTAATAATCAGCATAAGTGATTTAATATTGCGAGCATGTATTAAATGTTGCGAGCATGTCTTATGTGATTAAAACACTAATCATGGACTGAGGATTATATGTTTTACCTTTAATTTTATGGGTTATCAAATTTGAAGCTATTTATTATATTTTTAGAAATAATGCATGAGTTGTTTTAGGAATCGAGATAAAATAGTTCAAAGTTGATAAAGTCAAAAGACCTATGAATATTTAATAGGTTTAATCTATGCCTTTTGTGGTGGCCCATTGGCTCGGGCCCTCTAGTAAAAGTCCATAATCAAGTGATGAATTTGTTTATTCATATTTATATTGAAAGACATGATTATTAGTAGTATTTTTATGCATGATCAATATAGAATAAAGCGCTATATAAATTGAATAATGTGCAAAGTGAGACCAAAATCTTTTGACGAATTAAATTATCCCAAATAAATTATGCCGAGTTAGAAAAGGATGTTTGACATCCTCACCCTCCACTAAGATTTCTAAAATTAGAATTACTATAAATGTGTAATGCTTCCTAGTTATGGGGGTTATACATTTAGAAATAATTTAAAATTTTATAAAGTGCATGCAAATGCCTTAATCGAAACATATTTACCCCAGAAACCTATTTGGTTGCAAGGTGAAATTCAAATGCTAGATTATAGGAGTTAGTGGGATAAACTCGGGTAGTTCCCGAACCTAGAAATCGAATGGGTTGCGGTTTGGTGAACTATGGGGAAACGTATTGAAACATTTATTGGATAAATTTATATTAGATATCACTTCAAATAATTAATGGGTCAGAAACCGGTTAGGTTGCAACCTATTTAATTAATTGAGGACCTCAATACCTACTGTGGAATCAATGCCAATGATGATTCTCGATTTTCACATGGGAGTGTGGGATTCGAAAAATGCAGTGGGAGCCAAGATAAATTTTAATGTTCTTAATTTTTCTTGGTTAAGTCAAAACAAGTAATCTAATAAATCTGGTTTATTTCTGCAGTCATTTTCTCGTTTATCTCTCTCAAATATGACAAACCCACTTTCAATTCTACTCGAAAAGAATACTCTAACTGGACCTAATTATGTGGACTGGCTTAGAAATTTGAGGATTGTCCTCAATATGAAATCACTGGGATACGTCTTGGAGGTTGATATCCCGGCGGCTCCTGCTAGAACACGTGCCAACGAGGAAGAGGTCCAAGCCCATGAAAAATGGGTTAAGGACGACCTCCGTGTGAGAGGATACAGGTGGGATCTATGACTAATGATCTTCAAAGGTCACATGATAAGATGCCCACTGCAAGAGCTATCCTATCTCACTTGGTAGAGCTCTATGGAGAGCATAGTCGAACTGCACGATATGAGATATCGAAAGAGCTCTTCGAAGCCAAGATGAAAGAAAGTGAGAAGGTTGGTGGTCATGTCCTCAAAATGATTTCGAGGATCGAGAAATTAGAAGCTCTCGAATTCACCATGAATGTCACCCTTCAAACTGACTTAATCTTGCAGTCTCTTCCTGATTCCTTCTCCCAATTTGTGGCTAATGAACAAGTTGGTTACTGCACAATCTCAAATGAAACCAAAGGGAAAGGAAACTGCCTTGGTCATCTCTTCTGGACCCAAAAAGTCTAAGAGAAGAACAACAAGAAAAAGTCTGGCGAGCTTGGAGCTCAAGGGGGTACCAAGAAGGGTAAGGGAAAGGTACAAGGGTTTTACAAGAGCAAAGGACCTAAGAAAATGGATAGATGTCTCGAGTGCGATGGGCTTGGCCACTGGAAGAGAAATTGTCCCAAATTAGGTAAAGGCGCACAAGGTATGGAACTATTAGTTTTTGACTAACTGTTCTATGACGGTATTTTCTACTTCGTGGATTCTGGACTCAGGGGCTAGTGCCCATGTTTGTTGTTTGGATCAGGATCTACAGAGAAGTAGAAAGCTGGGCCGAGAAGAAATGATGATCAAAGTAGGCAGCGGGGAAAGCGTCGCAGCTACTAGGATCGAATCTACTTCTCTTTATTTGAATTCTGGACATTTACTGTTTTTAGATAATGTTTTGGTTTTGCCCAAGGGGCTTAAGAACATTGTATCTATTCCTGTCTTAGTTAAGATTGGATATACATTCCGTTTTTCTAAATTAAATTGCGACATTTATTATGGAAATAAATTAGTTGGCAATGCATTTTTAGTTAATGGTTTGTATTATTTAAGTGTCCGTAATTCATCTGATGTTAATGTTGTAACACGTAAACGTGGTAGGCAAGAAACTAACTTAAGACTTAAGTGACATCTTAGACTAGGCCATGCCAGAGAGCACAAGATCCAAAAAATGAAAAAAGATAGGTCTTTAAGCTCACTAGGGTCGGACCCCATTCCTACATGCGAATCATGTCTCTTAGGCAAGATGGCTAGATCCCCCTTCACAGGGACTTTTGAAAGGGCTACGCAAGTCTTAGGATTAGTGCATACCGACATCTGCGGACCATTTGGAGAAATGGCTTGTGGAGGTTTCTACTACTTCATCACTTTCACTGACGAGCATTCAAGATTTGGTCTAGTGTATCTGATGAAGCAAAAGTCTGAATCGTTTGAAAGATTCAAAGAGTTCAAGGCCTTAGTAGAAAATCAAACTGGGCAAAATATAAAACCTCTACGATCGGATCGTGGAGGAGAATATATGAATGTCAAGTTTGATGAATTCCTAAGACAACAAGGAATAATGTTACAACTAACACCACAAGCAACTCCTCAACTGAATGGAGTGGTCGAGCGAAGGAATCGAACATTGTTGTACATGGTTCGTTCCATGCTTAATTACACTGATTTACCCATTTCGTTGTGGGGGTACGCGCTCTTTACCGCTGCTCTTGTTTTGAACAGATGTTCCTCCAAATCCGTTCCTAAAACTCCGCATGAGATGTGGAATAATAGGAAATCGAGTCTTAATCATATTAAGACTTGGGGATGCCCCGCTTATGTGAAGAAGACTAAAGTGGAGAAATTGGAGGCAAGATCCCTAATGGGACGTTTCATTGGTTATCCTGAAGATTCCATGAGATTCTTCTTTTACCTGCATGATGATCAAAGAATCATCGTGGCCCTATAAGCTCACTTTTTTGAGGATGAGTTCATCTTGGAAGGGGGCAAAGGTAGGAAAATTGTTCGAAAAGAACAAAATGAAACTCCCTCAAATACATCTGTTCAAGAACCGAGGCTTGAACCCATAGTAGCACAACCACCATGTAGATCTGGTAGAATACCGCATGAACCTGAGAGGTATGGGTATCTACTGCAGGGGGAGCGAGAGCTTCACACTATAGTACAAGAAGGTCATGAAGATGATCCTTGTACCTATGATCAAGCGATGGTGGATGTCGACGCTTCAAGATGGCGAGAAGCCATGGAAACAAAAATGGACTCTATGCAATCGAACCATGTCTGGACTTTGGTAGATCGTCCTGAAGGTATAAAACCTATAGGATGTAAGTGGATCTACAAAAGAAAGATAGGTAGTGATGGCAAGGTTGACACCTTTAAAGCCAGGCTCGTAGCGAAAGGGTATAGTCAAATAGAAGGAATTGACTATCAAGAAACCTTTTCGCCCGTGGCTATGATAAAATCCATACGAATTCTGTTATCTATAGCTGCATACTTAGATTATGAGATATGGCAAATGGATGTCAAAACGGCCTTTCTAAATGGATTCCTCAAGGAGGATATCTATATGGAACAGCCAAAGGGTTTTGTGTTCGAGTCCGATATCCATAAAGTATGTAAACTTGAGAGGTCCATTTACGGTCTCAAGCAAGCATCTAGAAGCTGGAATCTCCGTTTTGATGAAGAAGTTAAGGGATATGGCTTCATCAAGAACGAAGATGAACCATGTGTCTACAAGAAGACTGGTGGGAGCAAACTCTCGTTCTTAGTACTATATGTGGATGACATTCTACTTATAGGAAATGACGTAGGAATGCTCACCACTGTCAAGAAATGGCTTTCGAGTACATTTTCCATGAAAGACTTGGGAGAAGCCACATACATTCTAGGAATTCGTATCTACAGGGATAGAATGAATAGAATGATAGGCCTCTCTCAAGCCTTTTTCTTAGAAAAGGTCCTAAAGAGGTTTAGGATGGACAACTCTAAGAAAGGGTTTCTTCCCATGAGGCTAGGAGTACACTTATCCAAGTCTATGTGTCCTCAAAGTGAGGAAGATAGACAAGAGATGAGTAATGTACCCTATGCTTCTGAAGTTGGTAGCCTGATGTATGCAATGCTATGTACTAGACCCGACATTGCCTATGCTGTGAGCGTGGTGAGTCGATTTCAGGCAAACCCGGGAAAGGAACATTAGATAGCTGTGAAGAATATTCTAAAGTATCTGAAAAGAACTAAGGATACGATTCTCATCTATGGAGGCGGAGACCTAAAGATGGAAGGTTATTCTGATTCAGACTTTCAGTCTGATGTTGATGACCGAAAATCCACTTCAGGGTTTGTTTTTACTCTCAATGGTGGAGCGGTGTCTTGGAAGAGCTCCAAGCAAAGCACAACCGCTGATTCCACCACTGAAGCAGAGTATGTAGCAGCCTCAGAGGCAGCGAAAGATTCTGTTTGGATGAGGAAGTTTCTAGGAGAGCTTGGAACGGTCCCTAGTGCTCAGCTCCCGTTGCCACTTTATTGTGATAACAATGGAGCAATAGCGTAAGCCAAGGAACTGAGGTCTCATAAAAAGTCCAAACATATTGAAAGAAGATTTCACATCATCAGGGAGATCGTTGGCAGAGGAGAGATAGCAGTTCAGAAAATACCCTCAGCTGACAATATAGCTGACCCGTTCACCAAACCACTACCTCAGGCTATTTTGGACCGACACCTGGAAAGGATGGGTATTAGATACCACAATGAGTGGCATTGAGTGCAAGTGGGAGATTGTTAGGATTATGCCCTCAGATGCCATAGAGGATAGAATGTATAGGGCATATATCTTGTATTGAACTTAAACTCTTCTTAAATAAAAGGCATTATTGAGTTTTCACTTAATTCTTATCTGCATCTACAAGTTGTGTAAAACGTTTTGTCCATGTTTTCAGTGCGATCCCTCTTCTTCCTATGGGATAGGAAGATTGGCACTAGAGAGATCGATCTTGATTACTAAAATAAGTTTGCAAGTAATATGAAGTCTTTAATGGACAAATAAAGACTTCGAATACTTGTACAATCTTAGCTCCGACATGGGAGTGCCTGTCTGGTATCATGGGATGATAGGAGATTAAGATTGTAGACACGTCAGTGGAACTGATATGTTCTAACACGACTTGCATCGGTTCTGTCACATGGATTTTCACTCTGTGACTGTTAATAATAGAACTGATTATGCATAATAGGTATATGTGAACCTTTGACCTGAAGTATCAGGCTGAAGATGCACTTGTGACGTCAAGTCTTTCACTAAAGTATTTAGACCCAATTCACCCTTTGGTGGGGTCAACCTCGAAATGCGGACTTGATGGGCAAGTGGTAATCTTAGCAGATATCTAATATGGGATTTGTTCTCTCATAAGTGAATGAGTATGTACCCTATGTAATTATAAATAAATAGAGATCAAAGTCTTTGGCCAAAGCAAACGAGACGATTGTGCTTGGCACTAAATCGATCTCAATGATCTCGTATTTATTATGATTTATACATATGGTCAAGTCCAGTGAGTTTGACATAACCATGACTCTCACTTGATCGGGGAACGTGAACAAAGGGTTTATACATATACGGTATTTACGATTGGAAGGTTTCGGAATGATCCTATCATTCGTTTTCGTTTGGGTTACCAAGTGGGCCATATGACTGGCCAGGTGTTACCCACTTCCTTTGGTTTTCTCTCATTGCTAAACGAAACGAACCTAAAGAGTCGCGCTAAAGGATTGACAAAGGAAATTGAAGAAAAAGGAATTTCTATTATTTCTTTGGGAGTTTTAATTTATTGGATAAATTAAATAATTAATTATTCATTAGATAAAATAATTAATTATAATGATAAGATTAATTATTAATTAATTTCCTTGTGAAATATATTAATGAATTAATTTATCTAATTAATTTGGTTATTTAATTAATTAATTTATTTATTTATTGGATATAATAAATTATTAATTGAAATAAGAAATTAATTAAACAAAAAAAAATTCAGGGCTAAATAAGGAGTCCAATTGGACGCCTATGAGGCCTCAAAGTGGAGTCTTTGAGAGGCCACATATTAGGGCTCTTTTGTTTTGACTTGTTCAATAAGTCATGAGGTATATAAGGACTCTTTGACTTAAAACATGTAAGAAGAATAATACACAACTCTCATAACTCTCAAAAGAAAGAAAAATATTCCTCCCCTCCTCCATACCTAGCCGTCGACCATAGAGAAAGAAGAAAGGGGATTTTTCGTTTGTTGATCTGTGCGTGACAAGTTAGAGACGACGTATTTTCGTTGTTTTGATCAAGTTCAAGTTTGAAGAATCAAACCAAAGGATTGAAGATTTGGAAGCTTCAATATTTCGAGTTTGGAGAAGAATTTTTTTTTCTCCATCATCATATTCATATTAACGAGTAAGTTTTATTCGTTATACGCTTTTAGATTCTATTATGCGAATTAGAGTACCAATTGGGTTTTCGTTTTAATTTTTGAAATCCCTTTCGCTGCGTTTATGTTGTTTCGAACGAAACCTAACACCAAGAAATATGGCTTCATCAAGAATGAAGACGGACCGTGTGTCAATAAAATGGTCAGTGAGAGCAAGTTAACATTCCTGGTTCTATACGTTGATGACATACTACTTTTAGGGAATGACATAGACTTATTGAATTCGGTCAAGACATAGCTCTCAAGTACATTCTCCATGAAAGACTTGGGAGAAGCGACCTACATTCTAGGAATTCGACTTTATAGAGATAGAGTGATTGGAATGATTGGTCTCTCCCAAGCCCTCTACCTAGAGAAAGTCCTTAAGAGATATGAAATGCATAACTCTAAGGGAGGACTTTTGCCCATGAGACATGGCATTCATCTTTCCAAATCTATGAGTCCCAAAGCGGAAGGATAAAATGGAAATGACGAATATACCCTATGCATCCGCTGTGGGGAGTCTCGTGTACACGATGTTATGCACGAGGCCAGATCTGGCACATGCTGTAAGCATGATCAGTGGGTTTCAAGCTAACCTGGGAGAGCCTCAGTGGACAGCAGTGAAGTGTATCTTAAAGTACTTAAGAAGAACTAAAGATGTGCTACTAATATATGGGAATGGAGAATTGAAGGTGGACGGTTACACCGACTCAGATTTCCAATCTGGTCCGAATGAGCTTAAATCTACCTCTAGGTACACATTCACACTCTGTGGAGGAGCAGTGTCTTGGAAAAGTTCCAAACAAAGCACAACTACTGACTCCACAATGGAGGCAGAATATGTGATAGCCTCTGAGGCAGCCAAAGAAGTTGTTTGAATGAGAAAGTTCATAGCTGAACTTGGAGTGGTTCCTAGCGTGGAAATACTGTTGCCACTATGATGTGACAACAATGGAGCAATTGTGCAAGCTAAAGAACCAAGGTCTCACAACAAATCTAAACACATGATGAGGAAATATCATATAATACGAGAAATCGTTAGAAGAGGCGATATAGCCGTGTAGAAAATAGGCTCAGACAAAAACGTGGCTGACCCACTCACGAAGCCATTATCACATACAGTGCTAGATAAACATCTTGAGAAGATGGGAATCAAATACCATAATGATTGGCGTTGAGTGCAAGCGGGAGATTGTTAGGTGTATGCCCTCAATGTCTATGAAGAATTAGATTGAGTAGGGCTTAGATATGTTATTTGTACAAAATGTTTGATGTTTCTATTTAGAAAATAAAGGTTTTGATTTTTTTTATATAAATCTAATGGCATTTAACTGTGTTGAACAAATTAACCCAAGAGATTTCAAGATAGACTTTCCACCTCTCATGGATAAGAGGAGACACTGGAACAGTCCAGTACTTAATCTCTGAAACTGGGAGTTCATGAGTTAACGAATATTGATTGGGCATTAATATTCAACTCATATGACACCTTCTTTGACAAGGAAGTGTCAGTCGTACACTGATTAGACAGTGGGAGCTGGTGTCATGAATATGATCAATGGAATTAACATATTTGAACTTGACTCGCATTAATCCAATCACATGGGCATTTACTCTTTGACAGTCAATGATTGGGATTAAGATTGCAATAGTATGTGTGAACTTTAGACCTGAGGAGTCATTTATAACATGCTTGTAGTATTGGATATGTTATTAGAGCAGTTAGACCCGTATCACTTGAAAGGTGGGGTTGAACCTCGAAGTACGATCCAATAGTACATTCGATGTTATAAGATAACTTGCCAAAACAAGATTCACCGTCTCTATAGTAAACGAGCATGTGACCTGTACGATCGTAAGTAATTGAAATTATAAGTCTATGGCCAATGCGTATAAACTATCCTGTGATTGTCACTAAGGGTAGTTTGGTAATTTCACATTATTATGATTCTAAGTACAGTATCAAGTTCTATGAGTTTGACTAAACCATGGCTCTTACTTGATTGGGTCACGTCGGTGAAGAGTTTATACACATATGGTATTCATAGTCAAGGTTCGTGATGACATGATCATCTCATTTTCAATTGGGTAACGATTTGGTTCCACGGTCTTGGCTAGGTGACAACCTTATCCTTTGGAATCCTCCCATTGCCAATTGAATCAAGCCTAGAGAGTCGCGCTATGTGAAGAAACGGAATATTTCCTTAAGCTAAGGGTATTTTGGTAAAATCACATTTGATGTGAATTGTCTAACAAAATAGATGGCATGATTTAATTAAAGATATTTAATTTGATTAAATAAATTAATTAAATCATATTAATTCATAAGTTAAATTAATTGAAAATTAATTTATAAGTTGAATTATATTAATTGGATTAATGTAATTAATTAATTACCAATTTGATTGGATTTGGATTTAATTAACTACACAAGGGCTAATTAAAAACAAAGCCCGAAGCCCATCTGAAAAGGCCATTCGGCCGCCCCTCACTGTGTAACCCTAGGGAGTCTTTTACTTGGTATAAGTAATCAGTTAGTGTCAGAACTCCATACACACAAATCATTGTTTTATAATCTGACACTAAGCCAAAATAAACCTAGAGCATTAGGAAAGAAAAATCTCTCCCTCTCCACCCACTCTAGCATCCTGCAATAGTTGCCGAGGAGGAGATTGAGCTTTTCTTGGAGAATTTTTCTTCCGCGTGATTATCTAGAGGCAGGAGTCCGGGGCTGCAGCTGATAATTCGAGATTCAATAGATGAAAAAGGTAATTCGATTACTCTTGTCAATTGATCAATATGCTAAATATCATTAATATCCCCGGATTGGATTCTCAGGTGTGATTCAGATTAAAATTATTTTCTACTAGACCGAATCACAACAAATACATGCTTGGGTAAAAGAGTTCTATGCTAGTAGTGTAAGCACAGAGTCGAGAGAAAATTTGCAAAACAGAGTATACAAGGTGATGGTGAGAGATAAGGGGGTGGATTTTTCAAAGGCAAAGATGAATCAGTATATGAACCTTCCCGTTCCTTCTAAGTGTGCCTACGAGACATTAGTGGAGCAAGAGGAGTCTAATACCTTGGATTGAAAGATGGTCTTGAAAGAAGTTATAATTGAAGGAGCAACATTATGTGATACAAAAAGAGAGATACTACCTAGGGATTTGTAACCGGAGGGGTTCTTTTGGTTCAAGTTCTTTAGGTATTGTATTATGCCTACGAGTAACCGGTCTTCGGTTAACAAGGAGAGGGCCCTTTTTATTTATTGAATAATGACTTTGAAGAGGGTCGATTGGGCTCAAATCATCTTCGATACTTTATTGGTTCAAGTAAGGAGGATGGGGAGTGAGATGGCTAATCCATGCCTCACCAAGAAGATTCCATTGATATTTCCATCTTTGATTAGTACATTATGTCTCAAGCAAGGAGTGAGGAGGAAAAGTGATGAGGGATTCGAAAGATCAGGAGTGGATATCGCCTTTAGGGAGGAGAAGCAAGATAAGACCGTGATGCCTGAATTTACCCGCGAGAGGGGCGAGAGTTCGAAAAAGGCCTCCACACCTATTTCCCTTTCTACTATAGTACATGATCTTAAAGCGATGAGGAAAGAACAAAAGGAAATTAGGGCGACACAATCCACTATTTTGGCAAACATGAGGATGATGGCTCACTACGAAAGCGCTCTAGCCCTTGCCAAGGATCGTTCATCGGGGAGGCCTTATTTCCCTTATCCACCCATTCCCGCTTTCCACCGTTTGGCCATTGTTGATGAGAATGATGATGACACCACCGATGATGATGAGGCTCCCGCATCTGCCCCGATGGGGGTACGGTCTTGATTGCTTTGTATCTTACCCTTTTTATTTTTTTATTCTTGTTTTTTCGGTTTTTTTCTTTTCGTTTTTTTTAGTTAGTTTTTTTTATGTTATATTGTTTGCTTGTGATGCATGCACTTTTGGCATGTATATTTCTTATGCTTGATGGTTTGAAGAGTTGAAGTGTTAGATATGATGCATATTTGAACCCCATGATTGGAGATGCGATTTTACGCGAGAGGAGGAGAAGTTTTATGAGGATGCATTGGAAGTTTAAGGATGTTTTTCAACATCCTTGGTTGTAAGTGTTCTTTTTACCATTGTGTATGCTTGTTATAACAACATTGGGGACAGTGTTGGATTTGAGTTTGGGGCTAGAAAAGTACTTATTTTGAACTTTGAAAAGGCAATCCTAATTTTTAGCTTGAGTTTGGGGGAAAGTTTGTATGATATCATGTTTATATGCTTCTTTGTTGAAAAATCAAGTATGAAAATTTTTAGTCCTTGCAATTGATGCATTGAAATTGATTAACTTGAAAAATGGCATGATTTCTTAAAATAATTTGAGTTTAATGGAACATATATATCTTTGAAATTGCTCGTGGAGACCCTAGACTATGATTGATTTTTTAGATGATTCACAATGCACAATAAATCGAGGGTAGAGGAGTAGAGAGGATAATCATTTTGAGACATTTAACTTAGATTTTTCATAAGGCTATAAGATAATTAGTTAATTTTGTATGCTAAATAATGAATGAATAAGGTTGAATTTTGGTATGACCAAAAGTGGTCAGCTAATACGTATTGGAGGTGAAAGTTTCATGCTTATATACTATACTATTATGCTAATTTGAGCTTTGCTCAAGCCAAAAGAAGTGAATTGTTTAAAAGATCTAGTTTTGTTTCGTGGTTTTTGACACTCGAGTTATTAAATCCTTAGGAGTGTCTCTACACTTAATGCCCTAAAACTATCTAGTTTGGGAGTCATTGATCTAAAGCTTGCTACATGGGTGTCATAGAAAGCCTAAGGGAATAGAACATTGCACATGATCTAGCCTTAATGAATTTAAATGGAAAGTTTCATTTGAATTGAAAGTTTGAATGTTTGAAGTAATGAAATTTAAATGCCTATAAGGTTTTCTATGATTCTTGTGCTTTGTGTTTGATCAAAAGTTGATAGATATGGGAATAATGTCCAAAAATTGGTAAGAATGCCTCTCGACTATAATGCCTTAGATTTATTTTCACTACACTATAGGGAGTCTTTTCGAGTATTGGTATCACATGAGCAAGAGTATTTGATATATATATATATATATATATATATACTTGTGAGCTTAAAAGAAGGATTTTGTGCCATTTATTCTTGTTAATTATGTTGAGATGTATTGATTTGGTTAGGTCTGAAATTTGTTAGATTTTGTGGGTATATCGTCTGCAAACTCTCACGAGACTACACTCGTCTTTTTGGGGAATATTAAGGTTTAAAGGCTTGTTACACATGTTAAGTGTAATCGTCTACTCCATGAAAGAGAATTTATCTTTATCTTTCTTTGTTTGTTTTGTTTTGTTTAACTTTGACTGTGTTGATGTCTATCATTGCTCGAGAACGATCAATGTATAAGTTTGGGGAAGTTGATAGAGTCGAGAATTACGTGTTTTATAGTCCTTTAGTTGTATGATTTTCATAGAATTAAGTATGATTTTATACCACATATGCGTGTAATATGTCTATTTTCAGTATCCAGGTATAAATCATAACATTGGAGACCAAAAGGATAAAAGCAGCAGAAAGATGGAATTTCAGAGCAAAAAGTCGAAGAAACTAGTGTTCGAACGTGATGAATTTCAAAATCCGAACGTTGAGAGAGTTTACGCCTGAACGTTGGGAGATGTTACGCACGGAAGCCAAGGATACTAACGTTCGAACATTGAAGTCGGCGGAATAGTTTTGGAAATTTTCAAATTCTACAAGTGATGCAGTAGGGTTTAGGGAGCAGCATTTTTCAATGTTCCTCTCCAACAATATTCCGTCTTTTTCATAGAGAGTTAGACGAGGGTTTTATCCTTTGTAATTCTCCATAGAAGTAGAGGAAGATTGAAGGAAGAAAAAGATCTACACAGTCATAGGGAGTTTTTGTTTATTGTTTATTACTTTCATGAATATTTTCGTTGTTTTTTATATCATTATGAGTAGCTAATTTTGTAAACTAAGGCCATACTTAGGCCGAATTATGATTTTTGAGTTATAAAAGTATTTCTCGTATCAATGATTTGTATTGCTTTGTCTTCTAATCTTGTTCTCAATGCTTATTGTGTCTGGCCAACATATTTAAGATCTAACGCTTAATTTGTCTATTCGAGAGAAAGCAAATTAAGGTGCAAGAGGGATTCATAACATCTTCTAAGTTAGTTGATGTTAGGGATAGCTACATTCCCCTGATGCTGTTAGCTGAGTTTATTTGGAGGGATAAATCTGAATAAATTTGGGAAAAATTCTGAGAATTTTAAATAAATAATACAAAATTAAATTAAAATTAAGAAAATAATACAAAAAAAAATAAGCATCAGAAAATAGCACATTCCGCGCTCGGGCAGCGAGGAATCTGCCTGATTCCGCGCTGCACGAGCGCAGAATATAATAAGCTTTTTTTTTTTTTTTTTAAGTTTTCGCCCATTGGAATGGGCACATCTAAATTCCTACCCAGTTTCTTTCTTCCTTCTTTCTTCTTCTTCCAGAATTCTTTCTTCCTGCAATTTCTCCTCTCTGCACGTTTCTTCCTACTTTCCAAACAAATCCTTCCTCCAAAAATCCTCTCTAAATTTAAGAATTTAAGGTAATCTTTTACTTTCATATACTTTTTATTTAGCTAAATTCGTTTATAAATTATATTGTAGAATATATGTTAATTCGAATCAAATTTGAGTTTAAATTAATTCGATTTTTAGGTTATAATTTCGAATTTATATGTATAATTTCAAATATTTAGGTGTAATTTGTATTATAATTTTGAATTTATTTAATTTTTAGGTATAATTTTGGATGTCAAGGTATAATTTGTACGTCTAATTTGAATTTTTAGTTATATCTTGTATGTATGATATTGAATTTAGTGTTTAGGTATGTTTTGGTTTGAACTTTGATATAAATTTTAGGTATAATTTCGGATCAAGTATAATTTGTATGTATGTAATTTTGGATATTTAGGTATAATTTGTATGTCTACTTTTGAATTTTTAGTGATATTTTGTATGTATAATATTGAATTTAGCATTTATGGTTTGAACTTTGATATAATTGTTAGTTTGTTATATCATGTTAAATACAATTTATGTTTCCATATAAGTTTGAAGTATAATTTCAAATGTTTTAGGTTTACATAGAATGTATAATTTCGAATGAGTAGTTATAACTCTTAGGTTTAATTAGTAATATAAAAGTATAATTTCATTTTTTGAACTATAGTTTGTACGTATAATTTTGAATTTAGTGTTAATTTATGGTTTGAATTTTGATATTATATAGAAAATGTCGAGCGCGAACACAGTTAATGTTTTAGTATACACGGATGGTCCAATTATCAAAGACTCAAATTCAGTGAGATATAACACTCGTCCAAGTACTAACATGAGAATACGTCGTACGATCACACATGCTAAATTGCTGGAGAAGTTATATGCGAAAACAAGAACTGATCCGAATCATTTTTCTTTAAAAGTAATTGAAAATTTTGAATTTGAAAAGAGAAATGTGATGAGGGAGAGGACAATGGAGATCAAAGAGGATCATACTTTAGCGTTTTTCTTGGATCGTAACATTGTTGATGAATTCGTCGAGCTTTATATTGAGAAAGAACCAATTCAACATCAAGCGACGTCGTTACAGCCACCCCAATTCATGTCGTATTCTACACAGCCCACAGTACCAGATTTAAATACACAGTCACAATCACATGTGTGGGAAAATCGTGAGTTTCAGGATTTTTTTTCAAGTGGTGTGGGGAGTTCTACAATTCACGATTTGCATCAAGGTAGTTTATTCTTATATTTACATTGTGTCATCATATTTACTACCAAATTTCATATTTGTATAGATTATTTTTCTTTCCTTTGCAGAATGTAAAACAATTTAACTTTTTGTGATTTGCATTTTTAGGTGCTTCTACAACGGGTCATTTGTTTGGGCATTTTGAAACTGCACAAAATTCCCATTTGGTAAATCCTCATTCGAGGAATTTTGACATGCAAGCAGGTAATTATGAGTCTTCTAATAAGTTTCATAATGGTTGTATTTCTTTGATTCGTGACTTGTTATTCTTATCTTTACATATTCTGATCATATTTATATTTAATTGCAGGTCCGTCTACACAAAATTTCCTTTTGGTAAATCCCCATTCGAGGAATTTTGATATGCAAGCAAGTAATTATGAATCTTCTAATAAGTTTCATAATGGTTGTATTCCTTTGACTCGTGACTTGTTATTCTTATTTTTATATGTTGTCATCATATTTATCCTTATTTGCAGGTCTGTCTACACAAAGTCGTCATGAATTTGAGCATCCCAATTTTGGCTCTAGTGATTTTGCAAACATTGAGAATGATGAAATTGGGAATGACAATGACAGTGATGATTCTGACTGTTCGCTCCATATTCATACAGACGACGAGATGGAAGAACACGTCAACAATGCAATGAGGGATGAGGATGAAGATGATGAGAGTAATGTACCAATGAATGAAGATGTCCTTCCCACAAGAGCTGAAGAAATACCTCATGAAGTGCTCTCATTCTACTCCGCCACATACCCAGAAGTAGAAGGTGATTCACTACATCGACAAAGTGCAGGTTTGACCCGGAGAATAATTTATGATCATGCGAAAGGTAATCTTCGCAAGGGCTAAGTTTTTGACAACAAACTCAGCTTGCAAGCAGCGGTGAAAAACTACCACGTGCAGCATGCACTGCGCGAGTTTAAGGTGACAATTAGTAATTCGACAGTGTATACTGTAAAATGCAAACATGGATGCCCTTTTAGACTGCGTGGAAGTTTGTTGAATAATACTAATTTCTGGAAAATTACAAGGTATGAAGGGTCACACACATGTTTTGCTGAAAATTGTTCCAATAACCACTTTAACTTGGACATAAACATGATCGCAAATGAACTTCTACCAGAAGTGAGGAAGGATCCGTCATATAAGGTCGGTCTAATTAGACTAATGGTGTCAAAAAAATAGCAATTCGATATTTCGTATGGGAAGGCTTGGTACAGTTTGCGACGTGCAAATGAGATTGTATACGGCACGTGGGAGGATTCAGTTACATGGTTGCCTAAATTTTTGGGAGCTATCCAGAAGTGGAATCCGGGTACGGTTGTTGAATGGCGGCACAAATACGAGGATCAAAACCCAAAAATGCTGAAATATTTGTTTCGGGCGTTCAAGCCATGTATAGATGGATTCCGATATTGTCGAAGAGTCATATGTGTTGACGGGACTCATTTGTACGCACGACACAAGGCTAAGTTGTTGGCCGCATCAACTTTGGATGGAAATCAGAATATTTTACCTCTAGCATTCGCCATCGTTGATAATGAGTCCAACGAGTCTTGGTTATGGTTTTTTCAATTGATCTGCAAACATTTTTTGATGTCTGATGAATGTGTTTGCCTTATTTCTGATCATCATAAGGGCTTATTAAATGCTACTCGATATATGTCCGCGTTTACCCCTCTCCTGGATGCTCATAGATATTGCCTACGACATGTGAGTTCAAACTTTAATTCTCAATTCAAAAGTAAAGCTTTGAAGGAACTCTGCTATGTAGCAGGTATGGCACATAATGTCTGAAAGTTTGACAAAGCAATGGAACTTATTGGTAATAAGGATCCGGTTGCGTTGAATTATTTGAAAGGTATCCCACAAGAAAAGTGGACATTGGCATATGATGGAGGGATGCGGGAAGGCATTATGACGACGAACATGGGAGAAAGCTTAAACAATGAGTTGAAAGGTACTCGACATCTTCCACCCACAACAATTGTTGAGTGCACATTTCATCGCATTGTGGAATATTTTGCAGATCGAGTGCGAATGGCTTTGGCAATGAGGGAACAGCCTCTGACGACATATGCATATAAAATGTACAATGAGTGGGCAAGAAAATCCTCGAACCACACAGCAACAGTTTTTTTTTGGTTGGATTACACGGGTCAAGTTAAAACTCCCCGACAGATTGGGTCCGGTAGTCATACTTACACGGTCGACATCAAAGGTAAATATTGCTCTTGTGGAAAATAGACTCTTCATCGAATTCCATGCTCACATGCAATAAAATTATATGAGAAATTACAGATTAGGTTGTCCTCGTATGTTGAAAAATATTACCTTGTCCATGAATATTTGAAAACATATCAAGGGAGGTTCTATCCGTTTCCTGAATCACATTATTGGGACACCCCCAATTTTGAGTTGGTCCATGACCCTGATCTGAGGAAGCCACCTACTGTAGGTCGACAGCGGAGTACTCGAATTCCCAATGAGATGGACTGGCCCGAGTTAGACTCAGATTATTTGTAGCGTGGTATTGACAATTAGACTCAAGTTTCATTAAAAAACTATTTTTTTTGTTGATTTTATGGCTCGTATTTGACCTGTTTCTGTGCATTTTTTGGCTACGACTTGAACATAGAAATTGTAGGTGGTGTTGTGAACTTTGTGGGGCTGCAAGATTTGGGTCATTTCGATGCCCGAGTGAAGAAATATGATGTTTCAAAGCAGCCGCGCCTGTTTAAAAAAGTAGTAATTTTTGTTGATTTTTCTCCAATTTTCGTGCGTTTTCGGGTTTCGACTTGAACATAAAAAATGTAGATTTGAGCATAAACTTCGTAATACAACAAGAATTGGGTCGTTTCGATGCCCGAGTGAAGAAATATGACAAGGCAAAAAAAAAAAAACAGCAGTTTTTTTTAATAAATAATGACTTTTTATTTGTTTCCGTCTCATTTTTCTCCAATTTTCGTGCGTTTTCGGGTTTCGACTTGAACATAAAAAATGTAGATTTGAGCATAAAATTCATAAAACAACAAGAATTGGGTCGTTTTGATGCCTGAGTGAAGAAATATGACAAGGCTAAGAAAAAAAAAACAGCAGTTTTTTTTAATAAATAATGACTTTTTATTTGATTTTGTTCATTTTTCTCCAATTTTCGTGCGTTTTCGGGTTTTGACCTGAACATAAAAAATGTAGATTTGAGCATAAACTTTGTAATACAATAACAATTGGGTCGTTTCGATGCCCGAGTGAAGAAATATGACAAGGCAAAAAAAAATAGCAGTTTTTTTTAATAAATAATGACTTTTTATTTGTTTCCGTCTCATTTTTCTCCAATTTTCGTGAGTTTTCAAGTTTCGACTTGAGCATAAAAAATGTAGATTTGAGCATAAACTTCGTAATACAAAAAGGATTGAGTCGTTTCGATGCCTGAGTGAAGAAATATAACAAGGCAAAAAAAAAAACAAAAACAACAGTTTTTTTTAATAAATAATGACTTTTATTTGATTTTGTTCATTTTTCTCCAATTTTCGTGCGTTTTCGGGTTTCGACTTGAACATAAAAAATGTAGATTTGAGCATAAACTTCGTAATACAACAAGAATTGGGTTGTTTCGATGCCCGAGTGATGAAATATGACAAGGCAAAAAAAAAAAAAAAGCAGTTTTTTTAATAAATAATGACTTTTTCTTTGTTTCCGACTCATTTTTGTCCCTTTTTCGTGCATTTTCGGGATTCCGCTCGAACATAAAACTTGTAGATTGTCATATAAAATTCATAATGCAACAAGAATTGGGTCGTTTCGATACCCCGGTCAACAAATACGACATGGCAAAAAAAATAAAAAAAACAGTTTTTTGTAAACAAATAATGACTTTTTCTTTGTTTCCGTATCATTTTTCTCCCTTTTTCGTGCGTTTTCGGGTTTCGACTTGAACGTAAAAATTGTAGATTTAAGCATAAGCTTCGTAAAATATGTACACAAATACGACATCGCAAATACATATACAAACCAGAATAACAGTTTTTTTTTTAATAAATAATGATTTCAACATAAACTAAACTATTTTTAACTATAATACAAACCGAGAAACTAAACTACCTATGTGGCCTTGTGCCCAGATGTCCCCCTGTGCCACACTGTCGGGGGTGCCCCGTCCTAGTAGACCGTCTTGGCCTTACTGTAACTTCTTCACTCATTTGGTTGTTCATATCCAAAGGGAACGGAACAGGCGATATATTCCGTTGATGTTCCACTGGTGAAGGTTGATTCAAAGTTTGGGGAGGGGAATCATTAAAGATGGAGTCAACGAATGAATGCTCCATTGATGGATCATTAAACCCGGAATAGGAGGAAGGCCCGCCTCGGTACTCAGGTGGAAACCCGGAATAGGAGGAAGGCCCGCCTCGATACTCAGGTGGAAACCCGGAATAAGAGGAAGGCCCGCCTCGGTACTCAGGTGGAAATCAGGATGGTCCGGCTTGGTACTTAGGTGCTGAAGTCGGGGCTGAGGATGGTCCATCTTCATCATCATCATCTTCTATACCTTCGGAGTCTTCCAATGCACTCCGGCTTATCCTCTGTGGAAGCATGGTTTCTCCTCCACGTCTATGACTGTGAGAACCAGATGCTACATCGCCATGACGTCCACATGTGACTAGATTTGCGAGGCTGGTGAGACCCGATCGCACCTGTCCAAGTACCCTCCTAACTCCATGGCTACTTTGAGGGGCTTTTTCAATAGTCGTTTGCAGGTCTTGAATGCGATTATACTGAAAAGATAAAACAAAAGAGTTAAGCAAAAAATCATAGAAAAAACAACTATATTAGAACAATAAGTATATTTACTAACCACATTCTGCAATAGAGGGGCCGACCCTGTTTGATGTCCCATTATTCTCCTAGTCAAGGTGGGTGAAATATAACGCCGAGTGATTCTATCATACCACTGATTGTATCCCGGCTCTGTGTCGTTTCTACTTTGAATAGGTTGTCCAGTCACAGTTCTATTGCCCCGATCATTCCACATTGCAATATAGGTATCATTTTCGTTTGCCCAATTTATATTCCTCCCCCTACGGTCCCTTCTTCGCTCAGGTGCAACATGACGTGGAATATTTTGTCGGAGTCCAAACTGCCACAAAACACGCTTAGGACGATGATGCTCCACGACGTCGAAGACTATCATCGGAACTGATGCTTTCCACACAACAATGTCCAAGCATTCAGGTGGCAACTCGCTGATGTCTTCATCATTGAAAGTGTATGGAGTCTAGATAAACTGAAATATGAAAAAGGTATTAAAAAATTTCTAATACAGAAGGATATAATAGAGATATAAAATCATAATATAAAAACGTTATGATAATTTTTTTACTCACATGTCCTTCGGCCATCTGATCAAGTTCATCTCTAATTGTCCGGACACTGTGAGCGACAACAATGTCATTTGTAACAGGGCGAAACCACCTTTAAACATCAATCACGCAATTAGGTATACAAATAAGGTTTTTCCTAATTAATTTTTGTTAATTAATTAAAATTCATGAAAATATCAGTAAATTACTGTGCACCATAAGGAGCTCGGGCAATACCATGCTCATCAATTCCTGCCACTGGCTCAGGAACGTTACTGGGTCTGACAACCAA
Source organism: Buddleja alternifolia (assembly GCA_019426215.1). Taxonomy (NCBI): domain Eukaryota; kingdom Viridiplantae; phylum Streptophyta; class Magnoliopsida; order Lamiales; family Scrophulariaceae; genus Buddleja; species Buddleja alternifolia. Next base: position 24,253,357 of record CM033395.1, on the reverse strand, counting down.
AATTCTAGACCACGCCCATATCTGTTAATGAATATATACACATAATTAAAAATCACGAATTATCATAAAAAATAACATAACAATATTTAAATAATCATCCTCCCCACCTGTAACAATGGCACACAAGCATCTATATTTTTCTGACCTATACTGCATGCTTTGCTTAGCCCTCGGTATAACCATGCCAACACACCACTCCCTCAACTATAGGTGTTTGTTGCGTTAACATCTTCAAATAACGACAACTATAGTACCAGAACAACATCTCCGGTGTTGTTGGGACACAACACGCCAAGCAACATAAGTGCCCAACAGCGGGCTATCTGATCGACTTGCATTTCTTCAGATTCGGGGGTGATTTGGCCAGCAGCCGGGGTCACATGGGCGACAATTTTTGCGATTTTTAGTTGAAACCCTTTTTTTTCAAAATCTTGCCTAGTCATTGGAAACCCTAAGTGTTCCAAAATATAGGATGCACACCCATCATAATTTTGTAACACACGATTAGTTATTAGAGGACGACCATCGACTGGAAGACCAAATATCATAGCAATATCTTGAAGAGTAATCGTAGTCTCTCCAGTTCTGAAATGAAATGTATTGGTCTCCGGTTGCCATCTCTCGACTAGCGCCGTTACAAGACCCATATCATTTGTCCATGACCCTAACTTATATACCCGATATAACCCCATGTGTTGCAATTTTAACAAAACTCGGTTATGTGGGGTACTTCCATAAGCACTCTTAAAATACTCACTGTCCGCCCGTCTAGCACGGAACACGAAATCGGGGGACTCACCAACCTGCTTGGACATATGATTTGACTGCCCGATCAACACCTTAACGTCTATCAGGCCATATATATGATCAACAAACTCCTCCGCCATCCTACATTAAAATAAAATAAAAGATTATTTTCAATTAAAACGATACTTGAGCTAATTAGAATAATACAAATTAATATTTCATAAATTCAAACACATACATCACAAAGAATAAACTTATGTGACAAAATTAATCCACACATCTATAATTTGAAATTATACACATCAAGATTATACATCTATAATTTGAAATTATACCTAAAAATTCAAGATTATACCTTAAAAATCAAGATTAAACCTACTAATTGGAAATTAAAACATCAATTCAAAATTATACCTATAATATGAAAATTATACATAAAAATCGGAGTTTATACCTAAAATTTTGAATTTATAGATAAAAAGATTTTGATATTCAACATACTAATTAAAAATTATACCTAAAATTGATATTATACCTCCTAAACCCTAAAGTATACATAAAAAATTTAATATTATAACTAATAATTCGACATTATATTTTAAAATTCAAAATTAAACCTTATATTTCAAGATTATAGCTACCAATTCAAGAATAACATGATAATCAAAATTAGAGCTAAAAAATAAAAAATAAACAAATTATGTCAGAATTATACCAACAATTCGAAATTAGAGCTAAAATATCAAAATTATACCAAAAATTCAAAATTAAACTACAAAATTCCACAAATTTTAGCCTAAATTGGTAAATTCCACAACAATTCGAAATTACACCTACATCCTAAATTCGAAATTACACTACAAAATTCCACAAATTTAAACCTAAACTGATAAATTCCACAAAAATTCGAAATTACACCTAAACCATAAATTCAAAATTACATTACAAAATTCCACAAATTTAATTCCTAAATTGATCAATTTCACAAAAATTCGAAATTACAAAACAAAATTCCACAAATTAAAACACTATATTGAAAAAATTCAACAAAAATTCGAAATTACACCTAAAATTCAAATTCGAAATTACACAACAAATTCGAAAATTACACAAAAATTTGAAATTACACAACAAAATTCCACAAATTAAAACACTAAATTGATAAAATTCAACAGAAATTCGAAATTACACCTAAAGCCCAAATCCGAAATTACACAACAAATTCGAAAAATTACACAACAAAATTCCACAAATTAAAACACTAAATTGATAAAATTCAACAACAAATTCGAAATTACACCTAAAGCCCAAATCCGAAATTACACAACAAATTCGAAAAATTACACAACAAAATTCCACAAATTAAAACACTAAATTGATAAAATTCATACATAAATTCGAAATTACACCTAAAGCCCAAATTCAAAAATTACACAAAAATTCGAAAATATAATGGCTTCTACACATTTTATAAATCAATAATATATAAAATTTACCTTGTATTGTTGAGGATGATGAAAAATAAGATGAAGAATATGAAGAAGAAGAAGATGAAGAGAAGTGATGAAAAAACCGAGAGAGAAAGAAAGAAAGAGGAGAAACAAAGGCTGCCACCGTCAGGCATTTACTGCCATTCCGCGCTCGGGCAGCGCGGAATGAACAAATATTTTTTTAAAAAAATAAATAATGCCCATTCCGAGCTCAGGCAGAGCGGAATGGGCAGATATATTAAAAAAAAAAATACATTCCGCGCTCGGACAACGCGGAATGTGCTATTTTCTGATGCCTATTTTTTCTTGTATTATTTTCTTAATTTTGATTTAATTTTGTATTATTTATTTAAATTCTCAAAAAATTCTAGTTCTTAATGCATGCAGTAGAGATTGCTACAACCAATCTAGTGTAAGTTATCATGAGCGAGGGATCCGCGTGATAATAATATTAAGGAATTTTTCACCTTAACAATATTTATCTGAAATACGAGAATACTAATATAACGAGAATTGATTAATTTGTGTCGATGCATGTATTTTAGTTCTTTTTATTCCTTGATTTTTCACATCTTTTAATTATTGTTTTTAAAAGTTTATGATTTATTTTTCTTTAAGTTCACAATTGCTTGAGTTAATTTACTGTTTTCGCTATAACACAAATCTTTGTGGGTTCGACATCCTGGACATAATTATCCATTTTATTACTACACACGATCAGTCCTCTTACTGTAAAATACACGATTGAATTTTCGTGCATCACAAGTCTTCGTGAAACTGTGATATCCCACTTTCTCACAATCTTTATAACTTGAAACGAGTTTTAGGATCACAACCTTGGAGAGTGTCCCACAGTCACCACCCGATGTGCGCGGCCGATCCCGTAGCTAAGTGTGATCCAAGAAACTTTACGTAAACTAATGAAAGTGAAAAAGATAAAGATAACAAGCTATTTTAATTGATATAATATAAGACAAGATTGCTATAGTTGTTTATAAGTTTTGGCATAGCCACTAGATGGCTTGTCGGGCACATAACACTATCAATAGATTGCACCCTTTATTTTTTGTGCTCATAGTTGAATAATTAGTTAAATAACATCATCTCAAGTAGACAGACTCAATCTTAGGATAGATAGTATAACCGTTTTAGTAAGTGATTGATTATATTGTTTTTCGTTACAATATCTAGAGTTACATACACTATATTACTTGCACGATTTAATATATTTACTAAGATTTTTGGCTAAGAAGTTTTGTAGTTAATATCCTGTGTCGCTCAAGTCAGCTCAATATTTTAAGAATTGAAAGAGTTGTAAAAGAGCTAATTAAAAGAGTTGTGGGCATTTAGCTTTGAATTTACTGAGTGCTTATAGATGAATTGTCGGGCAATAAGCATTATAATATGAACTTTAGACAAATGAGTTGCAGTCAAGAGCCCAGTTAGTGGCGTTTGAGTAAATGGATAACTTTTTAGATATAGAATATGTAATAAAATAATATAATTAATTTAGTTGAATGATTATTTTGTCCTCGTGAACTTTCTTGGCCACATCATACTATTTTGTATCCTTTGTCAATTAAATGGGTTTTATGTCCCTCAATACCCGGATTCTATCATCGATTGATTTTGTTTTGCCATAATCAAATTCATAAACGACAAATAAGTGTAGCCTCTAAAGCTGATGGATATATTTTATGCTATACCCGATCAATATGCATTGGGTTGCCCGATGTATAACAAATGATGAAACACGTGTAATACATCCAGATACCAGTGTATATTCACCAATGATGTCTTTAAACCTAAAACAACACCTGCAGAAATTGCAATGTTTAAATAACTCGGAAATACATCGTGCCTCGCCAATCACATTATTAAATGGCAAATTTGATGGATCTCACGTTAGTTAAAATCAAATTGTAGCCAAAGGACAGTACAGGATACAGAATCAAGGAGTGTAGTCCAGTGGGAACCCATTAACAGTCATTCCTCCATCCACAGCTACAATCTGACCAGTGATATAAGAAGCAGCAGGAAGACAAAGGAAAGCTACCAAGGATGAGACTTCTTGTGGTTCTCCAGGACGCTTAAGAGGTGTTCTAGATATTACACTCTCTAAGAACTCTTTGTTATCAAGCAACTGCAAATACAAGTCACGGGAGTTAACAACCAAAAACTGGTATTTAAGACTGCATGACCACACGCATGTGTGAAATAAGCACGACTAAATTTCTATGGTTCAAAAGAGGCGCTGTATTTGTTCTACGGAGCTTTTGTAATAACACGAGAAGTTGATGACTGGATGGGTCAAAAAAAACAAACAATATTGACTCAAAAATGATAGATGTTTAGATTTTATCATGTTAACACTACTAGTAAGTCAGGTAAGTTCAGGATAATTATGTCATATTCCACCTCAATACTATATGTGAGGAACTGGGATCAAACACCTGGATCTCTCAACATCGTTCCGCATTAAAAACTGGCACAAAATGCTTAAGTCCATGTTAAAAATTAATAGTCCTTGTGAACCACTCACGCTTTCCTCCCACACGCAATGTGGAATGAGGTGTTGCATTCTAGATTACTGCCACGTTCTGATGTATAAAAATGGAAATGGAATATGGTAGTATGGTTATATTCTGGGATGTGCTTTTTATTTTGATGATCCACTGAGATATGAAAAGGATCAAGCATGTAATCAAGTGGTAAAGCTCAAAATCAGGTATGGAAACTGACCATTTATTCTACAACAGTTTGAGTTTATATTGTTACCAGAATTGGATCCTGTTTCATTTCTTCTCACACTCTTATCCCACTCTATTCTCTAGTGTTTTTTTGATGCCCACTATTCACAGAGAATTCAAACATTATCCCAGAGTAGTAATATTACCACATCATGATAAATATGTAATCTACTTTACCTCATTCGAGATCATTTCAAGGAGTTGCTATAATAAGAATGCAACAGCTAGGAGTTTTATTTCCACAATGCGTTCCTACGTGAATTGGATGTTTATCTAGTAGATATGCTACGTAAATAAATTTATACATGTGTTTACGGGTGCAAACAAATGGATCCCATCTGACCAAGTTATTGTTAAAGTTTGTTTGAATCTTTATCGAGTGTGAGAAGTAGTATTGAGCTTGGTTTGTTTGGTAAGATCAACCTTGAACGAAATTTAATCGAGTCGAACTTAGAATAGTATGATATTTTGCACATATTTTATCATTTGTTAACTAACTAATACAGCCGAGCTAGAGCTAAAATGAAGAATGTTGTTCAAGCTTGATTTGCCATGTTCGACAACCGAAGCTCAAACAATATTTTACTGGTCGATCTCAAGTTGAGTGTCAATTTTTATTTGTTTTGTCTTTTAGCTCTTCACGTTTGCAACCTTACGATGTTAATTGACATTTCTTACTCAGTCTTAGAGCTGACTCTTCTACAAACTATGTTTAAAAGAATGTGAGGATAAGAAAAATAACATCTAAGAATAGTGTATTATTTATGGGTAACTCATTCTATAAATTGAATTGTGGGATGTATTTGTTTGGGATTGTGCCCTAAAAATCCAATTATATGAAACATTTATATTTCGTTTGTGAAATTGATCTTTATTAATTTTGTTGCAAGTTATGAGTATTATAGAAATCGTACTATAAGATAGACGTAGTCCAATATAATATACGATAATCCGAATGGAAGTGTTGTTCCATGAAAAGACTTGGGTTATATGTGTCATATATTATTATAAATGGGTTGTAGTCGGTGATAAGAATGAGCGTCTTATCTGCTAAAGACTATAATATACTATATTCGATGATTTGTCTTAATCATGGGAATGAGGATTCCATATATAGTATATTCGTGTAAATCAATGAGATTGAAACACTGAACAGGACCAATTAAGTTATTTATTTTTGGCTACTATCGAAAATAAATAATTTGAACAACATCTCTAAATCCTATGATTGTCGTGGACTTATGCATCTAGTGTACATTACTTTGATGTATTCAGAAGTGAGGTCTTCGGTGGCCAATATACTTTATACATTGTGTAATTGCATGAAATGTGATTATGAAGGACTTTCATAAGGAATCTATAATCTCCATGAGAGAAAAGAAATATTCCCTTTAATGGATTTGCAATGTTCAACTATTCTAAAACTTTGGCCAAAATATTTCAGGTGAAGTGTCACTGAAATTAAACGAAAAATGAGTTTTCGTATGAAAAGTTGACAATGAGCAAATCAGCAATTTTAGGATAAGAGGTGAAGAATAAAATAATAGTAGCATTAATTTTAGTTCTTCACGAATATTTCGATAGAGGAGTTGGATGTAATATTCTTAAGTATGTGAACTCTTGAGTAATTTAATTAATTCTAGAGTGCAACAATATTTATTTAGTGGACTTAAATATTGTTAAATGAAATGGTAATCAAGTATTACCATGTGATGGTAATTCGATTTGATCCATTTGGAGCTAGAATTAGTTTTTCCCTAAGGTCCGTTCGCAAGCCTCGAATAAAAACTCGATTAATACTAAAAGGTCCATTGGATGGATTGTTATTTGAACTCAGATGGAAAGATGTGGGAAGTATCTTTAGAGAAAGATATTTGAATTAAAGTTATATTAAATTTGATTTAATTTAATTTTAAAGAAAAAAAAAAGGGACGGGCCCCGACGGGTGACCCGGGGCCTGGCCGCCGTGTGACCCGGGGCCTGGCCACCGGGTGGTCTTGTGGCCTTGCCCATGGAAGGTTTTAGCCTTCAAAGATATAACAAAATATATTACAAAATAATTTTCTAATTTTAGAAAATATATTTGCAAAGTTTATAAAATTTCTTTTTAAGAAATTTTATTTTAGTATTTAATTTTATTTTGGGAGCCCACACTCCTGGGTTCAAAGCGAGGCTTTGCGAAGAAGGCTTGGCGGTGTGAGAGCTCGGTTTCCTACGACAAGACGGAGTTGTTTTGTTGCGGTGCATTCCACCGGCTCGGTTCAATCTTCGAAGGAAGGTTGTATTATTTTGTTTTGTTTAATTATTGATTTTATTTCTATAGCATGCAATTAATTAATTAGTTTCAATTAAATTGTTTAATTAGTTAGTTTTTAATTGCTAGCTATAGTTAATCAATAATTATTAATTAAATTGTTTAATTAGTTATCCCCTGCCATAGTATGTTTGATTTAAATTTTTTAATGTCATGCATGCATGTACGCATTAGAGATAGATTCTTTAATTTAAATTCCGTTGTGTACTTTTTGGGGTTATTTTCGAAGTAATTTCCCAACAAGTGGTATCAAAGCAGCGCTCTTGATACGTACATGTGAGACATGTAGGCATGTATGCATGTATGCATGTTTTAAATCTAATGATACTATGGAATATTATAGAATTAGATTCTAGATATTAATGCTTATAACATGTAACTTTAATTATGATCAAAGCATGCTTATTTGATTAAGATCAATAAGTTTAAATTGTTTAAAGGCATGAATACTTGTTTATAGCATTAATATATTTGTGTATATTCAACATGATTATTATGAATTGATCAAATGTGTTATTTAAATTGTTTAAATAATATGTTGAATATATTATGTCAATCATATGTTTAAATAGTTTGACATGATGATTGAGTGGGAGAGTTTTTCAATTTTCATGGGGATAAATAGTTCAAGTGTTGGATTATTGTTCAATTATTTTTGAAAATTCTAATTTGATTAGAACTCATAATTTGTTTAATTAAGCCAATGTTGTCATTATGTGATAATAAAAAATCCACGTATTATAAAATATTAAGTGGGAGCGAGATTCAAGAGTTGAATTCTCACGGCCTCCATTACTGGTCTAATGGTATAGTGCGTCGATATTATTCCCTGAGGAATGTATTTGTTCACGATTACAAGATTAGATCCCTAATGGGTAGATTGAAATATGTGTAAATGAGTGCGATCACGCTGCCGTGAAGTATCTCGAATACCATATGGATTGTCTAAGTAATGGTATACACTTGATTGAGACAACATATTAGCATCCCTGAGGAGCTCTGTTATGTCATCCCAAAGGCTAAAGATTGAAATGGTGGGTTAATGATGTTTAGTAAGAGTTACAAGGGAAAAACATATTAACTGAAAAATGTTCTCGCCTAAACTTATTATATCTTTCGATCCTGCCGCCAGGAAGGAAAATGTATAAAGCTAGGTCATCATTGCATGTACAAAATATGGTTATGTGGATTCCAATTTTGTTTGTTTGCTAAAATAATTTGACTCATAACTTGTTTGTAAATTTTTCAGTTTCATAAATGGCATCCATTAGTCCCCTGCAATCTATCCTTAAGAAAAATAAGCTCTTACGACCTAACTATGCTAAGTGGAAAATGAATCTCGAGATTGTGCTCACTCATGATGAGCACAAGTTTGTTCTTAGCGAACCATGCCCTCTAGTTCCTGCTACCAATGAATCACAGGCTGTTAGGGACCGTTATGAACGGTGGCATAAGGCCAATGAGATGGCCAAATGCTATATCCTAGCATCGGTGTCTAATGTTCTCAAGCATCAGATGTAAGAGATGGTGACTGCAGCAATGATGATGCAACATCTCAAGGAGATGTTTGGTGGTCAGGATAGGACAGCTAGGCATGAGCTGATGAGGAAGATACTTACTACCAAGATGACTGAAGGAACACTAGTTCAAGAGCATGTCATGAGGATGATGGCTTACTTGAATGAACTAGAAATCCTCGGTGCGAAAATTGACAGTCAAACCCAGCAGGATATGATCCTGAACTCTTTGCGAAGTTCATTCACTCAGTTCAGGCTTAACTATGCCATGAATAATAAAGATTACTCATTGCCTGAATTGATGAATGAACTGCAAGTCGCAGAGGGTGTTATGAGAGCTAAAGGGAGTGTCAATTTTGCTCAGACATCTGGTACAAAAGCTAAGAAATGGAATGCTAAGAAAAAGAAAAAGGGTAAGAACAAAGTTGCTAATGTAGCAACTAATATTCAAAAGAAAGCCAAGCCTGCAAAAGGAAAATGTTTCCACTGTGGGGAAGATGGTCATTGGAAGAGGAATTGCCCAAAATATTTAGCAAACCTTCCTGGTAAATCTGGCAAAGCACCTAATCAAGGTATAATGATATCTTGTTTACTTGAAACATGTTTAGTTGGAAGTCCACCAGGTTCCTGGTGTGTGGACTCAGGATCAACTAATCATATTTGCAACATGTTGCTGGGGTTTCAGCTGACCAGGCAGCTAAGTGATGGTGATATGTACCAAATGATGGGAGATAGTACAAGTGTGCCAGTAGTAGCTATAGGGCTTGTTAGTTTATATTTTGAGAACAGAGTATTACTTTTGAAAGACTGTCTATATGTGCCTTCCATCCGTAGAAATTTGATTTCTGTTGGTTGTTTGATGGATAATGGTTTTACTGTTGTTTTTGAACAAAGTTTGTCTATTAAGCATAATAAATCGTTTATATGTAAAGGCACTAAGAAAGATGGTTTATTTTTATTATTTCCTGATAAATACTCTTTGAAGCTAATACAAGTAAACAAGTCTTACCATTGAAAAGAAAAACTCCAATGACTGATGAAGCATATATGTGGCACTTGCGTTTAGGTCATATTAACTCTAATAGGATCCAAAGACTGGTATCTGATGGACTTATAAGTCCATTAGACCTTAAAAATCTACCAGTCTGCGAATCATGTTTGGAGGGTAAAATAACCAAAAGGCCTTTTAAGGGAAAATGCAATAGAGCCACACAGTTGCTTGAATTGATTCGCACTGATGTTTGTGGACCAATGAACATTCAGGCAAGAGGAGGTTTTGAGTATTTCATAACTTTTATAGATGATTACTCAAGGTATGGATATGTATATCTAATGAAACATAAGCCTGAAACTTTTGAAAAGTTCAAAGTGTTTAAGGCCGATGTGGAAAACCGATTAGATAAACATATCAAATCACTTAGATCAGATCGAGGTGGTGAATATCTATCTAGAGAGTTCTTGGGACTTCTTAACTGCAAATGGGATTAGATCTCAACTTACTGCACCAGGTACACCCCAGCAGAATGGTGTTGCAGAAAGAAGAAATAGAACATTGATGGAAATGGTAAGATCCATGATGAGTCATGCGACTCTACCTAGTTCATTTTGGGAATATGCACTTGAAACAGCTGCTTATCTACTGAACTTAGTCCCATCTAAGTCAGTTCCTAAAACACCTGTGGAGTTATGGATTGGGCGAAAGCCTAAGATTAACTATCTCCGTATTTGGGGATGTCCAGCACATGTGTTAAGAAAAGATCCTGACAAGTTAGAGTCAATGACAGAAGTATGCTTGTTTGTAGGATATCCTAAAGAGACTAGGGGTGGTCAATTTTATAGTCCTAATGATCATAAAGTATTTGTGAGTACAAATGCCAAGTATCTTGAGGATGAACTATTAAATGGCTACAAGAGTCGAAGTAAGCTTGTATTGGAAGAGATGACAGTATCAGATACTACATCTGAGCAGCCTAGTATAACTGAGAACATAGATAATACATATGATGTACCTAGTGTAACGACTGATGTAGAACCTAGTACACATGAGCCACGTCGTAGTGGGAGGATTATCAGGCCTCCTGTCAGATATCTTGAGGAAACCCTCGTGGTTGAACCTGAACTTGAATCTGATCCTCTTAACTACAACGAAGCTCTAGCAGATATAGATGCTGATCGATGGATCACTGCAATGAAATCTGAGTTGCAGTCAATGTACTCAAACAATGTCTGGGAACTTGTAGAGGCACCAAAAGACATTAAACCCATTGGGTGTAAATGGGTCTACAAGAGAAAGAGAGGAATGAATGGGAAGGTAGAGACCTTCAAAGCAAGGCTAGTGGCGAAGGGTTATACCCAGATAGAAGGCATCGATTATGATGAAACCTTCTCGCCAGTAGCCATGTTTAAATCCATAAGAATTCTCTTATCCATTGCAGCTCATTATGATTATGAGATATGGCAAATGGATGTTAAGACAGCGTTCTTGAATGGAAATCTTCAAGAAGAAATCTATATGATACAACCAGATGGATTTGTAGTTGAAAATCAGGAGCATATGGTATGCAAACTGAAGAAGTCCATTTATGGACTCAAGCAAGCGTCTAGATCATGGAACATCAGGTTCAATGAAGCTGTCAAATCTTTTGGATTTGAACAATTACCTGATGAACCATGTGTGTATAAAAGACATCATGAAAAGGTTATAATGTTCTTAGTGCTTTATGTGGATGATATCCTACTCATTGGGAATGATGTGGGAACATTGTCTGCTGTTAAGATTTGGCTGTCCAATCAATTTGATATGAAAGACCTAGGTGAAGCCAGCTATGTTCTAGGGATCAAGCTTTTGCAAGACCGAAAGAACAAGATGCTAGGCTTATCACAAGCTGCATATATAGATAAGATATTGGCAAGGTATAACATGGCAGATTCCAAGAAAGGGTCATTGCCTTTTAGACATGGAATTCAGCTTTCTCGAGAACAATGTCCTAAAACACCTAAAGAGGAAGAACACATGAGAAATGTACCCTATGCTTCAGCTGTGGGTAGTCTCATGTATGCTATGCTCTGTACGAGGCCAGATATCTGTTATGCTGTAGGAATGGTCAGTAGATATTAGTCGAACCCTGGACCAGAACATTAGGTGGCAGTGAAGCATATTCTAAAGTACTTGAGAAGGACTAGAGATTATATGCTTATCTATCAAAGTGAGGAGCTGTTACCAATGGGTTACTCAGATTCAGATTTTCAATCTGATCGTGATTCTAGACGTTCCACCTCGGGATATGTGTTTACTCTTGGTGGAGGAGCTATTAGTTGGAGGAGCATAAAACAGTCTTGCATCGCAGACTCCACTATGGAAGCTGAATATGTGGCGGCTTCTGAAGCTGCTAAAGAAGCTTATTGGCTAAGAAAATTTCTTATAGATCTAGAGGTTGTTAGAGAAGGGCTAACACCGATCACACTCCATTGTGATAATTCTGGTGCTGTAGCAAATTCTAAAGAACCAAGAAGCCATAAGCGTTCGAAGCACATTGAGAGAAAGTATCACATCATTAGAGAATATGTAGATCGTGGAGAGATTGTGGTTACTAAGATAGCCTCAACTAATAATTTAGCAGATCCCTTCACTAAAACATTGGCACAAAAGAGTTTTGACTCTCATTTAGAAGGGATGGGTATTAGATATATGGCTAATTGGATTTGAGGGCAAGTGGGAGATTGTTAGGGATTGTGCCTTAAAAATCCAATTATATGAAACGTTTATATTTCGTTTGTGAAATTGATTTTTATTAATTTTGTTGCAAGTTATGAGTATTATAGAAATCGTACTATAAGATAGACGTAGTCCAACATAATATATGATAATCCAAATGGAAGTGTTGTTCCATGAAAAGACTTGGGTTATATGTGTCATATATTATTATAAATGGGTTGTAGTCGGTGATAAAAATGAGCGTCTTATCTTCTAAAGACTATAATATACTATATTCGATGATTTGTCTTAATCATGGGAATGAGGATTCCATATATAGTATATTCGTGTAAATCAATGAGATTGAAACACTAAACAGGAGCAATTAAGTTATTTATTTTTTGCTACTATCGAAAATAAATAATTTGAACAACAACTCTAAATCCTATGATTGTCGTGGACTTATGCATCTAGTGTATATTACTTTGATGTATTCAGAAGTGAGGTTTTCGGTGGCCAATATACTTTATACATTGAGTAATTGCATGAAATGTGATTATGAAGGACTTTCATAAGGAATCTATAATCTCCATGAGAGATAAGAAATATTCCCTTTAATGGATTTGCAATGTCCAACTATTCTAAAACTTTGCCAATGAGCTTTCGTATAAAAATGAGTTTTCGTATAAAAAGTTGACAATGAGCAAATCAGCAATTTTAGGATAAGAGGTGAAGAATAAAATAATAGTAGCATTGATTTTAGTTCTTCACGAATATTTCGATAGAGGAGTTGGATGTAATATTCTTAAGTATGTGAACTCTTGAGTAATTTAATTAATTCTAGAGTGCAACAATATTTATTTAATGGACTTAAATATTGTTAAATGGTAATCAAATATTACCATGTGATGGTAATTCGATTTGACCCATTTGGAGCTAGAATTAGTTTTTCCCTAAGGTCCCTTCGCAAGCCTCGAATAGAAACTCGATTAAATACTAAAAGGTCCATTGGATGGATTGTTTTTTGAACTCAGATGAAAAGATGTGGGAAATATCTTTAGAGAAAGATATTTGAATTAAAGTTAAATTAAATTTGATTTAATTTAATTTAAAAGAAAAAAAAAGGGACGGGCCCCGACGGGTGACCCGTGGCCTGGCCGCCGTATGACCCGTGGCCTGGCCGCCGTGTGACTCGGGGCCTGGCCACTGGGTGGTCTTGTGGCCTTGCCCATTGTTTGCAACTTGTCCCACATTGAAGAAAAATGGAAGGTTTTAGCCTATGACCATCTATAAATAGATGCCTTAGTTGAGTTCAAAGATATAACAAAATATATTGCAAAATAGTTTTCTAATTTTAGAAAATATATTTGCAAAGTTTATAAAATTTCTTTTTAAGAAATTTTATTTTAGTATTTAATTTTATTTTGGGAGCCCACACTCCTGGGTTCAAAGCGAGGCTTTGCGGTGTGAGAGCTCGGTTTCCTACGACAAGACGGAGGTGTTTTGTTGTGGTGCATTCCACCGGCTCGGTTCAATCTTCGGAGGAAGGTTGTATTATTTTGTTTTGTTTAATTATTGATTTTATTTCTATAGAATGCAATTAATTAATTAGTTTCAATTAAATTGTTTAATTAGTTAGTTTTTAATTGCTAGCTATAGTTAATCAATAATTTTTAACTAAATTGTTTAATTAGTTATCCCTTGCCATGGTATGTTTGATTTAAATTTTTTAATGTCATGCATGTACGCATTAGAGATAGATTCTTTAATTTAAATTCCGCTGTGTACTTTTTGGGGTTATTTTCGAAGTAATTTTCCAACAGTATTGTACTGTAATACTAAGGTTATATCTTTCATAATCCTCGTAGAATGGTTGTAATAATTTTTATATAACAAAAGTTCTTTTGTCAGTTTTAATTCATTATAAGTAAACATCTTCTTTACTTTGGTGAAATAAGTGTTTTAACAGGGCGTGAGATATTTCTTACTTGGGGATACGTCTCAGTTAAAAGCCTGTCTGACTTCGTTATAAACTAGATCTAAAAATAATGCTGAGCTGGATTTCTATGAAGAAATACAGAGTAACGGAGGAGTATCATGCTAATTTTAAGATGATTGTCTATTATAGTTCTCAAAGTTGTCTTTAGCCAACCTAGTTTTGCAATTGTACCCATCTCCATCTCATGGATTATTTTGGATACTGTACATCATTACTCTATATTTTGATTAGAGATTATTTGCTCTGAGTAGGCTTTTGGTCTATATGGAACAAACAATAATAATCACAATAAAGATTAAGCCAAAAAATGGGGGTGAAATCGTTCATAAGATCATTGTACTCTTCAATGGATCTTATTTTGAATGAAGTGAAACCTGAGGAACATCCAGTAGGAAACCATCTAAATGTAGCAGCAAAAAATACGGTACATGAGAACGATATATTTTTTATGGCTTTCATTGTGCAAAAGATCATTCCGGAAAACATATTCAATGGTCCAGGTTTGTATTTGTTTACCTAAAATATCAGCAATTATGAAATAAAAGAAGAATTGAACTTACAGGTTTGACAAGAGAGGTTCTGATATACCAGGGGGCAACACAGTTCACCCGAATGTTATCTTTTGCCCACTCACAGGCCAGATTTTTTGTAAGTTGATTAATTGCTCCTGTAAGTACAAAACTTAAAGAGTCCATAACTTTCATCTCTTTTATATAATTCATTAGTTTGAAAAAGGGGGCAGTGCACAACAAGTCAATAACTTACCTTTAGTTGCTCCATAAATAGATCCAGAAAATAGGTGCACCAGACCGGCAACAGAAGAAATGAACACAATGTTGCTGTTGCCAGAGGCTTTAAGAAGAGGATGAGCAAGTTGACATAGATGGTAAGAAGACTCTAAGTTTGTGGCCATGAGATTGGAATATTCTTCAGCAGTATAATCTACAGTTGGCTTCCTGACATTGGTTCCAACATTATTTATCTACACAAAGAACATTGGTAGAGGTTAGCGTCAGGTCTTGCCTCCAGATGAAGTAAACTCGCGCATCCCATTTGTTATAAGCTCTCAATCTTATAAGCTCATAAAAAATAAGTTGGAGTCTATAAGCCGCTGACAACTGATTTTGTGAGCTGATTTTAAGAGTTTAAAAGTTGTTTTACCAAAAATTTATCGAACACTTTGTAAGAGCTTATGTTAAGTTATTAAGTTGTTTTAAGAAACTTATAAGCTTAGTCAAACACGCTCTAAGAAGTTGCAGACACTCGAAAACATGGAAAATTCACATGTAGATGCATAGCCTTTGGTGTTACTAGTGAAACACATAGATGAAATGATGCTGTATACACAAAGTTTCCCCACTTTATTGTAATTTTGTGTTTAACATGATTTACAGCTGACATATGGGATGAAAATTGAGAAACAATCTCTATGGACTAAAAATGTTGGTCTTTTTTTCTGCAAATGGTTGGAAGAAATGGTCAAAAGCCATGAATATTACATCTTATATTATCCAACAATGAATAGTTTCAGCTATGGGAGTTTGTCCTGGACAGAAATTCAAGATAGACCACTTAACTTCTTATCAAACTATAGCAGTACAAGTTGATTTTTCGCAATCCAGTTTACGAAAAATGGTTATGCTATGCCCTTCTCAAGTACAACAAATATTACATTCATATACTGTTACAGACTCACTCATCCAAAACTGGAAGCCATGCAGAGAGGATAAAATCAAATCCCAAAACATCCCTTAGAATTTCATTGGCATATCAAATAAGAACAAATTTCTTGGTTTAAACTCTAAATAAAATCTCGATTCGGTATGAATGTAAACCCATAGAAGCACTTACAAGAATGTTAAGCTTGCCACCGAGAACGGAGGACACCTTATCCATAAGCTGGATTCTTTGCTCTCTGGAAGACGCGTCACACACAGAACCACTTACTTTGAATCCCTTAGAAACCCATTCATGCAACCGCTGATTGAGCTCCTCTTCATTCCTACAACATGTGTGCACAGTTGCACCCATTTCAGCCAGTTCTTCCACAGTTGCATGCCTGATGGAATTTTAACAAACACATTACATGCAATCTCAGATTTTAATATATAACCCCGGCCCAAGGAGTAAGAAGAAGAGAGAAGGGACGAAGTATTTATTACCCGATTCCACGGGTGCCACCGGTGACAAGAGCGGTCATGCCCGAAAGTGACCATCTCGAATTGCTGCTCTGTGCCATTGATTTTTCTCTCAATTTCACACACCAACGCACCTGAGCTGAGAGTGAGAGGAGTGCAACAACACTCTTTGAGCCTCACAACTACGTTTTTACGGAGAATTTGGATTATATTAAATTGAAATATATTGGCTTTGTTTGTTTCTCTCTTTATATTTTGGAGGTTTTGTTTGGTTTTGTTTTGAATAAGTAGTTTTTTAAGATTTTTTGCGAGAATGTGTTGGATTAGCAATTTTGAAGTGTTAGTTGAGAGTTTTTTTTTTTTGTTTTTTATGAGATTGGATGTGGTTTTGTTTTGAGAGGAAATAAAAATTACTATAGCACTCAAATCATGTAATATTTGTTTGAAAAAATTATCATAAAATTAGTTAAAGATTGGAAATATAATATAATATAATATAATTTTTAAATAGTTATAATCATGATTTTAAATTTCCCTCGAAACCTCAAAATTTTGGGTTTTCGGGGATTCCGAAGCGAAATCTCATTTTTGATCCAATTTTACAAAATATCTTACGAAACCCAAAATTTCTCAAAATTGGAAAACAATAATAAAACACTGTGGTAAATATCCATCGAAATTTTCAACGAAACCCGATTTTTTTTTAATTTTGAATAATATTTATTTTTTTATATGTTTTAAAAAATTATTATTTAAAAATAATATTTCAATTCGGTCCACACCACCAACCATTCACCCCAACCACACATATGATTTTAACTAAACTTGTGAGTAAATTGTGATTTTTATTTTACTTTCAAGTCATATTTATTTCCACATATTATTTATGGCGTAAGTTTCAACATAATTCTTGATATCAACTTTCAATTACAAATTATTGTTTGGATTATTGTTCTAAAATAGTAGCATCATAATGTGTGAACTCTTGTCCCGTTCACCGAATGTAAAACATGTTTATTAATTATTTTCTGAAAATGAAATAGCATGGAAATATTGAGAAACGAATTACTGCCTTTCCAAAATTGGGAGAATTACACGCCAAATTTGGTTGAAAGCCTAATCCATTCATTTCATAGTAGGTCTTTTCTCCTAACTCCTAAGAACAGTAGAGACGGCCTACTATTGACATTCACTACTACAAAAAGAGCTTATTACAGCGTCTCAATTACAGCGATTTTTTCAAAAAATCGCTGAACGGAGGGGGCTGAACCGCTGTAATAGGTAAAACGCGGCACCTATTACAGCGGTTCTTTCATGAACCGCTGTAATAGGTGTCAGGCCTATTACAGCGGTTCTGTAGAGAACCGCTGTAATAGGTCAAAACGAAAAAATTTGAAACACTTTTATCTTCCCCCTTCTCTCTCTCACTCTCAAAATTTAAAACCCATTTCAGCTTTTCTCTCTCTCTACTCTCGGTCTCTCTCTCTCTCGATCCCCCCCCCCCAAAAGCTCGGCACCACCGCCGCTGCCGCCACCACCACCACCACCACTTACCGGCGCCGCCGCCACCACCACCACCACTTACCGGCGCCGCCGCCACCACCACCACGATCGTAAGCTTCTTCTCTTTCTCTCGCTTTCCCTCTCTCTATATATATATGTATATGTATATTTGTATATGTGTGGGTGTATGTATATTTGCGTATGTGTGGGTGTATTTATTTTGTGTATATGTGTATATTTGTGTATGTGCGGGTGTATGTATATTTGTGTATATGTGGATGGGGGTGTGTTATTTGTGTATATGTTGATGGGTGTATGTATATTTGTGTATATGTGGATGGGTGTATGTATATTTATGTATAATTGGATGGGTGTATGTGTATTTGTGTATATGTTGATGGGTGTATGTATATTTGTGTATGCGTGGATGGGTGTATGTATATTTGTGTATGTGTGGATGGGTGTATGTATATTTGTGTATGTGTTGATGGGTGTATGTATACTTGTGTATGTATTGATGGGTGTATGCATACTTGTGTATGTATATTTGTGTATTTAGGAAAATATTTCTCGGTTGAAATGTTGCGGTATAGGAATGACACGAAATTCGCACGGTCATAGCGAAACGGTATTCTAAACAAAACACATGAAATTTTCATGTGATCTCGGGATTTTAGCCATCTGAGATCATTTAAGGCCTCAAATTTGCTTTTTTTTTTACGAAAATAGGGTATTTTTGTAATAAAACGCAAATTTGAGGCCTTAAACGATCTCAGATGGCTAAAATCCCGAGATCGCATGACAATGTCATGCGTTTTGTTTAGAATGCCGTTTTGCTATGACCTTACGAATTTCGTGTCATTCCAACATGGTAAAATTATAAACGCGAAAATAAAAAAAAATTAAAAAAACTACCTATTACAGTGGTTGTGGAAAAAACCGCTGTAATAGGCTATCCTATTACAGTGGTTTTTTCCACAACCGCTGTAACAGGCCCCGGAAATTTTTTTTTTTTTTTTTTTAAACAGCGGTTATAAAATTGACAGCTGTAATAGGTGTCTATTACAACGGTTTTTAACCGTTGCAATTGGCCTTAACCAATTACAGCAGTTAAAATCGCTGTAATTGGCCAAAAAAACCGCTGTAATAGGCCATTTCTGTAGTAGTGATTATATGTACGAAAGAAATAAATTATTATCTAACTTTAATTGTGCATTAATAAAAATAAGGTAATCAATTCACAACGTAAGCAGATGATTCTAGGAATTTATAAGTTTAGTACAGAGTAGGTAGATACAGACAAGTAAGAGGAAAACACATCAATTTTTTCTATACTTTTTTAAAATGTAATTACACATTCAGTTTTAGAGCCACGAAAGATAAACTAGTGAAACTTTTGTAAAAAGTTTTGATTATACTATTTAACAAGATTCATGATACATATATTATATATAGATATTTTTAATGTAAACCAAAAGTTTGATTGTAAATTTTCATATATTTTTATAAATTTCCATAATTTCTTTAAAATCGAAACAAAAATTCTGAATATCCTCAAAATTTCTATCAGGATTTATGTAAATTTACTATCCCAATATCTATACCGAAACCAAAATTTAAGACCTTGGTTTAATATATATAATTTTGTATATGTATACATGTATTGAAATTAATTATGCAGTGTATATATAAGAGTATATTTGATAACGTAGTTTATACATAGTATGTACCTATATTATATTCTATATAATATAATACATATAATATATATTATACAAATATAATATTTGAAAATATATATTATAATATACATATGTACAATTGTAGATATTATAAAAATGTACCGTATATAAGTATACCAATTTATATATATTTGATGTAGTTATACATAATATATACCCATGTATATGATACCTAGGTATACCTATGTATATTATATATCTAAGTATATCTACGTAGATATATAAGCAGTGCATACATAACATATACCTAGTATATTATACCCTTGATAAGTATACCTATGTATATTATATGTACATAGTTCATACATAATATGTGTAAGAAATATTATGGCTCATATATTAAATTACTTGTTATTGTTTTGTCAAAATTAAAGTCAATTTTGATAAAACAATTAAATGTGTAATATTAATGATATTAAAGCTTATTGGCTGGAAGAAGAGTTACGACTCAATTGAAGAGATGCTTTTTTTTTTTCCGATAAAAGAAGAGATGCCTTGATGGGAGGCTGTTAGGTATATGCCCTAAATGCCAATGAGGACAAATAAATTGTATAGGGTATTCACTTATGTTGTACAAACTAATTATTAATAAAAGACAATTATTATTCAGTTCATATAAATCTTTGAGGCATCAAATAAGTATTGAACAAACAGTCCTTGTGTATCGAGGTTGACTCTTAGCCCTTTATGGAATAAAGATGTGGCACGGGGAGAGTCTTGTTCCTGATCACTAAAAATGGGGTCCGCAAGTCAAGGAATCTTAATTGGGCATTAAAATTCGACTTGTATGACACATGTTCTGATAAGGAGTGTCAGTCGAACACTATGAGATAGTGAGACACGTGTCATAGATATATCAATGGAATTGATATATTCGAACACGGCTCGCAGTAATGCGATCACATGGGTATTTACTCTGTGATTGTCAATGATTGGATTACTGACCATAATAGTGTTAGAGTTAGTGCCCGACGCACCAATTATTGGGCGCCATTCTTTGTAATAGTAACTCTAGAGTTGAACAATCGTTTTCTTATAAATAAAGTCAATCTCTTTTTTATGTGTGGCATGTCTTTATTCTTAAATTAGTTTTTACTTTGGCTTAGAATAAAGTCTCGAAGGATCACACATAGCTATGGGACATCATTGCACATTGGGTGTGGCAATGATGGAATATGTCTCAAAGGCTGTGATCTTTAAACATTGTTCCAAGTCGTGAAAGGGTCATCGAGATAAAGGGATATCGATGCAACCCAAAAGACTTGCTCATATGATGCATACTCTGGTAGAAGTGTATCTCGTTCCATAAATACTGGCACGGTGAAAGCCAATGCATATATGAGGGTTGCCATTGTGGTAATGGGCGAACTAAACAACCCCATGGAAGTTCCTGAAATGGATTCCCAGTCGAATGTGGAACTTCCAGTGGTCTTGTAGTATAAGAGTAATCCTTATGGACCTAAGATTCCATTGGATGTCTTATCCGTAACCGCGCATGTTCTTGATTTGTTACATGATCACTTTAGATGATCGAATATGGGCAAACTCAGACATGCACGTCTTACGTAGTAAGGCACGAGAGAATCAAGAGGAATCTATCTCTGACATTAGCCAGTCAGTTAATCTCCTATAGTTACATAGTGAATCGACTTAAGGAATCTTCGGCCGAAGTATGATATCTAAAGAGGTGTAGGGTTTCCTCGTTTAGATAGTCGAAGTCGATTTCACATAACGTGGGAAACATAGTATTGAATTAATAGAGCTTCGACATTAGCCAATGCTCTAGATTCAATCGGGAGATTAGATAGAGAGATCTTACTTATGCGAGGATCAAGATCGCAAAAGGCGTATCTTTACTTTCGTTTTATCTAGGTCTTCGGGACCTTATGCTAGGTGGGCAACCGCAATTTGTAAGTGTCGAGAATTAGCTTGGTGACTAATTCTAGGCTTGATTAAATCAAATGATTGATTTAATCTAGTACTTTCCATTTTAGGAAGGTACACTAGCACTGTGGGAAGGTGTACTTACTACTAGATAGAAACGAGCCAAAGGGGTCACACACTAACTCGAGAGAGTCACTGCTTGAATAGATGTGATTAATCAATTTCGAGGAAATTGGAAATTGAGGGAATTAGGAAAGTTTAGTATTTTCCTAATATGAAATATAAATTAATTGAAGGATTCAATTAATTTTACTCTTTTAATTAATCTTGTAGAATTAATTAAATTAATGGACCTAGTAGAGTCCAAGTATTTTATTTAATTGGGTGGAGCCCAAGTTAAATAAATAAATGTTGAAATTAGTTGGTTGGATTTAATTTGACTTGTATTTAATTGATGGGTTGCACCTATAATTAAATTGAGAAGTCAAAATTAAATCCTAAAGTCCAATTAAATGGAGTTGACCGATTTGTGTGTGTAAATAAGGGAGGGGGCGATTTTATGTGTGGTGGAAGAGGAAAAGAGTTTTCCCCTCCTCCAAGTTTTCATAGGATAAGGATTACTAGAGAGTTTGGGAGAAATGAAGTTTCCTTTTCCTAATAGAACTCTAGGTAATCTTCACCTATAAATAAGAGATGAAGGAGACTAAAATAGATGATGAAAAAGCTGAAAAATCCGCCGCCCTCTCTTAGACCTAAAATCGGCCACCTCTCTCCTCTTTCTAACAAGACGTCGTTCTATTCATGTGTTGAATTAAACGACTTAGAAAATATTCCTACCTTTCACACAATCAAGCCTAAGTTAAGCTTAAAATCGTTTTGTTGTCTAGCACGCAAGGCAAAACGATTGGTGACTTGAACGAGGTGTGGATACATCTTAGAGGTGCGACGCTTGGAGCACTCTAAACCAGGAGATACGAAAAACGACGGGCAATTTCTCACCCAAGGGAAATTGTGTGGATTTGCACCACAGGGTTGCTGAGATCCAAAGTACGAGGTGAAACGAAATTTTTGAAAGGTATAATTTCGTTTACCTCCTTATCAAATTCGATTGAACCAATTTCATATTCCTGTTTTCGGGTGGTTGTACGTTTACTTTTGTAAAATTTTAATTTCCGCTGCCACGAGCCACCCGAGGGAATGAGTCAACCCAACAAACAGTATGCGTGGGCCTTAGACCTGAGGGTTCATGAGCAATGTGCTTGTTCTGTTGAATCTATTACTAGAGTAGTTAGGCCTGATTCACCCTTTGGTGGGGCCGACCTCGAAGTGCGATCTCAATGAGTCAAGTAGTAGTTGTTCAGTGATCGCCAAGATGGGATTCACTTTCTCGATAGTAAACGAGAAAGTATTCTGTGCAATCATATGCATATGAAATTATAAGTCTTTGGCCAAAGCAATGGAACTAACTCATGTGGGACATGAAGGGTAGTTTGGTAATTTCATCATGATATGATTACAAGCACAATATCAAGTTCAGTGAGTTTGACATAAACCATGACTTTCACTTGATCGGGATACATAGTGAAGGGCTTATACTCATATGGTATTTGTGGTCCAGAGATTCGTAAATGATTCGTTCATTTCGTACTCAATTGGGTTACGATGTGAGTCCACGGGACTGGCTAGGTGACACTCACATCTTTTGGTATTTTCCCTCATTGCCAATTGAGACGGACCTAAAGAGTCGTGTTATAAGAAACGAACGGGATATCTTTTGTGTTAATCTTTTAGAAAGATGTGATTAAATGGACACATTGATTTATTGGTTAAATCAGTGAATTAAATATTTAATTTAATAAGATTAAATTAAATTATTTAATTGAAGATTAATTAATTAGGAATTAATTAATTATTTAATATGTATTAAAATCTAAATGAGATTTAAACTAAATACATGTTAGATAGGTAGGCTAAGTTGAATGGGCCAACGAAGCCCACCCACGTCCTTAAGGAGCCCTGGGGCCGACCAACATGGGAGTTTGGAAGACTTCTTGACTTGTTTACTAAGAAAAAGGAGTTATAAGATAACTCCAATACTTAACAAGTCAATTAAGTCTTTTAACCTAATTACATAACACAAGAGAAAGAGAATTCTCCCTCCTCCAATAGCTTTCCCTAACCGTCCATCACATCAACGAGGAAGCTTTGCAAGAACTTTTTGTTAGGTTGGGTTCTATTCTCCAGGTGGCTTGTGGTAGCGGAATTTAAAATTTAAACGTACAACCACCCGAAAAAGGAATAATGGTGTGCTCGATTACGCTATAAAGAAGATTACGAGAATTTTTACCTTCCGATTAAATTCTCGCAGCAACCAATTTGATCTTTTCAACCTTGTGGTGCAAGTCCACGCGATTTCTTGGAGGAAATCGCCCGTCAATTGTATCCCCGGTTTTATTGCTCCAAACGTCGCAACTCTAAGATGTATCCACACCTCGTTCAAGTCATCACCTATTTCGTTCTTGGTGCTAGCCAACGAAATAGATCTAAGTCTAAAACCTTGGCTTGATTATATGAAGGGATGGAATATTTATGAATCGTTGAGTTCAACAAATGAACAAAACGATGTCGTATTGGAATAAGGTAGGGGCGAATTTTGCTCAAGGATGAGAAGAAAAATTCTCTTCTTTTTCAGCTTTTGGGGTTCGAATTTTTGCTCTAGGAGGCTTAGGGTTTTTGTCTTGCATTCTCAAATATATAGAATAGGAGACCTAGAGTCCTCATTCAATTGGAAGACTTGGAGAAGAAGAAAACCCTTTTCTTCTTCACCAAGATTTCGAATCCCAGCTGCCAAGGCCCCAGAAATTTGGCCATCACCCTTAATTGGAGTTCAAGAATTAATTCTTAACTCCATATTTAATTATGGGCTAAACCCATCAATTAAATATTCTCATATAATTAAAACCCGTTTAATTATATTTACTTATTCCAATTGGCTTATTTATTTAACTTGGACCAAACCCAACTAAATAAAATACTTGGACTCTACTAGGTCCATTAATTTAATTAATTCGACAAAATTAATTAAAATAGTCGAATTAATTGAGTCGCCTCAATTAATTATTATTCCATATTAGGAAAGGACTAGACTTTCCCAATTGATTAATCACATCATTTAAGCAGTGACTCTCACGAGTTAAGTGTGTGACCCCTTAGGCTCGTCTACTATCTAGTAGTAAGCACACTTTCCCAAAGTGCTAGTGTGCTTTCCTAAAATAGAAAGTACTAGATTAAATCATTCATTTGATTTAATCAAGCCTCGAATTAATCACCACATTAATTCTTGGACTTACAAATCGTGGTTACTGTATAGCAACGGGCCACGAATACCTAGATAAAGATGAATATAAAGATACGCCTTTCGTGATCTTAGTCCTTGTATAAGTAAGATCCCTCCATCTAATCTCCTAATTGAATCTAGAGTAGTGGCTAAAGTCGAAGGTCTATTAATTCAATAACTATGGCAATGTTTGGTTATGTTTCTATACCATGTTTGGCCCAAAATTCTCATCAAACCATGTTTGGTTCACAAAATATTTGGTCAAAAATACACTACTTTTTTGGTCAAAGAGAAACATAATAATTATTTTCCATCTTTCTACATCTACTTTGTCCCTACACTCCTCTCTATGTGCTCTCTCTCTCTCTCTTCTCTTTCCTCTCTAACAGACAAAAGCTTCATGATTTGACTGCTACAGTAACTTTTGTTCCCTCTGGAAACAAAACCAAACATTATCTCACCAAAAAAACACACCCAAAAACCAACTCCCAAAATAAAACCAAACACAATCTCATCAAATACGCACGTGTCCCCATAAATTTCTCACCAATAATTTTCACCAAAATACCATCCCAAAACATAACCAAACATAGTCTATGTTTCCCAAATACGGTGAGATCGACTTTCGACTATCTAAACGAGGAAACCCTACGCTTCTTTAGATATCATACTTCGGCCGAAGATTCCTAAAGTTGATTCACTATGTAAAAATAGGAGACTCACTGGCAAGTTTAATGTCAGAGATAGATCCCATATTGATTCTCACGTGCCTTCATACAGAATTAGCCCATGTCTGATTTTGCTCAGTTGTAATCATTTGAGTAATCACGTAACAAATCAAGACATGTTCAATTGTGTATAAGACATCTAATGGAACCTCAGGTTCTAGGGATTAATCTTATACTACAAGACCACTGGAAGTTCCAGATTCGACTGGGATTCCATTTAATGGAACTTCCATGGGGTTGTTCAGTATACCTATTCCCACAATAGGAACCCTTATATATGCATAGGCTTTCATCGTGCCAATATCTATGGAATGAGATACACTCTATTTAAAGTATGCATCAGATAAGCAAGTCTTTTCGGTCTCATCGATATCCGTTCATCTCGACGAGCCCATTCACGACTTGGAACATATGTTTAAGGATCACAACCTTGGAGATATATTCCATCATTGCCATTCCCGATGTGCAATGATGTGCCATAGCTATGTGTGATCCCTCAGAACTTTATTCTAAGTTAAGACCAAGCAATATACATGAATAAAGAATGCCAAAAGATTAATTTTATTTATATGAAAAAGATCTTTCAACTAGAGTTATTATTACATAGAATGGCGCCTAAAATTGGTGCGTCGGGCATAAACTCTAACAATCTCCCACTTGCCCTAGTGCCAATCACCCATGTAAAATTGAGGCCCATTCTCCCTAGATGTCCTTCAAATATTTTTTGCCTTAAGGGTTTGGTGAGCGGGTCTGCCACATTGTCTGCCGAGTCCACACGTTCCACTCGAACGTCGCCTCTCCCAGTGATCTCTCTGATCAAGTGGTATCGCCTCTGTATGTGCTTGGATTTCTGATGAGACCTTGGCTCCTTTGCTTGCGCAATAGCCCTGTTGTTATCACAGTAAAAAGGTACTGCGTCTACAACGGATAGAACTACACCCAATTCTTAGATGAAGTTTCTTATCCAAACACCTTCCTTCACAGCCTCTAAAGCTGCGATATATTCTGCTTCAGTAGTGGAGTTCGCTACAGTTGCTTGCTTGGAACTTTTCCTGTTGACGGCTTCTCCATTTAGCAGATAGACAAATCCCGAGACCGACTTTGAGTCATCCACATCTGTTTGGAAACTTGAATCGGTGTATCCCTCTAACTCCAATTTTCCACGTCCGTATATCAAAAACATGTCCTTAGTGCTGTTAAGGTACTTAAGGATTGCTTTTGCTGCATTCCAGTGCTTCTCACTGGGATCAGCCTGATAACGGCTACACACACTCAATGCGTACGCTACATCGGGTCTTGTGCATATCATCGCATATATTATACTACCTATAGCTGAGGCATAAGGCATGTGGGACATTCTTACCCTTTCTTCTCGAGTATTAGGAGACATCGACTTGGAAAGTGTAATCCCATGTCCCATTGGCAAGAATTCTCTCCATTGACTTTTTCCACGAGGCGTGCTTTATAGGTTGCTACCTCTCCATCGACTCCAAGCTTCCGCTTATAGACCCACTTACAGCCAATGGGCTTCACGCCCTCTACTGGGTCCACCAAGGGCCATACCTTGTTAGAGTCCATTTCAGACTTCACGGCTTCTAGCCATTTTCCCGAATCAATGTCAGAAATTGCTTCCTTATAACTCTTTGGATCAGAGTCTAAGGGATGATCTTCTGAGTTCTTTTCTTCCAACAGGCCAAGCCATCTTTCAGGCGCCTTTGAAACTCTTCAGATCTCCTCAAGGATTGTGTGTTCTCAGTAGGTATATCGGAATTA
Organism: Buddleja alternifolia; assembly: GCA_019426215.1. Classification (NCBI taxonomy): domain Eukaryota; kingdom Viridiplantae; phylum Streptophyta; class Magnoliopsida; order Lamiales; family Scrophulariaceae; genus Buddleja; species Buddleja alternifolia. The sequence continues at coordinate 24,225,741 of CM033395.1, read as the reverse complement.
GCTTCATTGGTGTTGGGTGGGTTATTTTGTACTCCTTGATTCGAATCACTTTGATTCATCTCATCAAGTTCTATAGCCTTGGCTTTCCTATCCAAAAAGAATCCTTTTTCTAGGAAATTGACTTTTCTTAAAACAATCACCTTTTGTTCCACAGGGTTGTAGAAGTAGTATCAAATAGTTTCCTTTGCATATCCTACAAAATAACACAAAGAGGATTTGGGATCCAATTTGTCTCCCACTAAATGCTTTACGTAAGCAAGGCATCCCTATATTCTCAAGTGAGCATACGAGGATGACTTTCCACACCAAGTTTCATATGGGGTCTTGAGCACAGCCTTAGACGGCGCCCTATCCAACAGATAGGTTGTCGTTTCAAGCGCATAGCCCCACATAGATTTAGGAACTTCTGTAAAACTTATCATGGATCGAACCATATCCAACAATGTTCGATTCCTATGCTCAGCTACCCAGTTATGTTGAGGCGTGCGTGGCAGAGTCCACTGTGAGAGAATCCCATTCTTCTTAAGATAATTATGAACTTGGAAGACAAGTATTCTTCTCCCCGATCAGATTGAAGTGCTTTAATACTTTTTCTGAGTTGTTTCTCTATCTCATATCTAAACTTTATGCAATCAAACCATGGAAACAGAGATGGACTCTATGCAATCGAACCAAGTCTGGACTTTGGTAGATCGTCCTGAAGGTATCAAACCTATAGGATGTAAGTGGATCTACTAAAGAAAGATAGGTAGCGATGGCAAGGTTGACACCTTTAAAGCCAGGCTCGTAGCGAAAGGGTATAGTCAAAGAGAAGGAATCGACTATCAAGAAACCCTTTCGCCTGTGGCCATGATAAAATCCATCCGAATACTGTTATCCATAGCTGCATACTTAGATTATAAGATATGGCAAATGGATGTCAAAATGGCTTTCCTGAATGGATTCCTCGAGGAGGATATCTATATGTAACAGCCAAAGGGTTTTGTCCCCGACACCAATATCCATAAAGTATGTAAACTTGAGAGGTCCATATACGGTCTCAAGCAAGCATCTAGAAACTGGAATCTTCATTTTGATGAAGTAGTAAAGGGATATTGCTACATCAAGAATGAAGATGAACTTTGTGTATACAAGAAGATTAGTGGGAGCAAACTCTCGTTCTTAGTACTATATGTGGATGACATTTTGCTTATAGGAAATGACGTAGGAATGCTAACCACAGTCAAGAAATGGCTTTCCAGTACGTTTTCCATGAAAGACTTGGGAGAAACGACATACATTCTAGGAATTCATATCTATAGAGATAGAATGAATAGAATGATAGGTCTCTCCCAAGCCCTTACTTAGAAAAGGTCCTATGAAGTTTAGAATGGACAAAGAGTTTCTTCTCATGAGGCTTGGGGTACAGTTATCCAAGTCTATATGTCCTCAAAGTGAAAAAGATAGACAGGAGATGAGTAACGTGCCCTATGCTTCAGCAGTTGGTAGCCTGATGTATGCAATGCTGTGTACTAGACCCGACATTGCCTATGCTGTAAGCGTGATGAGGCGATTTCAGGCAAACCCGGGAAAAGAACATTGGATAGCTGTGAATAATATCCTAAAGTATCTTAAAAGAACTAAGGATATGATTCTCATCTATGGAGGTAGAGACCTGAAAATGGATGGTCGTTCTGATTCAGACTTTTAGTCTGATGTTGATGACCGAAAATACACTTCAGGGTTTGTTTTTACTCTCAATGGTGGAGCGGTGTCTTGGAAAAGTTCTAAGCAAATCACAACCGCTGATTCCACCACTGAAGCTGAGTATGTGGTAGCCTCAGAGGCAGCCAAAGAAGTTGTATGGATGAGAAAGTTTCTTGGAGAACTTGAATCGGTCCCTAATGCTCAGCTTCCGTGACTACTTTATTGTGATAACAATGGAGCAATAGCGCAAGCCAAGAAACCTAGGTCCCATAACAGATCCAAACATATTGAGAGAAGATTTCACATCATCAGGGAGATCGTTGGCAGAGGAGAGATAGCAGTGCAAAAAATAGCCTCAACTGACAATATAGCTGACCCATTCACCAAACCACTACCTTAGGCTGTTTTGGACAGACACCTGGAAAGGATGGGTAGTAGATATAAATGAGTGACATTGAGTGCAAGTGGGAGATTGTTAGGATCATGCCCTTAGATGCCATAGAGGATAGTATGAATAGGGCATCTATCTTGTATTGAACTTAAATTATATTTATAATAAAAGGCATTATTTAGTTTTCACTTAATTCTTATCTGCATCTATAAGTTGTGTAAAACATTTTGTCCGTGTTTTCAGTGCGATCCCTCTACTTCCTATGGGATAGGAAAAAATGGCACAAGAGAGATCGACCATGATTGTTAAACTAGTTCGCAAGTAATATGAAGTCTTTAATAGGCAAATAAAGACTTCTAATACTTGTACAATCTTAGCTTTGACATGGGAGTGCCTGTTTGGTATCATGGGATGATAGGTGATTGAGATTGTAGGCACGTCAGTGGAACTGATATGCTCGAACACGACTCGCATCGGTTTTGTCACATGGGTTTTCACTCTGTGACTGTCAATGGCGGAACTGATTATGCGTTATAGGTATATGTGAACCTTTGACTTGAAGTATCGAGCTGAAGATACACTTGTGACGTCAAGTCTTTCATTAGAGTAGTTAGACCTAATTCACCCTTTGGTGGGGTCAACCTCGAAATGCGGACTTGATGGGCAAAGTGGTAGTCTTGGCAGATATCTAATATGAGATTTGTTCTCTCATAAGTGAATGAGAATGTATCCTATGTAATAATAGATAAATAGAGATCAAAATTTTTGGCCAAAGCAAAAGAGACGATTGTGCTAGGCACCAAATCGATCTCAATGATCTCGTATTATTATAATTTATACATATGGTCAAGTCCAGTGAGTTTGACATAACCATGACTCTCACTTGACTGGGGAACGTGAACAAAGGATTTATACATATACGGTATTTATGATTGGAATGTTGTGGAATGATCCATCCATTCGTATTTCATTTAGGCCACGAAGTGCGCCACGTGACTGGTTAGGTGTTACCCACTTCCTTTGGTTTCCTCTCATTGCCAAATGAAACGAACCTAAAGAGTCGCGCTAAAGAATTGATGAAAAAAATTGAAAAAGAATTTTCTATTTTATTTTGGAGAGATTTAATTTATTGGATAAATTGAATACTTAATTAATTACTGATTGGATAAGATAACTAATTAAATAGATAAGTTAATTATTAATTAATTTCTTGGAGAAATAAATTAATGAATTAATTTATCTAAATTAATTAATTAATTAATTAATTGGACAAAATAAATTATTAATTGAATAAATGATTAATTAAACAAAACAAAAAAAAATCCCGGGCCCCATATGGGGCATCCAAGAGGATGCCCATTAGGGCTAGTTGGATGATCAATTTGGTCTCTTTTATTTTGTCTTGGTTAATAAGTCATAGAGATATAAAAGGCTTCTCTTGACTTTAGCCTAAACACACAAGATACAATTTATTGTAACTCTCCAAAGAATAGAAGAAAGAAAAATATCCTCCCCCTCTATACACACTAGTCGACGCCCCTATAGAGAAAGAAGTGGGATTTTTCATCATCAATTCGTGCGTGATTATTTAGAGTCAACGTGCTTCGTTGTTTGGATTAATTTTCAAGAAGCTTCAAGAAACAAACAAAGCCATTAATTTTCAAGTTTTCACTTTAGTAGGGATTATTAATATATATTTGAAGAGATCCTATTTTAAATATTATTGTCCAAATAAAAGAAAAGTAATATATACTAATTGTTAATTCCTAAATAAGACCATAAAAATAAATTATTTTCTATTCAAATTAATTATAAGTCTAATTAAGAAGTTTAGTAAAATCTGTTAGGAATATGCCTTCCATACCATAGAGGAATTAGATTGTTTAGGGCATTTTAATTTTCTGTTGTACAAACTTTCTTTATATTAATAAAAGGCCTTTGTTTTGTTCATATCAATGTTAACGGTATTAACAAAGTATAGAACAAATAAGTCTCACGTAATCAAGAAGGAGCTTCTACTCCTCATGGTTCGAGGAGATCGACACTACAAGTGTCTATTCCTTGATTACTGAAATAAGAGATCGCAATTCGAATAGTCTTAATTGGACATTATGATTAGACATGTATGACACAAGCTTTGACAAGGAGAGTTAGTCGGTCACTTTGGAATAGTGGAGCTTATGTCATAGATATATTAATAGAATTAATATATTCGAACACGACTCGCCGTAATTCAATCACATTGGTAATTACTCGGTGATTGTCAATGATTGAGTTACTAGTCACGGTAGTGTGCGCGAGCCTTAGACCTGAGGAATCACGAAGATTGTACTTGTGACACTGAACGAGTTATTAGAGTAGTTGGATCTAATTCATCCTTAGGTGGGATCAACCTAGAAGTGTGGTTCAAATGGACAAATAGCAATTATTCAGTGATTGCCAATATGAGATTCACTGTCTCGAGTAGTAAACGAGTTAACGTCCTGTACGATCCTAGCTGAATGAAATTATAAGTTTTTGGCCAAAGTAGGAAAACTAACTTATGTATAGAGCACAAGGCTGGCTTAGTAATTTCATCTTACTATGATTTATTGAGCACAACATCGAGCCCTATGAGTTTGACACAAACCATGACTCTCACTCGATCGGGATGTTACAGTGAAGGACCTATACTCACAGGGTGTCTGTGACCTAAAAGTTCGTATATGATCTATAAGATTTGATCTCAATTGGGTTTTGGTATGAGTCCACGAGATTGGCTAGGTGACACTCACATCCTTGGTTTCCTCCTAATATCAATTGAGATGAACCTAAAGAGTCGCCCTTTCATGGAATTGAGCGAAGAAAATTCTTTCGTTGTCAAATACATAAATTAGGTAATTTTCATTTGATGGACAAATTAATTTATTTGATTAATTAGATAAATGGAAATAAATTGATAATAAATAATTAGATGTGTTTATTATAATCATCCTATCCTAAATTAATTATTGGATTAATTAATTTAGATGATTATTAATTAAAATTATATTTTAATTAGATTAAAATATATTAGACTTAATTAATAATTGGACTAAGTTGAAAGTCAACTTAGCCCAATAGGATTAGAAGTAGACAAGTTTTTGAGGAGTTTGGTGGGCTCGTGGAGTTAATTACTTCCAAGCTCATCACTCCTTATAAATAGATAATACCTAGTTCAAAAACCTAAGACTCTCATCAATGACTTGACAACAAACAAAGAAGAGAAAAAAATCTCTCTCTCCCCCCTTTGTAGCCGCCGGCCTCTAGAAGTGCAAAAGTGGTGGATTTTTTCTTCAAACTTCTTCCGGCGTGATATCTATAGGTAGAAGTTTTTGAAGTGCTGCTACCCGGTAGATCAAAAATTCGATTATTCAAAAAGGTTAGTAAATCAATGAAATTAGATTCATCTTTTTAGTTTTTATAATATCATTAAAACCCAAAAGTAATCCAGTTGTGAATCCGGCTATATTTTCTTTTTCAATGCTCATGAATTAGGATTTACAACAGTGGTATTAGAGCCAACTTTATGGTTTTTAATGATGGATAAAAATATGTTGGAAAACAACAGAGGACCGGAGCTAGGAATGTTTATGATGAAAAATATTATTAGATTATAATCTTCATGTATAGATTTAATTTTTTGAAAGTTAAATCTATGTTGTTAAACAATTGCGCGATTTAATTTTTTGAATATAAATTAGTTTTTTGTGTTGGATATGTATTAATCCACAAACATGAATATGTGGTTTGAAAAGTGGCTGAAATTTGACTCGAAGAAGTCGAGATGGCATCACGAGTCACCCGACGGCGCGCATCACGTAGCCCGCTGGGCGAGCTGTGTGTGCTTGTTAGGCCACACAGCAGCTTGCCCAGCGGGCTGCTGTATGTGTGAGTCGCGGCCGCACTATCGTGTCGCTCCGTAGCTCATGTATTATTATATATATATATATATATATATATATTTTAAACTGAACTTGGTTTGACCCCACGGGTCAGCCCACGGGTCAACCCAGTCTTTAAGAATTAAATTTAATATTTATTTTAAAATAATTTTAAAATTTTATAGGATAAAATTATTTTTTGAAATTAATTTTATTCTTAATTTTAAATTGGATTTGAAATTGAAATTAATCCTAGACAAAAGAATTTATTTTGGATTTATTCTTTGCCGAATCAATTGAAAATTGAATTTTTAAATTAAATTGGATTTCTTTTGTCAAATAAGATTAGAGTTGAATTTATTTATAATTTGATTTAAATTAATTCTATCATTTGTCAAACCACACGTAGCATTTTATTATGCTTTGATGCTTGTTTATTGTGGGATGCTTTCCATGGATTAGGTTTATCTTTGAGTTTTGTTTTTCGGGTTGTGTTGGGTCTTTTAGGGCCTGTTTGTTTGTGTTTTCAATCTCCTTTTTCTATTTTCATTTTCATCTGAAAATGAAAATACACACTTTACACTGTTTTTAACTAAAAATATTCTCACATTCATTCTTATTTTTAAGTTCCCAATAAATTTCAATTATTTCTTTAAAATTACATTTCACAACACTTATCTCTCATTTTCTTTTTATCACTTTTTTCTCTCCTCTCCTTTCAATTTTTAAACATTTCTTTCTACTCTCCTTTAAATTTTTTAAACATTTTTCTCTCCTCTCTCTCTCCTCTCCTTTAAATTTTTAAACATTTCTCTCTCCTCTCTTTTCTCACTAACCTTTTTTCTTCACTCCTCCCCTTTAAATTTTTAAAACATTTCTCTCTCCTCTCCTTTAAATTTTTAAAACATCAATATTCACCATCAAATCCAATAATATCCATCTAATCATTATTTTTCATTCATTTCACAAATCACACTCACCAATTTCAACCATTTTAAAAAATGCAACCAAACGCACCTACTTTTTTCACTTTTCTCACACAAAGATCAAAAAACCTATTCCCCCATAAATTTTAGAAAAGGACGGTTGGAAATAAAATGAAAACACATCCAAACAGAGCGTTAGTACCCCCCCCCACTCCAACTTGTATTTTAATTTTTCATAGATTTATGTGTAGGTTGTATTTTTTCTATGTAATTAGAATAACACCTTTTGGAAGAGGTGTTAGGATGATGCTCTCAGATCCCATAAGTGATAGAATGTATAGGGCATCTCACTTGTAAATGACTTATTCTTATTTTATAATAAAAGGCATTATTTTGTTTTTACATAAATTTTATCTGCATCTGTAAGTAGTGTAAAGCGTTTGTCCATGTTTTCAGTGCAATCTCTCTACCTCCTATGAGATAGGAAGATCGGCACTAGAGAGATTGATCTTGATTAATTAATTAGTTCGCAAGTGATATAAAGTCTTTAATGGACAATAAATACTTGGAATACTTGTACAATCTAAGCTTTGACATGGGAGTGCTAGTCGAACACCATGTAATGGTGGGAGCTTAAGATTGTAGGCACATCAGTGGAATTGATATGCTTGAACACGACTCGCATCGATTCTGTCACATGAATTTTCATTTTGTGACTGCCAATGACAGAACTGATTATTCGTAATAGGTATAAGTGAACCTACGACCTGAAGTATCAAGCTGAAGATGCACTTGTGACATCAACTCTGTCACTAGAGTAGTCAGATCCAATTCATCCGTTTGTGGGATCGACCTCGAAATTCGACTTGATGGGCAAGTGGTAGTCTTAGCTGATAACTAATATGGAATTTGTTCTCTCATAAGTCAATGAGAAAGTGTCCTATGTGATTATAGATAATAGAGATCAAAGTTTTAGGCCAAAGCAAAAGAGTCGATTGTGCCAGGCACAAAAATGAAATCATTGATCTTGTATTATTATATTAATACATATAGTCAAATTCAGTGAGTTTGACTTTACCTGACTCTCACTTGACTGAGACACGTGAACAAAAGGTTTATACGCATACAATATTTACGATTGGAAGGTTGTGGAATGATTTATTCATTCGATTTTCGTGGCCACGTGACTGGCTAGATGTTACCCATTTCCTTTAAATTCCTCTCATTGCCAAACAAAAGGAATTTTGTATTTATAACTAGGAGATTTAATTTATGGGTATAAATTAAATATGATTAATTAGTTTCTCATTAGATGAGATAATTAATTAAAGGTTATTATTAATTATTAGTTAATTTCTTGAGAAAATAAATTAATGAATTAATATATCTAATTGGATATAATAAATAATTGATTAAATAATAGATAATTAATTAAAACACAAGACGAGTCGAGCCAAGGAAAGGACATCTGTTTGGACACCTATTTTGGATGTGTTGGTCGTCCACTTGGACACCCAACATGGGCTCTAGAGTCTTGTCTTGGTCAACAAGTCAAATGATATTAAATGCATCACTTAAGACTTTTCACCTAGAAGAGAATTACACAATTCATAACTTTCCTAGAAAGAAAAAAAAAACTCCCTCTCTCCATAAGCTCTTGCAGTCGGTCAAGAGGGAAAAAGGAGGGAAATTTTTCTTCATCAATTCACGTGATAAGTTTGAGACAACATAAGTTCATTGTTCGGATCAGACTTGAAGAAATCTTCAAAGAATTCAAGAAGACTATATTATATGAGGATTGAAGATATCAACTTTGCATCAAATTCAAATTTTGAAGAAGAGCTAGATTCTCCAACCACTTCGCTACAACAGATAAGTTTTAGTGAGTTTTGGATTCATATATGCAAATTGAGATGATATTGTGGATAAAATTTTATTCTGCTGCGTACTTTTTAAGAAACTCAACAGTGGTTTCAGAGCCAATATCCAATCTGCATATTTGATCTTCGTTATTTTATGACGGATATGCGTATAATATGTTTTTGAAGCGTGCAAATATTATGCATTCTTAAATTTGCTTTTTTATGGTTATTAGCCTGGAAATTGATTTTTTATATTTTACATAAATCTAGAATTTTTCGTGATATGGAAAAAAAAATCAAGAAACGAGGAAAAACGAGGCCTGAAGGCCTCGACATGCCAGCGCACAGTGCTGTGTACGTGTCGTGCCAGCCACACGGTCTGATCAGACACACGGCCTGTTGAAATGGGTCAGGGACCCGTGTCTGAAATTCGGGTTGTGTATTGGGTCAAATTTAGTATTCGGGTTTTGGGTAAATTTAATTATCTGGGTGGGTCAAAAGGATGATGACCCGGAATAATTGAAATCAAACCCAAATGGAGAATTACATAATTTTGACTTATTAATTGGTTTGAGCTTAATTTAATTTTTTTCAAATGGACCAATGGGTTGGTGATTTAGATTTAAATTAAAACTAGCCCAATATAAATTAATAGTGCAAAAATTTATTCTAATTAATTAATTGTAGGCACAATTTAAGTTTAATCTGAGTGGACCAAAAGAATGGTGACATGAGTTTGATGAAATCGAGCCCAAATAAGATTAATTGGATTAAATATATTTAATTGGTATAATTATTTTCTTGGAGAATAATAATTAATTTTGGATTAAATTTATTTTTTCCTCAACTTGAAAAATACTTAGATATTTGAATAAGGAATATCAATTATTTTCTTGGATGATAAATAATTAATTCTTTAATCAAATAAAATTTTCTTTAAATTTAAGTGGCTTTAAATCATAATAAAATAAGATTCGGTATTTTATATATTCTTCTTAGTTGGACTAATATTATTTTAATTAAAGGTAGATATACTCAATTTATAATTTCGTATATCTAAGTCAACTAGTAGGACTAGATTGATTTTAATTGAAATATGAAATATATAAAATTGGAAATTTTATAAAGGACTTTTTTGTTGGACTAAAATTTTTAATAATCAACATAAGTGTTTTAATAATGTGAGCATGTATTAAGTGTTGCGAGCATGTCTTATGTGACGTTGACACCGATCATTGACTGTTTTATTCAATGTATCTTTCTTATTATGGGTGGAAAAGCCGGAATTGAAGCTATTTATTGCTTTCCTAGAAATAATGTATAGGTAGCTTTAAAGCATTGTAATAGAATAGTTTTCAAGACTGGTGGAGACTTGGAGTCCATAACGATTAGATAGGTTTTTGTTTTCACTTTTTTGTGATGACCTGTTGGCTCGTGCCCTCTAGTAAAAGTCCATGATCGAGTGTAATAGTTTTATTTATTTAGTTCTATTTACATACTGATAGGCATGTTTATTAGTAGTATAAATTATGCATGTTCAATATAATAATTTCCCCTATATAAATTGACTAATGTGCAAAGTGAGACCAAATATTTGACAATCTCAATTCTCCCAAATAAATAATACCGAGTTAGTAAAGAATGTGGGACATCCTCGCCCTCCACTAAGCTTAATAAAATTAAAACTACAACAAATGTATAATGCTTCCCAGTTATCGTGGTTATGCACTTGAAAATAATTTAAAATTTTATTAAGTGCATGAGATACCTTTGTCGAAGCATATTTCACGTTAGAAATCGGTTAGGTTGCAAGGTGAAATTTAGATGTTAGATTAAAGGAGTTAGTGGAAATAAACTCGGGCAGTTCACGAGCTTAGAAATCGGCTCAGTTGCGGCTTTGTGAACTATGGGGAAAGGTATCGAAACATTTATTGGACAAATTGATGTAAGACATCACTTCAAATAATTAATGGTCCAGAAATCTGTTAGGTTGCAACCCATTTAATTATTTGAAGAACTTAATACCCACTGTGGAGTCGATGCCAATGATAACTCCCGATTTCTACATGGGAGTGCAGGATTCAAAAAATACAGTGGGAGCCAAGACAAATTTTAAAGTCCTTAATTTTTCTTGGTTAAGTCAATTACAAATAATCTAATTAAATCTGATTTATTTCTGCAGTTATTTTCTTGTTATCTCTCTCAAAACTGACAAACCCAATTCTACTCGAAAAGAATACCCTAAATGGACCCAATTATGTGGACTGGCTTAGAAATTTAAGTCCTCAATATGGAGTCTTTGGGATACGTGTTGGATGTTGATCTCCCGGCGGCGCCTGCTAGGACACGTGCTACACAGGAAAAAGTCCAAGCCTATGAAAAATGGGTTAAGGACGGCGTCCGAGTTAGAAGATACATGATGAGATCCATGACCAATGAACTTTAAAGGTCACGTGATAAGATGCCCATTGCAAGAGCTATCCTGGCATACCTAGTTGAGCTCTATGGTGAGCACAATCGAACTGCTCGAGATATCGAAAAAGCTCTTCGGAGCCAAGATGAAGGAAAGTGAAAAGGTTGGCGATCATGTCCTAAAAATGATTTCGAGGATTGAGAGATTGGAAGCTCTTGACTTCACCATGAACGCCACTCTTCAAACTAACTTAATCTTGCAGTCTCTTCCTAATCCTTCTACTAATTTGTTGTAAACTTCAACTGCAATGAGATAGAGTGCAATTTAGCAGGGATAATGAACAAATTGGTTACTGCACATTCTCAAATGAAACTAAAGGGAAATAAAACTACCTTAGTCATCTCTTCTGGACCTAAAAAGTCTGAGTCTAAGAAGAATAAGGCAAACAAAAAGCAGGGTGGCGAGCTATTGGTCATGTTTCGATGTCTAGCAATGTCGCCGCGACTACCTAGATGTCAACGATGAAAAATAAATAACCTATCCAAGTTACGATCATCATGTGAGTGGAATCCTTCATCAATTTCCCGTCCATGGTCTAGGGTATGACAACGATCGAACCCTAATAACCTTGGAAACTATGACTGTGTTGTGACATCTAATGATCCAGTCTTCCGATCCGGGATCACCAATCCCTCTCAGAAAATAATCACTTTGATCAAAGGCTTTCACGATCATTTAGATTCTCGCAACAGCATAGGAAAAACAGGGTACTCGTGACTCTGGATGAATCCCTCTCTGACTGCCATTTGTTCCACTACACTACCAGACTATACCCAACATACGAGCCGTATGACTCTCCTGGAGTGCACGTGCATATCAAATCAGAGTGGGTAGTGCCCTTTCCAAATAACATCTTAGGTCTGAAGATTAATCTCACACTACGAAACTTAAGGACTCCATGTTTGACAGCACCAAATAGGAGTCCTTAAACAAGGCCGTTCAATTCCGTAATCCATTATGAATCTCCATACATGTATTGCCATTCAAGGCATAGACAATGGAATGCGCCGACCTGTTGAAAGAGTTACGTGTATGAACAAGTCTTGACGAGGCCAGTGATATCCCACATCTCACAGCCTCTATGACTTGGAACAATATTTAGGATTACGGTCTTTGAGAGCATTCCATATGTTTTCCTTGACCGCCTCCCCTAACCATATGTAATCCATGGGATCTTTATCTATACTACCAATAGTTATAACAATAAAGAAGTATACCATTTAACAAAAGATTTAATATCTATGTAAAACAAGACTGTCATAGTGTTTACATTTTAATATGGCTGAGCCCAAAACAATTGGTTCGCTGGGTACCTAACACTATCAATCTCCCACTTGCCCTAGAGCCATTTACCCTTGTACTTTAGTCCCATCATTTTCAGATGTTTTTCTAGTACACTTTGACTCAGATCCTTGGTGAAGGGGTCTGCTACGTTTTCCGTCGAGTTGACTCGTTCTACTCGAACGTCTTCTCTTTCTACTATCTCCTTGATGAGATGATATCGTCTTTGAATATGTTTGGATCTTTGGTGAGACCTAGGCTCTTTTGATAGAGCTATTTCTCCATTGTTATCAAAGTACAACAGTACCGGATTTACAATGGAGGAAACTACCTCCAACTCATCGATGAAGTTCCTCATCCAAACAGCTTCCTTATCTACTTCAGCAGTTGCTGCATACTCAGCTTCCGTGGTGCAATCAGCTGTCGTCTCCTCCTTGGAGCTCTTCCATCTTACAGCTCCTCCATTATGTATAAACACATATCCGGATATCGATTTAAGATCGTCTAAGTCTGACTGAAAACTAGAATCCATATAGTATTCTAGTTCCAATTTTCCTCTGCCGTATACTAGAAAAAGATCTTGAGGATGCCTCAAGTACTTTAGAATCATTTCCACGGAAGTCCAGTGGTCCTCCCCTGGATTCGATTGGAACCGGCTTGCAACACTAAGTGCATAAGCCACATCCGGTCTAGTACATAGCATAGCATACATAATGCTACCTATCGCCGAAGCATATGGAATCCTTGACATTATCTCTCTTTCTTAGAGTGTCCTTGGTGGCATCGATTTAGTGAGATGGATTCCATGACCGACTGGAAGAAATCCTCTTTTAGAATCTCCCATATTGAATCTATTCAAAATTCGTTCTACGTACTTAGATTGGGAGAGTCCTAGCAACCTACTTTCCCTTTCTTGGTATATCTTCATACCAAGAATGAAGGATGCTTCTCCCATATCTTTCATCAAAAATTGGGTCAACAACCAACCCTTCATTGATTGTAACATTCCTCCATCATTTCCAATGAGAAGAATGTCATCAACGTAGAGTATCAAGAAACTTATGGCTCTCCCACTAACTGTCTTGTACACACATGGTTCAAAACCATTCTTGATGTAGCTGTATTCTTCTACAACTTCATCAAATCTTAAATTCCAGCTTCGGGAACCTTGCTTCAAGCCATAAATGAATCTTTGCAGCTTGCACACCTTGTGCTCGCTCCCACTGGATGTGAAGCCCTCCTGCTGTTCCATATAAATTTCTTCATCAATGTCTCCATTGAGGAAAGCCATTTTCACATCCATCTACCAAATCTCATAATCGAGATACGCATATATAGCCTTTAGAATCCTAATTAACTTGGTCATCGCGACTGGTAAAAAAGTCTTCTCATAGTCAATTTCTTGCCTTTGAGTATAACCCTTCGCCACCAAGCGAGATTTAAAGGTCGTAACCTCTCCATCTACTCCTAACTTGCATTTGAATACCCATTTGCAACCAATGGCCTTATGCTAGGTGGTGGGTCTACTAAGGTCCAAACCTCGTTGGAGTACATGGATTCAATTTCAGATTCCATGGCTTCAGACCATTTCCCTGAATCCTTATTAGACATTGTCTCATCACAAGACGTTGGATCTTCATCCAATACGTGGTTTTCCTTCTTGCTTTTCAGTAAAGGGCCATAATACCTCTCAGGCTGTCTCGGGATCCTTTCGGATCTCCTTGGAGGTTGAATTTGTGTACTAACAGTTTGTGGTTCATCTTACTCCTCATTCACTGCCAGTGGTGTTTGTGTTTCTTGAGTTTCCTCAAGTTCTATCTCTTTATCTATGCTCCCACTAGAGAGTTGCTTCTCCAGGAACACAGCGTTCCTTGAAACAATTACCTTTTGTTCCAAGGTGTGATAGAACCAGTACCCATAGGACTCCTTAGGGTAACCCACAAACCTACAAAAGGTAGATCTTGAATCTAACTTATCTCCCACTAGCTGCTTGACATGAGCAGCACATCCCCATACTTTTAGGTATTTGTATGGGGGTGGTTTGCCGTGTCATGTCTTATAAGGCACTTTAGGTGCACTCTTTGATGACAATCTATTTAATAGATAAGCCACCGTCTCCAGGGCATAGCCCCAGAGGTATGACAGTAAATCTATAGACAACATCATTGATCGAACCATGTCCATCAATATGCGGTTTCTCCGCTCAGACACATCATTTAATTGTGGCGTTCCAGGCGGTGTCCATTGAGAAAGAATCACATTATCTTTCAAGTAATCCAAGAACTCACCGGACAAGTATTCTCCTCCTTGATCAGATCGAAGAGTTTTAATACTTTTACCAGTTTGTTTCTCTACTTCATTTCTGAATTCTGTGAACTTATCAAAGGCCTCATATTTGTACTTAATAAGATACAAATAACCATACATAGAATAATCATCGGTAAAGGTTATGAAGTAAGAATAGTTCCCTAATGCACTAACACTGAGAGGTCTACACACATCTATGTGCACTAACTTAAGCAAATCCTTGGCAAGTTCCATTTGGACTCCAAATGGTGACGTTGTCATTTTACCTTATAAATAAGATTCACAAGTCGGTAGTTCCTCATATCGAAACAGGTTGCAACCTATATAGACATTGAGGACCTCAATCGCTCACTATGAAACAAATCCAACGAGGTTTCAGATTATTGCAGTGGGAGTACAATAATTGAGAAAAATAGTGGGAGACAAGTAATTGTACAAGTCCTTTATGATTACTTATTTTAAACAATATAAAACATCTAATTGATAATCTTGGTATTTTCTGCAGTTTGATAATTACTCTCTATATTGGTTAACCCACTCCACATTCTGCTTGAGAAAAATGTCCTCACTGGACACCATTTTGTCAATTGGCAAAGAAAGCTAAGGATAGTCCTTAGTCTTGAAAGCTTAGAATATGTGCTTGATGAAGAGAGACCTCCAGTCCCAGATGTTAATAAGTTCGAGGACCGACTTGCCAATGAAACATGGGGCAAGGACGACGTCAAAGTTAGGGTTCGATCAGAAATGATCTCCAACAATCTCATGAGAAAATCAAGACATCTGCAGAAATCTTGCTGCACTTGAGGGAACTCTATGGAGAACACAGTCGGATTGCTCGATATGAGATATCAAGGGAACTCTTTAGAGCTAGAATAAAAGAAGGAGAGAAGGTTAGGGATCACACCCTTAAAATTATCTCTATGTTTGAGAGACTTGAAGCCCCTGATTTCACCATGGACTTCCACCTCCAAACTGATCTCATTCTCCAATCGCTCCCAAAATCATTTTCGCAATTCATTGTGAATTTCAACATGAATGACATTGAATTCACACTAGCTGGGCTAATGAACAATCTGATCAATGCTCAATCACAGTTGGAGCCGAAGATGAAAAAAGTCGCTCTAGTCATTTCTACTGATTCTAAGAGAAGTCAGAAAAACAAAAGAGGTAAGAAGAAGATAGAGTCTCCAAATCATCAAGCAATGACAAAGCCAAAAAGGTTAAGAAGTTCAAGGGTAGGACCCCAAAAAAAGGGACATCTGCCTCCATTGCAAGGAGCTAGGGCATTAGAAGCGAGATTGTCCTAAGCTGAAAGTTGAAAAAGCAAGTATAGAACTTTTTGTTTTTGAAACTAATTGTTCTATGACTATTTTCTCTACTACATGGATTCTAGATTTAGGAGCTAGTGCTCACATCTGTGTTTTGAACCAGGATCTGGAAATAAGTAGAAAGCTTAGAGAAAGAGAAGTGATAAGAGGCGTTTTTACGTGTTTTTAAGCCTATGATCTGATATTGTTGGAGTTATTTATTGCCTAAATCATGCCACAGTTGCGTTTAATTGAGGTGTTAAGTGATTTCAGGTGATAAACGAGAGCACACGAAGAAAAAGGCGAAAAACAGTGCACGACACTTTTTGAAGCCTGTCGACCACGCCCAGGTGCCGATCAAGAACAACAAAGTTGATCCCTGTTGACCGCGCCTAGGTGCCGCACTACCCGCGCCTAGGTGCCGCACTACCCGCGCCTAGGCGCCGTTATTCCCGCGCCCGAGCGCCGTACTATCCACGCCTGGGCGCCGCCGGACTTCTCCCCCAAGAAAAGTACACCACGTAGGCCGCACGTAGGCGCCGTCTTGCCCGCGCCTAGGCGCCGGCGTAACCGTTTTCAATTGTTTAAAAGCCAAATTTCAGATTGAAGAGGGGTTCGGAAATCTGGGGAATTGGAGAGCATTTTCTGGGTCTTTGAGCCATAATTTCATCAACAATTGAAGGTGAAGAAGGGGGATTGAGCTAGAGATTGAAGCTACAACCAAGGATTCATCATCATTCAAGACTTAGGGAGTTTTCTTTTGTATTTCATTTACATGTTTATGTTAATAACTATGTATATGATTGTTTTAGACCTTATTGAGCTATTGAATATGAGCTAATCTTGTAGAACTAAGGCCATGTGAAGGCCGAATTCATGAATCAATATATGTAAAGTTAATTTTCGTATTAATTCTCCTAATTGCTTTGTGTGTTGATTTTGTGCTTTTATCACAATCATATGCTTGATCTCCATATGCTTGCTATTGTGCCTAATCTAGTCATTCGAGAGAAGATAGGTTAGGGTTCAAATGAATCAACACATCATCCGAAACTAATGTGGAATTGCTCCTAGAAATAGGTAAAGATTTCCGGGTGCGGTTAACCGGATTTATCCTGGGAAACTCTAGAACGTTAATGCATGGTTGTTGATTAGATTCTCGGATAGACATATTTAGAGAACCGTCAATCAATCATAGGATTGTTATGTGCCGAGACATCGGGTAATGATTAATTAAGGAGTTTTCACCAAAGCAATAGGAGTCTAATAATTCGAAGAGTAACTCATATATATCGACGAGTGGATTAGGTTATAGCATGTGCCTTAGTCTTTTTAACCAATTCGTGAGGTTTAATTCATAGCTTGTTCCCTCCTTTGATCTTTCGTTTACTTAATTGTTTTTCTCTTATTTTACTTTAATTGTCTTTACCTTAATTGCAAATCTTAAGCTAAAAATCCAAGTCCTTGAGGTTCGACAACCCGGACTTTTTGTCCATTTATTACTACACGCGACTAGTGCACTTGCTATTCAAGCACGTTAGCTTCTAGCGTGTCAAGTTTTTGGCGCCGTTTCCGGGGACTTGTTTTTTTTTAGTTTTTGATTTTCGTTTTATGTTTTCATTATTTCTAGTTTGTTTTTTATTTTCTTGTTTCCTTTTATTTTTCGTATCAGTCTAATTTCGTTCTTGTGTTTAATTGCTAGATTCTTGTGTGGTGCATGACCCGTTCCTCAAACGAGCCTCTATACGAGTTGGAGCCCGAAATTGAACGAGTGTTTCGGACTAATAGGCGAGCAAGAGAAATGGCCAATAATTTGGACATAAACTTACCGGAAAATAGGGAGTGGTTACAAGGTGTTCTACAAGGCATGCAAGGGGCACCTCCTCCACAACTTCCGTCGGTTCGGGGTAGCTTACCACCTAGGGTCCATACCATTCCGGGGCCCGTGGTCGTGCCTAACTTCTTTGCACCCAACTACCACATTCCGGCTCATATCTTTAATATGGTGTAAGGAGATCCTTTCTATGGAAAACCGCACGAATCACCTCACGCTCATTTGGAAACCATAGATGAAGCTATTGTGACCATTCAATATCACCCATGGGATCTTGATGCAATTCGTCTAAGAGTCTTCCATTTCTCATTGAAGGATAGGGCGACAACATGGTATAAATCCTTACCTCCGCAATCTATTACAACTTGGGTTGAGTTGGTCGATGCCTTTCTAAACAAATTCTTCCCACCCTCCAAAATTAATGAGCTCCGGAGTAACATCAAAGGGTTTAGGCAAAGAAGTAATGAGTCTTTAGCCGAGACTTGGGCTAGATATAAGGGCATGCTCCGAAAATGCCCTGATCATAATTTTAGTTTGAATGAACAAGTACTACATTTTTATGATGGGGTTCGGTCGCGTATTCGGAATAGACTCAATGCGGGTGCGGGTGGAGATCTCCTTGGGTTAGATTGTCAACGTGTATGGGACAAAATAGAACAATTGGCCCGGGAAGATGAGCTTTATCCCGACGATGAAGAGGCCTCATCCTCTAAAAAGGTTGCTTGTGTTGAGGAAGTGGTTGAGGGAGTAGTGGCTTTGGAATCGGAGGTTGAAGACGTCAATTATGTTGGGAATCATAATCGACAACGGTTGGACTTTCACATACCCGAGAATTTTCCAAAAAGGCCCAACCCCGCACAAAACGCACAACCAAGGATTTATCAAGCTCCTTGACCTCCTTTCAACAACCCGCCTCCGAGGCAAGGCATTCCAAATGTCCAAGGGCAAGGGCAAGCACGATCTCCTACAATCGACGAGCGACTTAATGATCATATAAGGAAATCGGACACGTCGATCAATGAACTCCGTAATATGATGAAGGATATGTTCATGGAAATGAAAGATATGAGGACACAAATGGGGCAAATCTCCTCCGCGGTAAATGGTAGAGTCCCGAGAACTCTACCAAGTGACACGGAGAAGAACCCGAAAGATCAATGCCATGCCATCACTTTGAGAAGTGGGAAGCAGTTGGAAAAAGATTCAACACTGCCGTCCACGCCTAGGTGTGAGGAAGCCCACGCTCAGGCGCCGTCTACACCCAGTCAGGACCAACTGCCACTGTCAGCGGCGCCCGAGCGCCGCAATACCCACGCCCAGGCGCCGAACCAACCGCGCCCAGGCGCCGATGACAGCGCCCAGGCGCCGCCTCCTGTTTCCTTCGGGGCTAGTTCGTCGACTCCAACGCCTCCTCCTCCCATTGAGATGCGTCTTCCCTTCCCAAACGCACAGAAGAAGAAAAAGAAGGAGATGGATCCGAGTTTCATCCGTATTTTATCCATTGTTCGTGAGGTGAGAATAAATATTCCTTTGGTGGATGCTATTTTGCAAATGCCGAACTATGTTAAGTTTTTCAAGGATATTCTCTCCAACAAGCAAAAATGGGAGGAAAACGAAACCGTTTGTCTAACCAAGGAGTGCTCCGCCGTCTTACTCAACAAATTGCCTCGCAAGCTCAAGGACCCCGGGAGCCTTACCATACCATGCACTATTAGTCATCTCACTTTTGACAAGGTGCTATGCGATTCGGGGGCAAGTATCAATCTTCTTCCCTATTCCATCTTCAAGAAGCTCGGTCTTGGGACGCCCAATCCTACATCGATATCATTGCAATTGGCGGACCGTTCAATTAAGCACCCGAAGGGCATCATTGAAGATGTAATTGTGCAAGTGGACAAATTCTACTTCCCGGTAGATTTCGTGGTGCTCGACATGGAAGAGGATGTAGAAGTACCGTTGATTCTAGGGAGACCCTTCCTTGCTACGGGTAAGGCAATCATAGACGTCGCCAATGGTAAGCTAACTCTTCATGTGGGTGATGAGAAGGTTATATTTGACGTATTCAAAGTGCTTAAACATCCATATGATAATGATTCATGTTTACGCATCGATACATTTGACACTTTGATTGGTGAGACATTTCAGGAACACATGGTAGATGACCCGCTAGAGGCATGCCTTTTGTAATCCATGGATGTCGATTCGGCAAGTGAGGAGAAGTTGGAAATCGTGTGTGAATTAGAAAAGCAACCTCCTTACCTCGTTATGGGGGTTGAAAAGTTAGAGCGATCGCTCTCGGCTCCTCCTCGCCCTTCCATTGAAGAGGCCCCTACCCTTGAGCTTAAACCGTTGCCTTTACATTTGAAATATGTGTTTTTAAATGATAATAAGACATTGCCCTTAATTGTCTCATCTTCTTTGACAGGGGCACAAGAGGACCAACTCGTGGGAGTGTTGAAGGCCAACAAGAAAGCTTTCGGATGGGCAATTGCGGACATTAAAGGCATCAGCCTGGCTATATGCATGCATAAGATCCTAATGGAGGACTCCACCAAGCCTACACGTCAACCACAAAGGAGGTCTAACCCACAAATCCAAGAGGTAGTAAAGAAGGAGGTCATTAAGTTACTCGACGCAGGTATAATCTACCCTATCTCTAATAGTGCATGGATAAGTCCTACTCATGTGGTTCCTAAGAAAGGAGGCATAACTGTGATTAAAAATGCAAACAATGTATTGATTCCCACACGTATGCTCACCGGGTGGCGAGTATGCATAGATTATCGTAAGTTGAATGACGCCACCCGTAAAGACCATTTTCCCCTCCCTTTCATCGACCAAATGCTTGAAAGGTTAGCCGGGCACGATTTTTATTGTTTTCTAGATGGATACTCCGGCTATAATCAAATTGCCATAGATCCCGAGGACCAAGAGAAAACCACTTTCACTTGTCCCTATGGCACGTTTGCTTATAGACGGATGCCATTTGGATTGTGCAATGCCCCGACCACCTTTCAAAGGTGCATGATGGCCATTTTCCATGACATGGTTGAGGAGTTCCTTGAGATTTTTATGGACGATTTTTCTGTTTTTGGAACATCCTTTGATACATGTCTAGATCATTTGACTCGTGTTTTAAAACGTTGTGAGGAAACCAATCTTGTTTTAAATTGGGAGAAGTGCCATTTCATGGTACGGGAAGGGATTGTGCTAGGTCACAAGGTCTCTCATAGAGAGATTGAAGTAGACCGAGCTAAGATTGAGGTCATTGAGAAACTTCCCCCTCCTATCTCGGTTAAGGCCGTGAGGAGTTTCCTTGGGCATGCCGGTTTTTATAGGCGGTTTATTTTGAATTTTTCCAAAATTGCAAAACCGTTGTCTAACTTGCTCATTAAAGATGCACCGTTTGATTTCGACTCTACTTGTATGCAGGCATTCCTAATTTTGAAGGAGCGATTGATATCCGCCCCCATCATGGCACCGCCCGATTGGAGCTTACCATTCGAATTGATGTGTGATGCTAGTGACACCGCCGTGGTGGCGGTATTGGGCCAACGAAAGGGAAAGGTATTTCAAACAATTTACTATGCTAGTAAAACTCTTAATGAGGCGCA
This sequence comes from Buddleja alternifolia, assembly GCA_019426215.1. Taxonomy (NCBI): domain Eukaryota; kingdom Viridiplantae; phylum Streptophyta; class Magnoliopsida; order Lamiales; family Scrophulariaceae; genus Buddleja; species Buddleja alternifolia. The sequence goes on along the minus strand of CM033395.1, from coordinate 24,204,158 downwards.
AATGAATTACGCAACCACCGAAAAAGAGTTACTAGCTATAGTATTTGCATTTGATAAATTCCACTCCTATCTCGTTTTGAACAAGGTGATTGTGTACACCGATCACTCCGCCCTTAAGTATTTACTTGCTAAAAAGGATGCCAAACCTAGACTTATTCGATGGATTTTGCTTCTTCAAGAATTTGACATAGAAATCAAGGATAAAAAAGGAGTGGAAAATGTGGTTGCCGACCATTTATCTAGAATAGAGACCCCTACCCCCGAGTGCATGCATGATAAACCAATTTGTGAGGAGTTTCCCGATGAGCAATTATATGCTATACTTCATAACGATACTCCTTGGTATGCCAATTTTGCAAATTATCTTGTCACGGGAGTTCTTCCTCCGGATATCACTTTTCATCAAAAGAAGAAATTCTTATTTGATGTGAAGCAATATTTGTGGGATGAACCATATCTATTTAAGATTTGTGCAGATGGCATCATTCGAAGATGTATTCTCGAGGAAGAAATCGCATCGGTTCTAGCTCATTGCCATGACATGTCGGTAGGTGGCCATTTTGGGCCTTCTAAAACAGTGGCTAAGGTACTCCAATCAGGTTTCTTTTGGCCCACACTCTCTAAAGATGCATTTTTGCATGTCCAATCTTGTGATAGGTGCCAACGCACGGGTAATATCTCTAAAAGACATGAAATGCCTTTGAATAGCATGCTTGAGTGTGAGTTATTTGATGTTTGGGGTATTGATTTCATGGGACCCTTCCCGAGTTCTTGTTCCAATAAGTATATTCTTGTTGCAGTAGACTACGTCTCTAAATGGGTTGAAGCCGAGGCTTTGCCCACTAACGATGCTCGGGTGGTTACTCGATTTTTACGAAAAAGAATTTTCACTCGTTTTGGAACACCTAGAGCTATCGTTAGTGACGGGGGCACCCATTTTTGCAACAAGCAATTCGAACACTTATTGAACAAGTATGGGGTAAGGCATAAGATTTCAACTCCCTACCACCCTCAAACGAGTGGACAAGTGGAGGTGTCTAATAGGGAGATTAAACGCATTCTTGAAAAAACGGTCAATGCATCTCGGAAAGATTGGTCTCTAAAATTAGATAACGCCTTATGGGCTTATAGGACCGCGTTTAAAACCCCGATTGGCATGTCCCCGTATCGCCTCGGTTTTGGTAAAGCATGTCACCTACTGGTTGAGCTTGAGCATCGTGCTTATTGGGCTACTAAATTTCTGAATTTTGACTCCACACTTGTAGGTACAAATCGGTTGCTCCAATTGCATGAGCTCGAGGAATGGCGCCACCAAGCTTATGAGAATGCAAAACTTTACAAGGAACGAACAAAAACGTGGCACGACAAGCACATCATTCCCCGCGAGTTTCATGAAGGCGAGAGAGTTCTCCTCTACAATTCTCGACTCCGACTTTTTCCCGGGAAGCTTAAGTCACGGTGGTTGGGTCCATTCTTGATTTCCCATGTCTATCCATCGGGTGCCGTCAAGCTCACAACGGACAAAGGGCAAACGTTCTTGACCAATGCTCAACGATTAAAACCGTATATCGAAACTGATGAACCGAGGGACAAAGTGTTCCTCTTTCTCCAAGATCCTCCATAATTCTTTGTCCCGAGTCGAGCTAATGACTATAAATTAGCGCTTCTTGGGAGGCAACCCAAGCTTTGTGTTTGTTTTTCGTTGCGTTTTTTTTTTAGTTTCGTTTATTCTTTTTTCCTTCTTTTATCTCATTTGTGTTTGTTTGTGTTGAGCCTTTTCTTTTTCTTATTTTTCCCAAGAAATGGATTTCAAAATGGTCTGCTAGCCACGCCTAGGCGCCGTATCAGCCACGCCTAGGCGCCGTTCAGCCCAGTTCACAACATCTCCCCTGTTAACCGCGCCCCAGCGCGGCCAAGTCCACGCCTAGGCGCCGATCTCACCGCGCCCGAGCGCCGAATATCCCATGCCCAGGCGTGGACAGCAGTAGCATTTCAAATGGACTTGAAGCATACGGCGCCTAGGCGCCGTCATACGCGCGCCTAGGCGCCGCTCAGGTATAAAAACCCTCTTTTGTCACAATTAGGTCAACTTCACATCATCATCTCCATCTCTCTCTCGATTTCCGCCGCCGACCACCACCTCTCCGCCGTTTCACCACCAGAACAGCTACCTTCTCTCTCCGGGCTTTGTGGGTCACGGGTAATCGCTGATTTGTGTAATTTTGGACCACAAGGTTAGTGATTGGCTTGCCCTTACCTGAATTTCTGCATATTTCGGCCATGTGGGGCCTTATTGTGGTTGTCATTGGCTATTTTTATCTCGTTATGGCCGGATTTCAATGATTAATTGTGGTTGGAATTGAGTATTGGAGTTTAAATCGGAAATTTGGGGGTTCTTGTTGATTTGTGCGAAATTTGGGGGTAATTTCAGTTGGGTCTAGTGCATTTTGTCCATTGCTTGATTCAGATAGTTGACTTTCCGTTTGCTGCATAAAGAGCCGTCCTTTTGTTTAGCAATTGTGGGTTGAGATTATTTGTCCTGATTCAGTTGAGGCGTTGTTGGATTCGGGTTGTTACGATTGTTGGTGTTTGGGGTTGTTGTTGTGTACCGTTACGCCGCTGAGATTTCGGAAAATGCCTAAAACATCCTCGAAACAAACCAAGGGTAAAAAGAAGGTCGGGGAGGGCTCTTCTAATGTTCTCGAGCCCACCATCGAGCTCCCTCCTCTGGCCAGCCGGTTCTCGCACCCGGGCGTGGTAAAAATCTACCATGCCATTCAAGGGCGGATGCTTATGAAAGAAAAGCCCTATGATATCCGAGGACGGGCTTCCCTAAACGACCTCATGGAGTTCCATCATCTCATGTGCTTCCGGGGACCACTTGAACCCATTCGAGTTCCGTGGGTTCTAGAATTTTTCAGTGCCGGGGCGTTTTCTAGTATTGGGAAGACGGCGAGCAGTTTTAGCAACTACACGGATTTGGTCTCTTTTCGGAATGTGTCAGTCCGCTTTGATGTTCCAGATATCAGTGCATGCCTTAGGTTACCCATCCCTGAGCAGTGTGAGTATCAGCATGCTCGCACCAATTTTACTGTGCCATTGGAAGAGATTGTGGGGGTGATTGCTATACCCGGCACGACATGGCCGGAGCGGGATGCACACTTGGCCCGTCGTTTTCTCCTTCCCGAGGCCGCCTTCTGGCTCGAATTCATACGCTTCAATCTTATCCCGAGTGGCAACCGTTCCGAGGCGAACAAGGAGAGGTGTTTACTCATCTTCTGCATTATGACCCGGAAGACGATTAACTTCGCGGGGGTGATTCACCGGATGCACATGAGAAAGTTGGGCCTTGAGTTGACACATTTGATCCACCCGACCCAGCAGAAAAGGAAGCGTGGGGATCCTAATATATCAAAGAAGAGCCATATGATGTTCCCCTCGCTGATTACAGCTCTCTGCTCGACCGCAAGGGTTGAGGTCTTCCCGACCGAGGGCACAGAATTGTCTGGCACGCCTTTCTCTTTTTTCGAGACCGTCACCTCTGCTCCCCCGACTTCCTCTACTAGGCCTCGCCCGCAGTCGACATCTACTCGGACGACCGGAACGATGGATATGGACTCTTTGATGGGCGCGATGGATCAAATGCGCGTCCATTTTGATCAGCGGATGAGCCGCTTTGAGGACATGATCCGGGCTAGCTGTGCGTACACCCGTCAGGTCGCGATGGCTCAGGATGCTTTTGTGGGATGTGGACCCTTTGTGTACCCCGACCCTCCGGACTTCCCTCCCTACTCCGACCCTCCTCCGGATGAAATGATTGATGTGGATGATTTAGTGGGGCGGGCCGAGGATGAACCTTTACGGGGAGGTGGAGATGATGGTGATGATGAGTTGGACGCCTTGTTTGGCGATTAGACCTATTTTGTATCTATTTTCTGTCCTTTTTGTTGTTAGATGTTTGTTTTGGTGTTGTTGTTTTGTGGATATTGTTTTAGTTGTTTCCCTTTATATTTTCGATGCATGCTTGATCATTTGTTCCTCTATATTGTGTTGCATGCTTGGTTTTGTTGCTTTCTCTTTTCTATATATGTGATGCTTTCCCGTTTAGTATGGTTAGCACATTTTCACCTTGTAGTGGATGCCCGCATGTGAGGTTTTCTTTCGCCAGAGTCGCTGTCACCAAACTTTGGACAGACTCTGAATGGACAACTCGGGTTTGCTTTTCAGCATACCATTATGGTGACGTGTACTCTCCTCTCTTATTTTCGAACATTGGGGACAATGTTTGTTCCAAGTTTGGGGGGGGGGGGCGTTTATAATCGATCCATTATTGTCATGATTATTTACGTTCTATATTCTGTCCAAGTTTGGGGGGAGACGTTTGTACCTCTACATGTGATAATGTGCACCCTTTTTAAGCATCTCCTTAAAAAAAAGAAAAAAAAGTTTGGGGGGAGACGTTTGTACCTCTACATGTGATAATGTGCACCCTTTTTAAGCATCTCCTTAAAAAAAAGAAATTTTTTTTTTGGTAGGATTGCAAACCCTCAATTAATGCATTGAGATTGATTAAGTTAAATCAATGGCATCTTTTCTCTATCAATTTGGACTTAAAAGAATTATACACATTGTTTCCTTGCTCAAGGGACCCTAAACAAGATTAGATTGTCCTTAAGATGAGTCACATGTGCACATAAGTCGAGGGTAGAGGCGTTGAGTGGATACCCATTTTGAAACACTTAAAGGCTTGATCCCAAAAATATTAACTTAGATGTTTCACATGTGTTTTGAGTTGAGAATGCTTTTGTATGCTTAAAAAGAATTAAGAGGTTGAACATTGGTATGACTGCAAAAGTCAGGCTTAATATATACTGGGGGCGAAGAGTACCATGCCTAGAATACTGTACTATTATGCTAATTTGAGCTAAGCTCAAGCCAATGCAAGTGTTAAGTGAATAAGGACCTAGTTTGGTTTTGTGGCCTTTGACACTCGAGCGATTAAGCCCTTAGGGGTGTCTCTACACTTAATACCCTAAAACCGTCCAGTTTAGGAGTTATTGGCTCAAGGCTCGTTACAAGGGTGTCATAGAAAGCCTAAGAGAACCGAACATTGCACATGGTCTAGCCTCTAATGTTGTGAGTTGAAATTTGCATAAGTTAAAGCCCAAAGTGGATAAATTGATGAAATTTTAAGTGATTATGAAGTTTTCCTCAATTCTCATGCCGTGTGATTACTCGAAAGTTGATAAAATATGGGATTAATGCTTGAAAAGTGGTAAGAATGCCACTCGATTATAATACCTTAGACTTCTCACTCTACACCCTTAGGATGGTCTTTTCAAAATTGAGGCGTAACATGAGCAAGTATGTGACGTGTATATATATATAACCTTGAGCTTAAACAGACGAATTCATGCCATTGCTTTGTTATTAATCACATTGATTTGGGTTGATTGAGTGTGGTGGAAAATCCTTCGATTTTGTGGGTATATCATATGCAAACCCTCACGAGACTATAACTCGTCCTTTGAGGTAACTCAAGGGTTCAAAGGCTTGTTGCATTCGCTAAATGCAACCGTGTCCTCCACGAAAGTGAGTTAGGTAGTTTTTCGTTTTTTCTCTTTTTCTTTTTATTTCTCCCGTGTTTGATGATGTTTTTCCTAACCTATAGCTTATCGCTCGAGGACGAGCAATTGATAAGTTTGGGGGGGTTGATAAGAGGCGTTTTTACGTGTTTTTAAGCCTATGATCTGATATTGTTGGAGTTATTTATTGCCTAAATCATGCCACAGTTGCGTTTAATTGGGGTGTTAAGTGATTTCAGGTGATAAACGAGAGCACACGAAGATAAAGGCGAAAAACGGTGTACGACACTTTTTGAAGCCTGTCGACCATGCCCAGGCGCCGAGCTGACCACGCTCGGGCGCCGATCAAGAACAACAAAGTTGATCCCTGTTGACCGCGCCTAGACGCCGCACTACCCGCGCCTAGGCGCCGTTATTCCCGTGCCCGAGCGCCGTACTATCCACGCCTAAGCGCCGCCGGACTTCTCCCCCAAGAAAAGTACGCCACGTAGGCCGCGCCTAGGGGCCGTCTTGCCCGCGCCTAGGCGCCGGCGTAACCGTTTTTCAATTGTTTAAAAGCCAAATTTCAGATTGAAGAGGGGTTCGGAAATCTGGGGAATTGGAGAGCATTTTCTAGGATTTTGAGCCATAATTTCATCAACAATTGAAGGTGAAGAAGGGGGATTGAGCTAGAGATTGAAGCTACAACCAAGGATTCATCATCATTCAAGACTTAGGGAGTTTTCTTTTGTATTTCATTTACATGTTTATGTTAATAACTATGTATATGATTGTTTTCGACCTTCTTGAGCTATTGAATATGAGCTAATCTTGTAGAACTAAGGCCATGTGAAGGCCGAATTCATGAATCAATATATGTGAAGTTAATTTTCGTATTAATTCTCCTAATTGATTTGTGTGTTGATTTTGTGCTTTTATCACAATCATATGTTTGATCTCCATATGCTTGCTATTGTGCCTAATCTAGTCATTCGAGAGAAGATAGGTTAGGGTTCAAATGAATCAACACATCATCCGAAACTAATGTGGAATTGCTCCTAGAAATAGGTAAAGATTTCCGGGTGCGGTTAGCCGGATTTATCCTGGGAAACTCTAGAACGTTAATGCATGGTTGTTGATTAGATTCTCGGATAGACATATTTAGAGAACCGTCAATCAATCATAGGATTGTTATGTGCCGAGACATCGGGTAATGATTAATTAAGGAGTTTTCACCAAAGCAATAGGAGTCTAATAATTCGAAGAGTAACTCATATATATCGACGAGTGGATTCGGTTATAGCATGTGCCTTAGTCTTTTTAACCAATTCGTGAGGTTTACTTCATAGCTTGTTCCCTCCTTTGATCTTTCGTTTACTTAATTGTTTTTCTCTTATTTTACTTTAATTGTCTTTACCTTAATTGCAAATCTTAAGCTAAAAATCCAAGTCCTTGAGGTTCGACAACCCGGACTTTTTGTCCATTTATTACTACACGCGACTAGTGCACTTGCTATTCAAGCACGTTAGCTTCTAGCGTGTCAAGAAGTGATTATCAATGTGGGAAGCGGGCACAGTGTCGCGGCTACACATGTTGGAAGCACTTCTATTACATTAATGTCTAACATTCTATTACTTTAGATAATTGCCTCATTTTGCCCAATGGGCTTAAGGACATAATTTCTATTCCTGTATTGGTCAGGAAAGGATACTTGTTTAATTTTAATAACATTGGTTGTGATATTTATTTTAGAAATAAAAAAGTTGGCTCAGCATCTTTAGTTAATGGATTGTATTATATTAATGTTCAAAACGATTGCATGGTTAACACTATGACTAACAAGCGTAGTATAAATGGTACTAACCAAAGACTTATGTGGCATCTTAGACTTGGACATGCTGGTGAGTTCAAGGTTCATGAGTTGGATAAATGAGGGCTTATAGGTCCTCTTGGATCTGATCCATATCCAACATGTGAATCCCTTCTAAAAGGAAAAATGACTAGGTCACCTTTCACTGAACATTTTGAAAGATCTAAGGAAGTTTTGGGTTTAGTTCATACAGACGTTTGTCGGCCCTTCAAGGATGAGGCCTACGGAGGTTTCCAGTATTTCATTACATTCATTGATAACCATAGTAGATATGGACTCGTGTATTTAATGAAGTATAAGTCTAAAGCTATTGAATGGTTCAAGGAGTTCAAGACAATGATTGAGAAACAAACCGGGCATAGTATTAAGGCATTACGATCAGATTGTGGTGGCTAATATATGAATGTTGAGTTTGATGAGTTCTTAAAAGAACAAGGCATAGTGTTACAACTTACTCCTCCAACAAACTCACAATTAAACGGAGTAGCTGAGTGCAGAAATCGTACTCTATTAGATATGACAAGCTACACCGATTTACCTGTTTCATTGTGGGGGCATGCTTTGCTTACAGCAGTACACATATTGAATAAGTGTCCCTCGAAATCTGTTCCCGAAACATCGTATGAGTTGTGGTGTGGAAGGAAACCCAATCTTAAGTACATAAGAATGTGGGGTTGCCCCGCAAATGTTAAGAAGACTAAGGTAGAGAAACTAGAGGAAAGATCCCTCAAGGGTCGTTTCATAGGTTTTCCCACTGACTCCATGGGATAACTATTTTACCTACCAAACAATCATTGGATAATCGTAGCCTTGCAAGAATTCATCATCGGATAATCGTAGCCTTGCAAGCATTCTTTCTCGAAGACGAGTTCATTAGAGAATGAGGTACAGGTAGGAAACTGGTTCTACTAGAAGAACCAAATGAATCCCCTTAGGAGTCACCTATTCAAGTATAAAAAACTGACCTTCAAACTCAAAAGACACAACCGTTGCTGCGTCACTCTAGTAGAGTATCTCGATCGCCTGAGCGATATGGTAACCTTCATGAACAACAATATTTGTTTGATGTAGGAAATGGAAGCCATGGAGATGATCCCTCTAGCTACGAGCAAGCAGCGACTGATATTGATTCCGCAAAATGGGTGGAAGCCATGAATGCAGAGATGGATTCGATGTATTTGAACCAAGTCTGGACTCTTATGATCTCCCTGAGGGTGTACGACTGATAGGGTGTAAATGGATTTATAAGAGAAAGATTGGTCTAGATGGTAAGGTAGACAGACACCTATAAGGCCAGACTTGTCGCGAAAGGTTATAGTCAAAAAGAGGGCATAGAATATGAGGAAACCTTTTTCCCCGTAGCAATAATCAAGTCCATCCGAATCCTATTCGCCATCGCAGCGAACCTAGACTATGAAATCTGGCAAATGGATGTGAAAATCGCATTTTTAAATGGATACCTTGAGGAGGATATTTATATACAGCAGCCCAGAGGTTTTATATGCGATGCAGATTCTCATAAGGTTTGCAAGCTTAACAAGTCCATTTATGGACTTAAGTAGGCGTCTCACAGCTAGAATCAATGGTTCGATCAAGAAGCAAAATATTATGGATTCATTAAGAATGAAGAGGAGCTGTGTGTCTATAAATTGTCCAGTGGGAGCAAGTTGACATTCCTAGTGTTATATGTAGATAACATATTACTAATGGGGAATGACATAGGCTTATTGACATCTGTCAAGGAATGGCTTTCAAGCACATTTTCCATGAAAGACTTAGGAGAACCAACCTACATCCCTGGGATTCGCTGTTAGGAATCCTTCGGGTAAAAATGCAGCGGAATAAAAAAATTTCGGATTCCTAATCTTGGACCACTTTAACAAATTAATGATTTTTGATAGTTTTCTAAAAACTTGAATGAAATTGTTTACCTTTTCAATTTTGCAATTTCTTCGCGTAACAGCAACTTCCCGAGCTCCTGTCTCTAAAGATGCATGCGAAACGAACCTTCAAAAGTTCTTCCAAAGCTTCCTCGTTGATGTGATGGATGGCTAGGGTAAGCTATGGAGGAGGGATAATTCTCTTTCTCTTGTGTTATGTAATTAGGTTAAAAACCCTTAATTTTTGACTTGTTAAGTATTGGAGTTACCTTATAACTCCTTTTACTTAGTAAACAAGTCGAGGACTCTTCCAAACTCTTCATGGTGGCAGCCCCTAGGGCTCCTTTAGGATATGGGTGGGCTTTGTTGGCCCATTCAACTTAGCCCACCTATTTAACATGTATTTAATTTAAATCCCATTTAAATTCCAATACATATTAAATAATTAATTAATTACTAATTAACAACTTAATTTAATCTTATTAAATTAAATATTTAACTCATTGATTTAACCAATAAATCAATGTGTCCATTTAATCACAACTTTCTAAAAGATTAACACAAAAGATATCCCGTTTGTTTCTTATAGCGTGACTCTTTAGGTTCGTCTCAATTGGCAATGAGAAGAAATACCAAAGGATGTGAGTGTCACCTAGCCAGTCTCATGGACTCACATCGTAACCAAATTGAGTACGAAATGAATGAATTATTTACGAACCTCTGGACCACAAATACCATATGAGTATAAGCCCTTCACTACGTATCCCGATCAAGTGAGAGTCATGGTTTATGTCAAACTCACTGAACTTGATGTTGTGCTTGTAATCATATCATGATGAAATTACCAAACTAACCTTCATGTCCCATATGAGTTAGTTTCATTGCTTTGGCCAAAGACTTATAATTTTATATGCATATGATTGCACATGATACTTTCTCATTTACTATCGAGACAGTGAATCTCATCTAGGCGATCATTGAACAACTGCTACTTAACTAATTGAGATCGCACTTCAAGTTCAGCCCCACCAAAGGGTGAATTGGACCTAACTACTCTAGTAACAGATTCGACAACACAAGCACATTGCTCATGAACTCTCAGGTCTAAGGCCCACGCATACTATTATGGTCAGTAATCCAATCATTGACAGACACCGCATAAATACCCATGTGGTTGGATTACTGTGAGCCATGTTCGATTATATCAATTCCATTGATATATCTATGACACGTGTCTCACTGTCCCATAGTGTTCGACTGACACTCCTTGTCAGAACATGTGTCATACAAGTCGAATCTTAATGCCCAATTAATATTTCTTGACTTGTGAACCCCCTTTTTAGTGATCAGGAATAAGACGCTCCCCGTGCTACCCATAAAGGGTGAAGAGTCAACCTCGATACACAAGGATTGTTTGTTCAATATTGATTTGATGCCTCAAAGATTTATATGAACTGAATAATAATTGCCTTTTATTAATAATCAGTTTGTACAAGATAATTGAATACTCTATATAATCTATTTGTTATTATTGACATCTAGGGAATATACCTAAAAATCCTATGGTATCTAATACCCATCTTCTCAAGATGTTTTTCTAGCATCGCCTGCGCCAATGGCTTAGTGAGAGGATCAGCCACGTTTTCCCTCTGAGGTTATTTTTTCCAGGGCAATGTCTCCTCTTCCAACGATTTCTCGAATTATATGATATCTCCTCTCTGTGTGTTTGGATTTTTTGTGAGACCTTGGTCCCTAGCTTGCGCAATGGCTCCATTGTTGTCACACCATAGTGGCAACGAAAGCTCCACACTAGGAACAACTTGGAGTTCAGCCATGAACTTCTTAATCCAAACAGCTTTCTCGGCTGCCACATATTCAGCTTCAGTGGTCGAATCTGCAGTTGTGCTTTGCTTGGAACTTTTCTAAGACACTGCTCCACCATTCAGAGTGAACATGAACCCAAAAGTGGATTTTCGGTCATTGATATCTGATTGAAAGTCAGAATCCATATAACCGCCCACTTTCAATTTTCCATTGTCGTACACCAGAATCATATCTTTAGTTCTTCTCAAGTACTTCAAGATAGATTTTACGGCGATCTAATGTTTTTTGCCCGGGTTAGCTTGAAACCTACTCACCACGCTCACAATGTAGGCAAGATCTGGTCTCGTGCATAACATCGCGTACATGAGACTTTCAATCTTCCTCACTTTGAGGACTCATCTTTTGAAGAGATGAATTCCATGTCTTATAAGCAACAGACCTCTCTTAGAGTTTTCTATCCCAAACCTTTTGAGGACCTTCTCTAAGTAGAGGGCTTGAGAGAGTCCTATCATCTTATTAGATCTATCCCCGTTGATTTGAATTCCCAGGATGTAGGTAGCTTCTCCCAAATCTTTCATGGACAATTTGCTTGAAAGCCATGCCTTTATAGAAGTTAGCAATCTTTCATCATTCCCTATAAGTAGAATGTCGTCTACATATAGCACCAGGAATATGATCTTGTTCCCACTGACCTTTTTATAGACACATGGTTCATCCTCGTTCTTGATAAAGTCGTACCCCGCACTTCTTCATCAAAATGAAGGTTCCAACTGCGAGAGGCCTGTTTGAGTCCATAAATGAAACTCTTCAACTTGCAGACCTTATGAGAATCTGCACTAGATATGAAACCTGTGGGTTGTTCCATATAGATCTCCTCCTCAAGAAATCCATTCAAGAACACGGTCTTCACATCCATTTGCCAGATTTCATAATCCAGGTATGCATCTATCGAAAGTAGAATTCTGATGGATTTGATCATAGCTACTGGTGAAAAGGTTTCCTCATAGTCAATGCTCTCCTTTTGACTATACCCTTTCGCCACTAGCCTGGCCTTATAGGCATCCACCTTGCCATCCGGACCAATCTTTCTCTTGTAGATCCATTTGCATCCAATGGGTACAATACCCTTGGGTAGATCGGTCAGAGTCCAGACTTGGTTCGAATACATCGAATCCATTTCTACTTTAATAACTTCATGCCATTTTGCAAAATCCATATCCATCATTGCCTGGTCATAACTAGAGGGATCGCTCCATCTTCTGCTACTGCGTACATGTTATGCTCTTCTTGTAGCAGATAACCATATCCCTCAGGTGGTTGAGATACTCTAGATGACCTGAGCATTGATGGTTGTGTCATTCCCGGTTCGGGTTGGGTCCCTTAAACAGTGTCTTTCGAAAAGGATTCGTTTTGTTCTTCAAGAACAATACTTCTACCAGCTCCTCCTTCTCGAATGAACTCTTCCTCAAGAAAGATTGCCGGTAAGGCAACGATGATCCTTTGATCATCATGCATGTAGAAAAGGTATCCCATGGAATCCTCGGGATATCCAACGGATCGTCCTTTCAAGGACCTAGCCTCAAACTTCTCAGCCTTGGTCCTTTTCACATAAGCAGGACAACCCTATATCCTTATGTGTTTCAGATTAAGCTTCCTTCCACGCTATATCTGATACGGTGTGTTAGGAATAGACTTGGAGGGACACCTGTTCAAAATGTGAGTAGCTGTAAGCAATCCATGTCCCCACAATGAAATGGGCAGATCCGTGTAGCTGAGTATGGATTGTACCATGTCCAACAAAACTTGATTCCTTCGCTCTGCTACACAATTCAATTGTGGAGTAGTTGGAGGAGTTAGCTGTAACACTATGCCATGTTCTCTAAGAATTGGTCAAATTCGGCACTCATATACTCGCCACCTCGGTCAGACCGAAGTGCCTTAATACGATGCCCAGTTTGGTTTTTAACCAAAGTCTTGAATTCCATGAACCTTTCTAATGATTCAGACTTGTACTTCATCAAATACACGTATCCATACCTAGAATGGTCATTGGTAAAAATAATGAAGTATTGAAAACCACCGTGGGCCACATTTCCAAAAGGGCCACACACGTCTATATGTACTAATCCCAAGACTTGAGAGGCCCTTTCAAATTTTCCTGTGAAGGAGGGCTTGGTCATCTTGCCTTGGATGCAAGACTCACAAGTGGGATAGAGATTTGATCCCAATGAGTCTATAACTCTATCCTTTTCTAACTCGTGTAGTTTATGATCCCAACATGACCCAGTCTTAAGTGTCAAAGTTGTCTTAGGTTTGTATCAAACAAATCACGTTTTTTTGTTACAGCATTGACATTAAAATTATTTTGGACATTAATATAATATAAACCATTTATTAAAGATGCACTGGCAACACATTCATTTCGAAAATAAATGTTGCAAGAATTGTTTACAAAGGAAAATAAATATCATTTCCTGACCAAAACAGGAATAGAAACAATATTCTTAAGCCCATTAGGCAAAACAAGGCAATAGTAAATTTTCAGTAAATAATCTAATGGAAGTAGTGCCAATGTGTGTGGCTGCTACACTATGTCCGCTGCCAACATTGATCATCACTTCTCCATGCTCCAGCTTCTTATTTCTTTCCAGCTCCTGATTTAAAACACACACATGAGCACTAGCCCCAGAGTCTAGAATTCAGGAAGAAGTAAATACAGTAACAAAAAAATTTGTTTCCAAAACATTAAGTTCTATACCTAAAGCAATCTCTGCTTTCAGCTTGGGACAATCGCGTTTCCAGTGTCCCATTTCACAACAGTGAAGACACATGTCTGCCTTCTTTGGACCACTTCCTTCGAACCCTTTTCCTTTTGCTTTGCCTGTGTCACTCGATGCCTTTGACACTCCCAACTATTTTTTTCCCTTGCCTTTCTTCTTTCTAAACGGGTTAGAAGCCCCAGTGGTAATGGCTAAAGCAACTTCCTTCCTCTTGGGCTTCATCTGTCCTTGAGCAATTGAGAGCTTGTTCATTAGCTCAACCAACGTGCACTCAACGTCATTCATGTTGAAGTTCACAATAAATTGTGAAAAGGACTTGGGGAGTGATTGTAGAATGAGATTTGTCTAAAGGTGGAAATCCATGGAGAAGTCGAGAGCTTTCTATCTCTCGATCATGAACATCATCTTTAGAACGTGGTTTCCCACAACCTCACCCTCTCCCATTCTTGTTCCAAAGAGCTCCCTCGATATGTCATACTAAGCAGTCCTATTGTGCTCTCCATACAACTCCTTGAGATGTAGCATTACTGACTTTGCATCATCCAAGTTTTCATGGGATGACTGCAAGTCATTGCTCATGGAGCCTAGCATGTAACCTTTGAAACGAGTATCGTCCTTGATCCACGTGTTGTAATTGTAGCGCCCACCGACCACCTGGTGGCCCGCTACACCGCGACACTAGCTCGATCCACGAGACTGTCCTTTCTCGAGCTAGCGCTAAGCGTCAGAACTATACCAATTCTTCATCTACTAAAACTAAAAGAATTTCATTCCACTTAAACCAACAATACCTTATTCATCAGTCTTACACAATTAAACAATAACCCTATCAATTACAAATTTCCAAGCCAAAACATATACATACCCAATCGTACATCCCAAAACATTACTCCCTTTGATAGAAACAAACCAATGCTTCCTTTATTTCTCATTTCTCCATTTGTATCCGACATTCTAAGCTTATCTGAAAAGGAAGAAAGAAGGAGGGGTGAGTCCGAATGACCCAGTGAGGTAGGCTAATGGCTTGCTTTACCTTATCAGGAGAGGTAGAATCTGCAGCGAAAATCAATAACGACATGGACATATACGATGGCAAGCAAAAGAATAGAATAACATATCACAAGTTAAATTAATCGAGTATGTTACGTATGAATCAGAGGACATAACCCATGTACTTTTGTAATCATATCATGTGATCGTGATCCACCTTCCACTGTCCCATACCAGCAGGAGGCTTCACACCTTTATGTTCTATGAAGTGTTCCAGATGTCGGGATTCTAGTGGTGGCTCCTACGGGTTCAAGAGGTGGCCCCCGCCGTCGTGTGGCACTTTGTCCCGTATAGCACTTAGCTCCCTTCACTCTGCTTTTTCGAATCAAAGCTGTATATCAAGAAAATGACACATCGCGGATGGATGCCAGACTTCGGGATTCTAGAGGTGGCTCCTATGGGTTCAAGCGGTGGCCCCCGCCGTCACGTGGCACTTTGTCCCGTATAGCACTTAGCTCCCTTAGCCGACGGAATAGAGCCAAGAAGAATAATGGTTTCAACGAGTTTCCTACTAGAATATGTACACTGATTTGTATTCGAGCGAGAGCGAGCGGAAACAAGAACGATAGACTACAAATTGGGACACGGTTGGACACTTACCTTAGATGAGAATAAGAGTCTGATCAATGAAACTTTATGAGGTCACACTTGGCTATGATTTAAAAGGGAACGAATAATGGTAAGCAAGATCAAGTTGAAAGAATAAGAGAAACCCTCACAATAATAAACCGGCGTCGTTGCCTCGGCCTCGGAATCACGAAAGTATCCTGTGATTCAAAATACCATCATTTTCACAAAACAATACACTTTTAAGCTAATCACATACAACAGGTTATATCATACTATCCAAACATATAGGCAACTAAGTTCAAACTAGCCCCCTTACATGCGCAATATTTTTCAACAATTTTTTAACACATTCTTGGATTGGAATTTCTTTCTCAAATTTTTCAGGATATCAGATAGGATGCTGAAAAATTCTACATAATTTTTCCAGATTTAATTTCCTTGTCAAATTGGGGATTCGATCAACGAAACTGGAGTGTCCCGGCAGATTTGTTTCAGAACAGACACCTTATATTCCAATATTTTTGTAAAATCCCCTGTTTACTGAAAAATTCCGAAATTTATATGAAGTCTCTATAACACATGTATCAAGATACTGTAAAAGTTTTAGAGTAAACCAAAATTTCCAGGTACACGAAATATCTTCAAAACAGTAACAATTTTCACTTCCGCCGAACAGACTGGCGATTTTGTTCAACGATTTTTAGAAAATTCCACAAAACTCTAACCCTTACCCAATTTTTCATAGATTTTTAAAACACAATCAAGTTATTCTAAAAAATTTATCATAATCAAACTCACAAGTTTAGGCACCTCATTACAGCTTTAAACGTAACTTTCAGAAACTGAAAGTTCCAAACACAGCTGAACATCATGCCATTGAAGTTTACTAAAATACATATATATGATATGATACTCTCAATTCCAGGTCATATATAGCTTCAACTACATTTAGTCTACAACATATTCATGCAAAAGCAATGATTAACTATCATATACCTTAAGAGAAAGAAGAAAGGACGATCCTTTCCCCTACTGGATTTTTTTCTTCTCCTTCAGCTTTTCATGTATTTGAGATGAGATAGGTGCTAATTTTCAGAGTTTCTTCAGGTGTGGTGATGAATGAAGTTTTGAAAGGCTGAATTGTAGTATATAAGGAGGTCTTGGTCAAAAAGGTAGGGAAAAAAGAAATGGAGATTAATCCTCCATAAGCCACGTTTTTTAGGCAAGATGAGATGTAATTATCTTAATTTGCCACCTCCTAATCTTCCTTTCTCTATTAGAGCATGAATGGTACTTGTATATATATAATGTGTGTGTGTGTGTGTGTGTGTGCATGTGCATGTGTTTGTGCCTATATATATATTGATGTAGTTAGGCATGATCCCATTTAACTATTAGTAATCAATTGATGAAGATGAATATATATATAGATATATATATACACCTTAAATGATATAATGCATCAACTATTCCACCAGGTGTAAATACTACTAACCTATTTCACATATAGATTTAATAATAGTTATATAAGCAAGTAGAAAAATATTTTTAGTCGAACGCGAATCACTACAATCAAATAATTTACGAAATCTAATTAGCGGTGATTGTAATGTTTACCTTCACTACTACGAAATTAGGAGCCGAGAATATTGGGTGTTACAACTCCCCTCTCCTTAAGAGAATTTGGTCCCCAAATTCTGAGAGGTCCCAAAGAGATCCGGATATCTTTTTCTCATGTCATCTTCTCGCTCCCAAGTTGTTTCTTCAACCTGATTGTTTCTCCACATTACCTTGACTAAGGGTATTTTCTGAGATCGTAATTCTTGATATTTGAAGTCCAGTATGCGTATCGGCATCTCTTCATACGACAAATTTGGTTCTAGTTGTAATTCCTCATGAGATATCACATGTGACGGATCAGGATGGTACTTCTTAAGTTGTGATACATGGAACACATTATGAATATGGGAAATATTGTTAGGTAGTTTGACTTCATACACTACTACCCCAACACGCTTCAAGATCTGGAATGGTCCTATATATCGAGGTTGAAGCTTACCCCCTTTTCCCATCCTCTTAACGCCTCTTCGCGGTGATACTTTAATAAAAACTTGGTCTCCCACTTGAAATTCTAAGTCCTTGCGTCGTGTGTCGGCATAGCTCTTTTGACGACTCTGAGCTGCACTCATTCGCTGTTTGATGATTTGAACTTTGTCAATGGCTTCTTGTATCATTTCCACCCGCAAGGCCCTTCTCGTCCATCCTGTGATGCTCCTCTCCAACCATCTAAATCCTAATAGAGCGGGGATTGACATTTCCGCTCATAAAGTGCTTCATAGGGTGCCATTTGGATGGTGGCCTGGTAACTGTTGTTTATAGGAAAGTTCTACTAATGGAATGTGTGTATCCTAAGACCCTCCAAAGTCTACACCCAAGTCCTTAACATATCTTCACTTATCCTTATCACCCTTTCTAAATGTCCATTGGTCTGCGGGTGAAAGGCGGTACTAAAGTTCAACTTTGTACCTGGGTCTTCTTGAAACCGTCTTCACAGGCTAGATGTAAACTTGAGATCTCTGTCGGAGACGATGCTAACCGGTATCCCATGAAGTCGGATAATTTCCTCATTCCCGTGTAGCATCTCCAAGTCGTGGTTCCTCGAGGAGCCAAGACTTGTCTTTCTTATTTGATCGAAGTTATTGCACCTAATTCGTTTTACGAATGGGTTCCTATTGGAATGACATGTTTCATCCCAAATAAAGATTGCGTCGGTACATGATGTGCGTTGAGTCCAAGTGATATTTCTATAATTGAATCTTACGATAGACCTGATAAGCGGGAAAAATTCACTGAAATATTTGTACTTCTAAAACACTCGTACGATACACTTTGATCGTTGGAATGGTTCTTTGACGACGCAATTGAACCTTCCTGGTTTCAATCTTCTTGAAAAGTCTTCTATTAAAGTGTTGACGAAGGCTTGAATTCTTGATCACTTCATACTTGCTTACATAGATTTTTTGACTTCTATCCATTTTTAGATTCTATGATTGACGCTCCTACCCTTTGCTAGTGTCATTGACCGTCAATGCTTGTAGGGCTCTATGAAGATCCTTGTACGATGATCCTTTACATGCGTTATAATCTAAATAGAACAACACTCGGTATTTCTATCAATATGGTGCGCGCAGCTGTATGAATCTTGCTTCGTGAATGTCATTATAGATCCCTATATCATGCTTCCGCTGCGCCACTCTATAGTCTCGGCGTTGTTTGTTGTTAAAAAAAAATATCGAACATAATGACTTTATAAACGGGCTCAAACTCTCGAGTTTGATGCATTGCTCTAGGTTTGAAGTTATAAGATTTAGTGATTCTATGAAAAAACTTTAGGCTTAACAATCACTATCGACAGTCGGCTATGGTGGAATTTGAAGGTAATCAATCATAAGGAATAGTTAGGTCGAATTACTGAAAGATTTACAAAATATTGTTAGCTCATGAACAAGGGTGAACAATCTAACCAAGACTTTTGAGTGTCCACTTGAGGTAGTTAGAATATATGTGTCTCTAGTCAAAAAGTAAAATGTTCAAGGATTTCAAGATATTGAACGAGATGACAAGGTGGCTCAGAAAGAGAAGAAAGAGAGATGACCGAGGAATAAGTATGAGGTATTCAAAGAGGTTAAATATTAAATAAAATTTTGCTATCGAAACGAAAGAGATGTAATACAAGGAAGTTTTACAACAATCAAATCAAGTTTTAAATGTTTCATGAATATAAGTCAGCAATGACGAGGGGGTTCATCAACAAGAATCATCTGAAACAATGTATAGTTTGTAAGGAAAATGAAAGAAGAATCTCATTTGATAGTGGATTTCAAACATTAAATAGTCAAAAGCCAAATTCTAGGATTAAAGCTATTGAATTTTTTTTTTTTTTTGTATTATGAATAAAATATTTTACAACAAGCATGGACTGCTAAAAAAAACGATATACAATGATTTGTGGTTTAGGAATATACATTGGAGCTCAAAGATTGTTATAACCTTCGTCAATAATAGTGGGATGCGATATGGGATAATAGACGAGGACGCAATAGACATTCTTACTATGATCACTGAAAGATGGTCATTGAAATTACAAGTCGAAGGATAATTTGAAATGTTAAAATGAGATCGAATATAAGAAGATTTACACAGAGAGGTAAAGTTTGAACTGTACAATTGCGTTTTGAATAAAAAAAACTAAAATCGTTGAATACGGAAGGACTGAGATAGAAATATTAGAATAAAAGAGAATAACGTTAAGTACTAGGAGGAGTTGAAAACGTAGTGATGCAATTACCATGATATGCACAAACAATTGAAATATGTATCAAAGAAAGGAGATTCAAGCAGAGTTTATTCAATAGGAGTTGTAGATAGAAGCTAAATATTTCTCAGAAAAACAAGTAGAAAGATTGAATTTCACAATAAAATGATTTGATTAAAAGTAAAGATTGGTAATCAATAGGCATTTCAAAGTGGCAAAAAAAAGAATACCGGCTTCAAAAGACGAAAATAAGATTCTCAACTTAGGGTCAGCGATCCTTATACACTCAAAGAAAGCACTGTACATAGAGTTTTGAAGGAAGTTCAAACTCAATGGAAGAGTCCTCAAATATATACAATGGCATTTGGTATCCAAAAATAGCAATTATAATCAAGTTTACGACTTGAGGGGTGACAAAGAGCAAAAGAAAATATTCAATGATTAGGAGTTTCAGGACTAAAGATAATACAAACGTGAGAACAGGATCATTAAGAATAAATGAATAAACAGAAGGTCTTGCCATAAAAATGGTAACAGGATTCAAACATTAAGCATGGAAAGGTTTTTGAGATAGATGATGATTACTTAAGACATCAAAATGCTTCAAATGTTGATGATAACAAGACAGAATTAAGTTTTATAAAGGATACCACAAGATTAGGGCTTGGAACACAGTTAAGGCAATTTCCATGAGTAAAAGTCTCAAGACTGGCAAGTATCGAAGATGGAGAACTAGACTAGGTTCGAGGGATATGAGCTTACTCGCTTCAATTTTCAGTTAACCTAACCAAATCATCCCTTAAAAGGTCCAACACCTCAGAACAAGTAAAAAAACATTACCCTTATTTCCTTCTCCTATTGATATATCTAATCTTGTCGCCCATCTAATACATCTTCAAAACTCATCTCCTAAGCTCAACCAATCACAACTCCATGCCAAAGTCTAAAGATCATATCCTAGTATAGCTCAGGTACTAACCCAAGCTCTGATACCACCAACTGTAGCGCCCACCGACCACCTGGTGGCCCGCTACACCGCGACACTAGCTCGATCCACGAGACTGTCCTTTCTCGAGCTAGCGCTAAGCGTCAGAACTATACCAATTCTTCATCTACTAAAACTAAAAGAATTTCATTCCACTTAAACCAACAATACCTTATTCATCAGTCTTACACAATTAAACAATAACCCTATCAATTACAAATCTCCAAGCCAAAACATATACATACCCAATCGTACATCCCAAAACATTACTCCCTTTGATAGAAACAAACCAATGCTTCCTTTATTTCTCATTTCTCCATTTGTATCCGACATTCTAAGCTTATCTGAAAAGGAAGAAAGAAGGAGGGGTGAGTCCGAATGACCCAGTGAGGTAGGCTAATGGCTTGCTTTACCTTATCAGGAGAGGTAGAATCTGCAGCGAAAATCAATAACGACATGGACATATACGATGGCAAGCAAAAGAATAGAATAACATATCACAAGTTAAATTAATCGAGTATGTTACGTATGAATCAGAGGACATAACCCATGTACTTTTGTAATCATATCATGTGATCGTGATCCACCTTCCACTGTCCCATACCAGCAGGAGGCTTCACACCTTTATGTTCTATGAAGTGTTCCAGATGTCGGGATTCTAGTGGTGGCTCCTACGGGTTCAAGAGGTGGCCCCCGCCGTCGTGTGGCACTTTGTCCCGTATAGCACTTAGCTCCCTTCACTCTGCTTTTTCGAATCAAAGCTGTATATCAAGAAAATGACACATCGCGGATGGATGCCAGACTTCGGGATTCTAGAGGTGGCTCCTACGGGTTCAAGCGGTGGCCCCCGCCGTCACGTGGCACTTTGTCCCGTATAGCACTTAGCTCCCTTAGCCGACGGAATAGAGCCAAGAAGAATAATGGTTTCAACGAGTTTCCTACTAGAATATGTACACTGATTTGTATTCGAGCGAGAGCGAGCGGAAACAAGAACGATAGACTACAAATTGGGACACGGTTGGACACTTACCTTAGATGAGAATAAGAGTCTGATCAATGAAACTTTATGAGGTCACACTTGGCTATGATTTAAAAGGGAACGAATAATGGTAAGCAAGATCAAGTTGAAAGAATAAGAGAAACCCTCACAATAATAAACCGGCGTCGTTGCCTCGGCCTCGGAATCACGAAAGTATCCTGTGATTCAAAATACCATCATTTTCACAAAACAATACACTTTTAAGCTAATCACATACAACAGGTTATATCATACTATCCAAACATATAGGCAACTAAGTTCAAACTAGCCCCCTTACATGCGCAATATTTTTCAACAATTTTTTAACACATTCTTGGATTGGAATTTCTTTCTCAAATTTTTTCAGGATATCAGATAGGATGCTGAAAAATTCTACATAATTTTTCTAGATTTAATTTCCTTGTCAAATTGGGGATTCGATCAACGAAACTGGAGTGTCCCGGCAGATTTGTTTCAGAACAGACACCTTATATTCCAATATTTTTGTAAAATCCCCTGTTTACTGAAAACTTCCGAAATTTATATGAAGTCTCTATAACACATGTATCAAGATACTGTAAAAGTTTTAGAGTAAACCAAAATTTCCAGGTACACGAAATATCTTCAAAACAGTAACAATTTTCACTTCCGCCGAACAGACTGGCGATTTTGTTCAACGATTTTTAGAAAATTCCACAAAACTCTAACCCTTACCCAATTTTTCATAGATTTTTAAAACACAATCAAGTTATTCCAAAAAATTTATCATAATCAAACTCACAAGTTTAGGCACCTCATTACAGCTTTAAACGTAACTTTCAGAAACTGAAAGTTCCAAACACAGCTGAACATCATGCCATTGAAGTTTACTAAAATACATATATATGATATGATACTCTCAATTCCAGGTCATATATAGCTTGAACTACATTTAGTCTACAACATATTCATGCAAAAGTAATGATTAACTACCATATACCTTAAGAGAAAGAAGAAAGGACGATCCTTTCCCCTACTGGATTTTTTTCTTCTCCTTCAGCTTTTCATGTATTTGAGATGAGATAGGTGCTAATTTTCAGAGTTTCTTCAGGTGTGGTGATGAATGAAGTTTTGAAAGGCTGAATTGTAGTATATAAGGAGGTCTTGGTCAAAAAGGTAGGGAAAAAAGAAATGGAGATTAATCCTCCATAAGCCATGTTTTTTTAGGCAAGGTGAGATGTAATTATCTTAATTTGCCACCTCCTAATCTTCCTTTCTCTATTAGAGCATGAATGGTACGTGTATATATATATGTGTGTGTGTGTGTGTGTGTGTGTGTGCATGTGCATGTGTTTGTGCCTATATATATATATATATGTAGTTAGGCATGATCCCATTTAACTATTAGTAATCAATTGATGAAGATGAATATATATATAGATATATATATACACCTTAAATGATATAATGCATCAACTATTCCACCAGGTGTAAATACTACTAACCTATTTCACATATAGATTTAATAATAGTTATATAAGCAAGTAGAAAAATATTTTTAGTCGAACGCGAATCACTACAATCAAATAATTTACGAAATCTAATTAGCGGTGATTGTAATGTTTACCTTCACTACTACGAAATTAGGAGCCGAGAATATTGGGTGTTACAGTAATCATCATGTGTGTCCTCATCGTCATCATCCCCAGGGACGAGAGGACGATTGGCCTCGAGTACATAGCCCAGAGATTGCAATCCGACGGACAATCCTCAAGTTTCTGAGCCAGTCAGGAAATTAGGTCCAGTGAGGACATTCTTTTCAAGCAAAATTGACAGTGGGTTATTTACCATTTTGAGAGAGATATATAGACTGCAAAAAATAAACAAAGATCTCATTAGATAATTATGTTGTGCCCAAGTATAATCAGGACTTTAATTTTAACTTGGCTCCCACTACATTTTTCGAACCATTGCATGACCACTGCAATGAACAGAAATCTCGTTGGAAGGATTTCGTAGTGAGTGATTGAGTTTTTCGAAAAATTTCAATGAGTTGCAATCTGTAACGATCTATAGCTCATTAAAAATTTTAAAGTGGTGTGCCACGCCAATCAGCCCAACTAATGGTTCAATCCCCTTTTTGCTCATGGATCACTTATCCTCAGCCTGTAACGGAATATGTGTGGTGATCCATCTAAGTACTTTCCCATCAACTCCTTTCGATCTAATAGTTGAACCTTATCCTACAACCTATAACGGTGTATGGGATAAGATTTGCTTCGACCGATGGCATCAAATGCACTTAAAGATCTTCAAATTATGAGTTTATGCATAACCCCCGTTATTCGGGATGATGCCATGAACAACTCATAACTCTATCTCTTTAAGTTTGATGGAGAGCCAGGATATCTAATACCCCTTACTTTGTATGATTTCATGGGAGAATTTGTTAATTAATTAAGGTCTCACTTTGCACATTAATCTAATCCGCGTATATGTGGCATTATATTAAGCATGCATTGATAGAAAACCTAGTTCTTCTATCAACATGCTATCCATGGACTTTCTAGATTGATCTAAGCCAATAGATCAATCAGGGGGATAAGGTCCTATACCAAATCTAATCTTGATATACTCCGGGCTCCAAACTACCTGAAGGTCCTACCTTTCTAGTTATATAACATTGAAGCGCCCAATACATTACACTACCGAAAATAAAAGTACAAACTGGGGGGCATTATTTGGCCCAATACAACCCAGATAATACAAAAGCGGTAAAATCCTAAGTCCATGTATTCATCCACCACAATATACATCAAAGCATGTAAATAAACTGTTCAAGATTATGTTGGTTTCTACTTTTATAATTGAAAAGAAATTCACGTTTAATTAAATCTAATTTAATTATGAAAAAGAGAATTTAATTCCAATTCAAGAGAATAAATCCAATTTATTACATAAGAGATAAGTCTAACTTATTCTTACTCGGTTTGAAAAATTAAATCTAGCCCAAAAAAATCCTATTTATTCAATCGTCACTTATCATAAAAAAAATTCTAATTTTTATTAATTTATGATATAATTAAATCCAATTTCATTTTTAGAAAAACAAAGTCACTTTATTAGGAAAAAGGGGCTTTGACAAATTTCGGGTCAAATTTGTCTATTGGGTCAAACCCAATAATTATTAATAATTTTACATATATAAATATATATATATAAATATTTATATAATAATTAATCGCCGGGTCGGGCCCTGCCCAGCGCCTGATTGCGTGTGTGTGCCTCCTTTTTCCTTTTTTTCTTTGTTTTCGCTGCTGCTGCGCATTCCAACGGCACCGCCGCTGTTTCGTGCTGCCGCCGGCGAAATCGGGGTGACGAAACGGGGCGATAAATTTTTTAAAATTTTAGTTTTTAATATCCAATACAAAACCAATAAA
Source organism: Buddleja alternifolia (assembly GCA_019426215.1). Classification (NCBI taxonomy): domain Eukaryota; kingdom Viridiplantae; phylum Streptophyta; class Magnoliopsida; order Lamiales; family Scrophulariaceae; genus Buddleja; species Buddleja alternifolia. Next base: position 24,178,883 of record CM033395.1, on the reverse strand, counting down.
ATCCAACTTTGAAAATCTAATTTTATTTACCAACATATTCTTAAATGCGAAAATCATTAATTGCGTTAAAGTCGGCTCTGATACCACTGTTAGGAATCCTTTGGGTCAAAACGCAGCGGAATAAAAAAAAATTGGATTCCTAATCTTGGATCACTTTAACAAACTAATGATTTTTGATAGTTTTCTAAAAACTTGAGCGAAATTGTTTACCTTTTCAATTTCATATATTTTTTCGAGTAACAGCAACTCCCCGAGCTCCTGTCCCTAAAGATGCACGCGTAACGAACCTTCAATAGTTCTTCCAAACTTCCTCATTGATGTGATGGATGGCCAGGGAAAGCTATGGAGGAGGGAGAATTATCTTTCTTTTGTGTTATGTGCTTAGGTTAAAAACCCTTAATTTATTGACCTGTAAAGTATTGAGTTACCTTATAACTCATTTTACTTAGTAAACAATTCAAGGAGTCTTCCAAACTCCTAATGGTGGCCGCCCTTAGGGCTCCTTTAGGATATGGGTGGGCTTCATTGACTCATTCAACTTAGCCCACTTATTTAACATGTATTTAATTTAAATCGCATTTAAATTCCAATACATATTAAATAATTAATTAATTCCTAATTAATAACTTAATTTAATCTTGTTAAATTAAATATTTAATTCATTGATTTAACCAATAAATCAATGCGTCCATTTAATCACATCTTTCTAAAAGATTAACACAAAAGATATCCCGTTCGTTTCTTATAGCTTGACTCTTTAGGTTCGTCTCAATCGGCAATGGGAGGAAATACCAAAGGATGTGAGTGTCACCTAGCTAGTCTCGTGGACTCACATTGTAACCCAATTGAGTATGAAATGAATGAATTATTTATGAACCTCTGGACCACAAATACCATGTGAGTATAAGCCCTTCACTATGTATCCCGATCAAGTGAGAGCTATGGTTTATGTCAAACTCACTGAATTTGATGTTGTGCTTGTAATCATATTATGATGAAATTACCAAACTACCCTTCATGTCCCACATGAGTTAGTTTCATTGCTTTGGCCGAAGACTTATGATTTCATATGCATATGATTGCACAGGATACTTTCTCGTTTACTATCGAGACAGTGAATCCCATCTTGGCGATCACTGAACAACTGCTACTTGACTCATTGAGATCACACTTCGAGGTTGGCCTTACCAAAGGTTAAATTCGGCCTAACTACTCTAGTAACGTATTCAACAGCACAAGCACATTGCTCATGAACCCTCAGGTCTAAGGCCCACGCATACTATTATGGTCAGTAATCCAATCATTCACAGTCATTGAGTAAATACTCATGTGATCGGATTACTGCGAGTCATGTTCGAATATATCAATTCCATTGATATATCTATGGCAAGTGTCTCACTATCCCATAGTGTTCAACTGTCACTCCTTGTCAGAACATGTGACATACAAGTCAAATCTTAATGCCCAATTAAAACTCCTTGACTTGCGAACTCCCTTTTTAGTGATCATTAATAAGACTCTCCCCGTGCCACATCTTTATTCCATAAAGGGTGAAGAGTCAACCTCGATACACAAGGGCTGTTTGTTCAATACTTATTTGATGCCTCAAAGATTTATATGAACTAAATAATAATTGCCTTTTATTAATAATCAGTTTGTACAACATAATTGAATACCCTATACAATCTATTTGTCCTCATTGGCATCTAGTACATATACCTAACATTCACATCGACTAGGATAGGGCGAATCGGATGTTAGGTCTCTCCCAAGCACTCTACCTCGAGAAAGACCTCAAGAGATATGAAATGAGTAACTCTAAGGGAGGACTTCTGCCCATGGGACATGGATTACATCTCTCTAAGTCTATATGTCCAAAATTGGATGAGGACAGACTAAAGATGAGTAAAATCCCATATGCATCAGCAGTGGGAAGTCTCATATATGCAATGTTATGCACGAGACCTGACATAGCCTACGCTCTGAGTGTAGTTAGTCAGTTTCAAGCTAACCCTGGTGAGCAGCATTGGATGGGTGTGAAGACTATCCTTAAGTATCTTAGAAAGAACAAAGGATATACTTCTAATATATGGAAATGAAGATATGAGAGTAGATGGATATTCTGACTCAGACTTTCAGTCTGATGTGGATGATCAAAAATCTACGTCTGGGTATGTATTCACTCTGAATGGTGGAACAATGTCTTGGAAAAGTTCCTAGTGAAGCATAACTGCGAACTCCACATGTGAGTTGAATACATAGCTACCTCAGAGGTTGCTAACGAAGTTGTTTGGATAAAGAAGTTCATGGTTAAACTTTAAGTGGTTCCTTGCATAGAAATGTCGTTGCCACTGTGGTGTGACAACAATGGAGCAATAGAACTAGCTAAAGAACCAAGGTCTGACAACAAATCTAAACACGTAGAGAGGAGGTATCACATAATACGAGGAATCATTGGAAGTGACGACATTGCTGTGCAGAAAGTAGCCTCAGCGGATAACGTAGCTGACCCACTCACTAAGCCTCTATCATCGGCGGTGTTAGAGAAACATCTTGAGAAGATGGGACTCAAATACAATAGCAATTGGCATTGAGTGCATGTGGGAGATTGTTAGGTGTTATTCCATCTATGCCATTGAGGAATTAGATTTAAGAGGGCATTTTATTTATATTGTATGAACATTATTATTGGTTAATAAAAGGCATTGAGTTTGTTCTTATAAATCTAATAGAGGCATTGAATGTATTGAACAAACTAGGTCCTTAAGATCGAGGTGTACTCACCACTGCTTATTTGATAAGTAGGAGCACTGGCGGAGTTAAGTGCTTGATCTTATAATTATGGTTCGCGAGTCAAAGAATCTAAATTGGGCGTTTACATTCGACTCCTATGACACTTTCTTTGACAAGGAAATTGCTAAGTCTTACACTGATTGGATAGTGGGAGTTGGTGTTATGAATATGGTTAACAGAGTTAACATATTTGATGAGGATTACCGCTATAATAGTATGAGTGAACTTTAAACTTGAGGAGTAATTGACATTGTGCTCACACTATTGAATAAGTTATTAGAGTAGTTAGGCCCAATCACACATTGGTGGGGTCGACCTCGAAGTACGATTCAATTGGTGCATTCGACTATAGGAAATGGACTGCCAATAGGGGATTCACTGTCTCGAAAGTAAACGAGAAGCAACCTATGCATCATAGGTGCTGTGAAATTAAAGTCTTTGGACAAAGCATTAATGACTGACTTATATTGGATGTGAAGGTCAGTTTGGTAATTTCACATCAATATGATCATTAAGTATAGTATCAAGTTTTATGAGTTTGATGTTCCAAAACTCTTACTTGATCGGGTTGCGTCAGTGAAGAGTTTATACTCATATGATATTTATATCATAAAGGTTCGTGATGAAATATTCATCTTGTACTTGATTGGGTTTCGGTATAGCTTATCGGAATGGCTTGGTGATAACTATATCCTTGGAATCCTCCCAATGTCAATCAAGACGAGACTAGAGAGTCACGCTATGTGAAAATGATATAATAAATGAGTTTTACTTATTGAAGGGTATTTTGGTAATTTCACTTAGTGTGGAAATTATCAAAAGGGATAAGTATTGATTATAATAATACATATTTAATTATTATAATTAATTATTTTATTCAATCAATATTAATAGTGTGGTATTATTAATTTAGAATTAATAAAGTACTATTAATAAAAAGAGAATAGTATTTAACTAATTACCAATTGGATTGGACTGAGAATATTAATTAAATACTTAACATTAGGCTTGGAGTAAAAAAAAGCCCAGTGCACGTATCCCCCTTCTTCTTAGTCAAGGAGTAGTCTTTTATTTAAACACTAGGTGTTTAACTATAACAAGAACAAAAAAGTCAATTTTTCATCTTAGAGAGTGAAAAAGAGTAAAACACAAATCCTTTTCCTTCCACATAAACCCTAAGGCGCACAACCTAATCTGAGATAGAGGAAGTCGAGCTTTAAAATTAAAGGTCATCTTTCGCGTGATTATTTAGAGGAAGGAACGACCCATTGCTTCTCATCAAAATGTTAGGCTTTTTGTTTTTCATTAAAAAGGTAATTAGATGACCACCTATTCTTGATATCCTTTTGTGATTTTGAAATTATCAAAAACCTGAATTAAATTCGGGCTATGTGAATCGATTAAATTTTTTATCTGCTGGTTTGATTCACAACACCTACATTGTAGAAATTCATATCTATAGGGATAGAACGAATAGAATGATCGGTCTTTCCCAAACCCTTTACTTAGAGAAGGCTCTAAAGAGATTTAGGATGGAAAACTCTAAGAAAGGATTAATTTCCATGAGTAATGGAGTATGTCTATCTAAGTCTACATTTCCTCAAAGTGAGGAAGACAGAAAGTAGATGAGTAATGTACACTATTATCTGCAGTAGGTAGCTTGATGTATGCCATGTTGTGTACAAGACCCAACATCGCTTATGCAGTGAGCTTAAGTCGATTTCAGGCAAACTCAGGAAATGAACATTTGGATAGCTGTGAAGAATATCCTAAAGTATCTTAAAAGAACTATAAATATGATTCTCATCTATGGAGGTAGAGATCGAAAGGTGGACAATTATACTGATTTAGACTTTCAGTTTGATGTGGATCACCGAAAATCCACTTCAGGGTTTGTATTCACACTTAATGGGGGGGCGGTGTCTTGGAAGAGTTCCAAGCAAAGCACAACCGCTGATTCCACCACTGAAGCAGAATATGTGGCAGCCCAAAGAAGTTGTTTGGATGAGGAAGTTTCTAGAAGAACTTCAAGTTGTTCCTAGTTCAGAGCTCTCATTACCACTTTACTGTGATAATAATAGAGCGATTGTGCAAGACAAGGAACCATTGTCTCACAATAAGTCTAAACACATTGAGGGAAGATTTCACATCATCAGGGAGATCGTTGGCAGAAGAGAGATAGTCGTGCAGAAAATAGCCTCAGCTGACAATGTAACCGACCCATTCACCAAACCACTACCACAGACTATTTTGGAACGACACCTGGAAAGGATGGGTATAAGATGTATAAGGCATCTCACTTGTAAATGACTTATTCTTATTTTATAATAAAAGGCATTATTTTGTTTTCACATAAATCTTATCAGTATCTGTAAGTAGTGTAAAACCTTTGTCCATGTTTTCAGTGCAATCTATCTACTTCCTATGAGATAGAAAGATCGACACTACAAAGATTGATTTTGATTACTTAATTAATTCGCAGGCGATATGAAGTCTTTAATGGACAAAAAATACTTGGAATACTTGTACAATCTGAGCTTTGACATAGGAGTTCTAGTCGAACACCATGTGATGGTGGGAGCTTTAGATTGTAGGCACATCAGTGGAATTGATATGCTCGAATACAACTCACATCGGTTCTATCATATGGGTTTTCACTCTGTGACAGTTAATGACAGAATTGATTATTCATAATAGGTATAAGTGAACGTATGACCTAAAGTATCTGGCTGAAGATACATTTCTGAAGTCAAGTCTGTCACTTGAGTAGTTAGACCCAATTCATTTGTTGGTGGAGTCGACCTCGAAATGTGACTTAATGGACAAGTGGTAGTCTTAGTTGATAACTATCATACGATTTATTCTCTCATAAGTGAATGAGAAAGTGTCCTATGTGATTTTAGATAATAGAGATCAAAGTCTTTGGCCAAAGCAAAAGAGTCAATTGTGAAAGGCACAAAAACGAACTCAATAATCTTGTATTATTATAATTAATACATTTGGTCAAGTTCAGTGACTTTACCGTGACTCTCACTTGACTGGGACACGCGAACAAAATGTTTATACGTATACGGTATTTATGATTGGAAGGTTGTGGATTGAACTATTTATTCGATTTTGTTTACGCTACGAAGTGGGCCACGTGACTGGCTTATTTTACCCACTTCCTTTGGATTCCTCTCATTTCTAAGAGAAACGAACCTGAAGAATCGCTCTAAAGGATTGATAAAGAAAAAAAAACTGGATTTTTCTATTTATAGCTAGGAGATTTAATTTATGGGATACATTAAATATGATTAATTAGTTAGTTATTAGATGACATAATTAATTAAAAGGATAAGATTAATTATTAATTAATTTCTTGATGAAATTAAATAATTAATTAATTTGGTTATTTTATTAATTTATTGAATATAATAAATAATTGATTAAATAATAGAGAATTAATTAAAACACAAGATGAGCCGAGCCAAGGAAAGGGCTTCTGTTTGGAAGCCTATTATGGACGTGTTGGGCGTCCACTTGGACACCCAACATGGGCTCTAGCGTCTTGTCTTGGTCAACAAGTCAAATGAAAGTAATGTTAGGTGTATGCCCTCAATGCCCATGAGGAATTAGATTGAGTAGGGCTTAGATATGTTATTTGTACAAAACGTTTGATGTTTCTAATTATAGAGTAAAGGTTTTGATTTTGTTCATATAGATCTAATGGCATTTAACTGTATTGAACAAATTAGTCCAAGAGATTCCAAGATAGACTTTCCACCTCTTATGGACAAGAGGAGGCACTGGAACAGTCCAGTACTTAATCAAAAAACTGGGAGTTCATGAGTTAACGAATATTAATTGGGCATTAATATTAAATTCATATGACACCTTCTTTAACAAGGAAGTGCTAGTCGTACACTGATTAGATAGTGGGAGCTGGTTTTATGAATATGATTAATGGAATTAACATATTTGAACTCAACTCACATTAATCCGATCACATAGGTATTTACTCTTTGACATTCAATGATCGAGATTAAGTTTGCGATAATATGTGTGAGCTTCAGACCCGAGGAGTCATTTATTGTTGGGAAAAATTGCATAAAATCAAAAACGTAGCGGAAGAATAATAAGTTTAATCCTAGTGGCTCATCTCTCTTTCTCGTATTTAAATTGAGTTTTACAAAATTATTACCGTTCTCGCGTATGTTGAAATCTGAACCAGCTTTGCAATCCTTTTCTTGAACAGCAAATCCGTCGCTGTCTCTAAATTGCCACGCCGGAGTCAAAAACAAAAATCTCCTTCTTCTTTGCCTTGATGGATGGCTAGAGTGAGAGAGAAAGAGAGGAGCATTTGACTTGGAGAGAAAGTTTGTAAGTTGATTCTCTTGACCTAGTTATTTTTCCACTAAGTAGTATATATATATACTACAATTGAAAACAATAACCTAGGCTTCACAAGCCCTATATGTGGACGCCCACTTGTAGGCTTTTAAGCCTTCGGGCTTTGGTTATTAATTAATTAAGCAATTAATATTATTTATCCAATAAATAAATTAATTAAATAATCAATTAAATTCATGTTAATATTATAATTATATTCCCATGAGGAATTAATTAATTCATTAACTTAATTAATTAATAAAATCATCTAATGATTAATTAATTAATCTCGATATCCAATACTGAAAATTCTCTCAAGTCTTTTTCCCACGATTTTCTTTTTGCACTTCCTTTAAGCGCGACTCTTTAGGTTCTTCTCAAAAGGCAATTAGGAGGAAACCAAAAGGATGTGAGTAGCACCTAGCCAGTCACGTGGCTCACATCGTATCCCAATTGAGAACGAATGAATAGGATCATTCCAAACCATATACGCCGTGAATACCGTACGTCTATAAACCTTTTATTCTTATATCCCAGTCAAGTGAGAGTCATGGTTTTAGTCAAACTCACATGACTTGACCTTATGCTTACATCATAATGAGTCGAGGTCATTTTATGCTTTGGCCAAAGACTTTTAACCTCACCCATTCATGACTACATAGGATACTTAGCTCATTCACTTATGAGAGAATAAATCTCATTTTGCTAATCAGTTAACAATGCTACTTGCCCATCAAGTCGCACTTCGAGGTCGATCCCACCAAAGGGTGATTTGGATCTAACTACTCTAATGACAAACTTGATGTCACAAGTACATCTTCAACTCGACTCCTCAAGTCTAAGGTTCACGCGTACCTATCACAACTTATCAGTTTCATCATTGACTGTCAGTGAGTGAATACCCATGTGATGAAACTGATGTGAGCCGTGTTCGAACATATTAGTCCAACTTATATGTCCATGACATAAGTTCCCACTTTCATAACCATAGTGTTCGACTGACACTTTCTCTGTCAAAACTTATATCATGCAAGTCCTTGTTCTATATTGATGTTCAGTCAAATACTTTCTTAGACTTGCGAACCCTATTTAGAGAATAAGGATCAAACCCTTTTAGTGTCATTCTCCCTATCCCATAGGAAGTAGAAGGTTTGCCTTATACTCAAGGACTTTACGTTGTTTATTAACACCTTACAAATGCCTATAAGAAAACAACAAGATAATGCCTTATATATAATAAAATGATATTGTTTAGTTACAAGTCAATGCCCTATAAATCTATCCTTTTTATGGCATTTGAGGGCATACACTCTAACAATCTCCCACTTGCACTCAGTGCTATTTGCTATGGTATTTAATACCCATCCCTTCGAGATGTTTTTCTAGCACCGCCTGTGCCAATGGCTTGGTCAATGGATCAGAGACATTGTCAGCTGAGGCTATTTTCTGAACAGATATTTCTCCTCGTGCAACGATCTCTCTTATGATGTGATATCTCCTCTCGATGTGTTTGGACTTGTTGTGAGAGCTAGGTTCCTTTGCTTGTGCTTTGCTTGGAACTTTTTCAAGTTACCGCCCCACCATTGAGGTTGAATATAAATCCTGAGGTGGATTTCCGGTCATCGACATCAGATTGAAAATCTGAATCAGTGTACCCGTCCACTCTCAGGCTACCACTCCCATAGATGAGAATCATATCATTGGTTCTCTTCAGATAATTTAGGATATTTTTCACAGCCATCCAATGTTCCTTGCCTAGGTTTGCCTGAAATCGACTAACAACGCTTACCGAATAAGCAATGTCAGGTCTAGTACACAGCATTTCGTACATCAGGCTACCCACTGCTGATGCATAGGGTACAGTGCTCATTTCTTTTCTATCTTCCTCACTTTGAGGACATATAGTTTTTGAGAGATGTATCCCATGCTTCATCGGCAGGAACCCTTTCTTAGAATCCTCCATCCTATATCTCTTTAGGACCCTTTCTAAGTAAAGGGCTTCGGAGAGCTCTATCATTCTATGTGTTTGATCTCTATAGATTCGAATCCCTAGAATATAAGTTGCCTCTCCCAAGTCTTTCATGGAGAAAGTACTCGAAAGCCACTTCTTTACAGTGGGGAGCATTCCTATATCATTCCCTATGAGTAATATGCCATCTACATATAGCACAAGGAATGTTATCTTGCTCCCACTAACCTTCTTGTAAACACATGGCTCGTCTTCGTTCTTAATGAAGCCAAATCCTTTGACAGCCTCATGAAAACTTAGATTCCAGCTACGGGATGTTTGCTTGAGTCCATAAATGGATCTCTCAAGCTTGTACACCTTATGAGTATGCTCCTCAAATACAAAACCTTTAGGCTGTTCCACATAGATACCTTTTTCTAGGAATCCATTTAGGAAAGTAGTTTTGACATCCATTTGCCATATTTCATAGTCTAGGTGTGCGGCTATTTCAATTAGAATCCTTATTGATTTGATCATAGCCACTGGCGAAAAGGTTTCTTCGTAGTCAATTCCTTCTTTTTAACTATACCCTTTCGCCACTAGCCTGGCTTTGTAGGTGTCAACCTTGGCATCAACATAAATCTTTCTCTTGTAGATCCATTTGCACCCGATTGGTTTTACCCCTTCAGGTTGGTCTTCTTGGTAGGCTCTGGCTTTTGCTTTTTGGCTGACTGGGATGGTTCAGCGACTTTGAGAACGATTTTTCTTTTTGATCGCTTAACCACCACTTCTTCTTCAGACGAGGACGATGATGAAGAGGAAGACGTTTGGTCTTCATCATCGCTGCGAACAACTCCTTTGTCTTGAAGTCGCTCACGCTTCTCCTTGGGAACCGCTGCACCACCATACCTTTTTGGTTTGAGCAGCTCGTTAATTATCTTCTTGCCATAGAACTTGAGCGCTGGGATCTTCTTTCCAGCGGAATTTGTAAAACCGCAAGCGCTTAAAATTCTACTTAACACAATCCCATAAAGCTTAGGATTAACTGACTTAGCCGTCGCTGCCTTAAAGCGATTAAAAACATCTGACACGTACTCAGACTTATGCAGTCACTGAACCGCCTAGGTTTAGATAGGAATCATAACCGCCAGTTTCATTTGATAGGCACGTGTGGGTAGTTATCAAATCTAATCTTTTGGACTTATCCACACGTTACTTTTAGCGATGAAAACTATGCATGTTTTTTAGAGAAATTTATTAAGCGTTAAAGTGGGGATTCTTTTAACGCTTAAGTCTTTTTGAGAACAAAATTTAATTTCGTAAGTTTGAGATAAAGTCAATCGCTTGAATTAGTAAATGACATTTTCATTTAGAGATTGACTTTGTCATGCATAAAGATAAGCGCTAGTGATCAATGCATAAAAAAATTAAAAGTCATTTTTGATCACAGTTGCTTTATGTATTGAGACAAGTACAATTTTAAAGTTCCCCTTAAAATTGATGACTTGTTTCAGATTTTTGTAAAACGCTTTAGACATAAACTTAAGGTGGATTCCCCCTAAATTGTATGCCTATTAAGATATGATGCTTTTATGATTTAAGCGTTTAAATCAATCATACCTAATTCACTTCTCAAAGTGAGAAACCGTTGTTCGTTGAGCGCTTCGGTGAATATATCTGCTAATCGTTTGTCAGTTCCAATGAAGTGCATGGAGATATCTTTCTTTTGAACATGGTCACGCATGAAATGGTATCTAATGTCAATGTGTTTGGTTCTAGAATGAAGGACAGGGTTTTGGGTCATAGCTAAAGCGCTTTGGTTATCACAATGGATTAGGGTAGGACCTAGGATTATGCCATAGTTCTAAGTTGTTGCTTCATCCAAAGGATTTGTGCACAACAGCTCCCAGCGGCTACATATTCTACCTCAGCGGTAGAAGTCGCTATGGATTGTTGTTTCGTACTATGCCACGAAACTAGTCTATCTCCTAGAAATTGACATGTACCACAAGTACTTTTTCTATCTATTTTGCATCCTGCAAAATCTGCGTCTGAATAACCAATTAGTTCAAAAGGAGAGTCCCTTAGATACCATAAGCCCACATTTTGTGTGCCTTTTAGGTATTTAAGGATTCTCTTGGTAGCATTTAAGTGTGATTCTCTAGGATCAGCTTGAAAGCGTGCACACATGCATACCAAAAACATAATATCAGGTCTACTAGCGGTAAGATAAAGAAGTGATCCAATGATACCTCTATAGTTAGTGATATCAATTTTCTTCCCACTTTCATCTTTATCTAACTTAAGCGTTTGGCTCATTGGAATTTTTGAAGATGATGCATTTTTCATACCAAATTTCTTAATCATATCTTTTGTATATTTAACTTGGTTTATAAATATTCCATTAGGGAGTTGTTTAACTTGTAATCCTAAGAAGAAAGTTAATTCACCCATCATGCTCATTTCAAATTGATCTTGCATCATTTTCAAAAATTTCTCACACAATCGCTTATTAGTAGAACCAAATATAATATCATCAACATAAATTTGGACTAAGAGAATATCTTCATTATGAGTAATTTTAAATAACTTTGTGTCAACGCTGCCTTTTGAAAAGCCTTTACCTATAAGGAAGATAGAGAGAGTGTCATACCATGCTCTTGGTGCTTGTTTAAGGCCATAGAGTGCCTTATCCAATTTGTAGACCATACTTTTGCCATGGTTGTTGATGAATCCTGGAGGTTGCTCCACATAGACTTCTTCTTGGAGTTTACCATTCAAGAATGCACTCTTCACGTCCATTTGGTACACCGTGAACTTGTTAAATGCAACAAACGCTAGGAACATCCTAATCGCTTCAAGACGGGCTACTGGGGCATATGTCTCATCAAAATCAATACCCTCTTCTTGACAATAACCCTGAGCGACTAATCGAGCTTTGTTTCTTGTAACAATGCCATCTTCGTCCATTTTGTTCCTAAAAACCTATCTAGTCCCAATAACTCCTTGGTGAGTTGGTCTTGGTACTAGCGTCCAAACCTCGCTTCTCTCAAATTGGTTAAGCTCTTCTTGCATCGCTTCTACCCAACTTGAATCACTGAGCGCTTCATCCACTTTCTTTGGTTCCATTTGAGATAGAAATCTTGGGAACATGGCCTCATTAATTGTAGCTGACCTAGTTCTAACAGGTGCTTCCATATCTCCGATTACTAGCTCTGGTGGATGGTCTCTAAGCCATTTGCGGTCTGGTTGGAACGGGTTGAGAGACTCTTGGTTATCAATCGCTTGATCCATATTTGTCTCTTGCGCAGTCGCTTCATCATTCACAGTTCCAATCTGCTCTTGATGATCATTCTCTTCATGATCATTAGTGATTCTGACATTATCACCATTGTTAACCTCACAAGTATCCGTAGGAATAGGTACATGAATCTCATCATCTTCGTCATCACTATCATCACCAAGATTGATTTGTGACGCTTGTTGGGTGAGACCTTCAATTCCTACATCATCAAGATTTACCTTAATCGGTTCTTGGTTAGTATCATCAAACACAACATGAATGGATTCTTCAACCTTTGATTTGATTTTATTTAGTATGCGAAAACTCTTTCCATTCTTGGTATAGCCTAGAAAGATTCCCTCATCCGCTTTAGGATCAAAATTCTTTAGGCTGTGGGATCCATTGTTATGAATAAAACATTTTGAGCCAAATACATGAAAATATGAAACGTTAGGCTTACGTCCCTTCCACAACTCATATGGAGTCTTCTCATGTTGCTTGTTGATCATACACCGGTTCTGAGTGTAGCAAGCGGTATTGATGGCTTCGGCCCAAAACCTTTGAGGCAGTTTGGACTCTGCTAACATCGTCCTAGCGGCTTCTTTAAGCGTTCTGTTCCGTCGCTCGGCAACTCCATTTTGTTGAGGTGTTCTAGGAGCAGAATACTCATGAAGTATTCCAAAGTCTATACAAAACTTCTCAACAAATTGGCTAGTAAATTCAGTTCCTCTGTCGCTTCTAATTCTAGTCACCTTTAAATCTTTATAAGTTTGTAATTGACGAATTAGCGATGTGAGCTTGACACTAGTTTCATCTTTGGTCGCTAGGGATTCTACCGAAGTATAGCGAGAGAAATTATCAACTATTACTAGCGAGTATTTTTTACCACTAACACTCATGATTTGTATGGGACCAAACAAATCTAGATGCAATAGTTCAAGAACTCTAGAAGTAGATAGGCATGGTTTCTTTTTAAAAGATGATTTAACTTGTTTACCCATTTGGCATGCATCACATAAGCGATTTTTCTGAAAGGAACCCTTAGGTAATCCCTCTACTAGATTTAGAGATATTAATTGAGAGATTGCCTTAAAATTGAGGTGATTCATTTTTCTATGTCATAACTAGCCCAATTCATTTTGACTCTTAGCAACAAAGCATGTGGGGTTGTTATCAAATGTAGAATCCCAATCTACTAAATACACATTGTTTGTTCCTTTTCCTCTTAGTTTAGTAGACTTAATCTTAGCGTCGTTAACATGGCAGAAGTCGCTTGAAAATTTTAATTCAAAGCCTTTTTCACAAAATTGACTAATGCTTAACAAATTATGCTTAAGACCCTCAACATAATATACATCACTAATCATGATGTTCCCCCTATGCATGATACCTATACCTTTGGTTTTACCTTTGGAGTTATCACCGAATATAACTTGAGGACCGTTGGTAGCTTGATAGTTGACTAGAAGATCTTTGGAACTCGTCATGTGTCTTGACGATCCACTATCAATGTACCAATCTGAAGTATCGGTGTTGGCTCTAGGTACCTACATTTAAAGGATAATTCTAATTCTTCTTAGGTACCCATGTTGCCTTGGGTCCTTCTTTGTTAGTAACTTTGGTTTGAACTAGAACTTTAGGAACCCATATTTGCCTAGTCTTCATTGTGGGAATACTGGCCTTTTTGGGATTCACATCGTGTTGTGTGTGCTTTTTGGATGTATAATAATATCCTCGATTATAATAGTAGTCATAATCATAGTCATAATCATAATCATAATACTATCGATAATATGATCTTGACTATCTTGGATATTGACGCTGGTATTTCCTTGGCGCTGGCTTGGGTTGCACTTTTGGTGCTGAACGCTTAGCGCTTGATTCACAGTGTTCAGGCTTACCTTTAGCCTTTTGAGCGTTTGGATGAACCCATTTTTGTGAATCATTTGCTTTAGCCTTACCCTTACTTGAGTCAGCTTTGAATTTCTCATTTGGCCTCTTACCGTTGTCGCTAGGTTCATTTAGCGTTTGACTTTGTGAACCTTTCTCAACAAAGAAAACACCCTTTCCATTGTTGTTTGCCGTAACAATAGATTTGTTAGGTTGTTTACCGAATTTATTGTATCCTAAACCGGTCTTTTCACCATACAGTCTAGTTACCTCAGTCACATTATCCAACTTTCTAGAAGCTTTTGATAATGATGAGACGAGCTGCTCTGATTTGGCAAGTCTAGCGATCAGATCAGCTTCTCTCTTGACTATTATATCAAGATCACTTTTTAATTGAATAATCTCACTCTCAAGGGATTGGTTCTTCTCAATCCATTGTTGTTGAACGTTCAACTCTGCTTTGAGCGTTACTTTATCTCTTGTGAGTGATGAGATAATAGCGAGATCGTTTTGATATATTTTGGCGGCCTCTTGACAATCTTTATAATATTCATTAACTTTGTCAAGTAATTCATCATAAGAAAAAGGATGAGATAATTCATTGGTTACCTCAAGTAGCGATTTGTCAGACGCTTCATCTTCTCTTGCCATGAGACAGATCAACGCTGAGTCGCTTGTAGGCTCATCATCACTGCTTTCGTCTGATGATTCCAAATCCTCTTCAGGTGCGAGAAATGGTTCAGATTCCGTTAGCAAACCTTGTTGGCGAAGGTTGCTCCTGAATTGGTTTCTATCCTCATAATCTTGCCTTGTGGGCTTAGACACATTTGGATAAGGGCAATTTACCTGGTAGTGCCCTGGTTTCCTGCAATTATAACACAAATTAGTTTTCATTTTCTGTTCAGTGGATAATCGCTTTGATTCGACTGGTGCTGAGAGATTTAGAGTAGGAGTCGTAGGCGCTTGGTAAGGGACTGGCGCTACTGGTTGAGGTGCAGAGTACACTGGCGCTTGATACTAAGGCGCAGGAGCAGGAGGAGGGGTTTGAAATGAAGTTTGTCCAATAGGATTTTTCTTTTCATATCTTAGAAATTTCTTGAATTTCTTAACCAATAAGGCCATTTCCTTTTCTTCATTTGAGTCCGTTGATTTCACTTCGCTAACCGCTTTACCCTTACTTTTGGTAGTAGCTATTAAAGCTCCTGATTCAGTCGCTGAAGTCGATGTGTCACTGACTTCTCCCAATTCGAATTCAAATGCCTTTAACTCTGAAAACACATGTTATGGAGTAAGAGTTTCCAAGGTCTGTGATTCTCTCATAGCAACAGTCTTAATCAAGTATTTACTTGGAAGACTTCTGAAAATCTTATTGACCATTTCCTTGTTGGTCAACTCCTTATCTAGTGACACTAACTCGGTAATGAGCAAAGTAAATCTTGCGTCCAATTGTTCTAGGGTCTCATTGGGCTGCATTTTGAAATGCTCGAATCTTTGCATGGCTATGGAGAGCTTATTCCCCTTCATTTGTGCCGATCCTTCACACACTATAGCCAACTTATCCCATATTTCTTTGGAAGTCTTGCATTGCTTGATCTTGTTGAACAATGCATCAATGAGTAGAGTGCACTTCGTCCAACATTATCCAAATTAGCTCTTTTTCTATCATCTGGCATCCATTCTAACTTGTTTTTCTTGACATATCCATCTGGAGTGGCTTCATCAGCTCCGGGTGCTCGAGTTATTACTTTCATGATCTTAATGGGGCCATCTGAAATTACATCACACATTTCATTATCGCACGAACATAAATAAGCGAATGCTCTAAGTTTCCAAGAATCATAGTTTGATTCTACCAACTTAAGCATTTTGTTAAAAGCCATAATGAGATGTTTTAAAGAGAAATTTTAAAGCGATTAAGTTTCAAAATGATGGATCTGAACAAGCAGTTATGCTCGAAAATGCGTAGGTTTCTAATTCAACCGCTCTGATACCACTTGGTGGTCCCAAGTGGCATACGAAAGGGTCTAGAAGGGGGGGGGGGGGTTGAATAGACCCTGAAGTCTTTTTCGACTTCAAAAATTTCGTACCACTTTTAAAGATTTGAACGCTTAGAAAGCTGAGCGCTTGAGTCAGGCGCTTCAGTAACGATAACTTAGACTTAGTGATTTTAGCAATTTACCAAAGTAGGGTAATGCCTAGATCGCTTAATCAGGGTTAGCACAGCGGAAATGATTTTTAGCGTTCGATTTGTTAATTAATCGCTTTGCAATTAGCTTGTCTTTTTCAAAGAATATAAAATAATTTAAATCAAGACAATAAATAAAGTAAAGAACACAAGAAATTTGTAAGGTTCACTGGGTGATGTAATCCCAGCTACGTCCTTCTTCTCCTTTTTCACTTGGAGGAATTTACTAGGATAATTTTCGAAGAATCACACAGAATCTTCTACAAGATAGTAAAGGATGAAAAAGATCTCGGGCTCCTTGATCACACAGATTTCAGCACCAATAAAGATCGTCTTCTACAAGCTTCTCTCACTCAGAAATACTGCCTGTAAGGGGTTTTCAACTTCTTTCTCACTCAGATGAAAGGCTGAGGGTTTATCACAAGGTTTTGTTTGTTTTTGGGAAGATCAAACAACTTGGGATATCTCAATAGGAGTTTAGATTTCTTCTTTGGAAGAGGTTTGAGATATTTTTGACTATCTGGAATGTAGATAAAATAGTTTGAAGGATTTTTAGCTATGGAGTTTCTAAGCTTTTTCTTGTGCAGGTACGTAAGTTTCTCTTGTAATATTATGTACCCCCTTTTTTTTTTGGCTGAAGGTAAGGTATTTATAGGCAATTCTTGGGATCTGTCCATTGGACACATGTAGGAGAGTGCCTCTCACGCGACGCGTGATTTTACCTAAAATCTGACATTCCTGAAATATGCTGACACCGATTGGATGGGAGCAGCTATAAACTCTGAAGTTCTGACAGTCTAGTCAAAAGTTGGCTTGTCCACAAGTCACAGTGGCTTATCACATTTAATGCTCTTATCAGGCATTTAATGCATTTGAATTTATTTCCCGTTGGAAATAAATGTCCGTTGAATGATTGCATTTAAGTCCTTCATGACTTGACGATTTAATTCAGGTGAATCTGACATCGGATCGCTAGAATGATTTGAGCGCTTGATTCATAAATCCTGAGATAGTTCTTTAGCGTTTGACAGGCGCTAAGACCAAATCTTCATCTTCAGTTGACTTCAGACGCTGATCTTCAACTTCTTTTCTAATAGATTCACTTATAATTCTATTAGCGATTCGGTATCTAATACTTAGTCTAAAATCTATAAAGATAAAAATTACAAGTCTAAAGAAAATTACATACTTTTAAACGCTTATACAAAGATCTATCAAAGCAGAAACTTACATTGTATTTGGGGTCTAACATAAAATCCTATCTTGTCATCATCAAAACATCTAACATGAAATTTCCTAACACTAACATTTATAACATGCTTGTAGTATTAGATATGTTATTAGAGTAGTTAGACCCGTATCACCTGATAGGTGAGGTCGACCTGGAAGTATGATCCAATAGTTCAATCGATGTTATAAGATAACTTGACAAAACGCGAATCACCGTCTTGACAATAAATGAGTATGTGACCTGTACGATCATAAGTAATTGAAATTATAAGTCTTTGGCAAGCATATAAATTATCCCGTGATTGTCACTGAGGGTAGTTTGGTAATTTTACATTATTATGATTCTAAGTACAGTATCAAGTTGGTGACGAGTCTATACACATATGGTATTCGTAGTCAAGGTTCGTGATGACATGATCATCTCGTTTTCAATTGGTTTACGATTTGGTTCCACGGTGTTCGCTAGGTGACAACCTTATCCTTTGGAATCCTCCCATTTCGAATTGAATCGAGCCTAAATAGTCTCGCTATGTAAAGAAAATGAATATTTTCTTAAGCTATCGGTATTTTGGTAAAATCACATTTGATGTGAATTGACTGACAAAATAGATGGTATGATTTAATTAAAGATATTTAATTGGATTAAATAAATTAATTAAATCATATTAATTCAAAAGTTAAATTAATTGGAAATTAATTTATAGGTTGAATTAAATTAATTGGATTAATGTAATTAATTAATTACCAATTTGATTGGACTTGGATTTAATTAATTACACATGGGCTAAGTCAAAACAAAGCCCGAAGCCCATCTGAAAAGGCCAAATCGACCGCCCCTCTATGTGTAAACCTAGGGGAGTCTTTTACTTGGTATAAGTAATCAGTCAATGCCAGAACTCCACACACACAAGTCATTATTTTAGAATCTGACACTAAGCCAAAATAAACCTAGAGCATTTGGAAAGAAAAAAAATCCCTCCATCTCATACATCTAACCACATGAAATAGTTGCCAAGGAGGATATCGAGCTTTTCTTAGAGAATTATTCTTCCGCGTGACTATCTAGAGACAGGAGCCCGGGGCTGCTACTTATAATTTGAGATTCAATAGACAAAAAAGGTAATTCGATTACTCTTGTCAATTTTCGTCAATTCATCTATATGCTAAATATCATGAATATCCCCGAATTGGATTCTCGAGTGTGATTCAGATTAAAATTTTCATCCGCTAGACCGAATTACGACAGTGGTATCAGAGCCAAAATTCGGGAATTTCATGATATTTGTTGTATGTTTATGTGTTTTAATTATTTTAATATCATAAACATGATTTTACTTATTGTATGTAAATTCGGGTAATTTATGTTATGCATGCTTATCTATAAAATTGGTGTTTTTCATGAGTTGAATTGGATTTACTGGGTAAACCGAAAAATTGAATTGGATTCATGATTTTTATAAAATTGAATTTTTTGAAAAAATTGCGCCACTCGGAGCGGCTGCTCGCCACCGCCGGAAGCAGCTTCGCCCCTGCTGTAGCAGCAGCGCGGTGGCGCATAGCGCTGGGCTCAACTGTTGCGCAACGCTGGGCCGAGCCCAGCTCTAGATAAATAGCGAGTTATTTTTTTTTTCTGTTGGGCTTGGCCCAGCGCAATTAATTAATAATGCTGGGCCATGGCCCACTATTGTTTAATTAATTGGTTATTTAGAATTGAGCCAAATATAATTAATTATAGGGCATGACCCAAATGATTTAATTAGATTGACCAATTATCAATTATTTAATTATGTGAGTTCAATCCAAATTGAAAAAACTTAACCTAAATATTTATCAAGTAAACAACCCTAATTAAATTTTGTTTCAACTTTTAAATTGGATTTAGTGAATAAATTTTAATTAGATTTAAGTTTATTCAAGAACCCTAAATTGGATTGAGGAAATTTAAATTAGATTTAAATTTACTATAAATTGGATTTAGTTACTTTTTTAAAAAATTGGATTTAAACTTGAAATTTTTAATTGAACTTAGAATTGTTCAAAGTCTTAAATTGGATTTAAAACTCTTTTTCAAAGTTGATATATATTAAATTATATTTGTTAAATTAGATTTAAATATCAATTTCCTTATTACATGATATTGCTATGTGTTTAGACTAAATCACCCGTTAGACTTTAATTGATGATAGCCAATCTTTAATTAGATTAAAAGTATTCAAACTAAATTGGATTTATTTTGATGATATTAAATTGGATTTAATTAAAGAATAAATTGGATTTAACCAAGAGTTTGAATTGGATTCAATCATAGATTAAATTAGATTTAATCTTAGATTAAATTAGATTTAATCACAAATTAAATTAGATTTAAAGGATAAATTCACATATGTGTTTTAAATTGTTTATGTGCTCCTTACATTTGTGATGGTGACACCATGTATGGACTTAGGATTTTATTTATGTGGTCTTACCTGGGTTGTATTGGGCCGATTTTGAGCCCACCAGTTTGTATCTTCAACTCATAGAATTTTGTATAGGTTATTTCTATGTAATTGTTTTAGAGATAGGCCCAAATTGCGGTTCATGGTGGCATATGAAGTGTTGGAGAATCAAGAAGATTAGATCTTTGTATAGGGCCCAATCCTTGTAATAGATAGGACCCCTCCCCGATCACTCATTGGCTTGGGTTGATCTAGATAGTCCATACATGTGTGTGTTGTTAGAATTGCTAGGCTTATTCTTATGTATTTCCAATTATTGCGCCATAACAAAATTAATGTGCAAAGTGAGACCAACTAAATAACATTATCAAATGTCATAATTCTCCCAAATTAAAATACTGAGTAAGTAAAGGGGCATTGGATGTCCTAGCTCTCCATCAAACTTTAGAAGGTGGATTCATTTCTAGTGCATGGCATCTTCCCAAAAAAAGGGGGTCATGTATCAAGACATGGTACTCTATCTTCTCTAGTGCATTTGATGCCATCATGTCGAAACAAATTTTGCCCCATATATCGTTCAAAGTTGCAAGGCGAGATTAAATTGTTAGACTGATAGGAGTTGATGGAATGAATGACTCAGATGGATCACCACCTATATATCGAAAAAGGAGCTAAAGAGGATTGAATCATCGGTTGGACTGATTGATGATTGACATCACCTCAATGATCTAACGAGCCATGTATCGTTCAAGGTTGCAACTTGGTTACATCGTTGGGGAAATCAATCACTCACTATGAAACTAATTCAACAAGGTTTCCGACTATTGCAATGGGAGTGCAATATTTCGAGAAAAATAGTGGGAGTCAAGTAAATATTAAAATCCTTGCTTTTACTTGAAATTACAAAATAACACATCTAATCGAAAATCTTGGTTATTTTTCTGTAGTTTATTTCCATCACAATGACTAACCCTTTAAAACCAATGCTTGAGAAAAATATCCTCACTGGAGCAAACTATGTTGATTGGATCAAAGCGCTGAGGGCACAGCTCAAAAAGAAATCACTTGAGCATTTTTTGGAGCAAGATGGTCCATCTTTGTCTGGGGTCAACGAAGGAAAATCTGCTCTGAAAATCTACAAGAGATGGATCTCTGATGCCCAGAAGGTCACTGACTTCATATTGCATTCCATGAGCAACGAACTGAGACATTTACATTTTGATATGGAAAGTCCGATGTCAATGATGCCTCATTTGGAGGAGACGTTTGGGGAACATGGAAAGTCAACTCGATATTATTTATAGAAAGAACTTTTCCATACTAGAATGAGAGAAAGTGATGAAGTTGCCAGTTATGTTATGAATATGATATCCATGATAGGAAGACTTAAGTCTCTAGGAATCTACATGGATTTTCGTCTGAAAGTTGATCTCATTCTTCAATCTCTCCCTAAATCCTTCTCTGCCTATGTTCTAACTTTTAGATAGAAGACTTAGGAGGATCTTTAGTGGATATTAGAGATAGGCTTGTATACATGAAATGCCAACTGAGAAAGGAATGGGATGATGATGTTGCACCTCCAACAAGGCTACTTGGAGTAAGAATTGCTTCTGAAAACTATGAGCAAATAACCAAACGCTCATGATTTCATAAGACTTATATCCACTGAAGGGAAGTGGATGAATGGAAGCATGACTGCCCTAAGCCATCAGCTGAAAGCAAATCAGGTATAGAACTTTATGTTTTTGAAACAAATTGTTCTATGATGATATTTTCTACTTCTTGAATTCTATATACCGAATCTAGTGCTCATATTTGTGTTTTGAACCAGGATTAAAAGAAAGTAGAAAACTGGATGAGAATGAAGTGCTGATCAATGTTGGAAGCGGGCACAGCGTGGTTGCGACTCACATTAGAATTACTTCTGTAGCATTAATTTCTGGACATCAAATTAGATTAGATGATTACCTTGTTTTGCCCAATGGACTCAAGAATATTATTTCTATTCCTATACTAGTCAGGAAAGGATATTTGTTTACATTTAAACATAATTCTTGCAATATTTATTTTGGAAATAAATATGTTAGCTCTGCATCTTTAATTAATAATTTATACTATTTGAATGTCCAAAATCAATGTATGGTTAATACTATGACTAGAAAACGTAGTATGAATGGAATGAACCAAAAAATCATATGGCACCTTAGACTGGGACATGCTAGTGAATTCAAGATTCATGAGTTGAAAAAATGTGGGCTCATTGGTCCACTTGGGTCTGACCCATATCCGACTTGTGAATCGTGCCTTAAAGGCAAGATGACTAGGTCACCGTTCACTGGACATTTTGAAAGGGCAAATGAAGTTTTAGGATTAATCCACAATGACATTTGTGGCCCCGTCAAGGATGCGGCCCTTGGAGGTTTTCAGTACTTTATAACCTTTACAAATGACCACTCTAAGTATGGTCTAGTTTATCTGATGAAGTATAAATTCGAAGCACTTGAATGGTTCGATTTTACTGAAAAACAAACTGGGCACAGTATTAAGACACTGAGATCTGATCGAGGTGGCGAATACATGAGTGCCGAGTTTGACGAGTTCTTAAAAGAACAAGGCATAGCATTACAATTAACTCCTCTAGCAACCCCACAACTCAACGGAGTAGCAAAAGAAGAAATCATACTCTGTTGGACATGATACGCTCCATGCTTAGCCACATTGATTTGCCCATCTCGTTTGGGGACATGCTTTGCTTACAGCTGCGCATATTCTAAACAAATGTCTTTCGAAATATGTTCCCAGTACACCTTATGAGATATGGATCAGTGGAAGCCTAGTCTGAAATACATAAGAATATTGGGTTACCCAGCATATGTAAAGAAGACCAAGGTAGAGAAACTAGAGGATAGATCCTTGAAAGGACGT
Organism: Buddleja alternifolia; assembly: GCA_019426215.1. Classification (NCBI taxonomy): domain Eukaryota; kingdom Viridiplantae; phylum Streptophyta; class Magnoliopsida; order Lamiales; family Scrophulariaceae; genus Buddleja; species Buddleja alternifolia. Next base: position 24,155,820 of record CM033395.1, on the reverse strand, counting down.
TTTATTGGTTTTCCTGTAGATTCGATGGGATACCTCTTTTACCTACAAAACGATCATAGGATCATCGCGGCCTTGCAAGCCCACTTTCTTGAAGAAGAATTCATTTGAGAAGGTGCTGCAGGTAGAAAGATTGTTCTGGAAGAACAAGATAACGTCCCTTCAGAGACATCCGTTCAAGAATCTAAACCCAACTTGACACAACCGTTGCAGCGATGATCTAGCAGAGTATCTCAGCCGCCTGAGAGATAAGGCTATCTGCACAACAAAATGCAGCATTATTTGTATGCCGTTGCAAAAGGAAGCCATGGAGATGATCCCTCTGACTATGATAAAGCAGCAACGGATGTAGATTCCTCTAAGTGGCTTGAGGCTATGAAACCAGAGATTAATTCGATGCATTGGAACTGAGTTTGGACTCTTACTGATCTACCAAATGGAGTACGACCAAATGGATCTATAAGAAAAAGATCGGTCCGGCTGGTAAGGTGGACACCTATAAGGTCAGGCTAGTGGCAAAAGGTTATAGTCAAAAAGAGGGCATTGACTATGAGGAAACCTTTTTTCTAGTAACCATGATCAAATCTATTAGAATTTTTCTAGCCATAGCTGTAAACTTAGACTATGAAGTCTGGCAAATGGATTTAAAGACTGCATTCTTAAATGGACACTTGGATGAGGAAATTTATATGCAATAATCCAGGGGCTTTATATCCGAAGCCGACTCTCATAAAGTTTGCAAACTTAATCGGTCCATCTATGGACTGAAGCAAGCCTCTCAGAGTTGGAATATGAGGTTCGATGAAGATGCCGAGAAATATGGCTTCATCATGAATGAAGACGAATCGTGTGTCTATAAAAGGGTCAATAGGAGCAAGTTGACATTCCTGGTTCTATACGTAGATGAAATACTACTTATAGGGAATGACATAGGCTTATTGACTTCGGTCAAGACATGCCTCTCAAGCACATTCTCCATGAAAAACTTGAGAGAAGCAACCTACATTCTAGGAATTCACTTTTATAAAGATAGAGCGAATAAAATGATTGGTCTCTCCCAAGCGCTCTGCCTAGAGAAAGTCCTTAAGAGATATGGAATGCATAACTCTAAGGGGGGACTTTTGCCCATGAGACATGGCATTCATCTTTCCAAATCTATGATTCCCAAAACGGACAAGGATAGAATGGAAATGAGGAATATACCCTATGCATCCGCTGTGGGCAGTCTCATGTACACGTTGTTATGCACGTGGCCAGATCTGGCACATGTTGTAAGCATGGTTAGTAGATTTCAAACAAACCCGTGGGAGCCTCACTGGACAGCAGTGAAGTGCATCTTAAAGTACTTAAGAAGAACTAAAGTTATGCTACTAATATATGGCAATGGAGAATTAAAGGTGGATGGTTACAACGACTCCAATCTGATCCGGATGACCTTAAATCTACCTCTGGGTACATATTCACACTCAGTGGAGGAGCAGTGCCTTGGAAAAATTCCAAGCAAAGTACAACTGCAGACTCCACATTAGAGGCAGAATATGTGGCAGCGAAAAAATCTGTTTGGATGAGAAAGTTCATGGCCGAACTTGGAGTGATTCCTAGCGTGGAAATGTCATTGCCACTATGGAGTGACAACAACAGAGAAATTGCGCAAGCAAAAGAACCAAGGTCTCATAACAAATCTAAACACGTGATGAGAAAATATCATACGAGAAATCATTGGAAGAGGCCATATAGCCGTGCAAAAATTAGCCTCAGTAGAAAACGTGGCTGACCAACTCACTAAGCCATTATCACAGGCGGTTCTAGATAAACATCTTGACAAGATGGGAATCAAATACCATAGCGATTGGCGTTGAGTGCAAGTGGGAGATTGTTAGGTGTATGCCCTCAATGCCTATGAGGAATTAGATAAGTTATTTGTGTACAACGTTTGATGTTTCTAATTATAGAATAAAGGTTTTGATTTTGTTCATACAAATCTATTGGCATTTAACTGTATTGAACAAATTAGTCCAACAGATTTCAAGATAGACTTTCGACCTCTTATGGACAAGAGGAGGCACTGGAACAGTCTAGTACTTAATCTTTGAAACTGGGAGTTCGTGAGTTAACGAATATTAAATGGGCATTAATATTCAAATCATATGACACCTTCTTTGACAAAGAAGTGTCAATCGTACACTGATTAGGTAGTGGGAGCTAGTGTCATGAATATGATTAATGGAATTAACATATTTGAACTCGACTCGCATTAATCCGATCACATAGGTATTTACTCTTTGACAGTCAATGATCGGGATTAAGATTGCAATAGTATGTGTGAACTTTAGACCTGAGGAGTCATTTATAACATGCTTGTAGTATTGGATATGTTATTAGAGCAATTAGACCTGTATCACCAGATAGGTGGGGTCAACCTCGAAGTATGATCCTATAGTGCATTCGATGTTATAAGATAACTTGCCAAAACAGGATCCACCGTCTCAACCGTATACGAGTGTGTGACCTGTACAATCGTAAGTAATTGAAATTATAAGTCTTTGCCCAAAGAATGTAAACTATCTTGTGACTGTCACTGAGGGTAGTTTGGTATTTCACATTATTATGATTCTAAGTACAGTATCAAGTTCTATGAGTTTGACTAAAAATCGGGTCACGTCGGTGAAGAGTTTATACTCATATGGTATTCATAGTCAAGGTTCATAATGACATGATCATCTCATTTTCAATTGGGTTACGATTTGGTTCCACGGTGTTGTCTAGGTGACAACCTTATCCTTTGAAACCTCCCATTGCCAATTAAATCGAGCCTAGAGAGTCGCACTATGTGAAGAAAAGGAATATTTTCTTAAGCTAAGGGTATTTTGGTAAAATCACATTTGATGTGAATTGACTGACCAAATAGATGGCATGATTTAATTAAAGATATTTAATTAGATTAAATAAATTAATTAAATCATATTACTTCATAAGTTAAATTAATTGGTAATTAATTTATACGTTGAATTAAATTAATTGGATTAATATTAATGTATTAATGTAATTAATTAATTACCAATTTGATTGGACTTGGATTTAATTAATTACACATGGGTTAAGTCAAAACAAAGCCTGAACCCCATCTGAAAAGGCTAAATCGGCCGCCCCTCTATGTGTAAACCTAGGGGAGACTTTTACTTGGTATAAGTAATCAGTCAGTGCCAGAACTCTACACACACAAATCATTATTTTAGAATTTGACACCGAGCCAAAATAAACCTAGAGCATTAGGAAAGAAAACAAATCCCTCCATCTCATCCATCTAGCCACCTGCAATAGTTGTCGAGGAGGAAATCGAGCTTTTCTTAGAGAATTTTTTTTCCGCCTGATTATCTAGAGACAGGAGTGGGGACTGCTGCTGATAATTCAAGATTCAATAGATTCGATTACTCTTGTAAATTCTCGTCAATTGATCTATATGCTAAATATCATGAATATCCCCGGATTGGATTCTCGGGTGTGATTCGAATTGAAATTTTCATCCGCTAGACCAAATTACAACAATGGTATCAGAGCCAAAATTCAGGAATTTCATGATATTCGTTGTATGTTTATGTGTTTTAATTGTTTTAATATCATAAACATGATTTTACTTATTGTATGTAAATTCGGGTAATTTATGTTATGCATGCTTATCTATAATATGCAAAGTGAGACCAAATAAACGCAAAATTCTCCCATTGGAATAATACTAAATTTAGATTAAAACGAAATTGAATATCCCAGATCTCCATCGAACTTAGGAGAATTAAATTAATGTCTAAGTGCATAATTCTTCCCAGTGAGTGGGGGTTATACATCGTGATATTTATTTAAATTTTCTAAGTGAATTTGATGCCATCAATCGAAACAAATTCCACCCCATATATTGACAGAGGGTTGCAAGGTAGAATTCAATTGTTAGATTAATAGGAGTTAATGGGCCAAGGTCAGATAGATCACAACCTATATATCGTTAAAGGGTTGCGATCATGTGATCTGTGAGCCAAACTAAAGATTGAATCGCATGTTTGACAGTGCTGGCAAGGATTGTCGCTTTAACAAATTAAGTGAGGCATATATCGTTAAAGGGTTACAACTCACCGGATTTACTACGAAGTCTTTCCAATGAGATTTTCAAATATTGTAGTGTGAGTGCAATGATTCGAAAAATGTAGTGGAAACCAAGTGAAAATTCAAAGTCCTGTTTATTTTACTCAGTGTACAACATAATAACCTAATTGGATTTTTTTTTTATTCTCTATAGTTATTGTTTTTTCTCTAAATGGTTAACAACCCTCTTAAAGAAATGCTTGAGAAAAGTATTCTCAGTGGACCAAACTATCCTCATTGGATCAAAAAATTGAAATTGTTCTCAATGATGAATCTTCGGAACATGTGCTGAAAACAAATCGTCCATCCAGGTCGGGCTCTAATAAGGATGATGAAATTCGTCTTGCCTTCATGGATTGGATCTCTGATAATTATAATGTCAGGGGATATTGATAAGAGTCGTTTTTACGTGTTTTTAAGCCCTTATGTTTATGTGTTAGATTCATTTGTCGCTTGATTTATGCCACATATGCGTGTAATCTATGTGCTTATTGAGTAAAGGTGGAAAATCACTGCAATCGACGTAAAGTGCCCAAAAACACAGTATTTCAGTATATTTTGAAATTGAATTTGAGGAATTTTTTTCTAAAACGTTGTAGAGCTCCGTCTTGGCTTCACGTGGCAACTTGAATCATCCAAATCCGAGGTCCGTGGAGAAAGTTATGAAGAAAACACGATTGTTGCGCTTAAAAACAAGAAAACGGTTAAGACTTCGCACTGTGGCGCCTAGGCGCCACCTCATCCGCGCCTCGGCGCCAGTAAACTTTTTCCCCAAGCCACTTAGGCCACCTGGACCACGCCTAGGCGCCATTTGGGTCACGCCTGGGCGCCGATACAGCGGTTTTGAAGGTATAAAGGCCAAAAATGAAAGGAAAAAGAAGGGGTTCAAATTCTAAGTGAATTTTGGGGATTTCTTGGGATTGGGACCTCACTTTTCATCACTTAGAAGAGCAAAAGAGAAGGGAAAGAAGAGATTCAAGCCTCCAATTAAAGATTCGGTCATCAATTCAACATAGGGAATTTCTTAGCTTTAGATTCCTCTTTGTCTATGAACATGGATCTTATGCTTAGCTTTTTCCTTATGCATTTTATGAGCTAAATTGTTGAACTAGGACCTTGAGAAGGCCATGTTGTTAGTATTGTGATAATAAGATCGTTTTCCATTTCAATTCATATATTGATATGTGTTGTGATTTTGTGGTTGAATGCCTTACATATGCTCGATCACCATGTGTTTGATATCATGCCTAGGTGAATTATTCGAGAGAAAGTTGACTTAGGGTGCAAGAATTTCACAACATCACCGACCAAATAGGAATTGCCCTAGACATAGGTAAAGATTCCCGGGTGGACTCATTCGATTTTAATCGAGAAAGCTCTAGTTCTTTAATGCATGCTTAGTGGTTAGATTTCCGAGTAGACATACTTAGGAAACCACCAATTAAGTATAGGAGTCTATCACGAGACATCGGTTATTCTTTACCTTAGGAACTTTCACCATAGCAATGTATGTCTAATGAATTGGTAATGATCTTAGGATAGCAATACGCAACATGTGCCCAAACATGAGCCTTAGTCACCTCTCCACATAGGAAGTTTAATTTCTCTTTACTTTAGCTTTAGCTTATTTTACTTTCCTTTTTAATTAAATCTTTAATTTACTTCCTTTTGTTATCGAAAATCATAAACAAAAATTCAAGTCTCCGTGGTTCGACAACCCGGACTTATTGTCCATTTCTATTACTACACACGACTAGTGCACTTGCTACCAAAGCACGTTAGCTTCTAGCGTGTCCAAGGTCAAATAGATCACAACCTATATATCGTTAAAGGGTTGCGATCATGTGATCTGTGAGCCAAACTAAAGATTGAATCACATGTTTGACAGTGCTGGCAAGGATTGTCGCTTTAATAAATTAAGTGAGGCATATATCGTTAAAGGGTTACAACTCACCGGATTTACTACGAAGTCTTTACAATGAAATTTTTAAATATTGTAGTGTGAGTGCAATGATTCGAAAAATGTAGTGGAAACCAAGTGAAAATTCAAAGTCCTGTTTATTTTACTCAGTGTACAACATAATAACCTAATTGGATCTTTTTTTATTCTCTATAGTTATTGTTTTTTCTCTAAATGGTTAACAACCCTCTTAAAGAAATGCTTGAGAAAAGTATTCTCAGTGGACCAAACTATCCTCATTGGATCAAAAAATTGGAATTGTTCTCAATCATGAATCTTCGGAATATGTGCTGAAAACAAATCGTCCATCCAGGTCGGGCTCTGATAAGGATGATGAAATTCGTCTTGCCTTCATGGATTGGATCTCTGATAATTATAATGTCAGGGGATATATGTTAAGCTCAATGAGCAGAAAGCTGCAAAGCCATTATGAAAAGATAGATAGTGCCAGATTTATCATGCTACACTTAGAAGAGCTTTTTGGAGAGCACGATCAGTCCGTTCAGTATTTTATATCGAAGGAGCTCTTCACCATGAAGATGAAAGAATGAGAAGATGTGTCCAAACACGTCCTTAAGATAATTTCTTTGTTAAAGAAATTGAGGTCTCTAGATTATTACATCGATTTCCATCTTCAAGTAGATTTCATTCTTCAATCACTCCCCAAATCCTTCTCGGACTTTGTCATAAATTTTGATATGAATGACTTAGAAAGATCACTGGCAGTATTGTAGGACAAGCTAGTTAATCACAAAAGGCCATGGTGCCATACAGTGAGCCTGTAGCAGGTCCACTAGGAGTGTCCAAACTAGATAGTTGTAAAAGAAAGGAAAGATCTAGCAATATCCAAAGGCTCAAGGAAAATAGAAGTGAAAAGATGGATATCTGCCTTCTCTGCAAAGTGACTGGTCACCGGAAACGTGACTATCCTGCATTGAAAGCAATAGCTTCTACAGGTATGGAACTCAATGCTTTAGAAACTAATTGTTCTATGACTGTATTCTCCACTTCATAGATTCTAGACTCTGGAGCTAGTGCTCGTGTCTGTGTTTTGAAACAAGATCTGGAAAGAAGCAGGAGGCTTGAGGAGCATGAAGTGATGATCAATGTTGGTAGCAAACATAGTGTGGTAGCTACTTACATAGGATCCACTTCTTTATTTTTATCTATTGGATAGTTAATTACTTTAGATGATTTCCTTGTTTTGCCTAATGGGCTTAAAAATATTGGTTTTATTCCTGTTTTAGTTAGGCTTGGATAAGATTTCCATTATATAAACAATGTTTGCAATATTTTAGAAATAAAATTGTTGGATCTGCATCTTTATTAAATGGTTTATACTACTTAAATGTCCAAAATAGATATATTGTGAATGCAATCACCAAGAAATGAGCTATGTCTGGGACAAAACAAAGACTCATCTAGCATTTGAGACTAGGTCACGCTGGAGAGTACAAAATTCGCGAGCTTGAAAAAGATGGGTTAATAAGTACATTAAGGACGAACCCGTTTTCCACTTACAAATCTTGCGTCAAAGGTAAAATGACTAGGTCACCCTTCACAGGGCATTTTGAACGAGCGAGTGAAGATCTTAGTTTAATACATACTGATGTTTGTGGTTCTTTCGATGAAATGGCTCGTGGAGGTTTTCAATACTTCATAACGTTTACTGATGACCATTCTAGGTATGATCTCATATGCTTAATGAAGCCTAAGTCTGAATCCATTGAATGGTTCAAAGAATTCAGGTCCTTAGTTGAAAACCAAACTAGCAAACGTATCAAAACACTACTATCTGATCGAGGTGCAGAATACATGAGTGTTAAATTTGGTGAGTTCTTAGTTAAACAGAGAATTGTATTACAATTAATTCCTACTGCGACTCCACAACTTAATGGGATAGCCGAGAGCCTAAATATAACAGTATTGAATATGGTTCAATCGATGCTTAACTACATACAGCGGCCCACATCTTGAATAAGTGTCCATCTAGGTCTGTTACTAAAACTCTTTATGACTCTAAGTCTTAAACACATTAGGATATGGGGTTGTCCAGCCTATGTGAAAAAGACAAAAATGGAGAAACTGGAAGATAGATCTTTAAAAGGTCGATTCATTGGTTTCCCAGAAGATTTTATGGGACACCTCTTCTACCCACACGATGATCAAAGAGTCATTGTGGCACTACATGTGTTCAAGAAAGTGGTGCAGGAAGAAAGATTGTCCTGGAAGAAAAAAATGAAACCCCTTTAGAGACCGCTGTTCAAGAGACTCAAAATGAACCTATCCAAATGCAATCGGCATTGCATATATCAAGTAGAGTATCTCAACCTCCTGCGAGATATGGTTATCTGCTACAGGGCTACAGGGAAAGCATAATTTGTATGTCGTAGCATAAGGAAACTATGGAGATGATCCCTCTACGTTTGAACATGCAATGGGGGACATAGATTCTGCGAAATGGCTTGAGGCTATGAAGACAGAGATGGATTTGATGTATTCGAACTAAGTTTGGACTCTAGTAGACCGCCCTAGGGGTATTGCACTGATAGGTTGCAAGTGGATTTATAAGAGAAAGATTGGTCCAGGTGGGAAAGTGGATACCTATAAAGCTAAGCTTGTGGTGAAGAGATATAGTCATAAAGAGCGCATTGACTATGAGAAAACCCTCCCTTTCAGTAACCATTATCAAATCCATTAGGATTCTTCTTGTAATGGCCACACACCTAGATTATGAAATCTGGAAAATGGATGTGAAGATCGCGTTCTTGGATGGATTCCTCGAAGAGGACATCTATATAGAATAACCCAAAGGTTTCGTGTCCAATGAAGATTCTCATAAGGTGTGTAAATCGAATAGATTAATTTATGGACTTAAACAATCATCACAGAGCTGGAATCTTCATTTTAATGAAGAAGTTTGGAACTATGGCTTCATCAAGAACGAAGACGAACCATGCATTTACAAGAAAATCAATAGGAGTAAAATATCATTTCTAGTGTTATGCGTAGACGACATTCTACTGATAGGAAATGATATAGGCCTATTGACTTCGGTCAAAGTATGGCTCTCAAGCATGTTCTCCATGAAAGACTTAGGAAAAATGGCCTTTATCCTTGGAATTTGCATCTATAGGGATAAAACGAATAGGATAATGGGGCTCTCCCAAGACCTCTGTTTAGAAAAGGTTCTGAAGAGATTCAAAATGGAAGATTCTAAGAGAGGCCTCTTGCCCATGGGACATGGACTACATCTCTCAAAATCGATGAGCCCTCAAAGTGAGGATGATCGAAAGAGAATGAATGGAGTCCCCTATACATCTATTGTAGGAAGTCTCATGTATGCTATGTGATGTACGAGATCAGACATTGCCTATGTTGTGAGTGTGGTAAGTAGGTTTCAAGCTAACCCAGAAAAAAACATTGGATAGCTGTGAAATCTATCCTTAAGTACTTGAGAAGAACTAAGAATATGTGTTTAACATATGGAGATGGGGAACTAAAGGTGGAAGGCTACAGTCGGACGTTGATGACCGCAAATCCACCTTGGGGTTTGTATTCACTTTAAATGGTGGAGCAGCTTGGAAAATTTCTAAGCAAAGACAAGTGATGATTCAACCACCGAAGCTGAGTACGCGGTTGCCTCAGAGGCCACCAAGGAGGCTATTTGGATAAAGAAGTTTGTAGCTAAACTTCAAGTGGTTCCTAACATGGAGCTCATGTTGAAAGAAGATACCACAACATTAGAGAGATCATTGGAAGAGGCAACATTTCCGTGTAGAGAATAGATTCAGCAAATAACGTTGCTGACCCACTGACCAAGCTATTATCACAGGTGGTGCTAGAGTGACATCTGAAAAAGATGGGAATTTGATACCATAGAGTTTGGCATTGAGTGCAAGTGGGAGATTTTTAGGAATATGCCCTCCATGCCATAGAGGAATTACATTGTTTTGGGCATTTAATTTTATGTTGTACAAACTTTCTTTAAATTAATAAAGGACATTTGTTTTGTTCATAATAATCTTAATAGCATTAATATATTATTGAACAAATAAGTCTCAAGTAACCAAGAAGGAGATTCTACTCCTCATAGTTCGAGGAGATCGACACTAGAAGTATCGGTTCCTTGATTACTTATAAGGGTTCGCAAGTGGAAGAGTCAAAATTGGGCATTATGACCAGACTTGTATGATGCAAGCTTTGATAAAGAGTGTGAGTAGGTCACTATGGAATAGCGGGAACCTGTGCTGTAAATATTTTAATGGAATTGATATATTCAAACACGGCTCGCCGTAATTAAATCACATGGGCATTTACTCGATTACTGTCAATTATTCAATACAGGTCACGATATTGTGCGTGAGCCTTAGACCTAAAGATTCACAAAGATTGTACTTGTGACACTGAATGAGTTATTCGAGTAGTTCAGATGGACAAGTAGCAATTGTTCGATGATTGCCAACATGGGATTCATTGTCTCGAATAGTAAACGAGTTAACGTCCTGTACAATCGTAGGTGAATAAAATTATAAGTCTTTGGCCAAAGGAGAAAAACTAACTTGTGTATGGAACACAAGTGTAGTTTTAGTAATTTCATCTTACTATGATTTATTGAGCACAACATCGAATCCTATAAGTTTGATACAAACCATGACTCTCACTCGATCGGGATTTTACAGTGAAAAGCTTATATTCACAGGGTGTCTGTGACCTAGGGTTTCATACATGATCTATTATATTTAATCTCAATTGGATATCGGTGTGAGTCCATTAGACTAGCTATGTGACACTCACATCGTTGGTTTCCTCCCAGTGGAAATTAAGACGTATCTAGAAAGTCACGTTTTCAAGGAATTGAGCGAAGAAAATTCTTGCGTTGTCAAATACATAAATTAGTTAATTTGTCATTTGATAGACAAATTAATTTATTTGATTAATAAGATTAATGAAAAAAATTAATAATATATAATTAGATGTATTTATTATAATCATCCTATCCTAAATTAATTATTGAATTATTTAATTTAGATGATTATTAATTAAAATTATATTTTAATTAGATTAAAATATGTTGGACTTAATTATAATTGGACTAAGTTGAAAGTCAACTTAGCCCAACAGAATTACAAATAAGCGTGTTTTTGAGGAGTTTGGTGGGCTCATGGAGTTAATTAATTCTAAGCCTATCACTCATTATAAATACGTAATACCTAGTTCAAAAACCTGAGACTCTCATAAGTGATGTGACAGCAAAGAAAGAAGAGAAAAAATTCTCTCTCCCTTGTAGTCGTCGGCCTCTAGGAGTGCAAAGGTGGTGGATTTTTTTTTTATGTTAGATGTTTTGATGATGACAAGATGGGCTTTATGTTCGATCCCAAAAGATTATGTAAGTTTATCTTTAATAGAATATGTTTAAGCATTTCAAGAAAGTTATCGAGTTGTAATATTTTACAGTAGGCTTGTATTTTTATCTTTATAGATTTTAGAACAATGATTGAATACTAAGTCGCTGATAGAATTCTAGGTGAGTCTGTCGAAGATGAAGTTGAAGATCAACGTCTGAAGTCAAGTGAAGATGAAGATTGTCTTAAGCGTCTGCCAAGCACTTAGGACATTTCAGGAGTTATGAACCAGCGCTTAAAGCCATCAAGCGATCGAGGGATAAGATTTACCTGAAATAAATTCTGAAGTCATGAAGGACTTAAATGCAATCATCAATGGGAATTTATTTCCACTGGAAAATAATTTAAATGTATTAAATGCTTGATAAGAGCGTTAAATATGATAAGGACGAATTGCATACGGGCAAGCCACCAATGGCTAAGACTATCAGAGTTTAACGTGTGCCACATCAAATCGATGCAGCAGAATTTTAGGAATGTCAGAAAAAGGAATATTCACTCGCTGTGTGAGAGACACGCGCCTGCATGTGTCCAACGGACAAATCCCAAGAAATCTCTATAAATAGTACCCTTCAGCCAACCTAAACACATACTCACATACACAAAAAATAGGTCAAAACTCTACTGAAATAGTTACAAGAGAAGCTTAAAAACTCCATAGCCAAAAATCCTTCAAGCTTTTCATACATTCCAAAGACAGTCATAGATATTTCAAACCTCTTCAAGAAGAACCCTTCACTATTATTGAGATATTCCAAGTTGTTTGAACTTCCAAAAATCAGACAACCTTTTGTGACAAAACCTTCAATCTCTTTCATCTGTGTGAGAAAGTTGTTGATATTTGCAAGTAGTATTTCTTAGTGAGAGAAACTTGTTGAAGAAGATCTCAAGTAAAGCTGAAGTATGTGTGATCAAGGAGCTCAAGATCATCTTCATATCCATTAATTATTTGTAGAAGTCCTTTGTGTGAAGATTTTCATTATCATCTAGTGAATTTCCTCCGAGTGAAAAGGAAAAGAAGGACGTAGTTAGGATTGAACCACCCAGTGAATCTTTCATATCTTGTGTTATTTACATTAATGTTTTATTCCTTTATTCATCATATGCATTATATCTTAGAAAGGCTTTAAAAACAGTTAAGAAACTAATTGGCTAAACTAAACGCTAAGAATAAAGTCGCAAAAGACTTTAGGGTCTATTCAAACCCCCCCCCCCCCCTTCTAGACCCTTTCATATGCCATTTGAGACCACCAAAAACCTTGGCCTCAAAGTGGTGAGGGAGCCTTGACCACTTGAACTATCTTGATTTTTGTTAAAATTGCAGTTAACATTTTTATACTAAAATTTTATCTTAGGTCGGGTCTAGTGTTTACGTATAGAGCACTGATTTACATTATACAAATGTTTATCTATTTGTAGAAAGATAAGTAGATGTTACATGTACAAATGCGCGACAAGAAATTTTATCTCTCTAGGAGCTTATCTCAAACCTCTCACTAGGGTTTTTCTATCTCTTTCATGGAATTCGTACCACCATCCCTCTCCTTGGACATCAAGTGGAAATAAGCAGAAAAAAGGCCCGAACAGTAGAATCTCCCCATGATTCAACCGATGCTATGGAATCTGATATCCCACTGAATAGCAAGGACAATAGTGGTGCAAAAAAATTAAAAAAGAAAGCTTCCTATATAGACTCTTTGTTGGGTAAGAGGGAAAAAAAAGGCACCCATTCAGTTTGATCAGACTGTCATGAGTAATTTTAACAAGGTGAAGATTGTGGAGGCAACATCAGAAACTCAGTTCTAAAATATTGAACTCATGGAGGAATATTTTGAGGAAGTCCAACAGCAATGGAAGGAGAGTATTATATTAAATCTAGAAGGGTGGTCTTTACATTACAACATCTTTTCAGCAAAGGTTGACACCTTGTGGAAGTTGAAGGGTGGGTTCGAATTGATAAACCTTGCTATGGATATTAAATCATCAACCTTAACGATAAGGGGAAAATAGAGAAAATCTTGACCGAGGGTCCAGGGATGAACTTCAATCAATACCTAGGGGTGAGATGATGGACTTCAGAATTAAGAGCATCCAAAGGTTGACACCTTGTGGAAGTTGAAGGGTGGGTTCGAATTGATAAACCTTGCTATGGATATTAAATCATCAACCTTAACATTAAAGGGAAAATAGAGAAAATCTTGACCGAGGGTCCAGGGATGAACTTCAATCAATACCTAGGGGTGAGATGATGGACTTCAGAATTAAGAGCATCCACAAATAAAACCATGATGGAGATAACGTGGGTTAGGGTTTTGGAACTTCTGGTAGAATATTTATGTCCGAAACTCCTCTACCTCATGGCGCAGACTTCAGAAACTCCGATAAAGGTGGATTACAACACAGATGCAGTGGCTAGGGGCAATTTGCGAGACTTTTCATCCATGTTGACTAAAGCAAACTGCTTCAAAGTATGGTAGGTATAAATAAGAAAGCATATAAAGTGGTCTATGAAAATTTGCACACAGTATGATTCGGATGTGGACGAGTGGGTATGAATTCTGGAATGACCATAAAAAACAACTGCTCCATCGGGAAAAAAGAAAATGGAGAGTCCGAAAAATGAAAAAAATAAGTCCCGTGATGAGAAAAAGAAAAAAGAATGTATGGTGGAAGGGCTTTATGTATCGTGGATGCGGGTGAACAGGCCTAGGCATAAAGAGGAACCTAGAAAGGGACAAAATTCCCAGGCTAGGGACAAAAATGTTGTGCATAAAAATGTTTTTGAGCCCCATGCAAATCCCTTTGCATCACTAGAGACTGCAAAAGCTGAGGGATTGCCTAGTCCAATAAAAACTCCCTTTGCACAAAATGGGAAAAAAGGAGGTTTTGACCTCGGGACATTCAAACCCTAGGAAAAGAACTTTGGTTAAGGTTTCTGATAAGGAAAAGATAAATGCTGCACCAAGATTAATATCAAAGGGAAGGCCACACACACAAAAAAAAAGTTGAATGACAACGCATCAAAATGGGGGTAGATTACTTATGGTAATGCAACGGAAAAGTTTGAATTTGGCGAGTCAAGCAAAACTCACCAGCTGGAAATTAATTGTGATTCATTTACCAACTCCATCGTCTCATCCACAACCATCACTCCCCTTGCTCATTCACCTAATCCGTTCAACTCCAACAGCTGAAAATTGCTCTGATGGAAATGAGGGATGAAGTTTTCATAGGATTTTCTCAGACGGGATACTCAACCAAAATGGAGGAGATGGACCAACCAATATTCCTATCCATCTATATCTTGATGTTTCGATGTGCGAAAGTGACACAGATCTGTCCATTTTTCAGGCAGTTAGTGGTGATGGGCAATTTCACCCACGAGATAGGGGACCAGCTTTGTAGCTTCATGTTAACCCTAACCTTGAGCGAGCAAGAGACACTCCGACAGAGGGAGGTAACGCTAAGGCTAGTGAGCCAAATGAGAGAGATTTGGAGATGGGGGAGTATAGATAACCCGATGACCATCCAAAATCTTTCATCATCATCCATGAGGATTCTAACGTGGAATTGTCAAGGCACCGGACGTCGAGCCTTTTAGAGTAACTTTCGAGAAATTATCTTGAATCATCACCCATATGTAGTTTTTCTTATTGAAATTAAGGTCTCGAAGGACCGCGCAGCCATCATCTTCTCGACTTGGGTTTGCGGATGTTTGTCATGTGCCTTCGGTTGGTAGGGCGGGAGGAATTTAGTTATTGTGGAATCAGGATTCCATTCATGTTGAAGTAGTGTCAACTAACACACAAGCTATTCATGTGATAATAGGACCTAAACGGGATTTGAGTTGGGTTTGTTCTGGGATTTATGTAAGCCCTCAACCTCGAACCCATGAAGACCTTTGGAAAAGATTTGAGGGAGTGATCCACCATCAGCCCCTCCCCCCCATTGCTTGTTACAGGAGATTTTGATGAAGTGGCTTCAAGTAGTGAGAAATAGGGATGAGTTGGTATAAGTTCATCTCGTAGATATAAGTTCAATGACATGATAAATGAATGTAGCTTAATGGATCTTGGATATCAACTTCCAAAATTTACTTAGAGAAGGACTTGTGGGGGCAAACTACGGTGAGGGAGCTACTAGATCAATCTTCAGCAAATGAAGAGTAGCGTCTCCTCTACGGAAAGCCACGGTTCTACATTTGCCAAGGACCCACTCGGATCATCATCCAATCCTAACTTGTTGTGATGATTGCCTCGGGGATTACTTGGGAGAGACCATTTAGGTTTGAACTAATGTGGATGAGTCATTCAGGTTGTGAGGAGGTTATTAGGGATGTTTCGGCGGCCTCCAGATCAATGGAGGAGGCAGTGAGGAAACTTCCGTCCACAATGAGAATTTGGAATAAACGAGTTTTTGATAACATTTTTGCTAAAACGAAGTTGCTCCTTTTCCGAATTGTAGGGTTCCAACGCAATACTGTGGTTCGGAAAAATAGCTTTCTATATGCTTTGGAAAAAGAACTAGTCTCGAAGATTAACGAGGTTCTCCGACAAGAGGAAATGTTTTGGTATCAAAAATCGAGAGTCAAGTGGCTCCCACGTGGGGACAAAAATACTCGCTTCTTCTATGCTACGACTATTATCCGAAGAAGGCACAACTGGATTGATGCTTTAAAAATTGGAGGAAATTAGATGACGGATAAGGATACCCTCAAAAAACATGTAACCGAGTTTTTTTTAAGTGTTTTTCTCGCCTAGATGAGAGGATAGGGGTAGTTCTCTACTATGTAGCCCTTTGCAAAGGAAAATTGATTTGAAGGAGTAGGAGTCTTTATGTGTCGTGCCATCAAAGAAAGAAGTGTATGGAGTTCTTAATATGATGAATCCTCACAAGGCACCCAGGCTTGTGGGTAATGCATTTTGAACAAAAAGATTTAATGACGGAATTGCAGATACCTTTCTTTGCTTAATTTCTGAGGAGTCCCCGGATTCGGTGAAAAAGTTCGGCCCATGGCGCTTTGCAATATCATTTATAAGGTGATCACTAAGATTATCTCGCTCTAGTTGAAATCCTATATGCCTGAATTGATCTTGCCACTCCAATGTAGCTTCATTCCAGTTAGGGTCACACATGACAATATTATTGTTATACAAGAAATGATCCATAGTCTTTGAAAATCAAAAGGGAAGATTGGTGGTATGATAATCAAACTTGATCTCGAAAAAGCATATGATAAAATTAATTGGAGATTCCTTGAGAAAACCTTGGAATTCTTTGGATTCCCCTAAGCTTTGATTGAGCTTATAATGTGTTGTGTTAAATGCTTCAAGCCGAAGGTGTTATGGAATGGAGAACCTCTTTACGCTTTTAATCCTAGATGTGGGCTATGTCAAGGTGATCCCTTATAACCATATTTGTTTGTGCTTTGTGTGGAGCGTTTAGCTTACTTAATTGACCAAGAGGTTAAGGAGGGGCATTGGGAACCTTTGACCGTTTGTAGGGAGGATCGAGACTCTCACACTTGTTTTTTTGGGTGTTTTGAGTTTTATGGAAAAAGTGACCTAGAAAAGCACTCGCTTTATTGAGAAAATCATGATGGATTTTTGTTCAAGCTTGGGGCTCATGGTTAATAAAGGGAAGTCAAAAAATTTCTTTTTAAAAAACACGGATAGAGAGTTGAGGAGAGTTATAGCCAACCAACTTGATATGGGTTGCACTATGGACTTAGGAAAATATTTAGGGGTTCTCCTTATTCACAAGCGTGCACCTCCGGAGCTCTATCGGGAGCTTATTGATCTAGTGCAATGCCATTTATCATCGTGGAAGGCCAAAATGCTAAATTTGGCGGGGAGAGCAACTCTAATACAATCGGTTACGTTGGCAATGCCGGCTTATGTAATGTAATCCACATGGCTTCCATCATCTACTTGTGACCACCTAGATATATTGAATCGGGCGTTCTTATGGGCTACAGATGGAAACAATAAAAAGGTTCATTTGGTTCGATGGGAGGTGGTTACCAAACTAAAAACAATTGGAGATTTGGGGTTAAGGGAGGATCTGCCTCCTTGCTAAACTTGGATGGCGAATACTTATGTGAGAAGATAACATATGGAAGGACATTTTTCAAAAGAAGTATATGAAGAGAGACAGCTTGCTCAATTACTCCCTTGCAGTCCCTTCCTCGCCTCAATGGAAGGGCATTATTCATAGCACTAAAATGGTATAGGGCTTTATTTGGTGGCGAATCAAAAGTGGAGAAAATATCTCTTTTTAGTATGACCGATGGTTAGGGGAGGATTATATTTGTGAGTTAATAGAGGATGTGGTGTTTGAAGATGAAGTGAATATCCGAGTAGGGGATTTAATTGATAATAACCGAACATGGGACCTCAATAGTCAAACTCCTATTCCATAAGCGGTCAAGGAGCATATTAGAAATGTGATAGTTCCTTTTAACTCCTTGGGTAAGGGACAAAATCATATGGTGCGGCTCACCGAATGGTAAGTTTTCGTGTGCTTCCGCATATTTAGTACTAAGGGATAGTTATGGGACAGCTGATGAGGGCTGGGATTGGATATGGAAAGTGAATTGCCCTTTAAAAATTAAACTCTTTATTTGGTTGTTTTGTTATGGGGGCATCGTAACAAATGCATCACATTTTGATCGGGGTTTGCCATTGCGGAGGATTGTGCACGTTATAAGGATGGTAGGGAAGACCCTCTACATGTTTTAAGGGAGTGTAAAAGGGCCAAAATGATTTGGCATTACATTGTTACTCCATCTTTATTTATGGATTTCATGAATATGCCAGGGCATGATTAGGTTAATTTAATTTGAAGAAAGAGATTTTGAATACCTATCTACTAGAGGGTCCCTGGAAATTTGTGTTTTTGGCTACAATATGGACACTTTGGTGAGGAAGGAACACTGTCGTGTTCATTGGAAGAAAACTAAGCATGAATGAAATACTTTTTGATACAAAATGACTTACTCTCGATAGGGCCATGGCGTTTCTAAGCAAGGAAAAATAGGTAAGAAGAGAAATAGCAGGTTTGACATGGGAAGTTCCCCCTACAAAATGGTGTAAGTTGAATATTGATGAAAGCTACATGAGTTCCACAAGAGAGGCAGCTTCTGGGAGAATTCTTCAAGACGAGAAGGGAAGGTGCATAGTGGGTTTTTATCAGAAGCTGGGAGCATACACCATAACTGAAGGCAGAAATGTTGGGTTTGCGTGAAGGACAGTTGGCATGGGAGAAATGAGTTGAAATGATAGAAGTGGTCTGGAAACTCATTGACAAAGGGAACACCCACTTGGAAATATAATTGAAGATTGTAGGAAACTACTTAACAAACCATGGACGTGTGAGTTTGTCCATATTCTACATGAAAAAAAATAGGTGTGTCAATACCTTGGCAAAAATGGGTCAATCTAGAAACTTAGAAAGAGTAGTATGGGATGAAGTTCCCCTAAAGCTAGAATCTGTTATGCTCAATGATGTAACTATGTTGGAGTAGTTTATTGTAGTTCATTTTCTCTACCGAAAAAAATATCTATTTATAGAAAGGCCTTTATGTATTGTTCGTGTAATTCTTTATGGGATTTATAAGTTGTGAGCACATAACTAGTCCATGTGCATCAAGGCAAACCTTCCACTCCTTATGGGATAAGGATATGGGCACTAGAAGGTTTGGTACTTGAATATGGCCATTAAGATTAATATAGACTTGTATGACACATGCTCTAACAAGAACATGGCATGATAGTGTTAGGTGCCCGGCGAGTAACCAAGTGACTTGACCTTTAGATTGTAAACACTATGACAGTCTTTCTTTAATATTATATCAAATTTGTTTTGACAACCTTTTCTTTATCGCATATACTTTCATTAGTTTAGATAAGATCCCATCGATCACTTATAGCCAAGAAAACAGTCGTGAATGGGGGGAGCGACAATTGTGGAATGCTCTTAATGGATGTAATCCTAAAACCTCGTTCCAAGTCATAGAGACTATGAGATATGGGATATCATAGTCTCGTAAAGACTTGTTTGTGTATGACATTCTCATAGTAGAGTGCCTTGTTCCATGGACAATGACCAAGGCGTCAGTGCATGCACAAGGATCCATACTTGGATGAGTATGAGATTGAACGATACTACCAAAATTCCTTGGTAGTTCCATGTCGAACTTGGAATCCTATTGTTACATGGGTATGAGACTAGTCCTCTGACCTGAGGTGTCATGGCTAGGATGTATGCTGCCCACTGCACTCTAATATATTTCGTGATTCTAAGAGAATCACTAAACTGGATATATTGGGTGTAGTCTAGTAGTATGACGAAACATATGATATTAGATACGAGATTCCTCCACGGGTGGGCTACATGGTATTTCCTACACTGTTGTAAGCTGAATGATCGATAAAAGACTCTGACCAAAGAGAAGTCTTAAAAGAGGGAGTGGAGACCCTGCTTAGAAGACCAGATCATTAGCGTTCCAACACAATCATAGTTTCTGAGGTATTAGGATTTTGACGGATGTCAAATCCTTAGAATACAGACAAAAAAAAGATGAAAGATTCTACTCACATAAAGATTGCAACCTGGAGAAATTTTTTGTTCATCATTAATATCTAGTAAGTCATGACAACATTGCTAGATATTGATCTATGGCTAATAGGTGCCTTCAATTAGTATGATGAAACTAATTCAAGACTTAATTAATTATTTAGCTAAATAGTTAATTAAGACAATATCGAGATTAATTGTCTAGACTTTTGGGGATATGACCTAGCACCTATTGCTAGCTTATTAATGAGCCTAAGGGGTCACACACTTAACTTAGTGTAGTATCAATTTATGAAATTAATTCTTTGTGAATTAATGGAGAAATTAATTAATGGAAATTAACTAATCAGAAAAAGAAAAATATTAATTAAGTGGTCTTAAATTTAATATTTAAATATTGAATTTGAATAAAAATAATTAATTAGTAGTCTAATTAAACAAGGAAAAAGGGAAGAGAATAAATTAATTAAGTGGGCTTAATTAATATTTAGTCATGTAATTTAATTTGGTGGATTGAATTAAGACAAGACCAATGAATTAATTAGTGGGCTAATTAATTATACATGAGTTTGGACTGAGAAAGAAAGATTGCCAGGTTTGGGAAACTCTAGTAGACATTCCTAAGTAGGCGTCCTACTGAGTATAAATAGATCCTCAGTAGTAAACACCTACTATACTTTTTGGAGACTTGGTTTTGACTTCTCTCTTTCTGCATTAGAGCTTATACATGTATTCCATCATTTTCTCCATAAGCCAAAAGTTCAATATCTCTTAGCTAGCACTTATAGAGAAGATCGAGGGCAAAAGCTAAAGTGTGGATACTGTTAGAGATCCTTTACACAATTAGAATGTAGTAGCAAACAAGTTAAGAGAATTGATTGGATCAAAACAATTCTCTCTGTAAGACAACTCGAATTATTACTTAAGTAGTTAATTAAGGTCTTGAATCTATCACTAAAGTTGCTTCGATGTAACCAACGTGATTTGACGTATACCAACGTCGTAACGAAGTCCTAGATACTAGTGATTATATGAAAGACCTATCCAGATGATTATCAAGAGTAAAATAGTTTTCCCGATTCAAGTCCAAAGTTTTAGTACTGTCGAGACTCTATTAACCCAGATAAGTATGACAGTATGACAATGATAGTGACCTTCGTTATCTATGCTAGGATTACCATCCTTAATGATGTTGATATTTTGGCCAGAAGTTTCTCACTGGTTATCCATATTTAACATAGGAAATATTCCGATATACTGCCATTGATGGATCCCTTGTTGATGTCACTACTTCGTCATACAACCAGACTAAACCCAACACTATCACATCTAGTGATTAACGTGAAATCTAAGATCAGTCAAAGTACATTGGGATGCATATGTTGCAGCCATGACATCTCAGATCTTTAGGATTAATATCATACTACATAACCCTTAGGATTTCAAGTTTAACGTGAGACCAACACGAAATTTTGCTTGATGTTCAGTTGTACACCTCCAAGTATAGACCCTTTATACATACACTGATCTTCAATCAATGTCCATGGAACTATACGCTTCCACTAAGAGAATGTTGGGTGAGCAAGACTTGATGAGACTTTGATTTTATTTTTGCTCATATTTCTATGTCTTGGAACTAATTTTAGGATCCCAATCTCGGAGAATGCTCCATAATCGCTACCTCGTGTGTGCGACCGCTCTCATAGCTTATCAATAATCATCAAGGCTCTATCAACTACAACGTAGAATTATAAATAAAGACTGAACCATAATATTATTGATATATAAAATAATACTGTTACATAAGTGTTTACAAGTTTTGAAGAGCCACTAAATGGCTTACCGGACACCTAACACTACGACAAGCTTAATTCAAAAGACACATTAGTTGTGATTTGATATCTAACAATGTCGTTACGAAAGTTAAGAAACTTATGATTGTAGAAAAATCGATTTTGATTACGACTTTTGTGAGTAGAATCTTTCCATCAGTTCTACCGTCTAAGTCTAGGGTTTGGTTGTCAGTTGATACCCAAATACTTAAAAGTTGTGACTGCATTGGGACTAAAGTGACCGTGTCAACCACCAAACCCTCTTATTGACATTTTACTTTAGCCGAAGTCTTTTATCGGTCATCTAGGTCTCTCAACAACATATGAGATTACTGATAACATACTATGGACAAATCCTCTATTGGTATCACATGTATCGTCATATCACAGAACTACACCCAAGGTGAAAATATATTTTGTGATTCTCTTAGGATCATTTGTTGAATCCAATTACAATAGGTTGCAAACGTTGCAATCGTGACACCTCAAGTCTTGAGTACTAATCTCACACCTGCATGATTACAGGATTCCAAGTTCGATGTTGGACTAATATGTAATCAGAGCTGGGCGTTAGTCTCACACCTCCAAGATGTGGACCTCCATGCATGCATTGATCCTTGATCAAACCTATGGAACAAGATATTCTCTTTACTAGGGTGTTACACACTTTCTCGAAGTTTCTATAACTTGAAATATAATATTAACCACAACATTAGAGGACATTCCTATTGTGAATTCTGGTTCATGCACAGCCGAACTGAAAAACATATTTGGATTCACAAACGGATCACTTTTGGGTTTTGATAATTTTATATAAAAAAAAGGAATGAAATTAAATTTCATTGATTTACTAACCCTGTTGTAGAAAACAAAGAACTTGATCTACTCGACGATAGCAGCAATCCCGGATTCCTACCTCTAGATATCACGCCGGAAAAAAGCTTGAAGAAAAACTCCTCCTCTTCTGGCTCAAAGTGGCCGACGGCTAAGGAGAGAAGGAGAGAGAGTTTTCTTCTCTTCTTTTCTTTGCTTTCAAGTTATTATGAGAGTTTCTTAGGTTTTTTCAACTAGGTCATGTGTATTTAAATAGAATAATGGGCTTGGAATTAATTAATTCCTTGAGCCCATCTATCCCATTATAGACGCCTATATCATTCCTAGGTGGGCTAAGCTAACTTTCAACTTAATTCACTTTTTAATTAAGTCCAATATATTTTAATCCAATTAATGTATAATACAAATTAATAATCATCTAAATTAATTAATCTAATAAGTAATTTAGGATAGGATGAATACAATAAATTAATCCAATAATTTATTATTAATTTATTTCAATTAATCTAATTAATTAAATAAATTAATTTGTCTATCAAATGACAAATTACCTAATGTATATTATTTGACAACGAAAGATTTTCTTCGCAGAAATCCTTGAAAGTGCAACTCTCTAGATTCGTCTCAATTGGCAATGAGAGGAATCTAAGGATGTGAGTATCACCTAACCAGTCACGTGGACTTACATCAAAACTCAATTTAGATCAAAACAATTAGATTAATACGAACCTTTTGGTCACAGACACCATGTACGTATAAGTCCTTCACTGTAAGATCCCGATCGAGTAAGAGTCATGGTTTGTATCAAACTGACATGACTCGATGTTGTGCTTAATGAATCATAGTAAGATGAAATTATCAAACTATCCTTTGTGTTCCACACAAGTTAGTTTTTCTGCTTTGGACAAAGACTTATAATTTCATTTACCTATGATTGCATAGACCGTTCACTCGTTTACTACTTGAGACAGTGAATCCAGTTTTGGCAATCACCGAACAATTGCTACTTGCACATTTGAACCGCATTTCGAGGTTGATCCTACCTACGGGTGTATTAGATCTAACTACTCTAATAACTCGTTCAGTGTCACAAGTACAATCTCCGTGAATCTTTAGGTCTAAGGCTCACGCACAATATCGTGACCTGTAATTCAATCATTGATAGTCACCAAGTAAATGCCCATGTGATTGAATTACGGCGAACCGTGTTTGAATATATCGATTCCATTGAAATATTTATGGCACAAGCTCCCACTATTCCGTAGTGACCGACTGACACTCTTTGTCAAAGCTTACGTCAAACAAGTTTGGTCATAATGCCCAATTATGACTCTTCGACTTGAGAAACCTTTTAAGTAATCAAGGAACCTTTACTTCTAGTGTCGATCTCCTCAATCTATGAGGAGTAAAAGCTCCCTCTTGATCACACGGGACTTATATGTTCAATACTTTATTAATGCCATTAAGATTGATATAAACAAAATCAAATGCATTTTGTTAATTAAAGATAGTTTGTACAACATAAAACTAGAAAGCCCTAAACAATCTAATTACTCATTGGGCCATATTCACCACCAAATTGTGTGACAGTCCCCTTAGATATCAATGATCCATGAGACTCTATCTAAAGAAAGCGATAAAGAGATGATAAAGACACAACATCGTTTATTGATATTTTTGAAGTAAAACGGTTTACAATGTGTTTATTTACATTTTTAAGTCACCACTATGTAGCTCGATGGGCGCATAATACTAACAGATTTTACATGTTTTCCTACTTCCAACCTTTTTAAAAAAATATATAAACAAATACAACCAACATGACACAATTGATTTTCACACAAATTCACATAACACTGATTCTCTAAGAAAAGATTAACTAGAAATTTACTAAAAAATGGTTTCCCATGTGACATAATCTTTTATTGACCATTTGGAGGGTTAGTGGAAAAATCTTGGCTGTGTTTGGTTTTGTTTTCAAACCCATTTTGGCCAAAAATTTTGGCCAAATCTTGTTTGTTTTGTGTTTTTTTGACCAAAAATGATTGTTTTGTCAAAAAAATTGTCGGCTATTGTCTCCCTATTTGTCTCTACTTTAGGGTACCTACTAATTACATCAACTACAATATAATCATTTAAAACTTATATTATATTATATTTTTCAATAATTAACTAATTATAAACACAACTTTTCAGACAAAAACTTACATGATTTGACTGCTACAGTAACTTTTGTCTCTTTTGAAAATAAAATCAAACACTAAACCAAACACATTTTCATCAAAATACACAACTTCCAATAAATATTTTCACCAAAATTTTCACAAAAAAAACCCTAAAATAAAACCAAACAGCCCTTGAATTTGTCAAGGGGGAGTGCATTTTGCCCTAAATTTTGCACGTTCGAAGTTTCCAAATGAAATAAAAGAGAGTAAAAAATGGGGTCCACACGATGTTGGTGTGAATGAACGAATTGACAAATAAAGAGGAAAGCCAAGAAGAGATGAATGAATTGTGGATGCATGTGACCGTATAGCATCAAATAATAAACAGACAAAAGAAAGAACAAAGAAAAGTAGAGAAATTAACGGCAGGGGAGCGGCCTGGTCATCAGAATTGAATTAAGAGGGGTTTCAGACATTGGCATTCGATACCTACCCGACAGTGACAGGTAGCCCTTGTCTCGTGCGCACGTTACCCCACACCCACACCCACACCCCACACCCACAGTAAATCATAAAAACTCTCGTTCATATATATCCATCCCTCTTTACTTTTTTAGCTAGGGACGACGCCAGTCTCTGACCCTAACCTCCTTCTAAGAGCTAAGCTTGGACTTTTTTACTATACATACATGATACAACCCCCCACTACAAGATATATATATATATAGATACCACAGTACTGGTAAACCAGGTGAAGTAGAACATGTATACTTTATTACTTTATTTTCTCTCCTTTTAACTACTTTTGGTATCAAAGTACACCACTGCTCAGTTCAGTTCTCAGAAGTGAAGAAGGGCTTCGGGGTGAAGAGACCTTACCTTTAGTATGAACAAGGACCTGACCTCAACCCTAGCCCGCCCGTACCAACTGCTGAATCTCTCTCTCTCTTTCCCCTCCATATATATGCAGTAAATCTCTGTGTCCAGAAACTGAAAAGCAAAGCCTACATAAGTATTATGAGAAAGATTTTAGCGGGTTTTTGAGGTGCGTATGTATATCTTGATATTGAGTGAAAACATAAGATGAGGTCCTTTTTTTAGTGCAGTTTCGAGTCTCTCTGGTCTAAGTTCCCTTTTTCTTTACTTATCATTCCAACTGGGTTTTTGTTTTCTTGTCTGGAAAAAGCTTCAATTTAGTCAATAGATTGGTGTTTACCAAAAGAAGAAAATACTAGGAGTATATATATATATATATATATATATATATATATTATTTGGGTTAATTACCACTTGGCTTTTGAGGTGAAAGGATAGGGTAAGAGGGTGTGCGAGAAAACAGATAAGAATTTGAATTTTGAGGCAGCTAGCTTTGTCGTTTCTGGATCTCATTCTTGAACTATATCGAGGAACAAGAAAGAGTAAAGTCCTTATATTTATTTGGTGGTTGGTGAGAATTTCTCAGGAATAATATTGTTAAGTTTGTTCAACAACAAATTTGGATAAACAACAAGTCGGATCGATATTTCTATCTTTTCTCTCCTTGGGAAGATAGAGATAGAAATTAACTTGTATTGAAGAAGGAAGGGTAGCTATGGCAAATAGATGGTGGGCAGGAAATGTGGTTATGAACCCTAATAACCAAAACCTCATAAACAGTAATACCGCTCATGAAGATGAAAATAACGCCGCCATGAACGCATCTAATAGCAGCGGAAGTAACCCTAACCAAAACCTCGACGATCTAGACAACGACGAAGATCTAGACCCCGCCGGAGATCTCGACATCTCCGAGCCCTCTTCTAGATCCGGCCGCCGGCCCAGAGGCAGACCGCCCGGTTCTAAAAACCGACCCAAACCCCCCATTGTGATCACTAAAGAAAGCCCTAATGCTCTGCGCAGCCATGTCTTGGAAATCAGTAGTAACAGCGACATATTCGAAAGCATCGCCAGCTTTGCTCACCGCCGCCACTGCGGGGTTTCCGTTTTGAGTGGCAGTGGGATTGTCACTAATGTAACGCTGCGTCAACCGGCTGCGCCCGGTGGAGTGATAACGCTCCAAGGAAGATTCGAGATATTATCGTTGTCGGGGGCGTTTTTGCCCGCGCCATCTCCTCCTGGAGCGACGGGGTTAACGGTTTACTTGGCAGGAGGTCAGGGGCAGGTAGTGGGCGGCACGGTGGTTGGTGCACTGATGGCTTCGGGGCCGGTTATGGTGATCGCCGCTACTTTTACAAACGCGACATATGAGAGGCTGCCTCTGGAAGAGGATGGTGGTGAGGGAATGCAATTACAGGCAACATCAGGGGTAAATACTGGAATAATTGGTTTGGAAGCTGATCATACTCCTCCGCCGCCTTTATATAATTTACCACCTAATTTGCTTCCCAATGGACAAATGCCTCAGGATGTCTTTTGGGCTCCGCCACCACGCCCTCCTCCTCCATCTTATTGAGCCCGGAAAATGCTTAAGAGGTGTTTGGCTAAGCTCATTCTAAAGAGTTTTATAAGTTTTCAGTGCAATGCTTATAATAAGATGTTTTTATAGCTCTATTGTATAAGCTCTTAAAAATAAGCAAGGGTTTTG
Organism: Buddleja alternifolia; assembly: GCA_019426215.1. Classification (NCBI taxonomy): domain Eukaryota; kingdom Viridiplantae; phylum Streptophyta; class Magnoliopsida; order Lamiales; family Scrophulariaceae; genus Buddleja; species Buddleja alternifolia. Next base: position 24,128,332 of record CM033395.1, on the reverse strand, counting down.
CTTATTTTCTTATTTTGAGGACTTGATATAAGTTGTTCTACTAGCAAAATTTACCAAACACCTTATAAAGCTTATAAATTTTAAGTTTTAAGGAGTTGTAAGCTCAGCCAAACACCGTCTAATTTGGAGATGCTTTAGATCAGTGCTGTAATTATCTCTGTGGAAGTTCTTGTAAGCATAGGAATCGTGAAGAAATGTTAAGACTTTTGTACCTCTATTGTATTCCATGTAGAATATTGGTTTCTATTAGTAGGTTAGGTTTCCTGTTGTTGTGCATTATGACTTAATTTGCATATGTTTACCATGGAGCTATTAACGGACATATCCAAATTGGTAACCCAGTTTGATTTTGCTTTCCTTAACTAATTAGTAACATTTGTGGCATTGGCCTATAACTTTTCGATGCATAACTAAGTTTTGTTGCTGATATCTTCTAAACAGAATGATTTGATGCTCTAATTAAGTGGTAGAGTAACTACTGGAAGAATACTGCTGTTATTGTTTTGTATGCTGCTATCATCGTTTGAGCCAAAATGTTTGAAAAAATTGAATGCTTTAAAAGACTTATGATTTATGGTATCACCACCATTGTGGTTCATGTGGTTTGTCACAATTTGTCTTTGTGCCGCGTGATTGGAGTTGGAGGGAGTGGTTTTTTTTAAGGAAAAAACCACCCAACTCCTTTCTTTGTCTCCCTAATATATCTAAGGTTCAAAATAAGAAAAACAACATCTCTTGATATCTAAACTTCGCAGCACAAAATGGGGTGAAAATGGAAAGGCATAAAAAAGTGACTTTTGGTGTAATTTGGCAAAGGAGATTCACCATTTGAAGCACTTGGATTGAGGAATGCATCTCTCTCCCCATGTATGAGATTGTGGACGTTCGGGAGTATCAAAGCCGTGTAGAAGAGGCTGTGAAACAACCAAGTTTAGATCCACATTTGGTAAGTGATTATGCATTGATTCGCATGTAATATGTAATTAATTTTCGTCATTGGTATCAGAGTCAGGCTTGGTTGTATTCCAGACTTGCTTTTCACACGAAAATGTGAATTAATTATGCTTTGAAACGATGTTGTACAATGCTTCCCCTTTTTGCATGAAATATGGCTTCATTCATGGTGGATTTATGAAATGTCTGTGTTATGCCTTATTTTTCGTCATGTAGCATGTTTAGATCATGCATAAATGTTGTATGAAGTTAGATGAGTCCATGCTTCACATTCATGTGAGATATTGAAATTTATGGCAATTTTTTCAGCATCTTTAGACGCATTTTTGGACCGTCTTTTGTTAACATTATTGCGTAATTTTTATGTGGTTAAAATCCTTGTTCAAATGTCTTTCCAACCGTATATTGCATGTTCAAAATGGATTAGAAATGAGAGAGATATGGCCTCTCAAAGTTGCGATCGCGTAAACCCATTTCTGAAAAAATCTGGAAAATTACACAAAGAAGAAGATGAATAGTGATTTCCCCTCCCACTCGCGCGTACTCTGCGTGTACTCCAAACTTATACCTACAGTGCTTGGAAAATCAATTGAACACCACCGAAGGATTCGTTATAGTCAAAAATGGGGGGGGGGGGGGGAATTTCGTCAGCGAAAACCATCGTGAAGGCGGCACATCACGCGCCCACGCGTTGTGGCGGCGCCTTCCTGGAGCCGTTTTAGGCCCAAAAAACTTTTGCTTGCTCAGAAATTTACTTTCGAATTTTTGGAAATTTAAAATTGTTTTTTTGGAGATCAAAATTATTTTTCCTTGATTTTTGAAAATAATAATGATGGAAAATTATAGAAAATATTTTTATGGTCAAGATAAATTCTGTAAATTTTTATTTATTTTTCTGAAATTATTTCTCAAGCCTTGGCTACCAAAAATGAGGATTTTTTTGAATATTTTTTAATATGATGCTCATTTTAAAAAATATATTTGGAATTGTTTTTCCTAAATTAAAATTGTTGGAGCATAATTGATATATTTTTTTGAAGTAAAGTATTAAAATCTTCATATATTAGGTAACGTATTATGATTGATTTCGTGTCCAATTTAATACCAATTTTTCATTTTCGTAGATGGCGAGATCTCAATTTACTTCTAGCATCCTTCGGAGGTGAGTTAGAGCGAAAAGAACTCGTGTACGCTTGATAAAGTTTGAATTGCTGAGGTGTTATAGAATGCACCCCAAACATTCTTTGCATGAACACTTTAAGAGAATGAAAATGGAGTGCAAGGAGGTTCTTCATTTGGGTCATTATTTTGGTGGTTCGAACGAGTTGGAAAATTATGAAAAAAAAAATTCTAATTGGGTTTTGGAGAGGTGAATTCGATAGAATTTACATTGAATTTAAAGACAGAGATTTACGTGTCTTAAAGTCTTTATTAATTAAACTGTGGAAGAAGAGAGAACTAAAATTCAAAACGAGGAAATTTCTATCTTTGAGGATGAATAATGGTCCTCTCATCTTTTGGAATTCTCTACTAGAGATAAACTTTCAAATGTGATGGTTAATATGGTATTTGGTATGCATAAAAAGACTTTATGCTAGTGAATCATATATGTAATAATTTCTTTTCTGCTTTATGAAGTTGTTTCTTGTAGCATGTACATGTATTTATGATACAGATATATGTTGTTCTCTTTATGATGTCATTGAGCATTGGCGACGTATGTATACATGCTAGATGTGTTTTCTTGTGTAACATGAAATGTTACTTATCATGAAATTAAGTGGGAGTTCTAAGGTTAGTTTAAGTAATATTCATGTAGAACTTTTTGAGATTATGTACTAGGAAATTAAATTTGTGCTAATAAACATTTTGACACGGATGATGAAAATGATGATTGGGCACTACGTGACCTTTTCGAATCTATACATTATGGTGAATTTTCATAAATGTTGCGCTTAGTACGAAATCAATGTTGTATAGAGTATGTGTATGATATCTCTAGCATGATCATGACAACCAAAATCTCATGAGTATAGAGATTTTAGAATAGTATAAGATGCAGGGACGGGGCCGAGGCAGGAGGGTGCGCTCGCCACCTCTCAATTTTGAAAAATTATTTTTTTTACCTTAAATATTTTTTGATATTTGAATTTCGCCCCCCCTCCCCCCCCCAAAATAGAAAAATATCACGTTTTCTCTTTTTTTTTTTGAGTTTGCCCTTTCCAAACCCAAAATCATGGCTATAACGAAAGAGATATAAGAGTATAAAATATGTCAAAAGTTATAATTGAACCTAGTTCCTTATTATATTTTTCTCTATAAATATAGTGTACTGTACCGCGGGGGGCATCCTCCTTCAATCCTTCGTCAAAAATCTGCACCCCCCCCTCCCCTCCCCCCCAAGTAAAATTCCTGGCTCCGTCTCTGATTAGATGTTTATTAATTAGTAAAAATTGTGACACTACGTGTCATAATATTCTGGAATATGTAATATTGAATTAGATGTTTTAGAGGACAGTAACTAAGTCATGTAACACTTATTGAAAGTCTTTCTACTCAATAATAAAACATCAATGAGTTTGCCATAAGCGGAAAACAGTGTCCACCGCTTATGATGTCTATGTAAATTGTTTGATATATGATCTCATATGGGAATGAGAAATCGTATCATACTATTAATCTGTAGGAATACCAAATGAGTAATACATCCCTAAAAATTGAACTGAATTAAGATTGTTGACTTTAGTATTTGATGATTATAAGTATATTCGGAATAAAAGAACTATAAGTTGCATTTCGCGGGTAATGCCAAATACTATTAAAGTTAAAGTCAACAACTTAGATGATTGATGCATTGTAATATGGAAACTTTGCTCTAGGCGGGGCCTTTCTTCAAATTAACAAAATTTGACATGTTTTTGGTTTTATTGACAGGAAATATTGACTAATTTTTTTTTTATGAACAAAAAATATTGACTAATTATTATAACTTTAATGAGTCTTCTAGCAATTTGGACCTTGTATCGTAAAACTCTCTAGCAATTTTAATAATATGTTGTAAAATTAGGATTCATCTCGTATTCTAATATTTTTATCTCAGTTACCTTGAGGACTGTATGAACTGCAGTGATTTATTTAATAATGTATGTCACATATAGTTATATGAGTAAAGCCAAATTAAGTAGGCATTTATGCCTTACTATGCATTCTATTATTGCCAAAATTTTGTACTTTTCAATAAATTCTACAGCTTAGTGAATTATGTTACTTGTAATGCTGCAAACAGCTCGATCAAGATGTGCCAGTTTCTCTGGTTTGTTTCAACTTTGAGCCCAGTGCTAGCTTTCTCGTCCTTTCAACAATCTTACTTGGTACCATTTGGAGGTTCAGCCGCAGGCTTGGTGAACTCCGAAAAAAAAAATTGATTAATTTTTTGCTCGACAAAAGATGCTATTTGTTGGGTGAAACCATTGTTGCAAGAACTTATTTAGGCAACTCAAGACTTGTTAGCTTAGTGGTATCAGCTTTTATTTTTTCATAAGGGAGTTTCTAGTTCAACACTTGTAATTGGAACATATCTATTCATTTTGGAACTATTTATAGAACATTGGTTATGAATTAATTGCTAGCGATATAACTTTTAAGGTTTAATGCAAAAAAAACCCATGTGTTATAATTTTTTCACTAATAACCCCCTGAGATCACGAAATAGCCTAATCACCCCCTCTGTTTTTAAAGAAGTCTGCAAAAAGTCAAATTTTGTAAAAAACATAGAAAGAAATGTGTTTTTGGGTGAAATAACACTATTTTATGTTTTATATTTGAAAAGTATATAAATGACAAACGCTTGAGATCCTTCCCAAATATATAAGATCTATTTAGATAAGGTCTTTCCATATAATTTGTCAATTAACTAACTAAATAGATCTTACCATATCCATAATATCTATCCTAATATATTTATAAGATCTTTACATATCAATTAGTCGCCTAAGTAATTAGAATAGATCCTACCAAATATATTATAAGATATATATATATATATATATATATACAGACTTGGTGAACAAGAAAAAATCCTCCACCAACTCCATACACATACACGCCTATGCATGTATATATATATACATATTTTTTTAATTTTCCTCTTTCATACGTTAATTAATTAGACCACTAATTAATTAATTAGTCTTTCCCAATTTAATATTCCTATATCAAATTATAAGACTATTATTTAATTAAGACCACTTAATTAAATATATATTCCTTTTACTTGATTAATTAATTCCAATTAATTAATCTGTCCATTAATTCATAAAGAATTAACTAGCCCATAGGTACTACACTAAGTTAGTGTGTGACCCCTTAGGCTCATCAACAAGCTAGCAATAAGTCCTCCCATAGGCTAGTTTAATTATTCATAATAGTTAACTAGGCCTTGGATTAACTTCACCAATTAACCCAAGGCACCTAACGGTCGTGGTTCGATGTCTAGCAACGCCGCCATGACTTCCTAGATGTTAACGATGAAAAGCCACTACTACAAAAATACCCAATTACAGCGCACCTATTACAGCGGTTCCCAACGAACCGCTGTAATAGGGTATCTTGGTCTTAACCTATTACAGCGGTTCCGAGAAAACCGCTGTAATAGGTCTTAACCTATTACAGCGGTTCCGAGGGAACCGCTGTAATAGGTGGTCGAGGGACCTATTACAGCGGTTCGTTAGGAACCGCTGTAATAGGTGTATCTTGGTCTTAACCTATTACAGCGGTTCCCTCGGAACCGCTGTAATAGGTTAAGACCAAGATACCCTATTACAGCGGTTCGTTGGGAACCGCTGTAATAGGTCGAAACCAAAAAATTTAAATCCCTTAAATTTAGATCTTCCCGCTTCTCTCTATCTCTCTTAGTCTTTTTCTCTCTACTCTCTCTCTCTACACTCTCTTTCTCTCTCTCTCTTGAAGCACCACCGCCGCCGCCACCACCATATAGCACCACCGCCGCCTCCACCACCACCGTATGTGTGGGTGTATTTATATTTGTGTATGTGTGGGTTTATGTATATTTGTCTATATGTGGGTGTATGTATATGTGGGTTTATGTATGTATATATGGGTGTATGTATATTTGTGTATATGTGGGTTTATGTATGTATATGTGGGTGTACGTATATTTGTGTATATGTGGGTTTATGTATGTATATGTGGGTGTATGTATATTTGTGGGTTTATGTATGTATATGTGGGTGTACGTATATTTGTGTATATGTGGGTTTATGTATGTATATGTGAGTGTATGTATATTTGTGTATATGTGGGGTTTCGTACACGAATATGTGGGTGTGTATGTATATTTGTGTATATGTGGGTGTATGTATATTTGTGTATATGTGGGTGTATGTATATTTGTGTATATGTGGGTGTATGTATATGTGGGTTTATGTATGTATATATATTTGTGTATATGTGGGTTTATGTAAGTATATGTGGGTATATGTATATTTGTGTATGTGTGAGTTTATGTATATATTTTTGTGTATTTGCGAATTTCGTGTCATTTCGACACGGTAAAATTATAAACGAAAAAGTGAAATTAATAAAAAAATAAATAAAAAATACCCTATTACAGCGGTTTTTTTAGAACCGCTGTAATAGGGTGCCTATTACAGCGGTTCAAAACCGCTGTAATAGGTCGAAACCCTATTACAGCACTGCCTATTACAGCGGTTCGAACCGCTGTAATAGGTCCAAAAAAACCGCTGTAATAGGCATTTTTTGTAGTAGTGAGCAAACCTATCCAGATTTTGATCTTTGTGTGAGTCGAATTCCTCCATCTTTTTCCCGTACGTGTCTAAGACTTAGGGTTTGGCAATGGTCGAAACCGTAGTAACCTCGGAAACTATGACTATGTTGGCTCCACTAATGATTCGGTCTTCCAAGCAGGGATCACTAATCCCTCTTATAAGACTATACTCTGGCCAGAGACTTTTATCGATCATTTAGTTTCACTCAACAGCATAGGAAATTCCGGGTACTCGTGACCTTGGATGAATCCCTCGACGACTGTCACTTGTTCCGCTGTATTACCAGACTATACAGAACATACACGCCGTATGACTCTCCTGGAGTACACATGCATATCAAAGTATAGTGAGTAGTACCCTTTCCAATGACATCTCAGGTCTAAGGATTATCTCAAACTACGAAACCCAAGGATTCCAAGTTCGACAGCACCAACGAGGAATCCTTTCACGGCCATTCAATCCCACACTTCTCCAAAGCATGGATCTTCGTGTATGTATCGACTCGCCGGTCATTGACAATGGAAGACGTCAACTGACACAGTAGAACTCTATGTATTTTACAGCAAGAGGACTGATCGTGTGTAGTAATAAAATTGACAATTAAGTCCGGGATGTCGAACCCATAGAGATTTATATTTTAGTTTTACAAGAATTAATGCAAGTATAAAATTGGCATTTTATAAATAAACTGTTTGGAAATTTCATGTTAGATGTTTTGATGATGACAAGAATAGGATTTTATGTTAGACCCCAAAAGAATGTAAGTTTATGCTTTCATAGAATACTTGTATAAGTGTTTGAAAGTATTATTAATATGTTAGACATGTAATTTTTATCTTTATATATTTTAGACTAAGTATTAGATACCAAGTCGCCGATAGAATTCTAGGTGAATCTGTCAGAGATGAAGCTGAAGATCAGTGTCTGAAGTAAAGTGAAGATGAAGATTTGTAATAAGCGTCTGTCAAAGGCTAAAGGAATTTTTCAGGAATATTGAATCAAGCCCTCAAAATGTTCAAGTGATCAAGGATCATATTCACGTGAAATAAATTCTCAAGTCATGAAAGACTTAAATGCAATCATCTACGGACATTTATTTTCAACGAAAAATAAATTCAAAACGCATTAAATGCCTGATAATTGCATTAAATGTGATAAGGCATTATGACTTGTGGACAAGCCACCTCTTGACTAGACTGTCAGAATTCAGAGTTCAAAGTCTGCTTATGTCCAATCGGTAACAGCAGAAATTCAGGAATGTCAAAATCCTTCATGCTTTTCATATACATTCCAAAGACAGTCACCGATATCTCAAATATTTTCATAGAAGAACCTTAAAATCTTATTGAGATATTCCAAGTTGTTTGAAGTTTCTAAAATCAAACAAACTTGTGACGAAAACCCTCAACCTCTTTCATCTGTGTGCGAAAGTTGTTGATCTACAAGCAGTATTTCTGTGTGAGAGAAGCGTGTTGAAGAAGATCTTCATTAGAGCTGAAGTTTGTGTCATCAAGGAGCTCAAGATCCTCTTCCCTATCCTCTATTTTGTAGAAGCCTCTGTGTGATCCTTCGGTTATCATCTTAGTGGATTTCCTCTGAGTGTAAAGGAAAATAAGGACTTAGCTGGGATTACATCACTCAGTAAACCTTACATATCTTGTGTTATTTACTGTTTTATTACTTTATTTTACTATTCATATCATATCTTTGAAAAAGCTTTGAAAATGGTTAAGCGACTATTTGGCTAAAAGAACGCTAAGCTTAAAAATCATTTCCGCTATGTTAACCCTGATTAAGCGATTGAAGCATTGCCCTACTTTGGTAACTGTCAAAATCACTAAGTTTAAGTTATCTTATCTTTGGCGCCTGACCTAGCACTTTGCGTACCAAGCGTTCAAATTTTTAAAAGTGATACAAAATTTTTGAAGTCGAAAATGACTTCAGGGTCTATTCACCCCCCCCCCTTCTAGACCCTTTCGTATGCCACTCGAGTCCACCAAGTGTTGAAGTACAAACCAAAGCGTTTTCGAGCATAACTGCTTGTTTAGATCCATTTTTCAAAACTTATTGGCTTTATTTTGAAAAATCTCATAATATGGCTTTTACTAAGATGCCTAAGTTGGTTGAGTCAAATTATGATTCGTGGAAACTTAGAGCATTTACTTATTTATGTTCATGTGATAATGAGATGTGTGATGTATTTTCAGATGGCCCCATTTAGATTATGAAAGTTATAACTCGAGCCCCTGGAGCGGATGAAACAACTTCAGATGGTTATATCGAGAAGCTGAAAATAGAATGGACGCAAGATGATCGAAGAAGAGCGAATCTGTATAATGTTGGATGAAGCACTCTCTACTCAGCATTGATAGACAATAAGGGATTGTTCAACAAAATTAAGCTATGTAAGACTTCAAAGGAAATTTGGGATAAGTTGGCCTCTGTGTGTGAGGGATCTGCACATATGAGGTTGAACAAGCTCTCCATGGCCATGCAGAGATTTGAGCATTTCAAGATGCAGCCCAACGATACGTTAGATTAATTAGATGCGAAATTTACTTCGCTTATTACAGAGTTAGCGTTGTTAGATAAGGAGTTGACCAATAAGGAAATGGTCATTAAGATTTTTAGAAGTCTTCAAGCAAGTATTTGATAAAGACTGTAGCAATGAGAGAATCTCAAATGTTGGATATTATAACTCCAGAATATGTATTTTTGGGATAATGGCTTTTGAATTTGGATTGGGAGAAGTCGGCGAGACATCGACTTTAGAGACTGAATCAGGAGCTTTAATTGCAACTACCAAAAGTAAGGGAAAAGTAGTCAATAAGGTGAAAGCGATAGAATCAAATGAGGAAAAGGAAATGGCTTTACTAGTCAAGAAATTCAAGAAATTTCTAGGCTATGAAAAGAGAAATCGTAATGAAGAGACCTCATTTCAAACCCCTCCCCCTGCACCAACGCCTCAGTATCAAGCGCCAGTGCATTTTGCCCCTCAGAGCGCCAGTTCAATAACAAGTGCCAGTAGTTTCCAAAAGGTTAATAACTGAACAAAAAATGAAAACTAATCTCCGTTACAATTGCAGCAAACCGGGGCACTACTAGGTAAATTGCCCTTATCCAAATGTATCTAAGCCCACAAGGTAAGATCATGTGGATAGAAACTAATTCAGGAGCATCCTTCGTCAACAAGGTTTGCTAGCGGAATCTGAACCATTCTCCGCACTTGAAGAGGATTTGAAATCTTCAGATGAAAGCAGTGATGCTAAGCCATATAGTGACTCAATGCTTATTTGTGTCATGGCGAGTGATGAAGAAGCGTCTGATGACTCACTATCTAAGGTATCCACTGAACTATCCCATCCTTTTTCTTATGAAGAATTACTTGACAAAGTTAATGAATATTACAAAGATTGTCAAGATGCCTCCAAACTATATCAAAAACACAGTGATGAGATCTCAGCGATTAAAAGTGAAAATGTGACATTCAAAGCTGAGTTGCTAGTTCATCAATAGTGCATTGAGAAAAACAAATCGCTTGAGGCAGAGATTGCTCAGTTGAAAAGTGATCTTGATACGGTAGTTAGGAGAGAAGCTGAGCTGATCACTAAACTTGCCAAATCAGAACATCTCGTCTCATCATTATCAAAAGCTTCAACAAAATTAGATAATGTGACTGAGGTAACCGGACTTTTTGGTGAAAGGACCGGTTTAGGTAGTGATAAATTTGGTCATAAATCAAAAGTGTCTAAGGTAACGGCAACCAACAGAGGAAAAGGTATAGCCTTTGTTGAGAAGAGTTCAAACAGTCAAACGCTGAATGAACTAAGAGACAATGGTAGGAGGCCAAATGAGAAGGTGAAAGCCAACTCAAGCAATAAGGAGAAGACAAAAGTGAATGATTTACAAAAGAAGGTTTATCCAAACGCTTAAAAGGCTAAGGAGAAATCTTTTACAAGTGAATCAAACGCTATACGTCAATCGCCAAAAGCGACTTCTAAGCCAGTGCCGAGGAAATACCAGCGTCAATATCCTCATAGATCTAAATCATATTATCGATACTATGATGATCATCATTATGATTATGACTATGATTATTATTATGATCAAGGATATCATTATACACCTAAGAAGCACACATAACACAAACCGAAACCCGAAAAGGCCAGTCCTCCCTTAATGAAGACAAGAAAAATATGGGTTCCAAAAGTTTTAATTCAGACTAACGCTACTAATGTTGAAGGACCCAAGTCACAATGGGTACCTAAAAGGAATTAGATATGTCCTTTAAATGCAGGTACCTAGAGCCAGCACCGATACATCAATTTGCTACATTGATAGTGGGTCATCAAGGCACATGACAGGCTTAAAGGGTCTCTTGATCAACTATCGTGCAACCAATGGTTCTCAAGTTATATTTAGTGATAACTTCAAAGGTAAAACCAAAGGTATAGGTATCGTGCATAGAGGGAATGTCATGATAAGTGGTGTATATTACGTTGAGAGTCTTAAGCATAATTTATTGGGCATTAGTCCATTTTGTGATAAAGGCTTTGAAGTTAAATTTTCTTGTGACTTTCGCTATATTAAGAATGCTAAGACTGGATGTACTAAATTGAAAGGAAAAAGAATACATAATGTTTATTTGGTAGATTGGGGTTCAACAATCGATAACAACCCTACATGCTTTGTTGCTAAGAGTCAAAATTAATTGGGTTGGTTATGGTATAAAAAAAATGAATCACCTCAACTTTAAGGCAATCTTTCAGTTAATATCGCTAAATCTTGTAGAGCGATTACCTAAGGGTTCCTTTTAGAAAAATTGCTTATGTGATGCATGTCAAATGGTTAAACAAGTCAAGTCATCTTTTAAGAAGAAACCACATCTATCTACTTCTAGAATTCTTGAACTATTGCATTTTGATTTGTTTGGATCTATTAAAATCATGAGTGTTAGTGGTAAAAAGTATTCGTTAGTGATAGTTGAGGATTTCTCACGCTATACATTGATAGAATCTTTAGCGTCCAAAGATGAAACTAGTGTCGATCTCACAACGCTAATTCGTCAATTACAAACTTCAAAAGATCTAAAGGTGACAAAAATTAGAAGTAATAGAGAAATTTAATTTACTAACCATATTGTTGAGAAGTTTTGTAAAGATTTTAGAATACTACATGAGTATTCTGCGCCAAGAACACCTCAACAGAATGGAGTTGCCGAGCGACGGAACAAAACTCTTAAAGAAGCTGCTAGGACGATGCTTGCAGAGTCTAAGATGCCTCAATGGTTTTGGGCCGAAGCTATCAATACCGCTTGCTACACTCAGAACCGATGTATGATCAACAAGCAACGTAAGAAAACTCCATATGAGTTGTGGAAGGGACGTAAACCTAACGTTTCATATTTTCATGTATTTGGTTCAAAATGTTTCATTCATAACAATGGATCTCATAACCTAAAGACATTTTATCCTAAAGCGGATGAGAGAATCTTTCTAAGCTATGCCAAAAATGAAAAAGTTTCCGTATCCTAAATAAGATCAAGTCAAAGGTTGAGGAATTCATTCATGTTGTGTTTGATGATGCTAACCAAGAACCGAGTAAGGTTAATATTGTTGATGTAGGAGTTGAAGATCTTTCCCAACAAGCATCACAAATCAATCTTAGTGATGATAGTGATGGTGATGATGAGGATGATGAGATCTTTGTGCCCAATCCTAAGGTTAGTCGTGAGATTATTAATGTTGATATTGCAAGAAACGCTGATGATCATGAAGAGAATGATCATCAAGAGTAAATTGGAACTGTGAATGATGAAGCGACTGCGCAAGAGATAAATGAGGGTCAAGCGATTGATGATCAAGAGTCTCTTAACCCATTCCAACCAGACCGAAAATGGCTTAGAGACCATACACCAGAACTAGTAATTGAGATATTGGAGCACCTATAAAGACTAGGGCAGCCACACTTAATGAGGCCATGTTCGCAAGTTTCCTATATCAAATGGAACCAAAGAAAGTGGATGAAGCGCTTAGTGATTCAAGTTAGGTAGAAGCGATGCAAGAGAAGCTTAACCAATTTGAGCGTAGTAAGGTTTGGACGCTAGTTTCCAGACCAACTCACCAAGGAGTTATCGAGACTAGATGGGTTTTCAGGAACAAAATGGACGAAGATGGTATTCTTATAAGAAACAAAGGCAGATTAGTCGCCCAAGCTTATTGTCAAGAAGAGGGTATTGACTTTGATGAAACTTATGCCCCAGTAGCCTGTCTTGAAGTGATTCAGATGTTCCTAGCGTTTGCGCATTCAACAAATTCATAGTGTATCAAATGGACGTGAAGAGTGCTTTCCTGAATGGTAAACTCCAAGAAGAGGTATATGTGGAGCAACCCATAGGATTCATCAACAACCATGGCAAAAGTATGGTCTACAAATTGGATAAGGCACTCTATGGCCTTAAACAAGCACCAAGAGCATGTTATGACACTCTCTCTATCTTCTTTATAGGTAAAGGTTTTTCAAAAGACAGCGTTGACACAATGACACGACAAAATCCTAGCAAGAGAACTAGGTCGCGTAAGTAGTAAAGTGGATTTCTAAGTCCAGGATTATCGTATCCGCAGGGACAACTATAATCTAAGTACCAAGACTACTATATTACTCAATTCTAAGTTAAATCGGTCGATAGAAAGGTTGATTAACTAATTAATAAATACTAGAAAATAAACTATGGCAACGTCACACCAAATAAAGGGAGGAAACAATAGAGAGAAGCGATCAAGGCACATGGTTCAACCAATTATGCATTTCGATTGTGATTTAGGTTCTATTGGATTATTAGATTGATTTAGCTAAGGCGAAATTCCCTAACGTACGTACTACCCAATCTCTTGGCATAGCAACCCTACCCTTGGTAACGATTTCCTATATATCTCTATATGAAAACCCGATTAACGAGGATGCATTTAAGGTCTAGGAATTCCCCACGTGAATGGAAAGCCACCTAAAGAAACCGAGTCTATCTCTAGTCGGTTTAACTATAGGGTATTCAATGTTTATATCTTCCCTAGGTTATTATCTCTCGATCTCTAACCTAGGCATTTTATCAAACACTTGGTGATCAAGCAAATGTAGCATTGAGATCAAATATTGAATACATAGCTAAAACCAAAATTAATCCAATAAACACCAACAAATCAACAATCAAAATAACATAAATGGCCTATCCATGGCCTCAATCAAACAAGTTTAGCTCATATTCATGTCAAAAGTGCAAATATAAATCATACAAGTCATAGGAGATTTGAACAAATTCAAGAAACAAATATGTAAAAACTTCCTAATTCTTGTAGAGATGTGGATTCCTTGTTGAATTCTCCATGTTTTGACCTTCAATCTTCTCTTCTAAGCTCCCTCTCTCTCTATTTTCGTGTGGCAGCTGCTATCCAAGGTGAGTTAGGGTAAAAAATGGCTAAAAGAGGTATTTATAGGCCAACACTGCCGCCTCGAATGCCGCGGCGTTCGCTTGTTGAACGCCGCGGCGTTGCCTTGAAAAGTTCCAAAAATTGTTTCATTTTGCCTTCGGTTCTTGCTCTTTCCTCCGGCTGTTAACCCAATCTGAAAAGTCAAAGCAAACCGGGTTCAAAGCATCATATGTGATCAAATTATTAAAGAAACAATCAAAATCAAGTTGATAAAAGGGGTAAAACTTGTGTAAAAATAACATATATCAACTACCCCCAAACTTAGCTTTGATCGTCCTCGATCAAATAGAATCAAGCGCACACATGAAGATTGAATAGTTAATTTGCCAAATCATACACACCACAACAAGCATTATACCTTCTAAGAAGTTTTGGAATAGTCACCCAAAGCTTTGAACATTCAACAATTCAAAAACCACACAAAATCTTAGTTTCCATCCCTAAATCATGAACTCCCACATCCATATTCATGTCAAGAGCACACTTTAGAAAAGATTATGCAACCCAATTAGAAAGTAAAGGCATTTAACAATTCAACATTCGTTAACCTATCGGTGTGTATAAAGTGTAAAAGTCACAATCAAAAGGTCTTTCCGGCTTGTAACGCAGGCTAGGTGATGGCTAGGACCGGAAGATATGGATAAAGTGACTAAATCAAGAGAGCTTATAACTCAAAAATCATCAGCTAAATCGCATATAAACCATATAAACTTTCACAACTTATCACTTTTTCCTTCTCTTTTGCCTTTCAACTTACAACCCCCAAACTTGTTTCTTTTCATATCGAGTTGTACAAAGATTTCCAAGCCAAATGATCTAATTAAGTGCCAAGATTAAGGCATAGTCGAGAGCTTCAACTTTACATTTTTTTTTCTCTCTCTCTCTCTCTCGACTATTTGGCCCATTGCTCAAGTTTTCATTTCATCCCCTTTATTACATAATACTTCAAACCTAAAAATTTTCCATCATAACCAAAACCATCACTATCCAACTCATATACATTCAAACCAAAACAAGGTGACTACCCACATTCAAGTCAAATGATATTAAGTTCTAAACTCTCTTGATTGGGTATAAGACATTGTTTTTCTTTTAGGCTAGAAGGTGGTTGTTGTGGCTTATGAAAGAAAGGCGAATGGTGGTTTCTAGTGTGCTTAGCACACTCCATTCTTATCAATACAGCTCAAAACAAGGTCTAGAGATTATGCAATATAGAGAAGGCCAAAATGTAAGGCTAACAACAATGAAAGATGGCCTAAATCATTTTATGACTTTACAACATTAAGACACACTTCAAAATCAACAAAATTGAAAGTTCAACGTTTTAAGTCTGCAAGAATTCGCATAAACATGACTAAAAAGGGCTTTCAAGTCACAATATATGACATGTTGACCACAGACAAGGAACTTTGACTTCGACAGAGTAGAGATATTCGAATGCATTCTGTTCTTATGCAAGGGTACACTCATTGATGAATTCTAATTCATCAAGGTTATAATCATCAAAAGATCAACAAAAGAAACACGAGCAACATGCAAAAATGTACGCCCACCCCCAAACTGAAATTAAACAGTGTCCTCAATGTTGCAAAACTTAAGTATAGGAGAGGGAAAAGCGATACATCCCTGAAATTTAGAGCACGGAGGGAGAAAGGTGGCGTCTCAGATCCCGGAGTCAAATCATTATTAAAACTTGCCGGAAGGAAAACTCAAGTCACCCACATCAACGCATGAAGGTGAACAAAAGAGCATGAAAGAGAAGCAAAAACACGAAAACGTAAACAAAACCAAAGGAAACAGTACAAACATCGAGTACAAAAGAGTTACAGCCAATCATAACATAGTAAAGCCGATAATTAAAAAGGGGAAAGCTCTCAAACGACGTCAACATCCGACTACTCATCCGACGCCGTCTCGTCCTCATCAGTCTCATCATCCTCATCGTCCTCGTCGTCCTCACCCTCCTCGTCATTTTCAGGGACGGCAGCGGGCTCTGGAGGCTGGGGGTGAGGGTGTAGTGGAGCAAGCGGATCAAACTGGGGAAACTCGGGCCAAACGCCGGGCCAAGGGCCAAATGCATTAGCCCGAATAGCACTCTCCATAAATTGCCATCGGCGGTGTGCGTCCCATCGTGCAGCAAGAATATTCTGATCAATATGTGTCATCTTGTGATCCAACTCAACTGCCCACTGCGGGACATCAGACGCTACACCGGAAGAAGAGGAAACACGCTGTGGGGCTTTGCGACGTGGCGGAGCAGGCAGAGCGGAGGCGGCGGTGGATGATGTGGCAGTGGGTCGGCAGGCACGGTGACCAGAACGAGCAGCTATAGTCTCGGCTTGGCAAATCTGTGTGTATGAAATAATCCGGCGCGGCACCTCAACATGCTCCATCGGCGAGTACTGGACGCCGGCGTTCTTGCACAGTGCGGTGATCAGGGAGGGGAAACAAAGATTCTTCTTGGCACCAGAACATTCAATGATGGACTGAATCAATTGTTGCTTAATCAGTTTGCCCACGTTGATGTTGAGACCATGATGAATAGCATAGACAACCTCGACTCGCTCGCGAGTAGCTGTGCTCAAAGATAATGTCGGGATGAGGCGAGCGCAAACAAAGTAATACCATGTGCGGGCCGTGGTGTTGAGGTTACCTGCCTTGATTGAGATAGGACGGGAGTCCTTGAAACCTGTCCATATAGACTCTGGATAACAAAGGGCAGAATGGATTGCAGCATAATCAATGTCCTTTAAAAACGTCTCAAACTGATCCTGGCGAGGGATGGGGATGTGAAGTACTTCATTGATTTTTGTGGAAGAAATGGTAACATTCCGCCCCCTGACCTGAACAGAGACTAAACGGTGTACGTTTTCGGGCTTGCCGGTGGCATTGGCATAGAATTCTTTGACTAAAGGAATAATAGCCTCCCCGGGCTGCGTAGCAAACTCAAACCAACCTCGATTCCTAATATTCGTCCTGAATGGTTCAATCGAACAATCCAACGCTCGCTCATCCACCACATTCTTCTTTGTCAATTTTTCGGAAAAACAAACAGAGGCGGCTAGGCTAACAAATTTATGACAATCATACAGCGGGTCATCCGCTGGAGTAGAAGTAGTCGCCTTAGCCTTGCCTTTGTTTCCCTTAGAAAGTCGCGGGCTCATTTTCAACCCCCTAACACTAGGCAACACGTATCCAAGATAGAACGCTCTAGTCACCCACACGACTGATTTCAAACTCGGTATCCCCAAACTTCTTCAACAAATCACTCCCACAACCAAATTTTGCTCAACTCAACAAGCACAACAAGCTCACGAATGGAATGGTTAAAACGAGCAAGAAAAGGAAACCCACAAAATTCAATCGACCCGAATGATACTCGCAACTACCAACCAAATGCACGATATCATCAACAATCCAATAATTAAAATCAACTTGCACCCCACAATTTACCACAAAGAATATATGTACCTTAATCCAAAATGGGTAGACAATTTTCACAAAGTGATGTATGAAGCTATTACTTTGCCCAAAGAAGATGAAAATGCAAGGTAAAGTCCGGTGGTGGCGGCACAATTCCGGCGGCGGCGGTGGGGAGTCGCGAACGTGGATTTTCGGCCGAAATTTTTGAGTTTTGATCGGTGGGAAGTGTAAGAAATCGGTTGGGAAGTGTAGATTCAAGATGAATTGGAGAGAGATTGAGTGATGTGGAAGGAATTTGGATTTTTGTAAGGGGGGGAAGAGTTAGGTTTTTTTTTTTTTTTTTTGAAATGAAAATAGGGTTGTAAGTGAAATGGGGAAGAGGAAAGCTGCTGGGTCCATATATGCATCGAACGCCGCGGCGTTGGGATGCAGTAGCTATCGCCGCGGCGTTATTTTTTTGGAACGCCGCGGCGTTGAGTCAACCTGATTTTTTTTTTTTTTAAAAAAAAAAAGAAAAAAAGAAAAGGGCTGCGTGCGTCGAATCGTGCGAATGAATGGAAAACCTGCAAACACGATGAAAGCACATCGTAAAAATATTAAACAGAAACAAAACGAAGAAAAGACAAAGTGAAACGTAAGGAAAATAAATAAAATAAAATAAAAAGAACTTGGGTTGCCTCCCAAGAAGCGCTTGTTTATAGTCGTTAGCTTGACTTAGGTGCAATCAATGTGGTGGGTCAACGAGGGTAACGTGCACATGGTCCCTCTTACAACCATTTCCTTCATAGTGTTTCAAACGGTGGCCATTAACAATGAAAGAACCCTTTGTTTCGTGTGAAATTTCAACCGCACCGGAGGGGTAAACTTTCATGACAGTGAAAGGTCCTGACCATTTAGAGCGTAGTTTACCGGGAAAAATTCGGAGGCGGGAATTGAATAAAAGGACCTGTTCTCCCTCGGTAAACTCCCTCGGTGTGATGCGCTTGTCGTGCCAGCGTTTTGTTCGTTCCTTGTAGATTTTTGCGTTTTCATAGGCCTCCTGTCGGAACTCATCCAGCTCGTTCAATTGCAACAACCTGTGTTTGCCAACATCTTGCAAATCAAAATTAAGCAATTTAATTGCCCAAAATGCCCTATGCTCTAGCTCAACGGGTAGGTGGCAAGCTTTCCCAAAAACGAGTCGGTAAGGTGACATGCCAATAGGTGTCTTAAACGCAGTTCGATATGCCCACAGGGCATCATCTAACTTAAGAGACCAATCTTTTCGAGATGAATTTACCGTTTTCTCAAGGATGCGTTTAAGTTCCCGATTGGACACTTCAACTTGACCACTCGTTTGAGGGTGGTACGGTGTGGAAATCTTATGTGTGACACCATATTTTTGCAAAAGATTATCAAACTGTTTGTTGCAAAAATGAGTGCCACCATCACTTATAATGGCTCGAGGGGTACCGAATCGAGTGAAAATGTGTTTTTTCAAAAATTTAACTACCACCCTTGAATCATTCGTACGTAAAGCCTCCGCTTCGACCCATTTAGACACATAATCAACCGCTACTAGAATGTATTTATTGGAGCATGAGCTAGGGAATGGTCCCATAAAGTCAATGCCCCAAACATCAAAAAGTTCGCATTCTAGTATGTTGTTTAACGGCATTTCATGTTTCCTCGAAATATTCCCTGTTCTTTGGCATTGATCACAAGAAGATACATACGCATGCACATCTTTAAATAGGGAGGGCCAGAAAAAACCTGATTGGAGAACTTTTGAGGCGGTCTTAGTAGGCCCAAAGTGGCCACCTACCTTGCCATCATGGCAATGGCTCATAATAGATGTCATTTCTTCCGCCGGGACACAACGCCTGATAATGCCATCTGCACAATTCTTAAACAAAAATGGCTCTTCCCAAAAATAATGCTTGACATCAGATAAAAATTTCTTCTTTTGATAAAAAGTGAGATTAGGGGGAAGTGCACCCATGACAACATAATTTGCAAAATCAGCATACCAGGGGAAAGCACCATGAATCACCGTATACAATTGTTCATCCGGAAACTCTTCCCCGATTGGTTTTTCAATGATTGAATCGGAGACAGGAGCTTCTATCCTAGACAAATGGTCAGCTACCACATTCTCAACTCCCTTTTTATCCCTAATTTCTAGATCAAATTCTTGGAGAAGAAGAATCCATCTAATAAGGCGAGGTTTGGCATCCTTCTTTGCAAGTAGATACTTAAGTGCAGAGTGATCAGTGTAAACAATGACTTTGTTCAAGACAAGGTATGAATGAAACTTATCAAATGCAAAAACTATAGCTAGCAATTCCTTTTCCGTCGGTGGCATAATTTAACTGAGCATCATTTAAAGTTCGACTCGCATAATAAATGGTGTAGAATACCTTATCTTTCCTTTGTCCGAGTACAGCTCCAACTGCTGAATCACTAGCATCACACATAAGCTCAAATGGGAGGTTCCAATCTGGAGGTGCCATGATGGGCGCTGAAATTAATTTTTCCTTGAGCGTGTGAAAAGCCTGCAAACACTTATCATCAAAGTTAAACGGTGTATCTTTTACCAACAAATTAGATAATGGTTTAGCAATTTTCGAAAAGTCTAAAATGAAACGCCTGTAAAATCCTGCATGACCAAGAAAGCTCCTGACGGCTTTCACCGAAGAGGGTGGGGGGAGCTTTTCAATGACCTCAACTTTAGCTTTATCCACTTCAATCCCCTTGTGAGAGATTTTGTGGCCAAGCACAATTCCTTCTTTGAACCATAAAATGACACTTTTCCCAATTTAACACAAGATTAGTTTCTTCACATCGTTTTAGAACACGTGTTAAATGGTTAAGACATGTATCGAAAGAAGTTCCAAAAACTGAAAAATCATCCATAAAAATTTCTAGGGAATCCTCGACCATGTCATGAAAAATAGCCATCATACATCGTTGAAAGGTGGCAGGGGCATTACATAGGCCAAATGGCATCCTCCTATAAGCAAATGTGCCATAAGGACAAGTGAAAGTGGTTTTCTCTTGATCCTCAGGTGTGATGGCAATTTGATTATAGCCAGAGTAGCCATCTAGGAAACAATAAAACTCATGCCCGGCTAACCTCTCAAGCATTTGATCAATGAAGGGAAGGGGAAAGTGGTCTTTCCGGGTGGCCTCATTTAATTTTCGATAATCAATGCATACTCGCCACCCGGTAACTGTTCGTGTGGGAATTAATTCATTGTTAGCATTGGTAATAACAGTCATACCTCCTTTCTTCGGGACCACTTGAGTTGGACTCAACCAATTGCTATCGGAGATAGGATAGATAATACCTGCATCGAGTAGCTTAATTACCTCCTTTTTAACAACTTCTTGCATCATTGGATTGAGTCGTCTTTGCGGTTGAATGGTGGGCTTATATTCATCCTCCATGAGGATCTTATGCATACATACCGTTGGACAAATCCCTTAATATCAGCTATTTTCCATCCAAAAGCCTTTTTATGGGCTTTCAACACCGTAAGCAGCTTCTCCTCCATAATGTCTGTCAAAGATGAAGAGATTATAACAGGTAAAAATTCTGAATCTTGTAAGTAAGCATACTTGAGATGAGAAGGAAGAGGTTTAAGCTCAAGAGGTGGCGGTTCTTCAATTGAGGGCTTTGGTGATGAAGTGATTGGTCTATCCAGAACTTCGAAACGAGGTCGAAAACTTCGTTTGTAAGGTGGATTTGCCTCGAGAAAAGCAACAGCATCCCTCAAGTTATTGTTTTCCATTGTCTCATCCATGGGATTCACAAGACATGCCTCCACTTGATCTTCGTATTGATTTCCCTGAAAATGTTCAGAAATTAAAGTATCAAATGCATCAATGTGGAAACAAGTAGAATCATTAGATGGTGTTCGCATAGCATGATACACATTTATTGTCACTTGCTCATCTCCCACTCTAAGAGTTAATTGACCATTGGCAATATCAATTAATGCTCGTCCGGTGGCGAGGAATGGTCGACCAAGAATGAGTGGTAGCTCGACATCCTCCTCCATATCTAGAACTACAAAGTCCACCGGGAATATGAATTTTTCGACTTTCACTAAAACATCTTCCACTATTCCTCGTGGGTACTTGATGGACCTATCAGCGAGTTGCAATGAAATAGTGGTAGGCTTGGGCTCGCCAAGTCCTAATTTCCTGAAAAGTGACAAAGGCAACAAATTAATACTGGCACCAGAATCACACAAAACTTTAGAAAAAGAAATAGAACCGATAGTGCAAGGAATTGTAAAGCTTCCGGGATCCTTAAGCTTTTGAGGTATCCGGTTTTGCAATATAGCCGAGCATTCTGCAGTAAGGGCTACAGTTTCATGTTCCTCCAACTTTCTCTTGTTAGAAAGGATATCCTTGAGATATTTAGCGTAACTCGGCATTTGCAACAAAGCATCTACAAGAGGAATGTTAATACGCAATTGTTTAAATATATCAAGAAACTTGGCAAATTGCCTTATCTAACTTTCCTTTTTGTAATGCAAGTGGAAATGGAGGTCTTGGTTTGGGCACGGAGGGTTCGGTAGCTGAATGTCCCGAAACAGGGGATGATGTCTCGGTGTTCTTTCCGGAGTTGGATGTTGCCTTAGTTTTATCCAAATGTTCTGGTGTATCATCCATTTTCTCTCCCAATTTTGGATCAACGAGGTTCTTTCCGCTACGAAGTGAAACTGCTTGAACTTGTTCCTTTGGATTTTTCTCGGTATCACTTGGTAACGTGCCTTGGGTTCGTCCGGAAAGCATGTTGGCAATTTGCCCAATTTGAGTTTCTAAGTTTTTTAGTGCAATTTCTTGATTTTTTAAACTTGCTTCTTGTTTCTTGGACATCATTTCTTGATATTGAAACTTTTGTGTTGCCTCCATCATGAACTTTTGCCACACATCTTCCATATTATTCTTGTTCTCGCTTTGTTGTGGTTGTTGGAGCCCCCCTTGCCTTTGAAATGGAGGTTGTTGGAAACCTCCTTGGTTTTGCTGAAAACCTGGTGGTGGTGGTTTCGCCATATTCGAATTTTGGCTCCATGAGAAATTGGGATGATTCCTCCATCCTGGATTAAAAGAATTCGAGTAGGGATTATTCTGTTGACGACTTGCATTTCCCATGAAGTTAGCACTTTCAACCGAGTGAGATATCCCACACACATCTCCTTGTAAGCACTCAAAGTTTGTGTGATCACCTCCACAATTTTCACAAGTGGATTTAACTTGATTTACCGTACCTTGCATGAGTCCGAAGGAATCCAATCTTTTGTTTAGGGCCTCCAATTGAACAGCTACTGTGGAGCTATTCCCAATTTCATACAATCCGGCGGGCTTCTTGGGCAACGTGATTCGTTCGGTTGGCCATTGATAGTTGTTCTCGGCCATGAGCTCAATTAATGCCCAAGCTTCCTCAGGTGATTTGTTCATGATAGTACCTCCCGCGGCGGCATCTAAATTTGTACGGAGATTCGGTCCCAAACCCAAATAGAAAGTTTGAACAAGTGTGGGCACGGCTAACCCATGGTGTGGGCATTTCCTCAAAAGTTTCTTAAAACGCTCCCATGCCTCATAAAGTGATTCCCCCTCATATTGACGAAAGCTGGTGATTTCATTTTTCATTGCGGCCGTCTTACTCGGTGGAAAATACTTAGACAAAAATTTATCCACCATTTGTTCCCAAGTACGGATAGAGGGGGTTGGCAAAGAGTTGAACCACTGTTTAGCCTTGTCTTTGAGAGAGAATGGAAATAACCGTAAGTGTATGGCGTCGTCGGTGACTCCATTGTTCTTGAAAGTATGGATAATCTCCGAGAATGTGGCTATATGAGCGTGTGGATCATCATGTTGTAAACCGGAGAATTGAACCTGGTTTTCTATCATTTGGATATACCCCGGCAGGATTTGAAAAGTGTTAGCCTCTACCGGTGGTAAAACGATTGGCCCTGCGGCTCCTTGGATGTTTGGCATCATATAATCCCTCAAAGGGCGTTGCGGAGGCGCCTCTGGTTGGTTTTGATGAACGCGAAGATTTGCAAGCTCCCGACGAAACGCTTCTTCTAAGATAGCGGGATCTATTTGAATAGGAGGAGGATTCAGATTTGGATCCATTGTGGCTTGATAATGTTGAGCCTCTCTTTGTAGTCTTACCCCTCGAGTAAACGTTCGTTCAATTTCAGGGTCCAACTCCGCTAGTCCCACTCGACTAGTACGGGTCATGCACTACCCGAGATCAACCTTGCACAAAGAAAGACACACAATTTAAAAATAAAAGAAATGATCTAAGCTCAGAAAGAATAAGGGAATCTCAATATTAGATAAAAATAGTTGTCCCCGGCAATGGCGCCAAAAACTTGACACGACAAAATCCTAGCAAGAGAACTAGGCCGCGTAAGTAGTAAAGTGGATTTCTAAGTCCAGGGTTATCGTATCCGCAGGGACAACTATAATCTAAGTACCAAGACTACTATATTACTCAATTCTAAGTTAAATCGGTCGATAGAAAGGTTGATTAACTAATTAATAAATACTAGAAAATAAACTATGGCAACGTCACACCAAATAAAGGGAGGAAACAATAGAGAGAAGCGATCAAGGCACATGGTTCAACCAATTATGCATTTCGATTGTGATTTAGGTTCTATTGGATTATTAGATTGATTTAGCTAAGGCGAAATTCCCTAACGTACGTACTACCCAATCTCTTGGCATAGCAACCCTACCCTTGGTAACGATTTCCTATATATCTCTATATGAAAACCCGATTAACGAGGATGCATTTAAGGTCTAGGAATTCCCCACGTGAATGGAAAGCCACCTAAAGAAACCGAGTCTATCTCTAGTCGGTTTAACTATAGGGTATTCAATGTTTATATCTTCCCTAGGTTATTATCTCTCGATCTCTAACCTAGGCATTTTATCAAACACTTGGTGATCAAGCAAATGTAGCATTGAGATCAAATATTGAATACATAGCTAAAACCAAAATTAATCCAATAAACACCAACAAAACAACAATCAAAATAACATAAATGGCCTATCCATGGCCTCAATCAAACAAGGTTAGCTCATATTCATGTCAAAAGTGCAAATATAAATCATACAAGTCATAGGAGATTTGAACAAATTCAAGAAACAAATATGTAAAAACTCCCTAATTCTTGTAGAGATGTGGATTCCTTGTTGAATTCTCCATGTTTTGACCTTCAATCTTCTCTTCTAAGCTCCCTCTCTCTCTATTTTCGTGTGGCAGCTGCTATCCAAGGTGAGTTAGGGTAAAAAATGGCTAAAAGAGGTATTTATAGGCCAACACTGCCGCCTCGAACGCCACGGCGTTCGCTTGTTGAACGCCGCGGCGTTGGCTACTGCTTGTGAACGCCGCGGCGTTCGCTTGTTGAACGCCGCGGCGTTGCCTTGAAAAGTTCCAAAAATTGTTTCATTTTGCCTTCGGTTCTTGCTCTTTCCTCCGGCTGTTAACCCAATCTGAAAAGTCAAAGCAAACCGGGTTCAAAGCATCATATGTGATCAAATTGTTAAAGAAACAATCAAAATCAAGTTGATAAAAGGGGTAAAACTTGTGTAAAAATAACATATATCACACAACGTCATTCAAAATTACCCATAATGAAGATATTCTCTAAGTCCAAATTTATGTTAATGATATTATTTTCGGATCTACTAATAAGCGATTGTGTGAGAAATTTACGAAAATGATGCAAGATCAATTTGAAATGAGCATGATGGTTGAATTAACTTTCTTCTTAGGATTACAAGTTAAACAACTCCCTTATGGCATATTTATAAACCAAGCTAAATATACAAGAGATATGATTGAGAAATTTGGTATGGACAATGCATCATCTTCAAAAATTCCAATGAGCCAAATGCTTAAGTTAGATAAAGATGAAAGTGGGAAGAAAATTGATATCACTAAATATAGAGGTATCATTGGATCACTTCTTTATCTTACCGCTAGTAGACCTGATATTATATTTTTGGTATGCATGTGTGCACGCTTTCAAGCTGATCCTAGAGAGTCACACTTAATTGTTGCCAAGAGAATCCTTAAATACCTAAAAGGCACACAAAATGTGGGCTTCTGATATCCAAGGGACTCTCCTTTTGAACTAATTGGTTATTCAGACGCAGATTTTGTAAGATGCAAAATAGATAGAAAAAGTACTAGTGGTACATGTCAATTTGAAGGTGATAGATGTTGGGATTTTAAAACATAAAAACGCAGCGGAAAGAAAAATCTCCCATGCGGCTCATCTCAATTTCACATATTTAAATTGGATTTCCAATTCAATTATCGTTCTTCACGTATGTTGAATTCTGAACCAGCTTTGCAATCCCTTCATGAACAGCAAATTCGTCGCTGTCTCTAATTTGCCACGCCTAAGTCAAAAGCAAAAAATCCTTCTTTTCTTCTCTTGGAGGACGGCTAGAGAGAGAGAGAGAGAGAGGTTGGAGTGTTTTGACTTGGAAAGAAAGTGATGACTTAATCACTTGTTATTTTTTCACTAAGTAGTATATTTATACTACATTAGAAAATAATAACCTAGGCTACTTAGTGGACGCCCACTTTAAGGCTTTTAAAGCCTTCGGGCTTTAGCCCTATTTTACTATTTAATTAATTAAATAATTAATATTATTTATCCAATAATTTAATTAATTAAATAATCAATTAAATCCATGTTAATTTTATAATTAAATTCCTCTAAGGAATTAATTAATTCATTAACTTAATTAATAAATAAAATCATCAAATGATTAATTAATTAATCATGATATCCAATGACATGAGAAATCCTTACGTGTTTGCACAGCAAGTGGACTGATCGTATGTAGTAATAAAGTGGATTTTTAAGTCCGAATTGTCGATCCCACAAGGACTTGTATTTTAGACTTCTTGAATTTAAAGCAAGCAATAATTAAACTAAAACTAAAGATTTAAAGATTTTTAAAAACAATAAAATAAACTAAAACAAACATTAACTCAAATATTATGGAAGCAAGATACAAGAAACAAGATGTCGAAATCAAGATAGCTATAGAAGAGAGTAACTAAGACACATATGTTGGCATAAATTAATTAATTCTTGTTAAAATCATATTTTCATAATATTAGACTAATGTTGCTTTGGTGGAAACTCCTTAATTAACTACTACCCGATCTCTCGGCAGTAATAATCCTATGACTACATGACGGTTCTCTAAATATGTCTATCCGAGAATCAAATCATTAGCCATGCATTCACGTTTTAGAATTTCCCTGGATAAATCTGGCTAACTGCACCCGGGAATCTCTACCTATCTATAGGGGCAATTCCACTATTTGTTCCGGATTATGTGATGATTTCTTTGAACCCTAACTTATATTCTCTCGAATGAATAAACTAGGCTAGTTAGCAAGCATATGGTGATCAAACATATGATTAGAATTAAAGCACAAAATCAATACACAAAACAACAATAGAATTTATATGAAAAAACACAATTTATAACTCAAATATCATAATTTAGCCTCAACATGGCCTTAGTTCGAAGAATCTAATTCATCATAAAAGATAAAAGATAGAAATTTAAATTAAGATTCATATTCATAGACAAAAACAAATCTAAATCTAAGAAACTCCCTCGTATTTTTGATGGATGAACTTCGATCTTCATCTCTTCCATGCTTCTTGATTTCTTCACCTTCAAAGGTTCTTGAAAATCTTCATGAATGTGTAAAAACTGTCTAAACCTCATTAGGGCTCTATTCTATGTGTATTTCGTCTCCTTAACCCTAGAGAACTGATCTAATATATATAAGGGTGGAAGGGGAAGACTCCAACTTGAATTAGAATTGGAAATTTCCAAAAATCTGCTGTTTTTCCCGTCAGACGCAACGTTCGAACGTCCACAAGCTAACGTTCGAACGTTAAGAACAGTAACATTTTGCCTTCTGCGCAGCAATCTTGTTTCCATCATAACTTTCTCCACAGACCTCCAATTTGTGTGATTCAAGTTGCCACATAAATCTAAGACAGAGCTCCACAACTTTGTAGAAGAAACATTTGTCAAATTCCGTCTCTAAATGCTCTAAAAGGCTGAATTTACGTCCAGTTTTCCTCAATTGCAATGATTTCTCACCTTTACTCAATAAGCACACAAATTAACCGCATGTATGGAATAAATCATGCATAAACCAATGTAAATAACATAAATATGAGGCTCTAAAACATGTAAATCTCACACCTATCATCTAATACCGAAAAATTCTCTCAAGTCTTTTCCATGATTTTTCCTTTTGCACTTCCTTTAAGTACGACTCTTTAGGTTCGTCTCATTGGGTGGAAACCAAAAGGATGTGAGTAACACTTAGCCAGTCACGTGGCTCACATCGTATCCCAATTGAGAATGAATAAATAGGATCATTCCAAACCTTATACGTTGTGAATACCGTACGAGTACAAACCTTTTATTCTTATATCCCAGTCAAGTGAGGGTCATGGTTTTAGTCAAACTCACAGGACTTGACCCTATGCTTAACTCATAATGAGTCGAAGTCAATGAGTGTATGTCTAACATGAGTATCCCTTTATGCTTTGGCCAAAGACTTTTAACCTCACTCATTCATCACTGCATAGGATATTTATCTCATTCACTTATGAGAGAATAAATCCCATTTTGCTAATCAGTTAAGACTGCTACTTGCCCATCAAGTCGCACTTCGAGGTCGATCCCACCAAAGGGTGAATTGGATCTAACTACTCTGATGACAGACTTGATGTCACAAGTACATTTTCAACTCGATACCACAGGTCTAAGGTTCACGCATACCTATCACAACTTATCAGTTTCATCATTGACTGTCAGTGAGTGAAAACCAATGTGATGAAACCGATGCGAGTCGTGTTCGAACATATCAGTCTAATGGATATGTCTATGACATAAGTTCCCACTATCATTCCCATAGTGTTCAACTAACACTTTCATTGTCAAAACTTACATCATACAAGTCCTTGTCCTGTATTGATGTCCAGTCAATACTCTCTTAGACTTGCGAACTCTATTTAGATGATAAGGTTAAAACCCTTCTAGCGCCATTCTTCCTATCCCATAGAAAGTAGAAAGTGTGCCTCATTATCAAGGACTTTACGTTGTTTATTAACACATTACAAATGCCTATAAGAAAACAACAAGATATTGCCTTATATATAACGAAAAGATATTGTTTAGTTACAAGTCAATGCCCTATAAATCTATCCTCTTTATGGCATTTGAGGGCATACACTCTAACAATCTCCAACTTGTACTTAAAGCCATTTGCTATGGTATTTAATACCCATCCCCTCGAGATGTTTTTCTAGCACCGCCTGCGCCAATGGCTTGGTCAATGGATCAATGATATTGTCAGCTAAGGCTATTTTCTGAACATATATTTCTCCTCGTGCAACGATCTCTCTTATGATGTGATATCTCCTCTCAATGTGTTTGGACTTGTTGTGAGACCTTGGTTCCTTTGCCTGTGCTATTGGTTCGGTGTTATCACAATAAAGTGGCAACATGAGCTTTATTCTAGGAACTACTGGAAGTTCTTCTATGAACTTCCTAAGCCAAAAATCCTATTTGGTTGCCTCAAAGGCAGCTATGCATTCAGCCTCAGTTGTGGAGTCCGCGGTTGTGCTTTGCTTGAAACTTATCCAAGTCACCGCCCCACCATTGAGGGTGAATATGAATCCTGAGGTGGATTTCCGGTCATCGACGTCTAATTGAAAATCCGTGTCAGAGTACCCATCCACTCTCAGGACACCACTCCCATAGATGAGAACTGTATCCTTAGTTCTCTTTAGATACTTTGGGATATTCTTCACATCTATCCAATGTTCCTTGCCAGGGTTTGCTTGAAATCGACTAACAACACTTACTGCATAAGCTTTGTCAAGTCTTGTACACAGCATCGCATACATCAGGCTACCTACAACAGATGCATAGGGTACAGTGCTCATCTCTTTTCTATCTTCCTCACTTTGAGGACTCATAGATTTTGAGAGATGTATCCCATGCCTCAATGGCAGGAACCATTTCTTAGAATCCTCCATCCTATATCTCTTTAGGACCTTTTCTAAGAAAAGGGCTTGAGAGAGCCCTATTATTCTATTTGTTCGATCTCTATAGATTCAAATCCCTAGAATATAAGTTGCCTCTCCTAAGTCTTTCATGGAGAAAGTACTTGAAAGCCACTTCTTAGCAGTGGTGACCATTCCTATATCATTCCCTATGAATAATATGTCATCTACATATAACACAAGGAATGTTATCTTGCTCCCACTAACCTTCTTGTAAACACATGGCTCGTCTTCATTCTTGATGAAGTCAAATCCTTTGACAGCCTCATCAAAACGCAGATTCCAGCTATGAGATGCTTGCTTGAGTCCATAGATGGACCTCTCAAGTTTACACACCTTATGAACATGGTCCTTGGAAATAAAACCTTTAGGCTATTCCATATAGATATCCTTTTCTAGGAATCCATTTAGGAAAGCAGTCTTGACATCCACTTTCCATGTTTCATAGTCTAGGTGTGCCGCTATTGCAAGTAGAATCCTTATTGATTTGATCATAGCTACTAGCGAAAAGGTTTCTTGGTAGTCAATTCTTTCTTTTTGACTATACCCTTTCGCCACTAGCCTGGATTTGTAGGTGTCAACCTTGCCATCAACACCAATCTTTCTCTTGTAAATCCATTTACACCCGATTGGTTTTACCCCCTCAGGTTGGTCTATAAGTTCCAGACTTGGTTTACATGCATCGAATTGATCTCAGTTTGTATAGCTTCACGCCATCTAAAAGCATCCACATCCACCATTGCTTGATCATAAGTGGAGGGATCATCTCCATGACCCTCCTCTAATACAGAATGAAGATCCAGCTCCCTCTATACTAAATATCCGTACCTCTCAGGCGGTTGAGGTACTCTACTTGATCTTCGCAGTTGTGGTTGTGTTACAGAAGGCTCGGTTCTCACTTCCTGTGTAGATGTATCCACTGAATTTTCATTTTGTTCTTCGAGAACAACCTTTGTACCCGCTTCTCCTTCTTGAATACACTCATCTTTAAGAAAGTGGGCTTGTAAAGCTACAATGATCCTTTGATCATTGTGCAGGTAAAAGAGGTATCCCTTTGAATCCTCAGGATATCCAACGAAACGCCCTTTCAAGGATCTAGCCTCCAACTTGTTCACTTTAGTCTTTTTGACATAAGCCGAACATCCCCAAATCTTGATGTGATTAAGACTTGGTTTCCTATTTCTCCATACCTCATCTGGAGTCTTAGGAACGGACATGGACAGACATCTATTTAAAATGTGTACAGTTATAAGTAGCTCATGACCCCACAGTGAAATGGGTAAGTCAGTGTAGCTGAGCATGGAGCGAACCATGTCCAACAGGGTTCGATTCCTTCACTCTACTACTCCATTTAACTGTGGTGTCGCTGGAGGTATGACCTGTAATACTATACCATTCTTTCTAAGGTATATATCAAACTCATTGCTCATATATTCTCCTCCTCGATTCGATCGAAGAGTTTTCATATGTTGACCAGTTTGATTTTCCACTAAAGCCTTGAATTCCTTAAACTTTTCAATGGATTCAGACTTTTGCCTCATCAGGTACACTACAACATATCTAGAATGGTCATCAGTGAATGTGATGAAGTAAAGGAAACCTCCTCGAGCCATTTCTCCAAATGGTCCCCAAACATCAGTATGCACTAGACCTAAGATTTGTGAGGCTCTTTCAAAAGTCGCCATGAAGGGGGATCTACCCTTCTTGGCTATGAGATAAGATTCACAAGTAGGATAGGGATCCAATCCCAATGGACCAATTAGTCCATTTTTCTCCATTTTGTGAATTTATGTTCGCCGGTATGGCCTAGTCTAAGATGCGAGATCAATCTTTGGTTTATTCCAAGCCTACTATATTTCATTTGTATAGTATTCACAAAACACTCATTCTGGACATTAAGGCAATACAATCCATTTACTAAAGAAGCAAAGCCTACTAATTTATTACCATAATAAATATTGCAATGTTCATCAATAAAACGGAAAGTATAACCAAGTTTAGCTAAATGGGAATTGAAACAATGTTTTTGATCCCATTGGGAAAAACTAAAACATTATCCAGAAATAGTAAATGTCCAGAATTTAAAAGCAATAAGGTAGATCCAATTCCAGTAGCTGGGACGCTTTGCCCGCCGCCTACTCTGATCTTCACCTTATCACTGTCCAGCTTCCTTCCGTGCACCAGATCCTGATTCATACAACAAATGTGAGCACTAGCTCCAGAATCAAGAATCCAAGATGTAGAGAAAACGGTCGTAGAACAATAAGTTTCTTGAACATAAAGTTCCATACCTTGTGCGCCCGGGCCCATATTTGGACAGTTCCTTCTCCAGTGGCCTTACTCACCGCAGTGTAGGCATCTATCCGTTTTTTGTGCCCCTTACGCCTGCGATTCACAGGAGCTTCCCCTTTTCCTTTATCGACATCACCCTGAGCTCCAAGCTCGTCACCCTGCTTTCTGGCTTTCTTCTTCTTATTTTTCGCCCTTTTGGGCCCAGAAGAGATTACCAGTGCAGTTTTTTTTCCCTTGGGCTACCATTGAGATTGTGCAGTGTTTAATTTGTTCATTAGCCCAACTAAGTTGCATTCAATCTCATTGCAATTGAAGTTCATGACAAATTGAGAAAATGAATCAGGAAGAGACTGCAAAATAAGATCGGTTTGAAGATGTTAGTTCATAGTAAAATAGAGAGCCTCCAATCTCTCGATCCTTGAGATTATCTTGAGGACATGATACCTAACTTTATCACCTTTTCTCATTTTGGCCCCGAAGAGCTCTTTAGATATCTCATATCTAGCAGCACGACTGTGCTCACCATAAAGCTCAACCAAGTGTGCCAAGATAGCCCTCGCAGTGGTCATCTTTTTCTGTGACCTTTGAAGCTCGTTTGTCATTGAGCCAAAAATGTACCCACGCACTCGGTTGTCGTCCTTCACCCACTTTTCGTGAGCTTGGACTTCTTCCTCATTGGCACGTGTTCTGGCAGACGGAGCAGGGATGTCAGCGTCCAACACATATCCCAATGACTCCATGTTTAGAACTATTCTCAAGTTCCTTAGCCAGTCCAAGTAGTTGGGTCCGGTAAGGATGTTCTTTTCGAGTAAAACGAAAAGTGGGTTGATAGTCATTTTTGTTTTGAGAGAGATAAATCAAATAACTGCAGAAAATAAACCAGACTTAATTAGACGTATGTAACTAAACTAAAACCAAGTTTCAAATGA
Source organism: Buddleja alternifolia (assembly GCA_019426215.1). Classification (NCBI taxonomy): domain Eukaryota; kingdom Viridiplantae; phylum Streptophyta; class Magnoliopsida; order Lamiales; family Scrophulariaceae; genus Buddleja; species Buddleja alternifolia. Next base: position 24,095,306 of record CM033395.1, on the reverse strand, counting down.
AGGACTTCGACTTATAACTTGGCTCCCACTACATTTTTCGAGATTCACACTCCCACTGTGAAAAACGGAAGTGCTCGTTGTTTATAGCTTCGTAGTGGGGATTGAGTTCTTTAATTAATGCAATGGATGACAACCCTTTAACGATATTTGGTCCATTACTTAATTAAAGTGATGTCCAACATCAATCTATCCAATAGATAGTCCAATCTTCTTTTTCCCATAACCCACAAAAACCGCAACCCTTTAACAATTTATAGGCTTTGTGGACTATCTAAGTTTATTCCCAATAACTCCTCATAATCTACCATTTGAATTTCACCTTGCAACCCTTTAACGATATTTAGGGTGAAATATGTCTCGATTAAGGCATCTAATGCACTTAATAAAATTTTAGAATTAAATCTTGATATATGACCCCCACTTACTAGGAAGATTCCATATACTAGGTTTAAATCTAAACTCTATTAAGTTTAGTGGAGGGAAAGGATGCCTAGCACCCCTTACTAACTTAGTATAATTTTTAATTGGGAGATTCATGTTCTAAACATTTATCTAAGTCTCACTTTGCACATTATTATACTTATATAGCGCATATTGATAACATACATGCTTCATACAACTAATGAACATGCATCAAAACTAATAAACCAACATATTTATCCATAGGCTTTATCTAGAGGGCCCAAGTCAATGGGCCATCATAAAATTAAAAGAAAAGCTTAGCTAATCTTCTTGGGCTCTAAGCTCCTCTTCTTTTGGATTGATCTCTTCTTGAAGGCCTATTCTATTTCTATCTATTACATGAGATTAAATTAACAACCTATACATAATTCTAGAAATAAAATAAACGGGCTCAAATCCGGCCCTTACAACACATCAAAAGAAATTAAATCAAAACAAAGCAACCTAAGCCCATGAATAAATGTCACCATCACATAATACATGCTCGTGTTATTTAAAACATTTATGTTGGTGATTAAGTTAATAATTAATTAGTTCAACTAATTAATTTCCTCAATAAAATTCCAAATTTTATTGGCATTTATGATAATAAATTATTTTGAGAGAATTTTATATTTAAATAAATAACTTAATTAAAAAAATCCTCCAAGAATCATTAATTAATTATTTCATTTAAATAAATAATTTTCAATAAAAATAATTTAGGCTCGATTTCATCAAATATAAATTACCAAACATTGGCATATTTAAATTCAATTAATTAAGCCCAAAACTAATTTGTTGAAAAATCCGTATTTTTAATTAAAATAATTTGGGCTTATTTAATTAAATCTGGGTCATCATCCTTTTGACCCACCCGAATAATTAAAATAGCCCAAAACTCATTTATTTAAAAAATTGGACCCGAGGAAAAACAACTCGACCCTTTAGGACCAGGGTAATTGACCCAGGCCCACGAAGGCCCCCGTGCGCCAAGTGTACGGCACGACGTGCGCGTGCCGTGCGCTCAGGTTGGCCTAGCACCGTGCAATTTCTCGCACGGTACCTGCTCACAGCAATGTGCGCATGGGCGCAGCGGGTGGCCTTCACAACGTGCTGTCTGCGCGCACGTTGTTCCAGTTGCGCTTGTCGGGGGCTTTTTCCGACCCGATTCTCACAAAAATCACTTTTTCAATTCACAAGTCATCATACTACAACATACATGAATTAAACGCAGAAAAATCATGGATTACTATCACAAAAACATATTAAAAAACATGCTTCAAAAACGTGAAAATCACATAATCACGTAATCAATTAAATACAGAAATCAGAGATTGGCTCTTATACCATTGTTGGGATTTTAAAACATAAAAACCCAACGGACAGAAATATCTCCCATGTGGCTCATCTAGATTTCACATATTTAAATTGGGTTTCGAATTCAATTACCGTTCTTCGCGTATGTTGAATTCTGAACCAGTTTTGCAATCCCTTCTTGAACAGCAACTTCGTTGCTGTCTCTAAATTGCCACGCCGGAGTCAAAAGCGAAACATCCTTCTTTTCTTCTCATGGAGAACGCCTAGAGAGAGAGAGAGAGGGGTTGGAGTGTTTTTTATTTGGAGAGCAAGTTATGACTTAATCACTTGTTATTTTTTCACTAAATAGTATATTTATATAACAATAGAAAACAATAGCCTAAGCTACTAATCCCCTCATGTGGATGCCCACTTTAAGGCTTTTAAAGCCTTCGAGCTTTAGTCCTGTTTTACTATTTAATTAATTAAATAATTAATATTTAATTGGATCTAACTACTCTGATGACAGACTTGAAGTCACAACTATATCTTCAACTCGATTCCTCAGGTCTAAGGTTCACGCGTACCTATCACAACTTATCAGTTTCATCATTGACTGTCAGTGAGTGAAAACTCATGTGATGAAACCGATGCGAGTCCTGTTCAAACATATCAGTCTAACTGATATGTCTATGACATAAGTTTCCACTATCATTCCCATAGTGTTCGACTGACACTTTCTTTGTCAAAACTTACATCATATAAGTCCTCATCCTGTATTGATGTCCAGTCAATACTCTCTTAAACTTGCGAACCCTATTTAGATAATAAGGTTCAAACCCTTCTAGTGTCATTCTTCCTATCCCATAGAAAGTAGAAGGTTTGCCTCATTATCAAGGACTTTACGTTGTTTATTAACACCTTACAAATGCCTATAAAAAAACAACAAGATAATGCCTTATATATAACGAAAAGATATTGTTTAGTTACAAGTCATTGACTTATAAATCTATCCTCTTTATGGCATTTGAGGGCATACACTCTAACAATAGATTGGTTTAGTGGCATAGTAAGAAACAACAATCCATAGTGACTTCTACAGTTGAAGCCGAGTATGTAGCCGCTGGAAGCTGTTGTGCACAAATCCTTTAGATGAGGCAACAACTTAATGATTATGGAATTATCTTAGGTCCTACCCCAATTCATAGTGATAACCAAAGCGCTTTAGCTATGACCCAAAACCCAGTCTTTCATTCTCGAACTAAACACATTGACATTCGCTACTATTTCTTGCGTGACCATGTTCAAAAGAAAGATATCTCTATGCATTTCATTGGAACTGACATACAATTGGCCGATATCTTTACCAAAGCGCTCAAAGAACAACTGTTGGTCCCAAGCGGTATACGAAAGGGTCTAGAAGGGGGGGGGGGTTGAATAGACCCTTAAGTCTTTTTCGACTTCAAAAATTTCGTATCACTTTGAAGTATTTGAACGCTCGGGAAGCTTTGAGCGCTGGGTGCGGCGCTTGAGAGATAATGACTTAAGCGCTGGTTTCAGGCGCTTGGGAAAAGTTAGCTTAGACTTGGTGATTTCAACGCTTACCAAAGTAGGGCAGAGTTTAGTCACTAAATCAGGGTTAGCACAGCGGAAGTATTTTATAGCTTAGCGTTCGATTTGTTAATTAAAAGTAGTCGCTTAGTTGTTTTAAAACTTTATCAAAGAATATGCAATATGAATAGTAAAGCAATAAAGCAGTAAATAGCACAAGATATTTGTAAGGTTCATTGGGTGATGTAATCCCAGCTACGTCCTTCTTCTCCTTTTATCAGGGAGGTTTTTCACTATGATGATTATCGAAGGGTCACACAGAGACTTCTACAAAATAGAGGGAGATTGGATATGATCTTAGAACTCCTTGGTCACACAGATTTCAGCTCCACTAAAGACCTTCTATCCCCTTGCTTCTTTCACTCGGAAATGGTGCAAGTTACGCTTGATCTCGGAACTCCTTGGTCACACAGATTTCAGCTCCAATAGAGATCTTCTTCCACAAGCTTCTTTTACACAAAAATATTGCTTGTAAGTCAACAAGCTTTCTCACTCAGATGAAAGGTGTTGATGGTTTTTGGTCACGGGTTTGTTTGTTTTTGGAAAGTTCAAACAACTTGGAGATATCTCAATAGTAGTGTAGGTTCTTCTTAAAAAGAGGTTCGAGATATAGGTGACTGTCTAGGAATGTATTTGAGAAAGCTTAAAGGGTTTCGGCTCTGGAGTGTATAAACTTTTTCTCAAAAAAAATTCAGCAACGTTTTGGACCCTTTTTCTTATTTTTACGGCCAGATGTTTTTCTATATCTATGTTTTTTTTTGTGTCTTTTGCTGAAAAGGTTATTTATAGATTGTTATGAGATTTTGTCCGTTGGACATGGTTGGAATCTCGTTTCCCTAAACATTCCATGAGTTCTGACAATCCTAACTTTGGGTATATTTAATTGGTTAGCCATGGTCTTGGTTTCATAAATCTGACAGTCTCGGTCAAAGATATGGCTTGCCCATAAGTTGTAGTGCTTATATTTTAATAGCACTTATCCGACTTTTGATGCATCTTGTCTTATTTCCGTTTGGGAATAATTTCCGTTGATTCATGCATCTTTGATAACTTGGATTTGAATCTTCAGGTTACGCTTGGAGAACTAGGCGCTTGAGCCTTTGGAGTTTAGGCTTTTTTGAAAGTAGCCTTCTTTGTTAATCAGACGCTTGAGAAAGGTCACAATCTTTGCCCGATTTTTAGACGCTTGTCCTTTAACTTTATCTTTGATAGACTCACTCAGAATTCTATCATTGACTTAGTGTTAAGTACTTGGTCTAAGGTCCATAACAAATCTTGAGCGCTGAGTTCGTAACCTGGGATAGTCTTTTAGCGTTTGACGGACGCTTGAGACTAATCTTTATCTTTACTGTTTCTTTAGACGCTTGATCTTCAACTTCATCACTTGGTAGACTCACACAGAATTCTTCTAGTGATTTAGTATCACATTCTTAGTCTAAACTCTATAAAGATAAAAATACAAGCCTAGTATAAAGACACGAGCTTTCAGGCGCTTATACATTTGTTCTACGAAAGCCTTTATACTTTACATTTCTTGGGGTCTAACATGGAATCCTAATTGTCATCATCAAAACATCTAACATGAAATTCCTAACAATTTTCCCCTTTTTGATGATGGCAATACTTACTCTTTTATAGTTCAAGAGTTAGACGGCCAAAAAATAAAGGTTAGCGTTGGTTAGTAAGTTAGTTAAGGTTAGTTGAGCTTCAACGAGGTGTTTCAGCTGAAAAATGCATTATATATATCATTGAAGGTATAGGCATTTTTACAACTGAAATAAGGAAGAGATGAAAGCAAGAAAAGCAGAAGTATAATCAAGATCGTGACTTGATCTTATATCTCTTGGTCATTTCTGTGCGGATTGCCTCAGTTATTTGATCTTCTAATGTCATCATCACATCATGATCTTTATTGATTATATACTTGTTTTCATCTACTTGCTTTTGTTTGAAAGCAACGTAATGCTTATCCCATTCATCTGGGTCAATACCCATATACCTTAAGCAAATTCTGAAGGTTCGATTTAGATCAGACATCTTCCTTTCCGCAGCTACTTTTTCTGGATTGGTAGATTCTGGAATGGACGCTCTGGAAAGAGGTATGTCAAACTGCTCAAGCAGTGCTCTGGAAGGTACTGGAAGATCTGGATAGAGCGCTCTTGGAGTTTCTCTTTTACTGGGCGCTCCAGTAGGGGCAAAAGTGGTTACCCAAGATGGATAGGGATCTTGCTCTTTATTTTGTATAGGAGGAGGAGTGGGAGTATGTTGACGCTTGGGCGGCGGAGGAGGATCTTGAGCGCTTGATGTTGAAGTTGTCCTCTTCTCCCCTTTCTTCTTCTCTTCCCCCTTATTGCCATCATCAGTCGGCATAAAATGCTGAGTAAGGAGACTGATTTGAGTAGCAATCTGAGCGACAGAGGCCTCAAGAGTGTTAAGACGCTGATCAAAATGTTCTTTAATGACCAGGAGTTGGGCTTGAGTAGCGTCTGTCAGAGAGGTCTCTAGAGTAGTGAAGCGGTTGATAATGTCTTCTTTCAAGGCCAGGTGACTCGCCTGTGTAGCGTCAGCCATTTGCTGAAATTTCTTAAGGCCTTCAGTCATGGTCGCTTGAGCAGAAGAAACCGCAGGATTAACGGGAAGCTTGAAGCGAGACGTGTGTTTGAGTGATTCCATTGGGACTTGATAAGTAGGGTCAAACACGGTCCCTTGAAGCTCCGGGTCAATAATAGACTTGGTGGAAGCAGTAGAGTCAGAAGCAGATGGACTGTCAATAGGAATAGGTGCTTGAGGTTGATCTGTGGAGTCCTCAGCAAGAATGGGCGCTGGCGAGACATTCAACCTTTCAACAGGCACTCCGACAATGGTGGCGCTGGCAGGGCATCCAATTGTTCAATTGGCACTTCAACCGTGACTGATTCGATACGGCTAAAGTCCGTAAAGTTGAAGTCCATCCCGGCAAATGGCTCATCTGCATATGGATATGTAGCACTCTGTAGAAGTGCATTCAAGTGTAGAGTAGGAAGGTAAGTACCTTGAATGAAGGTGCGAAGTGGACTATCCATGGCCCGAATGTACATTGGACCAAGGATATCCAGTACGTGATTGGGAAAGATTCTGGAAGGCGCTCTGCTGATGGAAAAGATAGCATCGGAGTAGTAATGTTGAGAAAAGCCAATCAGCCTGTCCGTTGGAAGAGCGTTGAGTTTCTGAGATTCAGGAACGTAACTTGTGTAGTAGTCTTCCAAATAGGGGTAGACAGCTTGAGCAAGCGCTTGGTTTCTTTCCAGTGAAGATAAGACGAAGTCATAGTGACTATGAACTTTCTTTCGGATGGAGGGAAGGAGTGGATAGCCGGTGAAGGAGTTTATCCGGGATCCATTCCATGAGCGCAGGTTGGCTGTGAAGACTCTATCAAAGTGAGCGAGGGGAGTCATGAGCTTGATCATCAGTCGAAAGTTGTCGTCACAGCCACTTGAAGTGAAATTCAAGCAAGATGGTGAAGAACTGTCGCTGGAAGACGCTTGAGTGTCAAATCGTAGAGGAGTGTTTGCAAATCTGTGCAACGCTACGCGTAAGGACTGCTCAGTGTGTTGACGAATCAGAGGCAGCCTCAATACTGACCCAATTCTCCTTTGACGCTTCTGTAAGAAATATTGAGCAAATTTTCGCTTCTTATCATGGATACAGGCGCTGAAGAGATGAGGATCACTGACCAACTCTTCGAATTTGTATTTGCTCCCAACATACGCTTCAGCCCAATTCACTTCAGTCATGCAGTACTCAGTCCCTGCATTAAGGATAGCTCGAAATCCTTGCTGGTGAATATCTCGGATTGCCTCAAAGCGATGCTTGTCTGGTTCATAATTAGCGTTCCAAACGCTATCAAAATAAGCATCAGCTTCTGTCTGAATCATATCAAGGACAGATGCTGGACGGTCTCCGGCATGTACACCTTTATTCGTCCATAAACGGAGCGGATTAGCGGAAAACATATTTGCAGGACTGTTGACGAGTGTTGAGGAATGAGAGTAGCCTTCTCTGTTTAAGAGCTTCTCAGTGGGATTGATGAGTCCATAAGCACGGTCATAGACTCGTATGTTGAAATCTCTAAGAGCAAGACCAGTTGGTTTGCTGTGCCCGTACTCGCGATAATAGGCTAAATCAACATCTGCTCGTGGGGTCTTTCTTTCCTGAACCTGTCGCGGGGGCGCGGAGGTGAGCAAGGTATCTCGGACAGTGAGACCAAACTTAATAAGTTTGACGATATCATTCTCCGCATTTATAAGACTGTCTTCATTATATCCGGTAGGAAAGAAGTCTTCTTCGGGCGCTGGGGGTAGATAGTCAACTGAGTGATCAATTGTCTTTAGAGGATCCAGCTGAAAGAAGTTTTGGTGAATGATAATTTCGTCAGCGTCGCTCTGATCGTTTGAGCGTGCCTCGGTTGTAGATAAGAGAGTGAGTAGTAGTGGAACCTCTGGAACATCAGGTTCATCAAGCTCTAAGCCTGCAAATTCTGTGGCGGCTGCATGAGCGATGGCGACGACATCTGTCATATCGACATCCAGATGGACATCACTGGGCGCTTGAACAGCGGCTAGAGGAAGAGCTGTATAACAGATATCCTCTATAAGGGGAGGATCTTCTACATAAGTAGGTAAGAAACTGCTGTGGGAAGAAATAAACTTACCCTGAGAGCTAGTCTCAACAGCAATAGTAGCTTGAGCGCTTGGCTCAGTAGTCTCAGGCTCTGGAGGAGTAACATCAACTTGACGCTTGCGTAGTCCTCTGCGTCTCTTGAAGATACGCTTCACGTTCACCCCTTCAGCTGGTGGCGCTTGAGTGGGTGCAATAGTAGGTTCTGCAAAGTCTATGTGTTTAAGTACGTTTTCCAGTGTTCTTCGGGTTACGGGAGGAATCTTGTCCTCTTCATCGTCATCCGTAGCTTCATCATCCTGCGGAGGAGATGGAATAGGTTGAGCCTTGGGCTTTCGTGTAGTCCTCTTTTTGGTAGCAGCCGGGCGTTTCACGGCTTTCTTCGGAGTGGAACGCTTAGCTTCCTCTGGAGCTGGACGCTCAGCCTCCTCGTCCGACGCTTCACGCACAACTTGGTGCTCAGAGAGAGGTCTGGCCGCACCTCCGATCTTTGGTGGGTTAAAAAGATTCTGAATTATTCTTGGCCCATAAAATTTATGTTTGGCTATAGTAAATCCAGCCGATGATGTACATTCTGCTCTGAATAGTAGGTCACTGAGAACCAAACCGTAAGGTTTGTTTGAAGTACGCAGACAGTTCTTGAATCTGTTGAACACATAGGCGCTCCAGTTAATTTTGATGTTTAGCAGGATGGCGGTCATCATGCGAAATTGCAACGGGTTAGTCTTGTCAAAAGTGCCCACTTTGCATTCAATGTTTTTGCTGCAGAAATCAGCCAAGACACGATATCTGTTGACGATATCTTTCTTTTCGAAGTTCTGTTTGTACGGAACATCATCATACGCTCGTATTCTGACCCATACTTCTTCAATTTGTTCGTCAGTGATGGTGTCCAAGGTCGCTCCTTCATTCGGTAGGGTGAAGTTATGAGCGATTGTGGTGGCAGAAAGAGTGAATGACTTGGATTCTTTCTTGGAGATAGGAAATAGACAAGAGATGGAAGTCTCGTCTTCTGACAGTTTAGCATTTCTCCAGAAGTGATCGACTTCACCAGGAAATATGTATGAATATCTGGTTAGAAACTTCTGAAGCCCCGCCTCGGTAACAGAATCCATCATCTCCGATAGGTCAATTTGGGTGTGTTCGTACAAGAACTTCCAGTCCACCACAAGACCCTCGGTTACCTTGAAGATTTTTTCAGTCGAAGTAGCAGCAGATTTCTTGGGTGCCATTAGTGAGAAGGAGTGATTGAGAGATTTTTGCTTTTAGAGAGAGAGAGATTTTTGCAGATAGTTTGAGTAGAAATGGGTTCTTTTCTGCACAAAATTAGTTTTTTTTTTTTTTAGCAACATAGTTTTGAATTTTTGTTTTCTCTCTTTGTTAGGATTTTGACACGTGGCAATCAATTAGATCTCAGCCTTTGAGCAAGATAACTGTGGACGCGAATTTTAAAAGGTAGGCACAGTTACATTTGGTAACTCCTACATATAAATTTTTGAAGTCCGAGTAGAGATTTGAAATAAGACGATTCAGAGTTTAAGTGTGATACACGCGCGTGTAAAATGTTGATACGTATACCATCACAGACTGTTTGAGAGCCATCATTTTGAAGGACTATGTAAGTGCCCGCCAATTTTTGATCATTTGGAGCGTGTAGATATGATTTTGCTTTATCAAAAATTTGACGCTCGTCATACTTTATTATTTGCAAGGATGTTTTATATTGACGCTCCACAAATTTGAAGTTCTTCCCAAATCCATTTGTATGCTTGAGCGTTCAAGCACATTGTTTACAATCTTTTGATGCTTGTGTGAAATAATGAAAAGTTTAACATTTATATGTGAAGATGGAATATTTTTCTCACACTGGTTTCGATAAATGACAACATACTGTTGGTGTCAGTGTTTACTTTATAGTATAATTTTAAAATATTCAGCGTTAGATGTACTCGCCCAGAATACATGGTGAGTGTATTTACACGTGTACATAAGCTGAACCAACTTTTTTAAAGAAACAATGAGTACCCTTGGGTTTTCTTGAACAAAAATAAGAGATGTCAAGTCAGCATTAATTGCATTGATTGACTGATCCATTAATTTTTGTTTAGCGTCGGGTAAGGTACGCTTCATTTGAAATACATTTTACTAAGCGCTTGACTGGGAATAAGCTTAAGCGTTTAGTGTTTTGAAAGAAGCACAGACGCTAAGAAAGATTTGTGTAATAAGCGTCCGAATGATTTAAGTGTATGGTGCTAAGTGCGTATGACCGATGCAAGGAAAACATTTTGGTCATATTCACTTAAATATAGTTAGTTCTTTTAAGGTTCCCCCTATGTAGGTTCCCCATAAATTACATAAAATAAAGTGAATTCCCCCTAAATTTCATGCCTAACAAAAGTATGATGTTTCGAATGATTAAGCATTTAGATCAATCATACCTAGTTCACTTCTTAAAGTGAGAAAACGTTGTTCGTTGAGCGCTTTGGTGAAGATATCTGCCAGTTGCTTTTCTGTACCAATGAAGTGCATGGAGATATCTTTCTTTTGAACGTGGTCACGTAGAAAGTGATAGCGAATGTCAATGTGTTTGGTTCTAGAGTGAAGAACTGGATTTTGAGTCATTGCTAAGGCGCTTTGATTGTCACAATGGATAGGAGTTGGATCTAGGATTATTCCATAGTCTCTAAGTTGTTGCCTCATCCAAAGGATCTGTGCACAACAGCTTCCAGCGGCTACATACTCAGCTTCAGCGGTGGAAGTAGCGATGGACTGTTGCTTCTTACTATGCCATGAAATTAGTCTATCACCTAGAAATTGACATGTTCCACTAGTACTTTTCTATCTATTTTGCATCCTGCAAAATCTGCATCTGAATAACCAATTAGTTCAAAAGGAGAATCCCTAGGATACCATAAGCCCACATTTTGTGTGCCTTTTAGGTACTTAAGGATCCTTTAGCAGCAATTAAGTGTGATTCTCTAGGATCAGCTTGAAATCGTGCACACATGCATACTGAGAACATATATCAGGTCTACTAGCTGTAAGATAAAGAAGTGATCCAATAATACCTCTATAGTTAGTGATATCAATTTTCTTTCCATTATCATCTCTATCTAGCTTAAGCGTTTGGCTCATTGGAATTTTGGAAGGTGATGCATTTTCCATACCAAATTTCTTGATCATATCTCTAGTATATTTAGTTTGGTTTATGAATATGCCATTAGGGAGTTGTTTAACTTGTAATCCTAGGAAGAAAGTTAATTCACCCATCATGCTCATTTCAAATTGATCTTGCATCATTTTCGAAAATTTCTCACATAGACGCTTATTGGTAGATCCAAATATAATATCATCAACATAAATTTGAACTAGGAGATATCTTCATTATGGGTAATTTTGAATAACGTTGTGTCAACGCTGCCTTTTGAAAAGCCTTTACCTATAAGGAAGATAGAAAGAGTGTCATACCATGCTCTTGGTGCTTGTTTAAGACCATAAAGTGCCTTGTCCAATTTGTAGACCATACTTTTCCCATGGTTGTTGATGAATCCTGGTGGTTGCTCCACATATACTTCTTCTTGGAGTTTACCATTCAGAAATGCACTCTTTACGTCCATTTGATACACTGTAAATTTGTTAAATGCTGCAAACGCTAGAAACATCCGAATAGCTTCAAGACGGGCGACAGGAGCGTATGTCTCATCGAAGTCGATACCCTCTTCTTGACAGTATCCTTGTGCTACAAGTCTGGCTTTGTTTCTAATTACAGTACCATTCTCATCCATTTTGTTTCTATAAACCCATCTAGTCCCAATAACTCCTTGGTGAGTTGGCCTTGGTACTAGCGTCCATACCTTATTTCTTTCAAACTGATTTAGCTCTTCTTGCATGGCTTCAATCCAACTTGGATCGTTAAGCGCTTCATCCACTTTCTTTGGTTCCATTTGAGATAGGAAGCTTGCAAACATGGCCTCATTTATTGTAGCGGCTCTGGTTCTAACAGGTGCTCCAATATCTCCAATAATTAGTTCTGGTGGATGGTCTCTGAGCCATTTTCTGTCTGGTTGGAACGGGTTAAGAGATTGATCTAACGCTTGATTAGCTGTGCAGGCGCTTGACCAATTCCTTGCGTAGGCGCTTCAGTGTTTACAGTTTGAGTTTGCTCTTGATGAACATTCCCTTCATGATCATCAGCGTTTCTTGCAATATCATCGTTGATATCTTTACGAGTAATCTTAGGATTAGGTACAATGATTTCATTATCTTCATCAATATCACTATCATCACACAGATTGATTTGTGACGCTTGTTGAGATAAATCTTCAATTCCTGCATCATTAATATTAACCTTACTCGGTTCTTGGTTAGCATCATCAAACAACATGAATGGATTCTTCAACCTTCGATTTGATCTTATTTAAGATGCGAAAGCTCTTTCCATTTTTGGCGTATCCTAGAAAGATTCCTTCATCTGCTTTAGGATCAAATGTCTTTAGGCTTTGGGATCCATTGTTATGAATGAAACATTTTGAACCAAATACATGAAAGTATGAAACATTCGGCTTACGTCCCTTCCATAACTCATATGGAGTCTTTTCATGTTGCTTGTTGATCATACACCGGTTCTGAGTGTAGCAAGCAGTGTTGATAGCTTCGGCCAAAACCTTTGAGGCAGCTTAGACTCGGCTAACATAGTCCTAGCGGCTTCTTTAAGCGTTCTGTTCCGTCGCTCGGCAACTCCATTTTGTTGAGGTGTTCTAGGCGCTGAATACTCATGAAGTATTCCAAAGTCTTTACAAAATTTCTCAACAATATGGTTAGTAAATTCAGTTCCTCTATCACTTCTAATTCTTGTCACTTTTAGATCTTTTGAGTTTTGTAGTTGACGAATTAGAGAGGTGAGCTTGGCACTAGTTTCATCTTTAGATGCTAAAAATTCTACCCATGTATAGCGTGAGAAATCATCAACTATTACTAGTGAATACTTTTTACCACTAACGCTCATGATTTGAATAGGACCAAACAAATCTAAATGTAGTAATTCAAGTATTCGAGAGGTCGATAGATGAAGCTTCTTCTTAAAAGATGATTTAACTTGCTTACCCATTTGACAAGCATCACATAAGCGATCTTTATTAAAGGAACCCCTGGTAATCCCTCTACAAGATTTAGCGATATTAATTGAGAGATTGCCTTAAAATTGAGGTGATTCATTCTTCTATGCCATAACCAACCCAATTCATTTTGATTCTTAGCTACGAAACATGTAGGGTTGTTATCTAATGTTGAATCCCAATCTACTAAGTATACATTGTTTGTTCTTCTTCCTTTTAATTTAGTAGATCCTGTCTTAACATCGATTATCTCGCACAAGTCACTAGAAAATTTAATTTCAAAGCCTTTATCACAAAATTGACTTATGCTTAGGAGATTATGTTTAAGACCCTCAACATAGTATACATCATTGATCATGATGTTCCCCCTATGCATGATATCTATACCTTTAGTTTTACCTTTAGAATTATCACCGAATATAACTTGAGGACCATTGGTTGCACGATAGTTGATCAAGAGATCCTTTGATCCAGTCATATGTCTCGACGACCCACTATCTATGTACCAAATTGAGGTATCGGTGTTGGCTCTAGGTATCTGCATTCAAAGGGCAGTTCTAATTCTTCATAGGTACCCATTTTGTTTTGGGTCCTTCTTTGTTAGTAACGTTAGTCTGAATTAGAATCTTCGGAACCCACATTTGCCTTGTCTTCATTTTGGGAAGATTGGCCTTTTTGGGTTTCGGTTTGTGTTGTGTGTGCTCTTTAGGTGTATAGTAATATCCTTGATAATAGCATAATCACAATCATAATCATGGTTATCATAGTGTCGATAATATGATCTAGATCTTTGCGGATATTGACATTGGTATTTCCTTGATATTGGCTTAGGATGCACTTTTGGTGCTAGACGCTTAGCGTTTGATTTACTTGTAGAAGGTTTTTCCTTAGCCCTTCGAGCGCTTGGATATACTTTCTTTTGTAGATCATTTACTTTGGTCTTTCTTTTGACTGAGCCAGTGTTAGCTTTTTCATTTGATCTAATACCAATATTCTGAGTCTCATTCAGCGTTTGTCTGTTGAGCTTTCTCCAACAAAGTTACACCTTTCCTCTGTTGGTTGATATAACCACAGACGCTTTGGTTTTGTGACCAGATTTATCACAACCTAAACCGGTCTTTTCACCAAATGCTCTGGTTACTTCAGTCACATTATCTAGCGTTCTAGAAGCTTTTGATAATGATGAGATAAGCTGCTCTGATTTAGCAAGTTTAGCGATCAATTCAGCTTCTCTCTTGACTATTATATCAATATCACCTTTTAATTGAATATTTCATCTCAAGCGATTGGTTCTTCTCAATGCACTGTTGCTGAATTTGCAACTCTGCTTTGAGCGTCACTTTGTCGCTCTTGAGCGCTGAGATGATGTAAAGGTGATTTTGAAATATTTTTGCGGCTTCTTGACAATCATTATAATATCTTTACTTTGTCAAGTAATTCATCATAAGAAAGGGATGACATAATTCAGTGGTTACCTCAGATAGCGAATCGTCAGACTCTTCATCATCTCTTGCCATAAGACAAATGAATGCTGAGTCGCTTGAAGGCTCATCATCTCTGCTTTCTCTGATGATTCCAAGTCCTCTTCAGGAGTGTAAAATGGGTCCTGATTCTGCTAGCAATCCTTGTTGCCTTAGATTATTCCTGAATTGACTTCTGTGTCTTGCTGGGTCTTGCTTTGTAGGTTTAGACACATTCGGATATGGGCAATTAACTTGGAAATGCCCTGGTTTCCTGCATTATAACAAAGATTGTTTTCATTTTGTTCATTGTTAATCTTGCAATCGTGGTTTGGAACCACTGGTGCTGAGAGGTCTTGCTGAGAAGACGCTTGATGCTGAATTGGCGCTGGAGAGATGGTGCAGGATAGTGAGGCGTTTGATATTGTTGTAGATTTTGAACAGGCGCTTGATATGAATTTTTGTCCTGGATTTTAGGACTGCTTCCTTTTCTCTCATATTTCAAGGAACTTTCTGAATCTGTTTAGAAGCGCTAGTTCTTCTTCTCACTTATATCTGAAGCTTTCCTTTACTACTGGATTTTCCCTTGATTGATGCCATTAGCGCTCCAGATTCAATTACTGGACTGCTCACTGCATCGCTGGCCGTATTCAACTCAAACTCAAATGCCTTGAGTTCTGAAAAAGCATCTTCTGGAGTAGACTGTCCAGATTGTTTGATTGTCTCTCATTGCAGTTGTTTTTCATAAGGAATCTACTCGGGAGACTTCTGAAGATTTTTTGACGACCATTTCCCATTTTGTATTCCATGCCCAAAGATGTTAATTCTGTGACCAGAGCCTGTAAATCCTTCCTGTCTAATTGTTCTAGTGTCTCATTGGATACTCTGAAGCGAGCCGTTGAATTTTTCTTT